>JARYZH020000017.1:4456791-5656791 GCA_030021035.2 Notholithocarpus densiflorus
GTGGAAGGACGAATCAAGCCACTCACAAATGCCTTGATCCAAAATTTAAGTCCTTCTGCCTACGGGTGGAAGGACGAACCAAGCCACTCACATGTGCCTTGGTCCAAAATTTAAGTCCTTCTACCTACGGGTGGAAGGACGAACCAGGCCACTCACAAGTGCCTTGATCCAAAATTTAAGTACTTCTACCTACGGGAGGACGGACAAACCAATTCACCCGCGAATGCCTTAGTGAAAATTCTAAGTCTTCCTACCTACAGGAGGATGGACGAACCAAGTCACCCAAAAGTGCGTTGGTCAAAATTTAAGTCCCCTGCGCCACAAATAATTTCAGGCCAGCCTGTCAAAGACTGACGAGTCTCTTAGGATCTAAATCGAATCATCACCCCAAGGGTCCTTCCACTCCAAGATCACGGACCCGTAGGGTGAAGGGGGCAACTGAAGAGGAAAAATTATGCATGATAGAGCTATCTGGACGGATCGAACGGCCACATGGCATCCAGCCCATTATTATGTGGTCTCCAAGGAACCTGAAATGGAAAAACTTGTGACACACGATTTGCCCTGATTTGTGGAGTCCCGACATGAGTAGAATTCTAGAATATACACGCATTAATGAGTATCTTTCCCATAAGGAAAAGACTTGTTTCGCAAGCAAAGGAGTCTGGCTCTACGCGACTATAAAAACCCAAATACCCTCAAGAAAAAGGTACGCACAATTTTTCTAAAAGCTCATACTCTCTAGTATTGTTGGAGCGCTCTACTGACTTAGCCTTCGGAAGGTCTTTGGCCGGTACCACACCGGTACTCTCTGTAAGGTCTTCTTCTTTTTCTGTGTTGGGCAGGTCTGGTATCGAGCGTGTTGGAACCGTGTGGCTCACTGGTGATTTTTTCGGCATCATCAAAACCAAATTGACTAAGCTAGGTAATTATGTAAAAAAGCTTTTAACCAAATATTGTCAGCCAATCATCCAATAGCCTAATAGTTTTGGTTAAAATTGCGTAAGATCAATTCCCAAGCACTGCATAGTTTGAACTAATCCACACCCAATAAGCTTAGTATACAAAAGTTCAGCAAAGTATTTGATCAAACTAGATAATCAAGTCTAGCCAACAATGTTTTTCTCCAATATGTGTAATAGAACATCACCATCCACATCGGTACAAGGGTAAGTCTAACCAACATTTAAATGTGATACCACAAAGATAAATTAACAATAAGGTCAACAACATATCTAATCGAGGGGTAAAACTAAAGCTAACCAAGCTAGCTGATTAACCCAGTAAAAGCTAACTCATTTGCTAATCAATTAAGAAAATTAAAGTAATACTTCATATTGATTAGGGAGATTCTGGAGTATAGGTTGAATTCGGACCAAATCTTATCATGTAAATGTGTCAAATGGCAGATCAAGTTGGTCAGGCAATTTAAATAATACTAAGCTTGTCCTTAATGGGTTGAAATAGACTTAAGTTAGCTAATTATTAAGAGCACCCACACTAGATGTGGGATATGTGCCAAATGCTAAATATTTGGCACATATCCCACACCAAACACAAAAAATAGCACCTTAGCAGATATTGCATATGTTGCATATATTTGGCACATATACCATTTTGTTTCCGTACCGTTGCAAATTTGCAACGGTACGGAAAGATATTTGCAACGGTACGGAAAGATGTGGTAAACCAAAATAATGTATTTTAATATATTTTAATGTATAGTAAATATTATTTTAATGTGTAGTAAATATTATTTTAATGTATTGAATTGAATTATAAAACATCTGATAAATGAGATGTTGTAAAATGATGTGATAAAATAATAAAGTAGGCATTTAGTGTGGCAAAATGACATAATTTTTACACCAGCTGCTACAGATGCTCTAACAACAAGCTCAATTGGGCACAATTTCTAACCAAAACACTTTAAACAGGACTGAATTACAGACTAATATTAATCCCCATTAGACACAATGTGCTTATTCATTTACAACAAATGAGGACTCCAAACCAGCACTAGTCCCAATAAAATCTTTAAAAGGGGAAGATTTTGGTACCAATATACAAACTGATCAACAAATTATTAGTACTAGTATATAATCCAGCTGAGTATAATAAAAGCTAACTCCTTTCCTAACCAATACTCTCATATTGATGATTACAATTATTATAGATTAGGTTCTGAGCTGATTAAGTGAATATCCTATCACATTGATAAAATTCTAACCAAATCTAATCATATAAGCATGGTTGTCAAAATCTCGATCTGAATCCTACGATTTTACGATTCCACCTGCCCAAAACGATCCGGATCTTTTAAGGATCATTGCGATCGTTCAAAATCGGTAGGATAGTACGATTTTGATAATCCCAGACGACCTTGGATTCTTGTAATCTTCTTTAACTTGACAGAAAACTTAGTTGAACCCAAATGAAAAATAAAATCTCAATAGACCAAGTTTTTTCCACTCTAATGTAGAGAGAGTGTCAGTTGGACCCAAATAAAAAAATATCCTAATAAGGTGTCACATTTTGAAGTTTTTTGCCTCTTTAAATGATGCTTATAAATGGATGTAGTGATGTATGGTAATTATATCAATGAATGTATAATTTATATGACTATTTAACATACCAATGTGTATTTTTTGTTTTTTACTCAAATAATGTAGGATCTTACGATCCACGATCCGATCCTACGATCCACGATCCCACCTACCTTCCACGATCCTACGTAGGATCCCGATTTTGACAACTTTGCATATAAGTAGGTCAAAATTCCACATCAAATTAGTTGACGTCCAAAACAAACTAATCTTATCCTTAAAAGGGTGTCAACAAACAAAAGTTATCTATTTACCAACAATAAGGTCAATTAGGCAATCCAAGAGCCTTGTAACTCAATGACATTGTCTGATTACCTTTGTAAGGAGAACCAGTGCTTGAATCCCCTCTCCCGCACTTATCATGACAATAGAATTATCAAAAATAATCTCAATTAGGTACAATTTCTAACACAAATACAAAATATGCAAGACTAACTGATGCAGGACAACCTAAGCTTCCCACCTAGATTAGTCCTACCGTAGAACCTTAGGCTTCCCACCTAAGGTGTTTGGAATCACCACCAAAAAAATATTATGCAATCTCTGCAAATAATCTTAATAATAATAATAATAGTCTATAAACTACAAAAGGAACCATCTGGAGCTATATATACAGCTTCCAAGAATCATAATGATAAAGATAAACTCTCCTAAACAATCTCAAATACTAATACGATAATCCTAACAATCTCAAATACTAATCCAATACTAAAGATAAACCCAAATAAAGATAACATAAATGATAAAGATAATCTCCACAAATGTGTCATCATTTGGTGTCCGCACCAAATCCCCTGGGGTGGGAGAAACTCGACCCCGTCGAGTAAAGCTCATAAGGATCAAGTGACATCAGAATAAACTCCATCAAGCCACAAGCTCACTGGGTCAGCATGGCACCTCTGCCGATGCTCATATGTGCGGGTGATAGGAGGCAGAGATGAGGTGGTAGCAAGTGTATCCAAGTAAGCCTCCAAAAGAGCAAGATCAAGCTGCTGCAACTCCTCTCTGGTGATCCATGTACAACCAAACTCAGGCCGTCCTCGCCAGCGAACCAAGAAGCGCTGAACTGTTCCATCCCTAGTGAAAAGAGACTGCTCATCCAAAATAACATCAATAATATCTTTATGTGCCTTTTGGTAACAAGATGGTGTAGGGCTAGGGACAGGGTTAGACAAAGAAGAAGGAGGATCATCAAAAGGGTCATAGGGAATAACTGCTGAACCTTTAAAAGCAAGTAAATCAGCAATATTAAAAGTAGAACTAATACCATAATCTAAAGGTATATCAATCACATAAGCATTAGTCCAAGTTTCTTTAATACCTTGAATGGGCCAGCACTGCGGGCCTGCAGTTTCTTAACGGTTCCTGAAGGATACCGTTTAGGCCTGATACGAATCATAACATAATCTCCTACATCAAAGTCTAAATGACGTCAATGTAGATCAGCCTGAGTATTATACTTAAGATTACTAGCATGAATTCGTTTGTTGATACACCTTTAGACCTTTGGTTATACACCTAGAAGACCTTTAGACCTTCTCCCAATGTCCTCACATGATAGGGTTTCTGTGTTTGCAGTAGAGTTTGCTAGTCACATGCTTGAGCTGCATAAAGAGATCAGCAAACGAATTCATTAAGGATAATACTCAAGTTAAATTATATGTGAAGAGAAGTCATGAATTCCACAGGTTGTTGCACTCAAGCAGTACTAACTTCAACAAGAATTAAATTAAAAGGACCTAATTGTTACAATGTGATTAGGCTAGTTCAACTACTAATACTAAGAATTAATTACTTTAAAGGATTTTTTTTTTTTTGTATAATTTTTTTTTTAGTTTTTTTTTTTTTTTTTTTTGGCTAAAATAAAATGCTGAAAGAAAATAAACCAGCAGCTAAAAATAATAAATTCATGTGAAAGTTTAAGCAGAACAAAGGGCAAAGGCAGTAGTATGTTACTGAAGGTAAAGTTAAGGCACATAGTAGACATATTGATATTAGATCTGAAAGTGCATTTCAATTCATTAAGTTAGGAAAGTCCACACCTTGGTTGGGCTGACTTAACAACCTGGGCCTTGCTGAACAGTGGGTCACGCTACTAATAATGGGAAGTTGGGCCTCACGTGTAGTGTAGTGGAAGTGGAACCTTGAGTCTTCTGCCTGCTTCTTGGACCTGACTTGATTTTTTTTTTTTTTTAAATAATACAATAAAGAAAGAACTAGAATATAAAGCTAAAGTGTTATCTGCCAAGTTCAAAAACTAAACACCGAAACTAGAGAAACAAAGGGAAACTAAAAGAGAAGAAGCAGCGGATCAAAGCACGAAACATCTTTGGAGTCGGCGGGGAAGAGACGGCTGGGCTCGTCGGCGATGACTGTCAGCGGCACTTGAAGGTGGAGATCGGAGCTGGTGAGTCAGATCTCGGAACCCGTGAAGCGGCATGGTGGGAGCGAAGGCGACGGCGTGTCAACGGGGGGTTGTGCGATGGCGTCATTCCGTTGGTGGGATCGGCAGCTTGGTGGTGGCTTTCAACTCTCCTGTTCTCAATCTGGCGGTTTGAAGTTGTGGATCTGAAAATTTTTTTTTTTTTTTGGTGGAAATTGTGTTCTCTGTTTCCGATGGTGAGTGTGGTTGTGGGTTGTTAGTCGTGATTTTGATTGCTGAAAGGGGTGATCGGGTTGGGTTCTTATACCAAGTTGATGCAGGACAACCTAGGCTTCCCACCTAGATTAGTCCTACCGTAGAACCTTAGGCTTTCCACCTAAGGAGTTTGGAATCACCACCAAACAAATATTATGCAATATCTGCAAATAATCTCAATAATAATAATAATAGTCTGTAAACTACAAAAGGAACCATCTAGAGTTATATATACAGCTTCCAAGAATCATAATGATAAAGATAAACTCTCTTAAACAATCTCAAATACTAATACGATAATCCTAACAATCTCAAATACTAATCCAATACTAAAGATAAATCCAAATAAAGATAACATAAATGATAAAGATAATCTCCACAGATGTGCTATCATGGTTAGAATTCTCCCATTTCATAGGAATTGAGACATTCACACAAATTATAATTTACTTGTCAACCAAACAAACAAATTTTCATGAATCTTCAAGAATTAACAATTCCCAAATTTCCCATCTCAAATTCCTCCTTAACCACGAAGACTTGCCCTCATTTCAGTTATAACCAATGAGGACCCTCAAACAGCACTGGCAAGGTAGGCGCGGCACAAGTAGTCAAAAACAAACAAAGCCATCAATCCTCTCCATTTCACATGAAATGGAAAGAGTCCATTAAGATTTGATTTCCTAGATCAAACATTAATCACAAATTGGCACATAATTTAATTTTTACCCCAATCATAAAGAGGATCAATTTAAACAGAGAGATATCATTTTCCCAAAATTTTGGGGCCAGCCATATGTATTCTTTTCTGCACACTAATATACACAGACATTAACAACCAATACATAATTTTGAAGCAACAACAACAACAACAACAACAAGATCAATGCAAAAAAGCATAAACAGCAGTGGAAATATAAACAATAAGAGCAGAAGAAACCAAGAATTCAACTGATGCAGTGTGAATTCTACTTGTGGGGTATTAAGAAGCAAATAAACTAGGTTTGGCATCACCACTTTTTTTTTTTTTTTTTTTTGTGAAAGTAACTTTTCAGTTTACTTGTTCATGTGTAACTTTTTAATGCCTCACTTTTTCCGAGTATAATTATTTTTTAATCAACTTTCAGCAAATAGACAAATAAACTTTCAGTAAAAATCTGCATTTGAAGGCACTCTAATCACCACCAAAAGCACATTAAAGAAACAATAGAGGAATCCAGTTTCTACAAGGAAATTTTCAGATTGTATGACACCAAATGCATAACTTTTGATGCTTACTAGGGTTTTTACCTACAAATCTGCGCTTAATATTTTAAGGGTAATTCCAGATTAGTACATTCTGGCCATTCTTCGCTTTCGTCTTGTCTCCTTTATTTTCTTTTGTTCCAAACATACTAGAATCTATGATATTTTTAAAGGAAACAAATGATGCTTTACCCTTTAATTGATAACATTCTGACTAACTGATTGCATTTGCATTATCCTAGTAGAAGATTTGTAAATACCAACTTTTAGCCATGACCACCATTACCAAAACAATGTAAATAGTTGAGTTGGACCCTAATCAAGCTGTGAATCGCAATGTCCCTGTCCAAGCAGAAGTAGAGGTGATTTGAAAATGCAGTTTACATGGTTATGCATTGCAACCTGGCCACGGTATGCATAGAGGGTGATTGCAGAACCTGTATTCAAGCCTTCTAGGGCTATCTTCATGTGTCATTGTTCCTTGGAGAATTGTAAGCATTACAGCTGAGATCAAAAGTTTAGTAAACTGTAATTATAAATAGACCTATCTCTTTTGATTGGGTCCCTAGAGTTGCTAACAGGGCTGCCCATTTATTGGCCCACTGGTCTTTTGCTGAATAGCATTTTTGGTTTCATCGGCCCAAGCTCAGCTGAATCTTTTGGATGTAATTTTGGAAGATGTTGGTGCTATTTCTCAACTCTCTCCTTAATAAAAATTTTCCATTCAGCAAAAAAAGAAAAAAAGATGCAAACTCAAAAAAGCCACTACCTGGATAACTCCAAATTAGTTTGATGATTGTGGCAACTAACTGGTTGGAGCATCATGCAAGAATCTTCTTTGAATCAAGACACAAAATTTGAAAGGTGTCAAATATCATACCACAAAGAAGTGCTTTTCCCATCTCCAATTTTTAGATCTTCTAAGTGTAGTATTAAGATCTTCCTCAAGACTTAGAACAATACTTCTTCTTCTTGCCAGTAGCAGACCATAAAACTCTCCTAATTTTCTTCCAATATATAGCGGAACTTGCCTAGGATGCATGGAATCGTTGTGGCAGAACACTTGTTACTAGCTGAATGAAACAGTCTTGTTTTAGTTGTAATAAACCAGCTAAAGAAAAATTCTTCTTGTTACTCCAAGACAGTGAAGAAGTATAATGGGTAGTGAGAAATTGAATGATGTATCAATGAGTCATAATTAATCCCAAGGGAATTGCAAATCACAGTATTACTAACAATTAAGACTTGACAGGAGCTAGCTAAAGGAATCACATTTTAAAAAGAAGTGCTTTTAAGCATTGGAGACCTTGATAGAAAACATGGTGAGCATGTTACACCTTTTATTTGATAGTCTCTTATTATCTCGCAAAAATAGAAAAGAAAAGTAAATAAGCTGACAATACATTAGTTGGTGGTAAACACTAAGACTGATAGTCACTTCTGCAAACACATAAGCTCACAGTACATTAGTTGATAATCACTTCTGTTAATAGGTTTTTTTTTTTTTTTTAAAAAAAAAAATTAATGAACAAAAAAGATAGGAGGTGCACCCAATAAGACTGAATTTTATAACACAATTGATTTTTTTTTTTATTAGTTTTTGTTATTTTTCAAATACAAGTGAGAACCTTTTGAAGCCTCCTTAATGAGTGTATAAGGACACCCATTAACATAAATCTATCTCAATTTAAGGTCATCCCATTTTATGACCATCCAAATAACAACATAAAACGTAAAATCAGTAAATTAAGGACACGAATTTTCATTGCCCATTGAACTTTTTTTTTTTTTAATTTATATTATAAAAGTCATATTTTGGTGACTATTTTTATAATTACAACTTATCATCTTAACAAGCAACAAAAAAAATTGTGCTTCTGGTGTTTCTTTACTACCATAGGAATAAGGATAATAGCTAAAGGAAAAGGTTTCTCTTTAAAATGCTTCTCCTCTCCATTCATGCAATTAATAAGGCTAAAAAGCTTGCCGATTAGCTATTATGTCGAACTTGGACGTTCTGAAGTTAGAGCGTATTGAGAATCTTTGCTATGAAAGCAGCTGAGTTCTGAAAATCAATTCTTAATTTAGGTGAGCCTCAAGGGAGTATTTGAATTGCAGTGGCAAACCAAATACTTGAACTTCCAAAATTAGTGGTGACCATAAAGTGCTATTGCCTACTCAATAATTTGAAATCAAAAATAAAATTTTGGAAATGTACAGATCAGCCACTGTGTTCTTGGCATACATGGTGCATGATGTACCAATCAAAATTTCCCAGAATCTGTACAAAATATAACATGCTTCTTTATTTATCTTGCCCAATGCACAATAAATATTTTATAGTATTTTTTTTATTGGTAGGACCTAATGCATAATAATTGTTTTCGGCTTGCTAATGCAAATGTAGACCCCAGAATAAAAATTCTCATAAAATTCCTTACTCTCTTCCTCAGTAGTTTCAATTGGAAATTGAAAACAAAAATTTCAGGACCGCAAACAATTTTTGCCGCAACTCACCATGTGGTGGGTCTGATTAGTGAAAAAAAAAAAAAAAAAGATGGGTCCACATGTGAGTGACAAGAAGTTAGTCACAATCTGCCACATAAAAAAATTGTGGCAAAATTTATGAGTTTATTTGTGATAATAGAGTAACACAATAGAAAATTCATCTAACAATTTTTGTCCTTTCTCCCTACAATCGATTTGAATATGATAAAAACCAGAACTCCCAAATAACGATTAAAGTTTCTGATAAATTTTCAGATAAAATTATTATTGAAAAACATGCAGTCTTAAATAGAATTACAGAACTCAGGATAATTACATGGATATAGATCATAAGCACTACGCTTATCTGATCCAATTCCAACACTAACACACTCAAAAAGACTTCCAAATGAAAAGTATAAACCCTCATTCAAAACAGTAACAACTGAAAACAAAAGATAATTAACGGATAACAAAGGCTAAAGTGACCAGCAGAACTGCTGCATATCTGTCACCACTTAGTGGACTTTAGAGAGCATACAGTTTGTATGGCCGTGAACAGAAGAAGTATAATAGCAGCACTGGTAGAAGCAGCTCTCCAAGGAGTGCTAAAAAATTGACGCCACAACATTGCCTTCCATTTATGCCAAGTTATATTATAGAATGAATTCAAATCTTCACATATTTTTGAGTATTTAGGGTTCCTATCAAGACTGTTGGTGCTAAGACTGTTGACAACTGATGCTGCAGCATCGCTGTCGCCAAGGCAATTAACGAGGATTCCCTTATCACAAAGTAAATCTACATCTTTGGAATTATCGATAAGGAAATCCAACATGACAAAGAAATCCGTAACAAATGGGTGCCATACATAACGGGATTGCTCTAATGCAATAATGTTTCGAATAAGACGTATATTCTCATCATTTAACGTAATGCCTGAGATTTCCATAACTCCATTCTTTAAATCGAACCTCATTTCAAAAAAGCACCTATCATATTCTTTCGCCACCTTAAACGTGACGCCTGCCTCATGCAGCTGGGTTGCAGTGTATCTCTTCACTTTAGCCCCTCCAGGTAATCTGCACAGTATATCTTTCCTTTTAATTAGATAAAAGAATCTAACCAGATCTGTGAAGTGTTCTATGTTCGCATAGAAATCCTTTGTGTAGTGTTCCATGTTCCCATTGAAATCCCTAAAGGCCAACCCAGGAATGTTGTACTCTCCAAAGAATTCAAAAGCAATTTTCCTTAAAGAAAGGGGTTCTTCTAACTCTAATAGGGGTTCTAACTCTGATTCAGCCACTTGCTGGAACAGCATCTCTAAAACAAAAAAAGGAAGCTGATTTTCAAGTAATACCAAGTCAGATTTCAAAACTGATTGCATCCAGTTTGGTATCCAAAAGTCAGATTCCAAAACTTGTTGCATCCAGTCTGGTATCCTGATTGTAGGATGGTCCTCAGACAAATCTAAGTAAGATATCAAGACGTACACAAGAATAAACATCCCATCCACCAGGATCATCGTCACAAAATCATCACTGCTTATGCTGGACACAACAGACTCTGCGTAGTAAGAGCGAATTTCTTTTTCCCTCGCTCTTATTCTCTCTACTAAATTCTTCAAGTCTATCTTAGCCCGTTGAATTAAACACTCACAAAACCGTACTTTCCACTTTTTCAGAATTTGTAATTTTGCATTGGAGCAGTGAATAGGGCCAATTGAAATAAGCAGAGGAGTGAAGGCTTGCTCATCCACTTTGCGAAGGTGATCTGGAACACTGATCATACCCCCAATTGAGAATTGATGCTTCGAACTTTCAAACATTGCTTTGATGTCAAGTACCAAATCTCTACTTCCATTTGCATTTGAAGAACTTTCAAACATTGCAATTTTCCTATTAATACCACAATCAGCAGCTATCTCACTCACCTTGGTTTTATCATTAGGTTTAGGTGGAAGTGCCTCAGCATTAGTTGGAGTGGCGACAGGTTCAGCTTGGACAGCGGGTTCAGCTTGGGCAGCGGGTGTTGTTTGGGAATGGGGTGCATCACTAGAGGGTTCCATAACCTAAAGACATCAAATTTAAGCATTAGCAAACAACCATAAAAAAAATAAGAAATATCATTATGCATAAGAATTGACTTCACAAGTACTGATTTAATTTAACACTCAGTGTTCTGTATCAAGGTAAACTACATGGCACTTCATGATTTCATTTAAATTACAAGTATGCATGTTTAAGAGTCAAGACAAAACTTAGAACTGATATAACTATAAGCATTTGAAAGAAATTGACCTTGGAAAAAGTACTTATATCATGCAAGTAAATGCACAATATACTACTCTCAGTTATCATACGAAATGACAGAAAAGAAAATACATGATAGAATGAATTTCTAATTAGCTTCTACATGGCTTGCTTGAATACGTTCCTCCAGTATTTTCTTTTCTCTTTTAAATTTGCCAATAAACTCAACACAAATTACACTTTTTTTCTTTGTAAGAACAACTTTTTCTTTGTAAGAACAATTCAGAGGATAGAGTCTGGGTTCAATACTTATCTTATATACATCCTCAAAACACCAATATGAATACCTTTGAACATACTATGAAGCATGTATTCCTATCTTACACATTCCATGTTGCTTATTTGAGTTTAGTTGTTAATGTTCCTTCCATTAATATAATTATTTCATTTCTCATCAACGGACAAGATCAACTTTTATATGTATATCAAAAATATGAAGCTTCTTTTGAGGTTCACTTATGATTCATGCTTAACCTAACAGAATGAGCATCTATTTAGCTTCCAATGGGCTTACTTGAATATGTTCATCCACTATTTTTTTCCCCTTTCTTTTAAATTTGCCAATAAAAGAAATTACAGTCAGATAAAAGCTTAGAAAATTTACCTGATCTGAGACTAGGAAGCCGAGACTGAGAGGCTGAGAAGACCCACGGAGTGAAGGACTTGGTTTGTTTCAAAATAAAAAAGAGAGATTTCGAAATCACTAGAGAGCATAGAGAAAGGTGAGAATCAGAGAAGACCAATTTATAATTTTATAGGAGAGAGAGATGAGGGTTGAGATTTGAGAGTCTTGAAGTTGAAGGAGTAGAAGGATTAAGGAAATTCTAATTTGGTTTTTTGATTTGCAGTGTAGCCGAGTAGAGTCATGAATGATTCATGACTCTACTCATGAGGGTTGAGATTTGAGAGTCTTGAAGTTGAAGGAGTAGAGAAAGGATAAAGGACTCGGCTACACTTCAAATCAAAAAACCAAATTAGATTTTCCTTAATGCTAAAACCAAATGATTCATGACCGTGGGCATGGGCATGGGCATGGGGAAGTAAAAATAGCCGTTCCATATCTTCTGCAGAAGATTTTCTTTGCGTGGAAACTGTGTAATATGAGATTTTTTTTGCGTGGAAACTGTGGAACTGGAAACATGTGGTTTTAGCCTTTTTTTAGTCCCTTGCAGACTTGCAGTCTTGCGTGTACCACTGAACAAACTCAGCTTTTAGTCCAATCAGTCCACTTTTCCATTCAGACTTCACGTGTTCTAGGAATTACCAAAAATATATATATAATTTTTTTTTTATCTTAAACCATCAATCTGGTCAGGCTCTACGGGCTTTTAACCCATTTACCCGCCACCCGAACCGACTATTTAGATATTATTAGAGAGAGACCCGAATCCGACCCACCATGGACTTCGGGTTCACCTGCTGAGCCAGTCGGACCCGAGCGGTTTGGTCGGGTCTTTTACCCGCTGGACAGAATGCAAGTTCAGCATATCAGTGGATATGATCAAACTGAAGTACTGTAGCGCAAGCAGTATAAAATCATATCTTATTATATTATATTATATATAATAAAAGTTGAATTCAGTCATGGTTGCGCCAAGTATCTTTACCAAATTACAAAAATTTTATTAAATTTTTAAATTTTTAAAGATCTAAAAATTCATTCTTATCATTCTCAAAAGCAAAAACAAAAAAAATTCATTCTTATCGTTAAGCAGTTTATGTCACGAGAATTTTAATTAATTCTAATAATTAATTAGATAGACACGTATGTAGAGATGGTAGGGCACTTTCCCGGAAGAAAAGCCTGATTTAACAAAAAAAAAAAAAAAAGGGCCACAGAGCGCACTCATAGCAATTCCGTAAACGCATAAATATTAGAGTCCCTCACATTCACAAAGACCGACCTACAATGTGTGGCCAAGGCCAACTGTAAAACCCGGTGAGGTTTATATTAATCAACTGTAAAACCGTATATATCCCAGGAAAAAAAAAAAAAAAAAAAAACGTTATTGAATTCTTGTCACAATTTATGCTTCGACAAATAAGCTGCATATTTAGGTTTTGCTTTTCTTCTCCATGTCCATATCAACTTTTTGTTACTTGGGCCTAAATTCGTATACGTGTAGTGAAGATGCAAACATTTTAGTAGGTTCCGATAAGGTGCTATAAAAAATAAAAAGATTGAAGAGATTCTTTTTCTGATTTCATATGATATGATATTATTTCATAAAAAATGTCTCATGATTAGCATTTATTGATAGTTGCCATAACTAAGAATACTGATTTTTTTATTTGAAGAGCCTTGTAATTTTAATTAATATATCTCCGTGCACAAAGTACTTGAGGATTTAAAGGTGGAAAAGAGTTCAAGTCATGTGATTAGTAATATACCGTAAGTCTTTAACTATCTCAAATTAAAAAAATAACAGAAAAAAAAAAAAAAAAAAAAAAAAAAAAAAGAACAAGGAGGAAGGATCAGTGACATGGATGAGGCGCAACCTATTACTTGACCTAACCACATTAAGTAGGGGAGGAAGGAACAGTGACGTGGACGAGGAAATTTCAAGATCTTTGCCAAGTATGGGTGGAGATATAGAACAACTCTTGAAAATGGGAGATTCTTTAAAATATGGGTCAAATGCGTTGCGATTGTACAGATTCCCATATGGGAAACCCAACACTTGACTCGTTAGAGTTGGGTTTCAATGCATTTTACATATCGCCAACCACCCCACAATCATTGAAATTTGGCCAAAGCTTGACAAGTCAGTTGGGGTATAGTTTGTGGGTTGGTTTTTGCGGATATAAGGATAGTCCTAACTAAAAAGAGATCGCATCTTAAATTATGTAATAAGTCTTGGGACATAATATTTTTTTTCACAATCACTAACAAAAATTGTTGTGATTGATACAAAATAAAAATTATGTTAGTGGTAGGTCTAAGTGAAAGTGATGTTGCTCAAATTAGAACTTGCCAACTTAACAAGTTATAGATAAGCTAGATTGTGAAAACTATTATATCCTTAACATTAGTCTTAATAACGGCCGAGAAAATTACACCCATTTTACTTTATATTAAACCCTACCAAAAAAGAAAAAAAAAATCCTAATTCATGTATACGTGGTTTTGTTGGACTAGGTTTAGGCCTGTGCTAATAATTGAAGAAGAACTGTACAATTTTATAGCTTAGTTTTTTTTTTTTTTTTTATAAATAATATAGCTTAATTATTCATGTATAGTTTTATTAAGTTTTTTTTTTTTTTTTGTGGGTTCCAGTTAGTTCAACTGGTAAAATCTCTGATGGTTGTATAAGAGATCTGAGGTTCAATCCCCACCTACACCAAAAACTGATTGGTTTCTTGGTCTAATGATAAACAGCTATCATTAGGAGCGGATACTATAGGTTGAAACTCCAAAAAAAAAAAAAGTCTAATGTTTTTAAATAAGTTTTCAACCCAAAAAATAAATAAAAAGACAAAGAAAAATGATCCAATCGCAAATTAACGCAAATTAACTTATTACAATAATATTAATGCGTCATATACAGCTAATTCTCAACATAAACATAATTTGGACAGCTACATCCTAGGTGGCTAACCACTAATCTATATGTCTCTGTTGTATATTCAAGAGTTAAATAATAATAATAATCACATAATTTCCATAACTTTCATTTCATATATATTTTGTCAATTTGTCATAGGTGCTCTCAATGATTTCTCTTTGCTTTATTTGGCTCAAAAAATTCAACGATCCACTTTTTGAAGATTACTACAAATTTACAACCATCTCCTTTCTTTCTCAAACAATCTTATAACACTCTCACACCAAGCCTTCTCTCTCTTTCTCCGCAATTATCGTTGCAGTAAAGCTCTGTTCAATCTCACACTTCCATCAGAACTCAAATGGCTAAGAACTCCACTTCAGGTTCTCAGAATTTGAATATTGATTATGATCTTTTGGGAAATTTCATTGCAAATTGAGTTAGGAGCTACAGTTTTGTATTATTTTTTATCTTCCTTGCAATGAAATTTCCCAACGTTAATCCTTAATTTAGATGTTTATAGATTTTAATCTTCCTTTCCAACTACATATTCACTGGAATCACTCTTAATTGCAATAAATCACTTCAAATACTTTGAAATTTGTTTTGCAATCAGGCTATTTCATTCTACTTCACTGCTCAAAATCCAAAGCTAAAATTTCGTTTTTATGTTAAGCCTTCTCTAGAAACAAATAAATAAAAATTAAATTTTAAGAGAAGCAAAAGATTATACCTGTAAGTCGGAGAAATTCCTCAAACCAATCGGAATGAGAGATTGAAATTCTTCAAAGAAAACCTAGTAAAAATTCATTCTTTTTATTAGATTCATCTAATTTCACAATCAATTCCTCTTTTTCAGGATTAGCCAATGTTATCTCTTGCTTAAATTTCTTAGCAATTTTCATAGATTTAAGGGATAATTACAGTAAACCCACCTGTGATATGGCTCGTTTTCACTATGCCTACCCGTGGTTTAAAACTTTACATTTTGCCCACCTAAGGTACCTTCCGTTAGGGATCTGTTACCCACCTCTCCTTTTGCCGTTAGAAAAACATTTTTTTGGGGAAAAACAAACATAACAAAAATAAAAAAGTTAGGGTTTTGATTGCTTAAGTACTTCTATAAGACCAAAGTTGAGGAATTCAAAGTGGGTTTGATTGCTTATTCAGGTGTTTTGCTACTGTGGCTGGGATTCAAAGTGGGTTTGAAGTTGGAATTGGGGGTGGGTTTGCTACTGTGATTGGATTTCAT
This sequence comes from Notholithocarpus densiflorus, assembly GCA_030021035.2. Taxonomy (NCBI): domain Eukaryota; kingdom Viridiplantae; phylum Streptophyta; class Magnoliopsida; order Fagales; family Fagaceae; genus Notholithocarpus; species Notholithocarpus densiflorus. The sequence goes on from JARYZH020000017.1 coordinate 4,472,877, forward strand.
TTTAGCACAATTTCTTCCTATTGACCATAGTGCCGAAAACAAAAACAAAAACAATAAAGAAGAGAGACACGATGAAGAAGCTAGACACAGCGACAGAGATGAAAGCTGTTGCGAAGATACGTGCTCGGTGGAAATATGCTAAGGCTCTTAACGTTGGTGATGCTTTACGAAGTACGCTAATCAGAGATACAAGAACTGAACTCAATAAGGCTTCCCGACTCATTATGGGTAAGAGAATAGTTACTGTGTCTACAAGGAAAGAGCTTAAAGCTCTCATTCTACTGCGTGAGGAATATGGTTGGACTGGAAAGGTTAAGATCATAGCACCTGAGAATAAGAAGGACAGAATCGTTAGATCTGCAAACCGTAATGGCATCAATTTGGTCGACTAAAGTAATACTACTCTTTTTTTCTTTTTTTTTTAATCTCTTTACCTCTCAAACCCAGAAACTACTTTCCGATCCACGAGCTAAGAGATGCTTGTACAGCGCGTGAATCACTAAAAGTGATTTTCATTGAGCCCTTTGATTTGTGTGCTATTCCTCCACTTTGTTCTTTCTTAAGCAATCAAAACCCTAGCTTTTTTATTTTTGTTATGTTTGTTTTTCCCTAAAAAAGTGTTTTTCTAACGACAAAAGGAGAGGTGGGTAACAGATCTCTAACGGAAGGTACCTCAGGTGGGCAAAATATAAAGTTTTAAACTACGGGTAGGCAAAGTGAAAACGGGTCATATCACAGGTGGGTTTACTGTAATTATCCCTAGATTTAAATAATTCCTTACGAAGAGTTTCACAGGCATCAATAAGATCAACAAAAACAATAGTGTCATTTTTATTCAAATCATCACAAATATGAGCAGACAGACACTTAAAATTATCCATGATAGCAGGAATTAAGGATCTCACTCTGGACGTTAATCCAATTAGAGTGAACCTGCTCTGATACCACTTGTTTGTTTAGACCCCTTAAAGCAAATTGTTTAACCTAATATATTAGCCAAGTGATTACTTAGGTTAATTATTCAAATCTAGGTTAAACAATAATAATTCATATCATGCAAAGCAGCGAAAAATAAATAACACCACGATATAATGATCTAGGAAAACCAATGAAATCAACAGTTTCAAGATAAAAACCTAGGGAGGATTTGACCTAACTATCCTCAAAGTAAAACAAATCCATTATAGAGAATCGAAGTTTTTACAATCAGATTTAACCATAAATCTATTGCTACCTCTAGTAGTAACTTACTGATACGACCATGTGCAAACTCCGAATCCACGGACTCCTTCTCTCTTGAATTTGCTTTGCACAAACACCATCACTAGTTGATCTCGTATGCAGCAACTTCTACAACATCAGATCTTGAAATTCTTCAAGGAATATTGTTGGTGGAAGACTTTAGAGAGCTTTGGGTACAAAAACCCTAGATCTACAATTGGAGGCACAAGATGCTTTATTCTCTCTCTAAAAGCCCCATCTAGGTTTAGCTTATAATGTCCTTTAAAAATAAATTAAAAAAAAAAAAATCACGATTTGGGCTTCAAACGAACAAGTTATGAGCTTTTTACGTTTGCTGAGTTTTTGCTGATATGTAATTTTTGATCGATCGAATAGCAATCGAGCACCAATCAAGCAGTGATCGAGAGCAATCGAACAGTAATCGAGCACCAATCAAGCAGCGATCGAGAGCAATCGAGAGAACCAAATTGAAACTCACTTTTTTCATCCTAAACTTGAGTTTTTTGTCTTGGACTTGAAAGTACACAATTCTAACTCAATAATACTTACTTTTTGTCATGGTTTGCCAACACTACAAACTCAAAACCTAACATAAATGTAAGGACCAAACTTGGGAGGCAGCCCAAAATGAATGGACTTCAGCCCAAAAAGCCCAAAACAATAAATTTATAGAGAGTGGGTTGGAAAACTGGGTCGGAATGAGTCAAATCACAAACATAACAGGCTTAATTCACAAAGGCAAAGACAAAGGATTGAATGGAGTTTATGAAAATCGTCATCGACTCAGGTCCGAGGAGGTCTGTCCTTATGTATTCTTCACAAATATGATTACAGGTGTTGTTCTTGATTTCTACAGTGTTTCTTTCTTGAATTTTCTCGATCCCTTGTTCATGGTGGGTCTTTTCCCTTATATAGTCCCATTTAAATGATCTTGGCCTTCCACCTGTTGATCACCTTAGCCCATACTTGAGTATATGTCTCATCAGACACCCCTCCTGCCCCTTTTGTGCGTTGGGGGAGCCAATGTAGTCCTGTTCAAGGGTCTTCTCCACATTAATGCAGCCAGAAAGTTAGCTGCAAAGCCTTTAATGCGATGACTACAACTTTCCCCTTAGATATTTTAGGACTTCCCTCCATACTTTGTATTGGCAATGTTTATCAGTGTCTTGCAGAACTTCGCGGAACGTCATCTCGGATAGTAGACCGCTTGTTCGGACCTCAGCTTTGTTTATCCGAGGTGACCTTTGTCCTCGGCGTACCTTATTGTGCCCTCATGACCCTGACCGACTTGGTCATTCACTAACGTGGGTCCCCTTGATGGTGTTTTTTCCTCCTCGGACGGCCCTAGTTCTCGGCTTAGGTTTTGGGCCCAATATAGATGTGGATAATGAGCTTCTAGGCCCAATACCTCTACAATAAACATATACATATATCTATGAATATGTGTGATACAGTATGCAACATATGATTGTAGGTGTGCATTTGCTAATGATGATTTAAGAGCTTTACATTTATAATATATATGAGAAGAGAGAGTTAACCTCTCTGTCTCCCTTTTGGTTTATTAGTTTATTACACCATTCTCAGTTTTCCATCTTGTTGTCCAACTTGATGGATGAAAATTAAAGGGTCAACAAGAAGGAAAAAGTGAAAAAATAAAATCTAAAGATGAACTTTTTTGCATATGCACTCAAAAGCTATTCAGCTGGAGAGTTTTTTCCTTTCTTTGTGAACACAAAAAGCAAACTAGTCTAATTCAGTTAAAATGCAAACTTTTATTCAAAGTAAAATGTTGGCAATCAAACTCTAGATAACTTTTTCATGTAATATTTTGACTAGTTTCCCACCTGCAGTCTGCAGATGCTGTGTTTGTAGTTTCAGGTTCAAACTTTATTAAAGAACAAAGACTATTTTATAAAGCTGCAGAATCCGTGACAGCATGGGGTTGGGCAAGGCCTATATGAGTAGCTTTTAAGATTTTCAGGATTAGTTTTTTTTTTTTTTTTTTTTCCAAAAAAAAATCTTATTCTTTTGGTTTGGTACGTGAAGTCAGAATTATATAGGGTCTTTTCAAAATCTTATTCTTTTTGCTTGGTACGTGAAGTCAGAAACAGTTTCTGCTGAGAGCTTTAAAGGTTAGGGTGCGTTTGTTTTGGGTGAAAATAGTTTCTGGAAATGTTTTTCTGTAAATGCGGGTGTTTGATTGCGCATGAAAAATACATTTTCCGGAAATGCTTTTCAGTTTTAACTTGTTTTGGGTGAAAATCATTTCCGTTTTTATTTTACCTTCAAATATCATTTTCCAGAAAACAGAGAGAGAGAGAGAGCTCGCGCACAGAGAGAGAGAGAGGAAGAAGAGAGAGCCCATCGCCGGTGACCACGAGCCTTCGACTTCGCCGGCGACCCAGAGCTTTCGTGCTACGAACCCACGAGCCCATCACCGACTTCGCACCGCACCGATCGCACCACACCTTCGACTTCGACTTCGACTTCGCACGAACCCATCACGAACCCACGAGCCTTCAACTTCGCACCACGCCGATCGCACCGCGCCTTCGACTTCGACTTCGCACGAACCCATCACGAACCCACGAGCCTTCGACTTCGCACCTTGCCGATCGCATCGCACCGCGCCGACGAACCCATTCACACCGCGCCGATTGCATCGCACAGCGTCGCCTTCGCACCCTTCGACTTCGCCGATCTCTCTCTGTGTGATTTTGATTTTTGTTGTTGTTGTGGTGGTGTGGGTGGTGGTGTTTTGGTGGTTTTTCTGTTGTGTGGTGGTCGGTTTTGTGTGGGTAGTGGTGGAAAATAGCATTTTCAAAATATTACCAAACACATTAAAATATTTTCTAGAACAATTTTCATAATGCAACCAAACACTTGAAAATATTTTCCTTTCCCGAAAATAGCATTTCCGAAAAATATTTATTTTTCGAAAAATATTTTACGGGAACCAAACACAGCCTAGATTATATTTGCAATGTAAACTTACGTTAAAGAATAAAGATACACAAAAGTAGTAAATGTTATATATATATATATATATATTAAAAAAATGATATATATTATATTTTTTTGACAAATTACAAGTACAAAAATAAATATAAAATTTTCCAAGTTTTTCAAAACAAAATTAATCTAGGTAGCGGTAATTCCTGTGGCTATAAACATAGACGGTATAAAAAATAAAGAAAAAGTTGTACTCCTACCATCTATTTCACCGGATGCTTTTGAACGTTTCAATTGGGACTATCGCTCACATCTTTTTTATTTTAATTTTCGAATTTCAATAATTTAATCACTTTTTATTTTTATTTTTTATTTTTTTTTTTTTTGTATATCTCATAATCCAACCTTTTGGAACCATCTCATTCATCAGCATCTTGCAACTTTCTCACCTGTCTTTGCCAAAATTTTATAAACATGTTATCTAAATTATCTGTCTATAGCATGGACTACGGTAATTTCGATGGTATCTTGGATGTTTTTGGAATATAATATCTAATGTGAAGTTAACATTTAATATGATGTAAGCTATTATTAGTGAATATGACAAATATATGGTCATATGTGATATTATTATTGTCAATCCAAAATAACAAAAAAGAAAAACATGCGATATCTTATGATGTGTGGAACCTACAATTGAATATAATTAATATAAATACTATTTTATTTTATCATATCACATTTTAATGTCAAAAATTAAATTACAATAATAAAATACCAAAAATCAATATGGGGTGAATTATCAATATATGTGGAAAAATTATTATCATTTGTCATGTTACTAATAGAGATACCATACCCAAAAAAAAAAAAGTGTGGTTATTATAAAATTTTCCATGGCTTTATATTAAAAATAATTATATGGTTAATTTCTTTCTATTTCTAGGTTTAAAGGGATTTGGAAAGTTTCACAAAATATGATGTTTTAAATATTTTCTTAAATATAAATAATTGTGATAGATATTAATAAGTATGCGCATGCGCGCGCACACACATATAAAAAAAATATGATATTCTCTCTATTTCTGATAGGTATTAATATCCATTTATTATTATTGTATATGTATATAGCATTATCTATTCAACCATTTAGAAGTTTTCTATTTGTAACTCTAGAAAATATATTAAAAAGATAAAGTTTGACAACAAAATCTCACAACATTTTCACAACAACTTTGTTTAAGTTTTGGTGGGTCTGGGTGTATTTTATTTTATTCAAATTTATTTTAACTTATTATGGTAGAATCCCCAACTTGTGAAAATGATTTAAGATTTTGTTTTGACCATATAAGAACTCTATTAAAAAATATAATTATAATCATGATTGATGATGTGTAAAATTATAAGGCTTCAAAAATTTATAGGGTACAATTTTAAAAAATAAATGTGATAGCTATTAATTAGCATTTATCCTTAGAAAATAAGTATTTATTATGATTGTGTTATATATGTCGAGTTAAAAAAAATATTAATTCTCTCTAATTTATTTTAACTTCATAATTATGATAGTTATTAACAGACATTTATTATTGTTGTGTTTACGTAAAATTATCTATTCTACCATTTAAATTCTTTCTATTCATAAGTCGTAATTATAGAAAACATATCCAAAAAAAAAAAATTTGTAATAATGATGTTTAAAATGGTGAGGACTCTGTACTTATTCTAATCTTCAACAAAAAAACTACCGCACATCCTTGGTGCAATAGTCACTCCACAAGTATAAATGCTTGTGGGGTGTGGGGGGAAAGGGCTGCTTCAATTTTATAGAAATCATAAATAGATTATAGTATGGATAGCTTTTACTATTAAAAAAAATCTATATATATCTTTGAATTACTGATATAGACTTATCAAAAAAAATTACCCATTTTTTATCCCCAAAAAAAAAAAAAAACCCATATAAACAAACCTCCATATTTTATCAAAGCATTTCCACAGTTATATAAGTTTGGAAATCCCTTAACGAAGGGTAGAAGTCTTACTACTTCCTGTAATTTGAAATAATTCGCACATATTATTTAATTTAAAATATATATATATGATTCTTTCTGCCTTCTAGGTAAAAATAATAATAAAAAAATTAATATTATTTTCTTTTAAAACTAAATTTTTGGGGGGATAATATTCCCAGATTGAACAAATTTCAGATTCGGTTGCCAAATATTCTTTTCCGAAGCGTCTCAAACTGTGTGAAGTGTGCCGCTTGTATTTGGGTATATGTCAATATTTCTCTTATAATGACATACAAAAGGGAAGATTCCTGCCTTTATAATCTACTAGTATTGCATGGTTTTGACTAATAATTTATTTAGAAATAATAAATCAATCACTTGAGTCGAGATTATATAATTGCATATAAAGTATTTTTCTTAAAGACATTAAACAATCAAACAACATATTAAGAGGTGGATTTTTTTTTTTTCATGATGTAGATTTTATATTACTTGGTTAAAGTGATATTGTGAAGGAGTAGGTGCTACTATATAGGTTGTATAAATATTGATATTTGTAAAAACCAATACACAAATTAATTATAGTAAAAGTCCAGTAAATAGAACCAAATTCTTACCAATAAAAACGAAGCATTTGCTAATAAACTAATTGTCATGATGAACGATCTGGCATGAACTGGTTAGATATCTTCCACACACATATGATATAATCACATTATTACTAACAACAAAAATAGAAAAGATGAGTATAAAAATTTAATAATTCTTAAATAAATCAATCAAAACAAAAACTTAGTAGTAAGAGTATCGTTTCATTGAGTGCTTCGAACCTCAATGGAACTCCCTGAAAAAATAAAAAAATAAAAACAACGTGAATAATAAAATAAAATAAAATAAGTGAGAATTTATTTTTTGAAGCTAAGAGGGACTGAATTTGAGAGAAAAACAAAAACAATTAACAATTAACCCTAAGAAATGATAGATAGCTTGGACGTTCAAAGTATTAATAATAATAAATAAATAAATAAACACAGAGAAGTCATGAATCTCACCTTATCTATCTATTCTTCTATACCATTTATAATAAGATTCTCTTATTTGAATTGAACTTTTAAGCAGTGACAAGACTTGGGAACAAATACGTAAAATAAAACCATTAGCCCTACTTTCAATTTTCAAATACACATTCAAATCCATATAATAAAAAAAACACGTTAAAAAATTTTGTTTACCTCACAATCCATTCCAATTCAATGTATGTGACTCTGTGTTCTATTTAAATTCAATTACTAGGCCTTAGCCTACTGCTACTTAAAAAAAAAAAAAAAAAAAAAAAAGGGTTCTTATCCTTATCGTTATCTCAATTTTTTCTCTATGTCTCTATATAGAAATAGATTCCTACAATCCAACACACACATGTTGATCACCTTTTAATTGAATTCAAATTTCTTAATCCCTCATCTAACAAAAAATAGGAATTTTTATTAAAAAAAAAAAAACTCAAACAGAATCACACTCTAAAAAATAAAAATTAAAAACAGCTCCCTAACTTATTTTACAAAAAAAGGCTCTTAATCTCATAATTTTTAAACTTACCCAAAATTTTATCTAGTCTACAAACCAGTGCACCGGTGTTTTTTTTGGGGGGGAAAAACACCAACGAAAATCCATCCACCTTTTTACCCATGTACAACTTTAAACTCCCAATTATCTAGCGCACACACGTTTGATCACCTATTTTATTTGAATTCAATTTTCTTACTCCCCCATTTGATCAGCCACTACAGGCTTTAAAATTCTTGCTCTATTTTAATATATTTCACGTTTCAGTTTTTACTTTTTTTGGAAAGACTTTGATTTCCTCAATTTCTTTTTTGAATTCATCACCATTTCTTCATTGAGAAAGGTACATCTCCTTTGATATTTTTTCAATTACTAATTTGTATTTTTCATTGCATTTTCTTTTTCTTTGAAATAATCTCATGTTTGATTTAATCTCCTATTTTATTTATTTCTTTCTCATAACTTTTGTCACTTCCAGGTTCTTCCCACAACTCCATTGATTTCCCCTAATTTTATCTTACTATAAACCATCTCTTCTTTGAAAAATGTATTTTTTCTATTCACTTTTTAAACATTCATCGCTCCCTAGAATTTTGGTGAAAAACTTTGTCCTATTAAAAAAAAAATAGAAAAGTGCATAAAGACTAGTTATTTATAACTAGACTCATCACACGCGCAAAGCGCATGTAATAATACTATTATTTATTTATTTATTTTTTGGTTTAGTGTTATAATGCTTAAAAGTGATATATAAATAACCGTGTGTATTTTTTTTTTTTTAAAGGAGGTAAGGTAACGTGAAATAATGTTTAAAAATGAGATAGAGAATCGTAAGAACTTGAAACCAATGGGACATTTGAATTTATTGATTGGGATAAGAATTTTAATAAGTAAAAAAATTTGAGATTTAAACAAAAGAAACATGATATACATTAGTATGGATGGATGAGGATTTGTGATAACTGTATAGAATTTAGATAACAAAATTTTTGGAATGTTTTAAAGAATTAAAAAAAACCATAGAAATTTCGGGATAAGAATGAGTAGTTTTTACATGAGGTAGTGGTTTTTTTTTTTTTTTTTGGAAGAAGTAATTTTGTTTTTGTTTTTGTTTTTGTTTTTTTTTTTTTTGATAAAGATAATTGAAGTATTTGAATTCAAATAGATAATAAATACAGATAGGAATTAGACATTTGAATACAAATGGGTGGTGAGAATAACAGTTTTTTTTTTTTCCTTTTATATGTGAGATAGTATTATTGTTTTAACCTTTTTTGCTTTTTGGTAGGAAAAAAATTAAAATAAAGGGTATGTTATTTTAGAATTTGTATGAGGATATTTTGGTATGCCAAAAATTGAAGATGAAACAGGGGAATCCTCTTATTAATAGTATAGATTACTTGGAAGTCTAAAGATGAGAGTCATAGTATAATAAAAACTGTTCATAATCATTCCTATATTTATTCAACAAAAAAAAAATTTTGATAAGAAGTTAAAAAAATATTTTTAAGTTGTAAAGAAGTTGATATAAACAAAAAGAATAAGAAATTTATTTAAAATCAAATACCATAAATATCAAGTTATTAACGTTAATTGCAATTTTTTTTTTTTTTTTTTTTGCTTCTGTTATATAGTAAAAATCAAGTTGTTAATGTTATTAGCTTTTTTTTTTAATCCAAAAAATTTATATTTATCCAAAAAAATATATTAAAAAAAAAGTCGATAACAAATTTAATATCAACTCCTCCCCATGTATATATCCTCCCAATGAAAGTGATTTTTTTCTTCTTCATGGGATTAGCTATACTTCTATGTACACAACTACACATTTTAATATTTTATGTTTTGGAATGCTTTGTTGATAATATTTAGATATACACAATTGCAAGTTGTAGTTGTATGGCACCAACCAACTAAATTTGCTTCCAAAAAAAAAAACTAAACAAATTTAATCTCTTTTTAAAATTTTACGGTTGCATGTTTTATTAAAATACTTATTGTTATTTTATCAAAAGATATTGATAAGAACAAATAAATTGTTTTTTTTTTAATCTAAAAATTATTACAATATAGGTTAAACATGCATGTTTTGTTAAAACACTTAGAAAATGTTCTACTATGCTTTTATTGAATTTGCCATGATTTATAGTTTATATATTTTTCTCATAATTTATTTGGAGGAAGTTAAAAAAATAAAATAAAGATTTGATATTGTGTTTACCAATCAAATGGTTAAAAAAATATTTATTTTCACTTGTATTGTATTAGTATCAAATGGTTAAAAAAAACAAAAGTATTATCCATTCAAATTCAAATGAAAAATATATATTAATTATTTGGTTGTACTAATTTAAATTTTTTTTAACTGGTTTTTATACATCAACAATGTCATAGGCCCATGACACACCATTATAGTTTAACTATACTAGTTTTGTGAATTCCAATTAACTTAATGGGTAAAAATTTTTGTGGTCTAATAAACAACAATTATTGATAGCAAATGTTGTAGGTGAGAACTCTGTCAAAAAAAAAAAAACTATACTAGATCCACATTGCATTAATTACAAAGGAATATAAAATTAGTGGAGCCGTGTTACGAATAAACAACAAAAAGAAATGTTAATCAATTAATGCTATGAGAAATGTTAACGCTATACTAGGTCTATAGAGCATTAAATACAAAGGAATATAAAATTAGTGGAGCCGTGTTACGAATAAACAACAAAAAGTCTCTCTCAAAAAAAAAAAAAAACAACAAAAAGAAATGTTAACTACGAGAAATGTTAACGGGCACAATGTCCATTAATGATGATTTATTGTGGGGTCTACTTGATATAAATAGATTAAATGACTAAAAATAGTACTGAAATGACAAGTAAAATTCAAAAAATTGGTTTTATTGGCCCTACACCCTATAAAATTGGTCAAAAATCTGATAAAAAGTTGACTTTATTGATATAAAGTTGTTTTTTAACGAACACCTTGCATAGCCCGTTAACACTACCCATAACAAAAATAAAAACCAGTGTACCATTGATGGAATATTGAGTCCGGTTTGTACATGTTTTTTTTTTTGTACCGTATGTATGCCCTGCAAATTCTAAATTCCTGACATTAATCATTGACATTGACATAGTTGAAATATTCCAGTCAAAAATTCCTCTTATAGTTTGGGCCAATTCTATTTAGTCTTTTCAAGCGTACAAAAAAGCTTATCAAATTCAAATAGTGCACGGATCTAATAAAAGCCGATTGACAACTTAAAAATAGATACTTATGCTTCGACATGATCAAGCTGCATATTTAGGTTTTGCTTTTCTTCTCCATGTCCATATCAACTTTTTGTTACTTGGGCCTAAATTCGTATACGTGTAGTGAAGATGCAAACATTTTAGTAAGTTCCAATAAGGTGCTATAAAAAATAAAAAGATTGAAGTGATTCTTTTTCTGATTTCATATGATATGATATTATTTCATAAAAAATGTTTCATGATTAGCATTTATTGATAGTGGCCATAACTAAGAATACTGATTTTTTTTATTTGAAGAGCCTTGTAACTTTAATTAATACCTCCCAATGCACAAAGTACTTGAGGATTTAAGGGGGGGGAAAGAGTTCAAGTTGTGTAGTTAGTAATATACCGTAACTATCTCAAATTAAAAAAAGAACATAAAAAAAGAACAGGGAGGAAGGAATGGTGACGTGGATGAGGCTCAACCTATTACTCGACCTGACCACATTGAGTAGGGAAGGAAGGAACGGTGACGTGGATGAGGAAATTTCAAGATCTCTGCCAAGTATGGGTGGAGATATAGAACAACTCCCGAAAATGGGTGATTCTTTAAAATATGGATCAAATGCGTTGCGACTGTACAGATTCCCATATGGGAAACCCAACACTTGACTCGTTAGAGTTGGGTTTCAATGCATTTTACATATCGCCAACCACCCCACAATCGTTGAAAATTGGCCAAAGCTTGACAAGTCAGTTGGGGTATAATGTGTGGGTTGGTTTTTGCGTATATAAGGATAGTCTTAACTAAAAAGGGATCGCATCTTAAATTATGTAATAAGTCTTGGGACACAATATATTTTTTCACAACCACTAACAGAACTTGTTGTGATTGATACAAAATAAAAATTGTGTTAGTGGTAGGTCCAAGTTAAAGTGATGTTGCTCAAATTAGAACTTGCCAACTTAACAAGTTATAGATAAGCTAGATTGTGAAAACTATTATATCCTTAACATTAGTCTAAATAACGGCGGAGGAAATTACACCTATTTTACTTTATATTAAACTCTACCAAAAAAGAAAAAAAAAATCCTAATTCATGTATACGTGGTTTTGTTGGACTAGGTTTAGGCCTGTGCTAATAATTAAAGTAGAACTTTACAATTTTATAGCTTAGTTTTTTTTTTAGTTTTTTTAAATAATATATCTTAGTTATTCATGTATAGTTTTATAAAGTCTAATGTGTGTTTTTTTCCTCAAAAAAAAAAAAAAAAAGTCTAACGTTTTCTGTGCAACTGTACTTTTATCAATTTTAAGCAAGTAAATAAATAAGTTTTCAACCCAAAAAATAAATAAAAAGACAAAGAAAAATGATCCAATCGCAAATTAACTTATTACAATAATATTAATGCGTCATATACAGCTAATTCTCAACACAAACATAATTTGGACAGTTACATCCTAGGTGGCTAACCACTAACCTATATATGTATTCTTTGACTTCCTCAACTTTTTACATAAGCAACATGTTTATGTTTTTTTTTTAATTTAATTTTATTAAATTAAGTCTCTGTACTATATCTCATACATAAACTACTCTTATAAATGCACAACGTTTTTTTTTTTTTTCCTTCTAATAAATAGTTTAAATATATGACATCTGCTCTTAATAATTGCTATTTATTATTAAATAAAAATACTAATTGGTTTTTTGATGTAAGCAATGATTTTGAAATTCAGATATTTTATTTGATGACGAAATTTTTTTTATTGATTGAGCTTAACTGAAACCATATAAATACGCAATGCAAGCAGAGCAAAGCATACATTGTTCATAATACCATGGTTGTAACAAAGGAACAAGACAGAGAAACTTCTAAAATAAAAAAATAAAAACAAAAAAAGAGGCATAAACATGAGTATAAGGTAGGGAGTAAAAAAAGAGGCATAAATAAACAAGCATTCACAACCAAGTGAGCCAACGTCTCAATAAACACGACGCAAAAAATGGAGGAACATGGAAAAAAAAAAAAAAAAAAAGGCAAATCCTAGCAGCTTCGAGCATATATACAAATGGAGGGGGAGCGTTTGGGTCTCACTGGAAAATGGAATCGATGAACGGAGCTGACCTGGAGCTGGGCCTTGTGCTGATCGGCGGAACTGGAGCTTATTTCAGTTGTGCTTGTGCTGTGGGTTTGGGAGAAGGAAAAGGGAAAGTGATGAAGTGCAAGTGGTGTAGGTGGTTGGGAAAGTAATGAGATAAAAGATCCGTTGGAGCTTCAGCCTGTAGTGATGGGACCAAGCACTGCTGTGGGACTCGTTTGTGCTTAAAATTTACGAAAATTGCCATTGATTATTCATAACCCATAACTTGAAAACACATTGGAGCTGTTTTTGAATTAACTCACCCATATCTCAAAAAAGTGAGATTTGTTAACTGAGTGAACTGCTTGAATAATCATCCAAACAATGTCACTACCCGTGGATCCCACTGATTTTGGGTTATGAGTTAACAAAACTTAGATTTGTTAACTCAGTTCACCAAAATTCAAACAAGGCCTAAGTCATCCAAGGAGTGTGCAATAATCACGAGTCATTATATTATTAGTAGATGTGCTTGTGATTGTCGTCCAAAAGAATATGTATATATTATATTACTTTGCCGTGTCACGTTAGGGAAAAGCGATGTTTTCAACCTTTGTCACTTGTCAGATACGACGTTGTTCACGCTTATTTGGTGATGTTCAGGTGTGATTTCAGTGAAAATTAACTATGACCAATCTTGTTTTTTTTTTTTTTTTTTTTTTTTTTTTTTTTTTTTAACTATGACCAATATTGTCTTTAAAATCCTAAATATATAAGAAATTATAGGATAAGTTTTAAGTTTTAAATTCATAAAAGATTAAAGATGGAAGGGGAAAAAATTCAAATAAGCAAAACCAAAATTTTAAAGGAACAATAAAAGTCAAATGATAACGTATCAAAGACTTTCTAATGTAAAATTAGGAGGCAAGCAATCTAAGGAGAAATAAAAAAAATTTACTAACATTTTTTTTTCTTAAATTACTAAATCGGTGCTTGTTACAATTACAAAATCACATTATCTTAATCCAGTGTTAACATTATTTTTATTAATTATGTATGAATCACAATAAATGAAGTCAACTGTTATGAAAATTTTGGTATTTTTAGACTTATTTCAAAAAAATATTATTAATTTTATTATAACAAATTTACAAACTAATGTGACATTGAATAGAATTGGTCACCTTCATATATAATTATATGGTATAATCTGTGGATTTTAGTTAGTTCAACTAGTAAAGTTTTTGATAGTTAAATAAGAGATCTGGAGTTCAATTTTTGCCTCTAAATCTAATAATAAAGAGCTATTATCAGTACAGATTCAACGTCTAGTGAAACGTTTGGTGTCTCACTTTTTAAGTTAGTATTTTATTCTATTTTCTTGCTTGGTTGTGAACTAGTAATAAAAATATAATAATTCCCTCCAAATAATAATAATAATAATAATCACATAATTTCCATAACTTTCATTTCATATATATTGTCAATTTGTCATAGGTGCTCTCAATGATTTCTCTTTGCTTTAGTTGGCTCAAAAAAATTCAACGATCCACTTTTTTTGAAGATTACTACAAATTTACAACCATCTCCTTCCTTTCTCAAACCATCTTATAACACTCTCACACCAAGCCTTCTCTCTCTCTCTCTCTTTCTCCGCAATTATCGTTGCAGTAAAGCTCTGTTCAATCTCACACTTCCATCAGAACTCAAATGGCTAAGAACCCCACTTCAGGTTCTCTGAATTTGAATATTGATTATGATCTTTTGGATAATTCTTGATTGAATCTATACTTTCCATCAGAATTTGATCTCTCTCTTGTTTATTATACTGTTCTGAGATTTCATATTTTGGTCATTTTGAGCTGGTTTTTCAGTGAAAGATTGTTTCTTTATTTCTGGGTATCTTTTATTTTATGTGATTTTTCTTTATGGGATTTGGTTATGCTGTGTTCTTTTTGTTTTTGTTGTTCGGTGCTAGTGTTTGTATATTTCCAGAGCTGTTTTTATGGGACATCTTTAACGTGAAATTTCAGTTCTTTACTTATTTATAGACATGTATTTGGTATTCGTTATCTAATTCGTGTTAAAGATTTAATCTTGTATGATTGTTTCTATTGGCATTCGGTTTGTAAAATTTGTTTCTTATATCTTAAGTTTTGTGGGGGGCACATACGTTTGGTAATTGGTAATTGATTTGGGAAAAGTTGAAGGGGCTATTTGCAAAAACCATGAAATCTGATCGAAAAAAGTTTGCTTCAGAATAGAATTATAATGATCATATTTGGCAGATAATTAAAAAAAAAAAAAAAAAAAAAAACTCCAAATATGTTGTTTTGGCATTATTGGATCACAAAATCTGAATTTTTGTTTTAACAAATATGGGCTTTTGAAAAAAAAAAACTTGGACTATTGCAGGACATGGTTCCCAATTGGAGTGAATTTTGATTTTGATTTAAGCCAACTGTTTATGCAGGCAGGAAATACTAATTTATGCAACATATTTGTGTAGGAAATGTTTGTTTCAAGGCATAATGTTTCAATTTCCTACTTTCTGATGAATATTCTTGAAATCATTTAATCTTGATTCTTACTAATTTGAAGCGATTTGATTTGTATAGGTGGTTCTGAAGACCTTTCCTCAGATGCACAAGGAGGGTCTCAGGATAAAAAATCACTGGTTGTTTGCTTTGGGGAGATGTTGATCGACTTTGTGCCAACAGTTGGTGGCGTTTCACTTGCTGAAGCACCTGCTTTCAAGAAAGCTCCTGGTGGTGCTCCTGCTAATGTGGCTGTTGGTATTTCTAGACTAGGTGGTTCATCGGCTTTTATAGGAAAGGTATTTTAGCCTTCATCTGATTGCATGTCAGTTTCTAGATAAGTTTCATTTCATTGTTCATTTCTTTCTAATTGGTATCTGTATAACAGAGAAGAATTAATATAAATATTTACATGCAAACAGGGACGCCAGATATGTGACTAAAATATCAAAGACCTGTTTCACTTGTTAGGATCCCCCCTTCTCCCCCCCCTAAAAAGAATAATAATTAACATGACATGAAGAGAGCGCTAAATATTTAAAATTTTTGTTTTGGCTATGAAATTTGTTAAAATTTCTGATCATGTAAATGTGCTTTTATTCTTCTAAGATGCTTTGTTAAATTGCTTTTTCAGTAATATTTTGTAGCCTGAGATGTATACTTTTTTGGGCTAGCTGTTTGTGTCTAGACCCCATTGTGTGGAATCCTCTATGGTTCCAAAATGTGACTCAGAGAATATCTTCTCTAAGATTCTGCAGTACCTCCTTCAAACTTGATTGCATTAAAAAACTATTTGACCTTATGTGTAATGGGATATGGATTTTAGCTGCTTATGTTATCAATAGCCTTTTTTTATTTTTATCTTTTGTAATTCAATAGTTACAATGGAGGAGGGGGGGATTTTAACCTTGGATGTCTTGGAAACACCAGGAGGTGCCAAACAGTTAAGTTTCAAGGCTCTTGGCTTACCAATGGCTTTTAGTAGCTCCAGAATTGTGCTTTTTCAATCCTAAAGATTTTTTGGTGGTGGGTTTGTGTATGTGGTGTACAGTTTTTATGTATGACAATGGCTCCTTGATTAAACTTAAGCTCAAGTATAGCATTGATTCTAAGTTATTATCTATGACAGGTAGGTGCTGATGATTTTGGGTATTTGTTGGCCGACATTTTGAAACAAA
This sequence comes from Notholithocarpus densiflorus, assembly GCA_030021035.2. Taxonomy (NCBI): domain Eukaryota; kingdom Viridiplantae; phylum Streptophyta; class Magnoliopsida; order Fagales; family Fagaceae; genus Notholithocarpus; species Notholithocarpus densiflorus. The sequence continues at coordinate 4,489,686 of JARYZH020000017.1, forward strand.
ACAATGTTGACAATTCAGGCATGCGGTTTGAACCCACTGCAAGAACTGCACTAGCTTTTGTTACACTCAGAGCTGATGGTGAGCGTGAATTCTTATTTTTCCGTCATCCAAGTGCTGATATGCTTCTTCTTGAATCTGAACTTGATATAAACCTTATTAAGAAGGTATTTCCTTTTAAATTCTATGATTAAGAACATATCACAAGAGTTATTGATTCTACCACTGATGCTTTTATTGATTTAAAAAATCTCATATCCAAATAATATTTCAATACAGGCAAGGATCTTCCATTACGGTTCAATTAGTTTGATTGACGAACCATGCAGGTCAACCCATCTTGCTGCGATGGGCATTGCCAAAAAGTCTGGTTGCTTCCTCTCCTATGATCCAAACTTGAGATTGCCTTTGTGGCCATCAGAAGAGGCTGCTCAGAAGGGCATAATGAGCATATGGGATCAGGCAGATTTTATTAAGGTGTAATATCTAATGATATAGGATTTATATATGAGTGTTGTTTGACGCTGCATTGCTGCAAATTTTAATACCGTTATTTATGGTATGTAACCATGACAACAGAATTCAATCATATGTAACATATAACTCATCTGGGGTTAAATAAATTTGCAGATAAGTGAGGACGAAATTAGATTCCTTACTGGTGGAGATGATCCAGATGATGATAATGTCGTGTTAAATAAGCTCTTTCATCCCAATCTTAAGCTTTTGGTTGTCACTGAAGGTTCAGAGGGTTGCAGATATTTCACTAAGGTAAGTGTTAGTGGACAATGTAAGAATCATCTGGCAGTGGAGATGCATGATCTTAGTTACTTCTTGGAAAAAACGACTGCAGTTGCAGTAATCAATAATTTCAGATAATTGGGTTTCCTTTTATTTCTGTCTTATTGGTCGTTTATAAGAAAACTGAAATTCTGTTCAGGAATTTAAGGGCAGGGTTGCTGGTGTTAAAGTTAAGCCTGTTGACACAACTGGTGCTGGAGATGCATTTGTCAGTGGCATTCTGAACAGCTTGGCTTCTGACCTAAATATTATCCAGGTAACTTTAGTCCTTACATGAATTGAAGAAATCATTTTTATTTTTGTGCTAGAATTATATAGATCATTGGATTAAGTGCTTTCCATTGCTTATTTTAATTTTTGCATTATATTACTTCTAGTTGGATCTAATCAGATGCTCATACTTAACGTGTTCTTAAGAAAATAATTTATGTGTTCTTAAGTTCTTTGCTCTGGAGAAAAATTAGTACTAGCATTGCAGGTTTGGGAACCTACTAGAATGCAATAGTCTCTAAAAAGCAACAGTTCCCTTCTTATCGGGTCATTTGGAATATATTCAATGCTCGTGATATATAGTTGAGTTGTATAATGTGAGAAATTGGGGGGGGGGGGGGGGGAGAGAGAGAGAGAGAGAGTAAATGCATGGGTGCACTATTTGAGACTAGTAGTCTGGGTATATGTCGATGATCTTAGATTCTTGGGAACACCATTGTTTCAGTTGTTCGAGCCTGAATCATTTGGCTTGGCATGGATGGTCAGTCTTTAATGTGCATTGGAAGTTCTTTTTCTCTATGTCTAATTAAAGTGTTCCTAAAACTGCATTTTTTTTTTTTTTTGTCAAGAAGAGTTTATTTATAGTAAGAGATGATATGCAATTTCATCCAGTAAAAAAAGAGGAAAGTGATAATGCAACTGCTTCTCAGATCCTTTCTATAAACGGGAAATTTACCGAGCTCATGGCTTGCTATTTCCAATTTCCTTCATCAAAGTAACCCCATAGACACCAATTTTCTAGGAAAGCTTTCCTGTGCCATCTCTTTTACATTGCTTAGAATTTGTGGGGTTCTGGATGTGCAAGTAATTTTGGCTTCCCTCATTGTACTTGGTAGTATTTTTGGTCTGAGGTAGCATTATATACTCATGAAAGATTTCTGGATTTGTGGTGTTAATGGCTACATGACTAACCCTTTGTCTGGACAGTGAGATTCTTAAGTAAATACAACCTTGTGGAAATGAAACTGCCATCCCATCCGGGTTTTCAGATGGTTTCTGCTTCATCTCCTAACTTGATCCAATGGAAAGTGTTTCACAGTATTTTTCAAATTATTCATATGCATATCTAAAAGATAACATATAGAAGCAGAAGAAACATATCAAAAAAGCATTTCACAGCTTAATACATAAATATTTCATTTCTGTTTGTTTCAGAAATTAATATTAAATTCACTTTTTTCCAGGATGAGAAGCGGTTACGGGAAGCTCTACTTTTTGCCAATGCCACTGGTGCCCTCACGGTGACAGAGAGGGGAGCCATTCCTGCCCTACCCACAAAAGAAGCTGTCCTCCAATTTTTGCAAAAGCTCAATGCATGATAGAACTTGAAACAAAAATCCTAGTTCATGTACTTAAAGGAATTAAGCTAATGTAATGAGTTTCCTTGCTTAGGTAACAATGAGCTTCTTGCTCCTTTTTTTTTGCATAATAACTTCTATGGAACTTTCCATGTATCCCACAATCCCTGGCTTGGCTTGTCCCCATTTTTATTTATTTATTTTGAATGAGGAAAAAGGGTGAGGACTGAGGACTGGGGAGATTCCTTACTTAGGCGTAACCATAATAGCTCCTCTACTCGTTGAGGAACCAATGCCTGAAGTAGTTACAATTGAAAGCACTCAACCTTGAGTTGAGAGACAGTTTTAGTCACAGAAAGAATAAAGATGTGGTTTTGTTATACTTATAATCATTGGTCTCACCATGTTCTTGGGTTGTGATTTTTTTTTAAAAAAAAAAAAATTCCTGAAAACATAGCAGTTTAATTAAGAACATCATTCCTCAAAGACAGGCTCCAATAGTCCATTGTGGTCTCCTAAATTTACATGACCTCCTTCAATGTATTTTTTTCACTATTCCCTCTTTTAAAGGATGTTGCCTCCATATCCAATGAAAATTTACTACCAACTTATCCAATAGGTCTTCAAGACGATGGTGGGTAGCCAATGCGTAACCATGGAAGCCCACAGTATCAGGCTTGCCTTTTGTGTGCCTAGACCTTGCCACAACATTTAATTTTAGGTCTTTGTTACTTTGCCTAAAATTTTTCTAGGCAAAAAGAACCAGTAATTAATTTCCTAGTGGAAACAACGTTAAACCACGTTTATAATTATTTAGTAAATTGAGAGAGCGTGAGAGTGAGAGAGAGGCAAGGGTATCGTGACTGAGAGAGTGCAGCAAGTGTAAAATGTTTTACACAAATTTGCCTTTGTTGGTTTGGTTGACTGAAAATATTTTACATTTGGCTAAATATTTTACTACTTTACTCAAAAAAAAAAATATATATATATTTTACTACAAAACAAACCCGGTAAAATGTGAAAATATTTTCCTGAAAATATTTTACATCAAAACAAATGGAGCGTTTGTATAAGAAAATAGGTCAAATTAAAACTATCTCTTAATTTTCCTTATTTAGCTTGGCAGCAAATTTTTTTTGAAATACAACTCTATCTTACACGAAGTTAAATAAGGAAAACAACTCTATATTCACATGAAGCTAAGTAAGGGAAGTTAAGAAATGATTTTCCAACTCATTTTAATGCTGCTATCAAATATAAGAAAATGAGATAATTTTCTAGATAATGATTCATTTTTTAGAAAAATGTTAATGTCAAAACAAATAGATTACTAACTACGACTTACAAGCATCTGTTTGTGTCACTAGTACAATTAATTGATTAACTCAAGTAGCAAGTATAGGCTTACAAATACATTTAACAAATTTGAACTTGTTTCCATACATATTGGATTTATGTATGGAAACATAAAATGGTTCGTGAATTCCAAATATATTAGCCGTTAGCTAGGGTTATGTGTTGAGACACATGACCCTTTTCATTTATTCCAACACATAACCCTTTTCATTTATTCGCTCTCATTCTCTCTCTACATCTTTTATTCCCGCCCTCCCCCCCCCCCCCCTAATTTTAACCATAACATCTTGCATGAACAATGTGCATTTAGATTATTTTTTGAAAAACTTTCCTAAGAGCCTCAGTAAGATTGCATTAAATATACTAAAATATCCTTAGCTTTTTATGGGATCCAGAGATAAAGAGTTGGCAAGGCAAGTGCATGAGTGTGTTAGGAAACTTTTTTGTTGAAAAAAGTGTAGCATAGCATGTGGCATTAATGCTTTCAAATACTAATAAATACTAAGGCGGTGTTTGGTGAGTGTTTCCAAACAACAATTTCAGTTTTTAAACAACATTTTACGTATTTTCACACTTTTTCACCCACAAGTATTTTCACAAAAGTTTTTAAACAATAATTTTCAGTTTTTAAACACATGTACCAAACGGGCCCTAAGGGTCTGTATGGATACCTCTTATTGCTAAAAACTGAAAACTAAAAACACTGTAATAAAATAATTTTTAAATGTGTGAATAGTGCCGTGAGACCTAGTTTTAAAGAAAAATTTGTTGAAATTCATATTTGCGGGTCCCGTGAACAGTACACAAAACCCACTGTCTAAAACGCAAACGCAGACGTAGCCAACTTTTCAGCGTAATCCAAACTAGGACAAAACTTAAGTACAGTACCTTAGGTGCTGTTCCTTAGATTCCCCTTTTAAGATTTAGTCATGTGGCTACTTAACTTAAAAATATACTTCCATTCCATAAGAAAAAATCCATATGGTAGAATCTTAAAAGTAGAACCTAAGAAACACTTGCTCTCCAAATTAACACTAATATTTACTTTTTTTTTCTTTTAGAACCAATAAATATCAGTATTTATTTACTTAACTAAAAAATACACTTCCATCCCATGAGGAAAAATTCACATGATAGAATTTTAGAAAAAGAACTAAGAAACAACACCCAAGTACTATACCTAAGCCTTGCACTTATCTAAAATCTTAATTCTAATTTATTTATTTATTAACCCCTAAATTGCTGCGTCATTTTCTGATTGTCGCACATGCTAGGCATGTGCAGCGAGAGTCAAGTGTGATTGATCGGAACATTGAACCGGATTGACCCGAAAAATCGCACCGACGCACATCGGCATCAGTTTCGCGCAAAATAAAACACATAAAAGCCAAGCCCACGTTTTCCCCAATATATATATAAATAGTTAAAATACAATTGAGTTAAAGAGTAGATCGGAGATACATACATTGAATGATTCATAGATAGAGAGAGAGAGATCGAATCCAACGCCATTTTTTTTTGTTTCCAAAAACACAGAAAACAGAGAAATGGCTTCGAATCCGTCGCTCCGACCCGAGATTGGACCCGATGGCCTCGCTCGTGAAGCTCCCGTCATTGCCTACACCGAAAAGGTCTCTCTCTCTCTCACACACACACACACACTTTTTGTTTGTTTGAATTTTCTTTAATTTTGTTTTTGTTTTTGTTTGGCAGATAATTGAGGAAGAGCAGATTCAGTTAAAGAAGTACGTACATTTCCCCAATTCATTAACTATTTTTTGCTGTTCAATTTATACTAAATAATCTTTATTTTCTCATAGTGCTTTTGTTTGGATGCTGAGAAAATCAACATGAATCATGAATAAGTTTTGATTGAATAACTTATTTTGAAAAATCTGAAGGAATTTTTGAATAATGTAGTATTTGGTTAAAACTATAGACAATTTGCTAAAATACTTGGTTTAGTTACTTAACCTCTGTGATAGAATTTGGTGTGTTGTTAAATGTTAGTTATAAGTTTTAATGTTGAGGAGTGAAACAGTTTAATGATAAGTTGATTGAGTACACACATGTTGTTAGGAAAACATAAGTGTCCGTTTGGCATGAGATTATAAGTTCAACTTTTTAAAATTTCAGCAAAAAGTATGCTTTAGCACACTTTCAACATAAAGTTAGATAAGCTGTTCCCAAATGGATACTAAAGTTGGTTGGAAACATGTTAGAGGAAGCGGTGCTACTGTCAAAGGTAGTCTAATGGGAGTGACAAGATAGTTAGACAAAGGTTTTGGAGGTGCGGTGGTCGCGGGTCATTTTTTATGTTGCTAGTGGCTATGTTATTTTAATGTTTGAAGTTTTGTGCTCAAACTGGTTGAATTATCAAGGTTTGAGAATGAATAAATTAAAAAAATATGAATACGCAACAACTTCTCAATATATTTGAATTGTTTTGCACTAATGATTTTGAGTGCTTTGACAATGGCTTTGTATTGCTGTTTCTTTTAACATGTACTTTTTCTTAAAAAAAGAAGCGAAATTATTTAGTGTTGTTGGGATTGGTTTCCTTCATTACTTTTAGATGTTAGGAACCTGGTGGTTCCTAAAGGGGATGGTTGGGAAGTGTATGGAAATTGACTTGATTCAAGGCAATCACCTTCCAAAGAATTAAGAGAGAAATACATGGAAGATTATGAGAGAAGGAATGCACTAAGCAAGAAGTTGGTTATTCTTTATTCAATGCATAATTGAGAATTACAATCATGTATATATAGGAGACTAGCTCTAATCTCATTGGCCCACATGGCTCAAGATAATTGGCTAGTTAATTCAACATGTGCTTTATGAATTAAACCATGTGTTAAATGAACTACATGTGATCAAATCCTAGCTGACTCATCCTAATCTCAATTAACTAACTAAATGGATAACAACAATTATTTCAAGACTCATATCTTTACCCACATGTGGGTTCCTAACATTAGCTGTGTGATTAATGATTTAATTAACTGAATACCTTAATGTTCTCTGCTTTATCTTCCCAGATACATTGAAGAAAATTATACCAAAATTCGAGATGTTGAAAGAGAATTTGCAAATCTCTCGATGGAGCTGAAACTCACTGCCGGGCCAAAAAAAGCAGGTTGGTGGGTTGTCATCTTTAGTTATTCTTGTATTGTATAGCAATGAAAATTTTCTTCATTAATGTGCATAGTTGATTGATTTTGTTGTTGCTATCACGTATGATGCATGCCTTAAGCACTTGAACATTTGAGAAAGAAAATAGAAATGTCAACGGAGAAAATTCGTCTTGCGAAGCTGAAGGAAGAACAAGCACGAAAGGTTTGTCTATTTAATAAAAGATCGAGCTTATTTATTTACCCTTCAGATGATATAATTACTCTCTGGCATCATATAAATAGTTTATCAACTCTCCTTTTCTGCTTCCTAAGTGCCCATGAAAGTCAAGAGTTGTTAACACTCTTAAGTCAATCAAGCTTATCGAGATGGATAAAAATAATGAGTACAATTTTTCAAGTTTTGATGAATTATTACAAAATGCACTTAGTAAATGTGACCAAGTTTCAAGTTAAATTATCAAGTTAAATTTGATAATTTAAACAGTGAATACATTTCTATACATAGCTGGGAAGGATGAAGTACATGCATTATTCTCAACAAAAGTTTCTTTAGCCATACTGAACTGATAGAATTACATGGATTACTCCATAAGAGTCATATGTTGTATTTCCTGTTCAATTTTCTAATAGATTGTTCTTTTATGTACTTCAGGTGTGGGAAGCAGCTTCACAGGCTGTGAAGGATGAGGAAGCAATCAAGCAGAAGCTTTGTGATGACTTGAGCCAATTGGTACATATCTCTGTTAAATTTGTATATGAATGGTTTCTGTTAGACTCCCCCAAACCCTTCCTCTTTTTGACACTATCGTGTCTGCTAGGTTGAAGAAAGCAGTAACACACAGTTTTCTAGACTGGAGGAATTAAAAAGACGACTGGAAGCCTTGAACCCAAGTAGATCATCCACCTCTGTCCCTTTTGTAAGTTCTATTGTTATTTCTATTTGTTATATTTATATATAGTGAATGGCTTGGATGGGACCCTGTGGTTATAGATTGCTTGGAGTTTCTGTGATTTGATGGTCAGTTAGTATAACATAACATAGATTTCATGTCATGGCCTTCTGAGTTGATGGGCATGTCATTTCATTATGACTGCTTTTGTAAAGTGATTCTTAGCGCTTTTGGTGTTTTTTGCTTCATTTGATCTGCACAGAGTATTCTACTGTACAAAGTGCAAAAATGTTTAATGAACTTATAAATACTTATAAAAAAGAAGAAAGGTTTTTTTACAAATATATCTTTAAATTTCTCATTGAAAGTTCAAACCCATGTTAAAATGGGTTTGCGCTGCTTCTGTCTCGGTTGACTTGTAAGGATGTCTGAAAAGTAGAGCAGTGCATTTAAGGTAAAGGAAATAGAAGTAGAAGAGAATAAAGAAAGAAGAGTCCGAATTTTGTAAGGATGGGGTGTAAAACCCATGTTTTACACCATTTAATAAGAGATTGCCACATTAGCATTTTACTTAAAATTCAATACATCCTACCACATCTAATAATTTCTCAATAAACTCCCAATTTGATTGGATTTATATATGGGTATTAGAATTGATCGTGTGTGGTTATACTTATTCTCAAATATATGTGATAAAATGATATGGCATGTTGGAATTGAAGGGGTAAAACATGGGTTTTACACCACATCCTTACAGAATTTTATCTCAAGAAAGAAAGCCTTAGTAATTACTTGATCTGGCATTCATTGTTAAGGACTTTTCCATTCATCCACCGAGAAACTAATGTAATCTGTCAGTAGTTGAAAAATGGATTAGAGCTTACTCATTGTAATAATGCTCTCTCATCCATCTGCTCTTACTATATCTTTTCCTTGTTGTCCTGAACCTAAAATGGGTGGGTGCAGGTTTAGGCTCTTGTACATCTCAACCTAGTGAATTTTGCTAAACATTTGTTGTTTCATAGTTTCTACTGTTTCACATTATAATAACAATTTACAAGTGTTGAATGTTAAATATTGGGTGGCATTTGAATTTTCATATTTTCACTCAATAATGAACTGGTCAGTTTCAAGTCATGTAGTTATTGTTCTTACTGCCCATTAGTCCAACCCAAACCTGCTTGTTGCTTGTTTTAAACTACAAGTATTTTTCTTGCCATCCATTAGTCCAACCCAAAAAAAGATTTTTTTTATTTTCTTGGTACATCTTGATTTTGTGATGCCTAAGGATAGGAGGACAACTGTTTTAATTCTGTCATATGTTGAAGTATTGATGTTCAATATATTCTACAAGGGGTGATAGGTTGCATCATATTCGTTAATTTACATAGGAAATTTATGTTCAATGCTGAATCAATGTGACATTTTCTGGGTTAGAAATATCTGGTTCTACCAAAGTTTTTGTCCTAGGATGTACACTGTCCAGACTGGATGCACTAGATATATATCTTTTATTAGGTTAAAAAGCAGAGCCCAAGTACAGGTTACTAGACCATTTTCTGAATACGATACTTTCCTTGGGTTGACCAATAGGTATAACTCTTGCAGATGGGTGTAAATTCTTGCAATTTCAGATGAACACTTTTATATTTTATCTGTTCTATAATAGATATGTCACTTATGCATACACACATACATGCATTTTAATTCAGATTCACCTATATAGATGGAAAATTGATTTTCTGATTTTTTTTGTTTTTGTTTTTGTTTTTGTTTTTTTAAATGATCATTTAAGCTACAGTGGTAAAACACTGACGATAGCACCAACTGTGCCTCTCCCCAATGTCTTTGTACTGCATATTTGCGTTTGTCACAGGGTGGGAGGGGGAGGGGAATTGTTGTTGAGCTTGCTGCTATTACCTTTGTCATTATCATAATCTTAACAAGGTTCATGCATTTTATTGAACGCATTACACAACATCCATCATAGATCTTGTGCTGATATCATAAGCACTGATGTATACATATCAGCGGTAGTAAAACGATGTTAAAAGTTAGCTTTTGGAATAAATGTTTTAGGATGGGAAATCAGTGGGACCACCCCAAAATACCACAGTTACAAATGATTCAGTTCCTCAGTCAACAGAACCAGTTGCTGGAGTTACTGCAAATGTCCCTAATCAAGGAAATGGTGGAAATGTTACAGTGATGAACGGGCAAAATCAACAACCTTCTACTGAGGGAGAAGGACGAGGGAGGAAGAAAAGTCAGTTCCAAGGAAGAGGAAAGGGAATTGGGGCTGTGCCTAAGGGTAGAGGATCTCCCGCACCTGGCTGGACTGGGGCTGGGTTTGATGTGGATGGTAGAACATAGGAGCACCTCTCCAGATTCTTTATTAGAGCCATAGTACAAGACTCATTGCTTCTGATCCTGCTGGGTACATTCTTTAATTGATGTCTTCCCTTTTGTCTATTCTTCTAAATGCTCATAGCTTGTTGATAAAAAATGCAATATGACCTTTCTGAATTTTCTTTGGTACTTGAAGCTTATGCACACCAATATAATATTTCAAGCAAGAATTAAAAAACACCCTTTTTCAATATTTCTCATCATTATGATTAAATTCGGTTTTCCTTCTTAATTTGGTGAATAAAATTAATATACCAGTATGCTTGTTCAGTGGTTAGCCTTTGAAAGGCCAACTCCTGCTCATGGTAATCTTCGTGATCACAAAAGTCTTATCAATGTGATTGCTTGGAACTTTATTTCCCAGTCAACTTATTAGAAAGGCTACGAATCCGATCATTCTTGTGTTTTTGTGCGAGTTTTATCTATTACTTTGCAGTATCATTGCTGAGGTGATTTAATAAATGCAGTTACTCCTTGTTTTTGAGGACTAAGCTGGGCCTATCAAGGTCATGTTGTTATCTCTTCCAAGTGTTGAAAAGACGGAGAAAAATGGGGAAAGAATTTTGTAGAAGTAGGAATCTTGACGCTGCTCTGGGGTAATTGTCCTAATTTCCCAAATTATAATTAGCTTCCTTTGCTAATTTGCTAATTTCATGCGGTTTGGGTGATTTATTTATTTATTTATTATTTTTTCACACATCAATTTCGGCCGTTGCCTCAAATGCAACTAAATATTTACATTTTTAAGAACATTTTTGAGATTAGAGCATTTTGAGAAATACTTGCCGAGTGAAAGCCCTTCTTAGGCGTTGCACTCTATTGTGGGTTTGAATCCAAGTCTGTTGATAGTAAGATTGAAAATTGATAGTAAGATTGTTTACCAAGCATCTCTACCAAACCTTTTAGAATTTGAAGTATTGTGTACTGTATACAAACTTTGATGCTTCCACAAAACCTCATTTTGAGTCCAAAAATAGTTTTAGAACTTAAGCAAAAAACTTGATTCTTTCTCAAAAAAAAAAAAAAAAAGCTAAAAACTTGATTGTCTAGTAGAATTTATTCTTTGAAGTCTTCTTATATGATTGGTATATTAAAACATTGGAAAATAAATGAGTTGGGGGAGAGGGGGATCACTAATAGCATTTTGATTTGTTGTTGTATGGTAACTAGTTTTAGCTTTATCGGGAAAAAGAGGAATGTGTTCCTCTCATGGTGAAATCTATTAATGAGGGATTCTATTGAACTTGGTAAGATGAACTTGAATCCATTAACCCAATTTGACTTGGAAGAATATAAATGAATATGATTAGAAGATTTTATTACACTACAGGTTAACCCGGTTAACCCAAACTTGACTCCTCATAATAGCGGATTGTGTCAATCAACTAGATGAGGCAAATAAGTTGGGTAAAAAACTTTTAGAATTTTCTATGTTTTTGGTAAGTCTTAAGAACAACTTTGTAGTTTCCACTTCTACTTCTCCCAATTCTCTTGGTTCCCATCCTCTCTCTCTCTCTCTCTCTTTGGTAAACTGAAAATTTCATTCAACTAAGAAATAGAAGAAACAACAAGATTAGGACGAAGTCTGTTAGAGTACAATCCATACAGATTTGAAAGATATGCATCCAAAAGATCAGATGAGGGAAAATTAAATTTTTTTTTAACAAATTGCCTAGTTCCCATTCTAGCAAGGGCATCAACATAGCTTTTAGTCTCCTTATAGCAATGATTCACCTTAACTTGAGGAACTTGGGAAATCAGGAGCCTACAATCAGCTACAAGAGAAGAATTAGAGGTGTTAGTAGTTCCAAAATTGCTCATTAAATCAGCAATTACTTTAGCGTCTAAATCTACTTCTCGGGCATTTATCAAAAGGTTTTTTGTACATGATTAACCCATCGCTAAGAGCCCATAATTCGACTAAGAAACTAGTGGTATTTCCAATATACTTAGAAAATCCCTTGATTTAGTTGCCCAGCTCATCTCGGAGAATACTATTCCTCCTGCAAGGCCTGGGTTACCTAAGGAAGATCCATCAGTGTTAGGTTTAAACAAGCCCAAATAAGGTCTCTCTTCCAATCCTTTTAATGGCAATCTCTCTTCATTAGCTCCTTTTCCATGCAGTAGAAATATTACATTCTCTTTGCTAGTTATTACGGGTGTTTTTACTTGTTTGGGCTGTGTACGTATATTTTTTTGGCAGATGTGGTACAAAAGTACTTAATTATTGTTTTGATATTAAAATTTCCAATATTTTCCTATATTAAATTATTAATCAATTAATGTAATTTAAAAAGACAGGTCATACTCATAATGGCTTGACCAGAGCCTATGAATACTCAGGGTACTTGTCATTTAAAACAAACATTTAAAGAATTTCAGATCTAGATTTCATATTACCCAATTTTGTAAAAAGCATCAATCTTCAATTCCATGTACCATATGTGAGTGTAAATGCCTGTTATCTATCTATATAATCATATATGACTGGAAGACTATTTATTTCCTCAACTGTCAAATCTTGGGCTCATATTCATAGTCATATCACAGTATCACAAATAATGCAATAGAAATAAAAATAGTTAATGCTCAACCAAAAAAAACACACACAAACACAAATAATTATCATTAAATAGAGATGTTGGGTAAAGTTATGTTATCAGAAAGGAGCACAGTACTACACGCCCGACTGACCTGGTCGCGGTCTAACTGGGCTCTGACCATTAACAGTTATAATTGATGAAAATCATAATAATGATAATACGTACATTGACTATATATATTCGGCCAAAAAAAAAAAAAAACATTGAATAGATATTTAATTAGTCTGAAACAGTCACCTATAAATTCAGCAATAATTGTTCAACCTACTCTACTAGTCATGACGCTGGTCTATTTGATTTATTCTCATAATGAACTCTACCTTAGAGTATATAGGCTATGCAGCCCAATCACTTGTATAGTTACCATCATTACAGTGAAGACTTGGAGAAAGTTGAAAATGGTGATTCAAACTGGAAATGTGTAGAACAAGAACAAGTACTGGTGGGTCAAGCCAGGTTGATCAACATTTCCATTATCATGATCAACATAGCCTTCAATGATAAAATAGGAGTATAGGAGTATTATCTTATTCATGAGATTTCTTACATTAAAGATAGCTAGCCAACCCTCTTTTTTATTTAATTATTTTTTTTAGAGTAAAATGTGTAGGCACTTGGCACTTGGCACTTGGCACATGCAATTAATTCTTTTTGTGATTTCTATTGACTTTTGAGCTCCATCATTTATGTTAGCGGCGTTATTATTATATAAAATAAAAGAAAAAGAGCCACGTATCTTCTCTTATTGCTACTTTAATTATACATCACCTTAAGGGCACGACAGAAATACCACAGCTTACTTTATAATTATACATCACATTAAGAGCATTAAAGACATACCACAGATTATATGATAGAAAAAAAAAAAATTGGGGGTGCACACATATCCTTTAATAACAACAATAAGGTTAATATGTCAAAAGTTTCTCAAAAAAAAAAAAAAATTAAAGCTCAAGGGATGAGTTCTTGGGTTTAAGTCTCCTAACTAACAATCTATGATTACTTCAATCATTTTTTCCTAATAATTACCCAATGTGCATAGGATACACACTTGCGGGTTAATTAAGTGTTCAAATTTCTAAGAGTCATAAACTCCAATATTATTAAAAATTAATAACAAATGCTTTTCATTATTTTAAGCGGGTCTTTGACATGTCATGGAAAAAGAGGGAAGATTACAAATTACATAAAGACACCATTGATAAGGATGTTAGGATGGTGTTTATATGCATAATCTCAAACTAATGTCATTTGAGTACTCTAACTCCCAAGATAAATAGACATATCAACGAGTTTTAACTCAAATAACACCTTTTATTTTTATTTTTTATGAGAATAAGATGAATGATGAGATTGTGAATGCATCACTCACAAGTTACAAGTGAAACTCACATTAAAAAAAAAAAGAAAAGAAGAAGGTAACAATGAACTATGGACTAGCGATACTTATAAATTCTCTTTTTAATCACGTGAGACTTAGGTCATGGGACTTAGAAGTTTTTTTTTTTTTTTTTTTTTTTTTTAATTTTTAATTTTTTTTTTTTTTTTTTTTTTTTTTTACCTAAGGAGTACTTATCATTGATATAATGGAATGATATGTCATTGCATATTCCACAGCAAAGAAAATTGTTCACTCCCTCTCAAAAAAAAAAAGAAAAAAAAATTGTTCACAATCAATTACATGTGATGTAACCATTTTTTTGCTTCTTTCAAGCTTTCAATAAGTTTCTGATTTATGGTATGTTAGTTAAGGATTTGGACACTAGTTCTGGCTCACACATCACCTCACAAGGAAAACGCATGCAATGTCATCGTGCTTTCACAATTAATGTTAACCCCATTGCCCACAAAAAAATAAATTAGTACTTCATGAATAATGACTGAAGCTATATCGACCTTTCATGTTATGTAACATCATTTCCTTTCGTGCAACAGAGATGGCATCTTCTTCCTTTGTCTCCACCAAACCCTAAACCATCGTTAATTCACTTCTGTGTCTAAATAAGTGAATGGTACAGAACTTTCACAAACTTAGATCACATATGTGATATATAACACAAACTTTACCCCAAATAAATAGCCCACATCATTAGTTGGACAAAGTCAAATGTTCAACCCCTCAGCTCAGATCCATTATATCCCATAAGGCCATAATTATTAAATCACATTTGACCAATCCATCATTATCATCACATGCATGTCAAGTGCATTTGCATTTTAAAAATTCCCGCCCAATTTTCATAGTTGATTATTGGTAGCTAGCACAAGGTTTCTCACTGCAATACCAAATTTTCTTTTTCTATCCAACTTGATCATTTGATTATTTTTTCGGGTATATTTAATTTCTTTGTTTCATACTCAGTATCTACAGATAATTAAAGGTAAGAATTCTTTAAGCATAACGTTAAGATACCAAAATATTTTGAAACCAAGATCTCATGAGAACTTACGAATCACTAGACCAACTCTTTGAATTTCACTACTATACCAAGTTGCTCTATAGGATCTATATATATATGCCAGATTATTGTTGAAAATATTAATCGAAATTATAATTTTATAACACCCCAGCCAGTGGTATCAATCACCTGTCCTCATCCTGGGACAAAACAAAATGATCAGATAATTCAAGGTATGGTAGAAAGAAAATACTCATCCAAATAAAAATGTTCCTGAAGGAGTAATGGACATAATTTTTTTTTCTTCTGTCTCATCTATCTTAAATTTTACTCAGAATTTTTTCTTCTTCTCTTTCTCTACCAAGAGGTACAGGAACTTTTTAAGTCCCACGCTTATCTAGGAGGTATACATTCAATGTTTCACTAGTTACTACAATTTTTCCCTGACCAAACCCCTCTGACCAATGTAGTAATGGATTGAATCCTTAAGAAAACCTTCCAGTTTGAATTCTGGACTTGGTACAATAATATGCTGAGACTTGACTCTTGAGACAAGTTGGAGAATGAAATCAAGTACGTGAAAAAGATTTTTTTTTTCTCCTCTTTTACATCTAATCTTTAAGAGGAAGATTGCTGTAACTAGTTTATAACAGCTAGTATAAAAAATTAATTACTTTCTTATGAAGGGAAACAAGATAAAATAATTAAAGAGAAATGATAGAAAAGAATATTATTTTGTCAAGAATTTATGACCAAATATGAAATTTTAGAACTAAATCCTTTGTTATTGTTATTATTTTTACTATATATATATCGTACACGCAACGTTAGTCTATAAGCAATGTTAGCATTTAGTAATAATGTAGTAGGTTTCTCAAAAAAGAAGAAGTAATAATGTAGTAGGAGACTTCTTGCATGATAATTTAGAATATTTCTCTCTTCAGTCTTCTCATATTCAATTTATTACCTTGCTTTCTATCTTTCTTTCTTTTTTTACTGGCTTATTTTAAATGAGAGATTTCAGCGATTGTAGCTCATCTGGTTTCAAAATAAAGGAATCTTTGCACTTAATCATGTCCCTAGATTCTTTTGTTCTCATCATTTTAACCTCTTGACGATCACAGCCTTCTTTAATAATCTAATAGGAATCTAATAATTATATATATAGATAGTAGACATAAAAAAATATTTTAATTTTATATAGTAAAATAAATTTTATTAGTTAAGTTAATTAGAACAAAGATTGAACACAATTCAAAGATTGGACGTGAAAAAAAAAAAAAAACACAGTAAAAGAAAAAAGAAATGCATGTATCAGTCAAATTTGAGCATTGAAGTTGATTGAACATCAATAAATTTTATTTACAATGAGCTATAAGTTACTGATTTATTGAAAATTGTCAAAATTTTCGGATCGAATGCCAACTTTAAATTATTATCTCTTATTAGTTATTAGGGTAAATTCTACTAATATACCCTAAGGTTTGGACAAATACTAATCAGGTCCAAAACATTTCAAAATTGACCAATTTGGTCCTTAAAAGACAATTTAATCGCTAACCCGTTACCCTACGTTACTTAATTTCTCTCTCTCTCTCTCTCTCTCTCTCTCTCTCTCTCTCTCTCTCTCTCTCTCTGTTCCTACACTCTGTTTCTCTCAAGCCTCTCCTCTCTCATCCCTCTCTCTCCAAGCTGACCTTTCTCTATGACTCACCCTTTCACTGTCTCTTTCTTCTCTTAGGCAACGACAATGGTGTGCTCTCAGGTAACGGCATTGGTGGGTTTGTTGTGGGTTTTTGAGTTTATTTATTTATTTGTGTTTTGTGGTGGTGGTGGGCTCCAATCTGAGGTAGATTTACAGTAGTGTGGTTGTGGGTTCTGATGCAGTGAGTTGGTTTGCTATGGGTTTTTTGGAATTTTTGGATTTGGGTTTTGTTGCTATGAGTTTGGCTGGGGTTTATGGCCAGTGGTGGTGGTGGGCGATCTAGGGTGGATTTGCAGTGGGGGTGGTGGTGGGTTTCAATGTGGCGGTGGGTTTTTTATGGATTTTTGGGATTTGGGTTTTGTTGCTATGGGTTTGGCTGGGTTTTGTGGTCGGTGGTGGTGGTAGTGGGTTGATATGGGGTGGATTTATAATAGGGGTGGTGGTGGATTGTGATGTGGTGGTGGGTTTGCTATGGGATTTTTGGATTTGGGTTTTTGTTTGAGGATTTAGGTGGGTAAAATTGGGTTGTTAGTTTGTTGTGGCAGTGGTTATGGCTAGTCTGAGGTTAGAGAGATTGGGATGATTGAAAAGAGGAGAGAAGGGAAATGCAGGAGGAGAGAGTCACGGTAAAAGAGAGAAAAATTAACAAAGGGTAACGAGGTTAGGGATTAAATAGTCTTTTAAGGACCAAATTGGTCAATTTTAAAATGCCTTGGATCTAGTTGGTATTTGCCCAAACCTCAGAGTATGTTAATGGAATTTACCTTAGTTATTATATTTATATTCCTCCCATAAAATACCTATAAAAAAATTTATAAAAAGTAACGGTATCTAAAAATACAATCTTTTCTCTGCTCATGGATGCAATCATGCAAATTTTTTTTTTTTTGGCCTTTTGGACTAACATGTTGCAACTTTAGGGAGTCTCAAGAATAACATCCACGTTCATGAGTAAAAACACCATGCAATCCATCTTTTTAACCGTTGTCTTATTGCTACTTTACAAACGCAAACTCCCATGCACTAAGAACGAAATTCTATATGATTCTTTTTACCATATATATGTCCTTTTAATCCTAAAGTGACGTGATTTCTAGTTTAATTTAATGCTTTTAGCAAAGCAGATATACTCTTTTGATAGTTGTGCTGAAAATTGAAAGTATCCAATTTATCATTGATTAATCATTACTTTGTTCTTCTTCATCATCATCATTCATCACAAACCATGTAGAATTTAAATAATATTCCCGAATGTGAATGGGTCTAGATCTTTTTTTTTTGAGAAACAAACAAACACACACAAGGGGGAGGGAAAGATGTTCTAACACAAAAGCACACCACAACTCCATTCAAAAGTCATAGTAACTTTTAAGGGAGGGTCTAGATCTATGTCTAAGTGTTAGATCATTTCTAAGTTCTAACATACCCTTAAGTTTTCTCACTAATAAAAAATATTTAAAATTTAATTTGAGGTCATGTTAACAGATGTCTTTAGAGCAATTGTTAATAAATCATAATAGGAAAGTTTTGACACCATTTTCATGTGAAATATAAAAAACTGTCAATAACATTTATTATTTTATTTTCTCCCAATAAATTATTTCTAAAAGTAGCTCTCAAAGTAAAGCCCATTTGCCTTTAATTTATTGTTATTATCCATATATATAAGGGCATAAAAGTAAAAACATCTATTTTCTTTTCCATTATTTTTGAAAACCAAACTAAGGGAAAGAAGTAATTACTTCTTCTTCTTTTCTTTTTTCCTCCTTACAACTTCCAAACATACTTCGATAAAGATATTTCCTTTTTCCAGTCCTTATACTTTCCATTTCTTTGCTATTTTCTTTCCTTTGCTTTTAGCCATGTACAAACAAATATTCTACGTAAAAGAGACTGTTGACTATGTTATATATTGAATCGATGTCAGTTCGATCACAATACTTTTCAGAATTCCATGCTGTTTACTTACAGTTTTAATGGCTATACCAAAAGATACTGGGGCCTTTTGTTTTTTCCTTCATTTTTTTCCCAATAATTTCATTGATCCATTCCACTAATGCCAAAATTGTGTCACATATTGATGACACCAAGGACAACACCATAATTGATGAAAATCCTTCCAACTTTGAAGTTATTTAAAGTTTAAACTATAAACTATTGTATATATTTTTTAAAAAGAATAGAAAACAAAAGAAATGGATAGAGTCATAGTGATAGAGTGTGTATTACTAAACAACTAATTAATTAATTAAAATTTTTTTAAAAAAGAGAGAATACAAAAATATACAAATTGGGTAGAAGATAGAGAGAGAGAGAGAGAGATAAGAGATGGAATGGGATTCCTCTGCCAGAGTATGGTATTCTTTTGAGAACCAATCAGAAATCTAATGCTGTCGGGGAGTCTAATCCCACATAGACAATCCTCAAACAATCTCTCTTTACAAGTACCAACCCTACCAATCGCATCTCATCACGTGAATAACCCATGTGACCCATCTGCATCCTTGTCTCTCAAACCTTTTTTTTTTTGGTTGTATTTTGCTAACTACGTACGGATCGAACACCAAAATTCCATAGCCATTTCATGCATGAGTGTGTCCAATATGTCCTTCTCTATCTCCATTACTATTCCTTCCCCTTCTTCCTCGAGTTGATGGAAGATAGATGGGTCTAAAGGGTGAGATGGAGAGAACCAATTGGTGAAGGACACAATGGTACCTTTGTCTATGCCAGCACAGCTTAGTATATTGGTAACGTACTCATGATATTCGGCTCCACTAGCTCCGGTGGTGAAGACACCGTTAGATCTGTCGTCGATGATGCTGCTTTCTTGGGTTTTGAGCGTGTGCGTCGCTTCTTGTTTGTACTCTTGGCTCGAACAACTAGATAACTGTGAACCACATTTTGATTCTTGAGCATCAAATACCTGAGACAATGTTCCCACAACACAGTAACAATAAAAAGTTAACAGATCAATGCAAAAAAAAAAAAAAATTAACAGATAAGACTTCGTTTTGGTAAAGTTCATTTTTGTACTTTAAAAAAAAAGAATATATAACCTTTTAAATCTTTTTTTTTTTCAAGTTATAACTTTATTTTTATATAATAAATAAAAAAATTAAATTTATTATCAATTTTACGATAAAATATTCTGTAATGAAATGTAATTGATATCGCTTCAAAAGCATAATAAAAATATAAGTAAATATTTGAATTATTTTTTATAGTTAATGACATATTAGTATATAAGGTTTAAGTAAGTAAAATTTATAATATATTTAGTAATACTCATAAATTAAATAAGTTGATAAAAATAAGTTCATCCAAATTCACCTCATAAATTACTAAACAAAATTACAGGAAAAATACATTTAGTACTAGGTCATGAAGAAACAAAATAATGAAAAGGGAGTACCTACCATCACTCATAAATTAAAAAAACATAAATTAAATAGATAAAAATAAGTTCATCCAATTAAACCATAAATTACTAAACAAGATAACAGGAATAATACATGCAGTGCTTACTAGTTCATTAAAAAAACAAAGTAATGGAAAAATGAGAAGAGAGTACCTGTTTTTGAGGAATGTTGGTGGCTGGTGGTGAAGGGTCTTTTTTGACTGGGACACGAGTTGGGACATTGATGTTGAGAAGCTCACTTGACAATGGTGTCTTCTTGCATTTCTTGTCTGGAATGTTGGCTCTGGTGGCTGTTTTTGATGGACGAACAAATGGTTCTTCTTGCTTGTTTCGGATTATATCCGATGTCTGTGGAGGCTTCTTTAGCCTCTGATTGAACCTTTCAGTGCCACTCTTTTTAGATTTCTGGATTGATTTCTGGTCCTGATGATGCTCTTGCAATGTCTGAGGTTTAGGCTTCACCGAGACTTTAATGGGTTGTGGCTGAACATTGAGTGGTTGAGGTTGTAAGGACAAGAACTTTGAAGAATGAGAGGCTTTCTCTTTGGTGGGTGGTGGTGTTGTGCTTGGTTTACTCTTGGGCTCAAAGAATCTGAGTCTTGGAGAGAAAGAAGGTGTACTTGAGTAGTACTGCTTGCCTGGACTTGATTCTTCTACAACTTTGTTGAACCCCTTTGAAGCTTTCTTGGATTTGAATTGGCTAACAAGCTCATTTCTTCGTTGAAGATCTCTGTTGGCGATAGTGTTTGTGATGTCAAGTCCAACTTTCCTGCTAACTTTTTCTTTCATTTGCTTCACAATTTGCCTAGCGTATTGGCTTGGACTTCTGTTGTTCTCATCTTCATATACTCTGAGCTCTCTCCTTCTCAAATATGAAAACCGAGAGAACTCCAAGTCGTCACTAGCACTCATGTTCTCCTTGTTAATTTGAAGTGAGAGTCTGTGATGATGATCCACGTCTGATCTTCTAGCTGAGGATATTCTAGGAGTCTCTGGCAAAGAGCAAGTACCAGTAATGTCATTGAAGCTATTTCTTGGTCTACATTGGAGGGGTTGCCTTGGATGAAGAGGGTGTGAATGTGACTTTGAAAGAGGTTTTGGTGTACCATGAGTTGAAGAAAAAGAAGAGGGTGACTGAGTTTCAGGAAGAAGGTCAAGACCCATTAGTCTTGCTACTAAATTTGGGGTCTTGGTCCCAGGAGAGTTGCTGATTTCTGAGGAAAAATCATTTGGAGCTCCAGCTTTTGGTTCTGTGTGCCCACTTGTTTTAATTTGGATACCCATCTGGATTTTCAAATTTTATTACGATATTAGAGGTTCAACACCATCATTATCACATCATAACTCACTTTACAAAATAATAATAAGAATCTTAAGGAAAAGAAAAAAATAAAATAGACAAAGGTGGCTACCTAGCTAGCTAGAATAATTTTTTCAAAAAAAGTTTTGAACACAGTAACTTACTTGGATATCTAAATTTTTTTCTTCTTCTCTTTCTCTTGTAATATATGACAATGAAACCTCATGTGATTCCAAGCTATTTCTCGGTGCTTCAATTCCTGTAATACAAAAAAACACATAAATATATCAACAATGACAATCAAACCTCAGCCATAAAATTTTAAGATGAATAATCAAACAAACTAGTCAAGTCATTTTCAGACAGACTAGTCAAAATCAATCACATAAATCATAAAGTTGAAAATTGAGAAAGGGAGCGTTCTAACTTCTATCTACCTTTGGGAATAGTGGGTACAAAGGTAGAGTTGAAAGATGGCTGTTGATGATGTAAACCAAACTGAAACTGATGGAAATCAAAGAACTGAAAGACAGCACTCATGCAACCAGAAAAAGAGGAGGTGTCTTTCTGATCTCCTCCAGCAACACCAGTATTACTCTTGGAGTTGGAGGATCTTCCACCCCAATGCTTTTCCCTGCCCATTACTGTAGACCCAACTTCTCTCTTGCTTTTCTGTGGGATGGTCTAGAAAAAGCTTCTCTCTAAAAATGGTAAAATCAGAATGAAAATGACACAATAAATATGCAATCTTTGCTCACAGAGAGAAACTTGGACCACTTGATATATGAGTTGTATTAGTATATGAATGAATGAGAGAGAGGGAGAGAGTGTTTGAGAAGCTAAAAAACTTGTGGGTTATGATGGCGAAGAAGCGAGAAAAACGGATCCATAAAGCACAAAACAGCCAGATTTGATTTTGAGGAATTAAAGTACGGTTTAGTTACGAGGGGTGGGAGAAATAAAAAGGAATTGAGTACAGTAAAAAGTGAGTGTACTATCTATGAACTAGTATCTCTCTCTCTCTCTGTGACTGAACTATCTCAAAGTTCTTTTTATCTTAGGTTTTTTCACTCACTCCCACGTTTAACCAGACCAAAACCAGTCTATCTCTCTCATTGTCATTGGGAATTGAGATGGGTCAAGAAATGAAGAAGATGACAGATATCAACACGAACCTCTCTTTGCTCCTAAGAGAGACACGTCTCTCTCTCTCTCTCTCTCTCTCTTGTATTGCAAAATACAAAGCTATCCGACTCCCACACACCCTGGTTTTAAATATAGATGGTTTTATTGGGGATCTGTAATATATGTAATGTAACATAACACCCTTCTACTTTAAAATTGTGACGTATTTATATCCTGAATATTATTATACTCTTAGTACTAAGAATTTTTTTTTTTTTTAAATAATGGCCAGAAATTTTTGCTACCCAAAAACACAAC
The DNA here is from genome assembly GCA_030021035.2 of Notholithocarpus densiflorus. Classification (NCBI taxonomy): domain Eukaryota; kingdom Viridiplantae; phylum Streptophyta; class Magnoliopsida; order Fagales; family Fagaceae; genus Notholithocarpus; species Notholithocarpus densiflorus. The sequence continues at coordinate 4,512,712 of JARYZH020000017.1, forward strand.
CCCCTTATCCCATGCACTTAGTACATGGAGAGGCACTTGGTACATGGGGAGGTATCACTTGGATTTGGGAGTTTGATCTTAGTATTAAGAATATTGGAGTTTAATTGGTATTTTTTGATTTGTCTAATTGAAGTATATTTAGGGCTCAAATGATTTTATCTCCAATTATCAAATTATTTAAAAATAAAATAAAATAAATCCTCTTGGTAGTATTTTTTTTTTTACTTGTATGCTTTGCAATGTGCCCTCTCCACCATCTACTCAATTAAGATATAAATTATAATTCAACACGTTTTTTATATATACTAGTCGCTAACCCGCGTAATGCACGGAATAATTAAATAAAAATTAAAAATAGTTTTTATTATTTTTTTGGAGCAAAAATTAAAAATATCTATTTTGCTTAAGGTCTATAACTTGGCTTAAAAAAAAGTATGACTTGAAAATGATTGAAATTGAATGAAAATAAGTAATTTTATTCAAAATAAAGGTTTAGAAATTTTTTTTTTCTTTCATATAATTTTTTCCACATAACACATACCGGTGTGGCTCACAAAATCTTCGCTACTCTATGGTGATGACTTCACACAATACTCAACAAATATCCACGATCAATATAATCTATGTTTTCTTGGTAATAGATCTACATATTGCATTCTCATATTCTCCATTATCTGGAAGGTAATTGAAGTAATGATTGTATGTAATGTATAAATTTTATTATATTACAATATAAAATTATTTTGATAGATGATCAAAATAATTAAAATAAAATCTAAAATTCTTGAATTTTTTTGAAATAGAATTTTAGTTGGAATAGAATTTAAATTTCTTAAAACTTAGCTAATAAGATAGTTTTAACTAAACTAAATTATAGAATTTTTTATATATTTTTTGAAACATAATTAGAATTTAACCATTTGTTGTAAAGAGAAGATAATTATAGTCCCAATTTTTTATATAGCATAGGTTGTTACAATTAGCTATATACCATGTGTAATACCTTCACACCTATTTGTAGTTTAATGTCCTAATATCTATCTACAAGGGTTTTCTTTTGATGAAGCCATAAATGATGGAGTTTAATAGAAATCATTTAAGACCCAATGTTTCCAATAAATTTTTAAAAAAAATTTAAGTTCAAAATTCTTTTGATTGTAATTTTTTTTTAATCATCAAATAGACTATATCTAAACTCTAAAAGAAAGCATTCAAAGTGATCACATCATTGATACCATATAATGATGATTGCAAATAACAACATTATTATTCATGATTAATAGATGAACAATGAAACTGTGAATTAACACTTCAAATACCAAGTTTAAACTATGACAAAACATATACAAAAGACTCCAAATATTGGAACATGCTTCTTCTGCCATTATCATGATTCAATCAAAACCTAAGTTTGAAAAATAATTCCAATTCAATTAAACCCAATACTATACATACATACACATGAACGTAAGAAAAAAAAAAGAGAAAGAAACTCAACTGAAACTATTGTCAATTCCTATGTTCCATGCTAATGGATGGAGCTACTCTTGGGGAATGGCAGCCATGGGTGCGACCAATATCTGCCTTCGCAAATTCAATGGACCAATAATCTTTGATCTCATAAAAAAACATGGTGTGACTCACATGTGTGGTGCACCTGTGGTGCTAAACATGTTAACAAATTCACCCAACAATGAAAAGCTTCAAAACCTTTTTGACAAAATAAATCCAAATCCAAGTTTTGAAGGCACTCCAAGAACCAAATCAATGCAGTACGTTACCAATGTGAGCAAAGAGGAAGAGGACATGCGGCATATGAAGAGACTAAGAAAAGAGGTAGAGTAGTTCTTAAATAGAAGAGAGTAGTGGGAGTGTGTTATTGTATTTGGCTAGAAGTCTAACTTGCGTTAGGCTTTTTTTTTTTTTTTTTTCATTAAATTAAAAAAAAATAATGTGAAAAAAAAAAGTTAAATAATTTTGTTTAAAAATTAATAATGATGTAACAATCTCTGAAGAGATCAACAAAAAAGTCAAAGGCTTTGGTTTTATATATATACACATACATGTATATATAATAGATTGATGAGATGTCTCTCGTTTGAGGAGCAATAGTACATTTGTATGAAAGATTTTGATGTAAATGACTTGTTTGTTTCAAAATAAAAAAGAAAGATTTTGAAATCAACCCTTAAGAAATTATTTATGAAAAAAAAAAAAACCTTATACCCACGAGGAGCTAGCATCACCAAACCAACTCTACCCTATCTAATCTAGTTTAATTATCTAATTATAAATAATGAAAATAGAAGTTCTAAATTGGGATGGTATGAGATCCCAACATATGCCAAAACATGCATATTTTTTTAAAACAAAACAAAACAAAACGTAGTATGCAAAATTTTATTTATTTTTAAACAATTTTAATTAAAGTATTTATGTATGTTTTAATATGTTAAATTTTACTCTTTTTTAGGGTTTTTTTTTGGCTTACTAATATGTGAGAAACACATTAGTTTAGATCCAATTACGACTAATTACCAATTTTAGCAAATTACTCAATTAAGCCTGGGTAATTAGTCAATCACATAGTTGCATGGATATATACAAATAATTCAGTAATTCCCAATACTCATACACCCAAACACAATTATGTGTTTATAGAGAGAAAACCCCACAAATGGGCAAAAAACTATTAGGGGCCTAACTCACTGAATCAATCCACTGGTAAAGATAGTTGTGATACAATACACTAACAAACCCTCCAAGTTCTAAGTAGGTGTAGATGTATCGATTCGAGCTCTCCACTTCTGTTAGCAACTGGTGCACCGACCATTTCTCTTCATTAAATTATGATTCCACAGGTTGAGTAGTCAACCATAAGTCCAAGCACTTAGACACTTCAAGGTCTCTTGAAGATTTCTTGAGTTGCTTCAATTCATGATCACTAAAGGCAGAGGGGGTGGGAGAGTTAAGGAGGCCCTAACCCATCTTGATCCTTTGAGACAAGGACCCAAGAGAGAAAAGAGGAGATGATAAAGGGCCCATCCCAGTTACAACAAATAGCTCAATGGGCGATGTTATAAGAAAGAAAGTTTACATGCTTAGGAACAAAAACAAAGTCCCAACGCAAAAATGAATTAAGAAAATATTTGAATTCATGAAGAATAATAGCTAAATCTAGAGGTGGGGGTGGGAAGATGAGAAAGACAGTGCATCTACAATACACTTGGAGTCACCATGAAAAAGTATATAATTGAACTTGTGATGAGTAGGCATAGTGACAAGGAGAGGATCAAGGGAAGGAAAAAATTTTGAATAAGCAAAAGATAACTTCACCATTGGAAAAACTTGAGTTTAGTTAAGAGCCAATGAATTGATGAAATATACAAATTAAGACATTAAAATTTGATTTTTTTTTTTTTAATTTAAAATCTTGGATGCTTGTCTTTAAAGTAAGTATATTAGAGCATTCACATCAGTCCGTGTATAAATGTGTATAATAGAAAAAATGCTCAAATTTACACATTTTTGTTCAAAAACAGCCCACATTAGTTCGTTTAAAATCTTGCAAAATCTTCTAAAATTATCAACAAGCTACAGTACCCATGTAAATTTACACGGGCACTGTAGCATGCGTATTTAGTTTTTTATTAATTTCCGTTCACACCAATTTTTCTCTCTCTTCTCTGTGCACAACGACCTCAGCTCCTCATCTTCTTTTCCTCAGATGCACACAAACACACCCACACACAAACACATCCACACAAACAAATCAACACAGAGATACACTTGCTAAAAAAAAAAAAAAACAGAGATACACAAACACACCCACACACAAACAAACCCAAACGGACAAACAACAAAGAGACAGATCAATGCTTATCGGAACGATCGGTGCTTGATCGGTGCATGTCTGGAACGATTGGAGCTCGTGGGTCTTGCTTGATCGGAGCTCGTGGGTCTCGCTTGATCGAAGCTCGTGGGTATGGGTCTTGCCTGATCGGAGCTAGGGAGATCGGTGCTTGTGGATCAAAGCTAGGGAGATCGGAGCTGTGGATCGGTGCTTGTGATCAAAGTTGTGGATCGGTGCAGCTGTGGATCGGAGCTGTGGATCGGTGTTTGTGACCGAGAGGGATAGAGATGGGTATAGAGAGATAGACCGAGAGGGAGACCGAGAGGGAGAGAGATGGGTATAGAGAATCAGAAAAAATGAGTAGAGGGAGAGGGAGGGCGCGCGTGATCCGTATAAAAAGGGTTAGTTGAGAAATAATAAAAAAATTAAAAAAATTATTATTTAAATTAAAGAGGTGGTAGAATAGATGAACTGATGTGGGTGTTTTGTAAAAGTGAATGTGTAAAATAAAAAAAGTAATTTTTTTCATGTAAAATAGACAGAAAATTTAAACGAGCTGATGTGGTTGCTCTCATATGTTAAAAACTACTCAATTTTCAAAACATTGCATTGAATTGGTGGACCCCTAATCTTTAGGGCTATATATGTGCATCATGTGATAGAGTGGCAAACCACTATATATTTGCAGGAGAACTGGGACATGTTCTTATCCCTATCAGGCACCCGCTTAAACTGATAATAAAATCCTACTTGACCCAGATTGGGGCTTGTCCCCATTCACCTTAGACCTTACCTTACTGCAATTACACATTATTTAAAGGGACCACAACTATTCAAATCTTTCTATTCTTTTTTCGACATGACTAGCTTCCTAGCCATGTCCTAAAACTCATCAAAAAATCAAGTCTGCTCTGACTGAGTGGTAGAGCTTAAATTAAATACTAATGTGGTCCCAATGTTTGCGAGTAAAAAATTAAATAAAAAATGTCCCTGTTTGTGACAATTCATTATATATGTGTTCTTATTCTCAAAAAAAAATAAAAAAATAAAAAATTATATATGTGTTCTAATGCATGTTAAAATATCATAGTTTATTTTGGTTTATTTTTCTCTTTTTTACATGGGCTTCCTCGGTAACCATTATAAAGATGAACTTAGGATAGTCTGCATAATCATACCTTCAATGGATTGGTTTGGATTCCTTGTTATAAGTTAAAATTTCACCTTCTTGATGATGATAGATCAAGCTAGCTCGTGCTTCCACTACTCAAAGAATGTAATTGAAAAAAAAAAAAGGATCAGAATTTCCCAATTATCAAAGTTATTGAAGCATGAATTACATTAGGGAAACAACAAATAGTATAGTAATCATCTCCAATGAGGTTTTGTTTCCTAAACTTATTTACCATTTTTTTTTCTGTGAGATAAGGAAAGTGTTGGGGAAATAATAATATGCAAAAAAAATAAAAAAATAAAATTAAAAAGTTGTCTCTTTTTAAAATTTTCTTAAATGTGTATTGGGATGGTTTATGTTAATAATTTGTTTTTATTATGTAAAAATAAGATATAACTTAAAAAATAATATTTTAAAAAGTTTAGTACAATCTTAACCAAACATGTTCTAATACAGTAATACCTACTTCTCAAAAAAAAATGTTCTAATACCTAACACTAACAGACTTATCCACTGGAGTGATTGAAGCCATAAACCCTATGCAAGTAAAAAGTTTTAAATTACACAAAACTCAATGTCGAACCTTGAAACAAATCCATATTGAATATTAATTAAGGCATTGCCTGGATATGGTTAATTAAATAATAATAACACAATCTTATGCTGTGAATAAATATTTCTGTATTCTTTTTTCTATTTCTGTAATCAATTATCTTCGTTTTATGTTTATTTATTACTAAGGTGAGGTCATCATCTTCACATTCAGTTTTTGCGCAAAACTGGGCAGATTCCTCCTACACATTATTCCTGAAGACTTTCAGTGTGCTCTAAATTCTAAGTTGAATCTACCAGAGAGGGAGAGAGCTATTTCAAATTCAAAGTGGTCCTATTCGTTGTGACCTTTTAAAATACTAAATAAATGAGTGTCCCATGATAATGATTAATTATTTAAGATGAAAAGAACCATAGTTGTCAAAACGTGAATCGTATCGTGAATCGATTTTTAATTTTTTTGTATCGTGTATCGTATCGTATCGTATCGTGTATCGTAAGATACACAAACACTTAATAAAATTTATAAAAAATTATAAATATACATATGTAAAGGGTATATTCATTATAAATTTTGAATATATTCAACTAATGACTAATTTATTCATCACTTATGTAATAATATTTAACAAGCTAACTAAATAAATTAAACTAGCATGTGTTTATAACATACGCATTCAAATTTCCTAAATTCAAAAGTGATAATATATTACAAATGACCCAAAAATAATAATTTATTTTCATCATATTTATCATATTGCCTAATCAACCCCATCTAAGTCAATGCTATCATCATGTTTATAATTTTGCAAACTTATTTCTTCATTAAAATTTTCTTCTTCATCATTTGTCATTAACATTTACAATCTCTTCTTATTCTTTTTATTTTAATAATATTTTTATAAAAAAAAATTTGGCATTCTAGTTTCTTGGACTTATAACAATAATGATAAAAATAAAAAATTTATATTGTCAATTAATATTTTATTCGTAGTATATAAAATAAATTTGTAAATATTAAAGTGAAGGGTAAGTGTGTACTATGTAGTCTAATTGTAGGAGAGAGCAAAAAAAACTTATGAATATGTTATTTTAGTAGGGTAAACTAAGTAAACTAATAATTTTTTGTTAAAAACAAGTCTAACAACTTGTTAGATTCAAATAAAAGTACAAATTTTAACAAAAAATCTCATTTTAAAGCATTTGTCCATGTATCGTACGATACGTACGATTTTACGATACGATACGATTCATACGATACGCACACTGTATCGTACGATTCATAAGCACTTACAATACGCCGATACGATACAAAACTTTTTACACACGATACGATAGGTATTGCGTATCGTACGATACTGACAACTATGAAAAGAACTTGAGTTTCTTCATTCATTATTGTGTAATGACATCTATTTAATTGAAGATTTACATTTAATTATCTCATTTGAATACATTAACTTTTATTTTTGTTAAATTGTTGATTTTTTTTTTGAGAAGAAGTTAAATTATTGATTTGAACATTCAATTATTAGCTAAATATAAATTTGTAGCACCTTAATTATTGATGGTGTCAATTTTTGTCACTTATTTTTTTAAATTAATTTAGCTTCGTTAAAATCTTAATGAGGTTATCTAACGTGGTAAACGAAGCACATATTAAATACATTAAACAATGACACATCAAAACCCAGACAAACTATCTTGCTCATCAACACTAATAAATGAAAAGACGTTTCTTTTAAAAAACCAAAACAAAACAGACGAACGAACAACGATGTGACCAAACCCATAACACCAACCCAAACTGCTATGAGCTACCAATTTGACTGCTCCATATATCCATACCACCAATTGCTAAAGCCACACCTAAACCTAACCCAACCCAACTTGATATATGCAAACCCTTGGATGTAGCAGGTTCTTTAGCCATTTGAAGCTAATGATCTTGATTTGGGTTAGCAGGTTCTTTAGCCATTTGAATCTAACGATCTTGATTTGGGTTAAATAGTATAATAATCAATCAACGCCTATTAATAAACTAGATGTGATTGCCACAAAGTTTACCTTTGTACTTATTTGAAGGAAAATTTCTCCAATCTATTACGTGACGACTCAAATGACCATTCACGTGTACTTTTAGTCATGTAATCTTTTTAATAAGTCATATGACATATTTAGGAATCATTTTTAGAAACATTTTATTGGGAGAATGATAAAACAATAAATATTATTGATAGCTTTTTATATTTCCTATGAAAGTTATGTCAAAATTTTCCTATTATGGTTTATTAACAATTGTTCTAAGGGCACCTGTTAACATGACTCATTTAAATAACACACAAAAATGGTTTAATTATTAAAATTTTATGTATCGCCACATAGTTTTTATGGTTTTATGAATCCGTCACTTAGATTCTTCTATACTACTTTTTTTGTATATATATATATATATGATAAAAGAATAGTAGAATTCTTCTATACTACTAATTAAAAGGAAAACAGTTTATAGAAAAAATATTTTTAACTTCTATTTAAATTAAAACATTCCTAAAGTTTGTGATAGCCCAAACTCCTGTTAATGAAATAATGAAAGTGACATTGTTTCCCTTGTATTTTTATTTTCTGTTGTTGTTTGATTAAAATATATTTGTCATTTTGCAGATCCGTTGATCCTAATGATCCAACGAGAATCTTTATTATTATTATTTTTTTTTGCAGAAGCCCACATTTCAGTCTCGACTGATGAGGAGGCGCACATACGAGTCCCGGTCTGCTGAGCACTCTATATAATTTTATATTATGTATGTGTAGCACATCACTACATGTTGGAAGAAACCCATTAAATTAATACTTATACTATTATATTATGTGTGACAAAACTGCATAGAACCCACTTATTTTGTGTTTCAGAAAAATAGTATGTTTTTGCTTAGACTGAAAATTTGCTGTATTGAATTGCGTGAAAATTGTATAAAGAAACCGTCTTATACAAGACATATTAATCCTATACAAATAATAGAAATAATAATAACTGTAGGGGTGATAGGCCAAGAATGTATATCTATATATATATATAAATATATATATATATATATATATATATATATTGGGTCAGAGGCTTAATCCGAGGACATTAGTAGTCTGAGGACAGGTAAACACCTTCCTAATAATCCGCGTTGGTAAGTAAAGAGGTGAGCTTTGATCACGACCATTTGAGAAGGTTGTCCGAGGAGAAATACTTCCTTGACTGAGCAAAGCCGAGGTCAGAAGATGTAGTCTGACATCAGGAGCAACGTTTCAGACGATTCCACTGATGAGGATAAGTATCCAGAAGGAACAGGACAGAGGGAGGGCATAAAATATCTTAAGGGAAAGCTGCTACCACCGTATTAAATGCTCTGCAGCTAACTTTCTAGTTGGATTAATGTGGAGAAGACTCCTGAGCAATACTGTCTTGGCTGCCCTAACTCACAGAGGGCTTGAGAGGGTGTCTGATAGGACAAGCACTCAAGTAGTCGCTTAAACGATCAATAAGTGGAGGGTCAAGATTGTTTAAAGTGAACTATATAATGTAAGAAACCCTCCATGGAGGAGAGATCGAGAAGTTGAGAGAAAAACACTATAGTAATCAAGAACTGAACTTGTAATTAAATTTTAAGAATCAATATATAAAAGAACCGATCTCCTCAGACTATGCTGATGACAATTTTCTTTAGATTAAACCAGTCTACTTACATTTCCTTGTCACCTGGATCCACTTCACTTGTTGTTTAACTCACTAAAGCTTGGTTTTCTAATTCACTCTCTACAAATTCATTATATTGGGTTCTTTAGGCCTAAGTTCATACATCCTTTAGGCTAGGAACCCAAATCTGGTCCTTACAATAACAATTTCTAATTTTTATTATTTAAGCGGTGGTCCTTTAATTTCCTTTTTTTATTTTATTCTTTTTAAAGAAATAATCACACATACATATAAGGAAGAGATAATGAGATTCTAATACAAAAAAACACCACAAACTCCTCTCAAAAGTTGTGATAACTTTTAAGAAAGGATGATGCAAGTTATAATTAGTTGTTATGTTTTAACTTAAAAATAATTTTTATTAAAATGGTATTATGAGCAGTGCACATGATAACAAATTCGATCCACTTAACTAATCAAGATATAAGGAAAGAACAAGTTCAAACATTTTTCTAATTTGAGGGATTAGAAATTTCAAATTAGAACAAGTGAAGGTTAATTTGATTTTAACCCAAAGTTTGAGGGATTGTTTTTGCATTTTTTATCATTTTATTTTTCTGTGTCCTCGTTTTGAATTTATATATGGATTGAGATCAGGTGATGTAGTTACCCACTTTCCTCTAACAAACTTTTTAACTTTAACCTTTTTACTTTTTAAAATAATTTTTATTTAATGGTTGAGATTAAAAGTTGTTTTTGTCAACTCTCAATCTCAGCCATTAATTACAATTGCATCAGCTTAAGAATCTCAATCCTTTACAAATGTATATGTGTGTGCGGTATGAGCTTATTTGTTGGGTCTTATATGAAACAACATGACAAAATGAGAGGAAAATGGAATAGGAGCGTATGGTAAGGCAAGACACAGCCTGGGTTGTAGGGTATACAATTAAGTACATAGGGTTTGTCCTGGTCCTCAGCATACAAACCATTGCTACTATTCATTATTGAAGATGGGAAATGGAAAGAGAATTAACCAATATAAAGGTCCCCCACCTTCTCTACATTCCAAAATCATGCAATGAACCATTATTGAGAAAAACAGGTCTCTGTCTATCCACTTTCCTGACCTCTATGATTGTGTAGCACATTTTTGTCCAGGCACTTCTCTCTCTCACAATTGAAAGTGTATATACGCTACAACATATTTTAGTGAAATAATGAAAGGGTGTAACATAGAGTTTCTTTGTCACACCAAAAATGACATATTATCTGAGTTTGAATCTCCCTCTATGTTTACTGTTTTAGTCATAATCCGGGAAGGGTTTGAGAATTGAGATTTTCATTAGTATTTTCCATGCTTAGCCCCATGAGTACTAGCAGCCTTTTCAATGGAACATATATATATATATATATATATATATATATATATATATATATATTATATGTAAAGGTAAAAGTAAAACACCAAGAAAAGGAAAAATAAATGTGAAAAGGAACCAAACCTTTTCATGTGTGTTTGGCTTTAAATTAAGAAGCTAACTTATTTTATTATTTGGCTTATTTTTGCCACTATTTATGAGCTCCACTACACTTTTTAGTACTATTCATAGGTCTCACGGTACTATTTCAGCTAATTTTTACTTTTATTTACAGTACTTTTAGCAAAAAAATTTCAATTTCAACAAAATAAGTTAATCCCAAACAGACCTTTCGTGTGTGTGTGTTCTACTTCAACAAGATTAAGGATCATCTTCTTTTTTTGGGTCTGAAAGATTAGTCAAAACTCAAAAGAGCTACACACGCATCATAGCATGCAATTTTGGGCCTATCAATCGGCCAGGATCGACCCAGCTGGATGCTGGTGCTCAAGCCCAGCTCTGATAGCAAATCACAAGTTCAAGCCCAGAAGCAACAAGCTTCATGGCCTATTTAGGCTTGGCCCATTTTCACCAATGAAGTCATTTAATTTTTCTCTTTTTTTTTTTTTTTTTTTTTTGGTTGTTCTTTCTTGCCTATTTGTATGGCTAAAAATCATAAATTGGACTGGATTCAGATCAAAATGGTTTTTGCTTCTATATTAAAATGTAAAATCATTACAATGTCATGTGAACATTGCAACCAATAATTTCAAAATCTTAGATGAATTCAAGAGAAAGTTGGTTGAACTAATGTCCTGTGAAGTGTGGACAATATCAATTAAAAAGCGAAAAATGAACAAGCTGAACTCAGCGTTGAAGAGCATGTACACAATATACAACAATCGCAACAACCAAACCTTACCTCTAAAATTTTGGGGTTGGCTATGGATTCTCAACATACAATTTTCACTATTCTTTTCCACCACATGTACACAATAAATACCTTAATAGAACAATACATGCTTATTCTCAAGCAATTACAATATTATTGGCATGACTGAGTTAAGGTTGGTGATACACCCGAATTACACTTCAATGTTTGCATACATTATGATACATTATTTTATTTTTTTTGAACTAGAAAGATATTTATAAAGGTATGTATCATAATGTATATTATGATACATACAACTAGCTGGCAATATATAAATAATCATAGAAGGAAACTATTGTTTGACCTTAACAAATCTGCAAGGAACATATATAATACAATCATTCTGCATTATTTCTTCTTATTTTGCCTGGCTATGCCTAGAAAATAATCCAGGAGCCGGAATTATTAGAGGTTGAGAAGGTACCTTTGGGTTTCTCATATGAACATGAAAAGCCAACAAACACTGTTATGAGCAGCGCATTTCTGGCAATCCAATGAACAATTCAGTTTCCACATCTATTACTGAACTGATCTGGCTATTTTGGCTGCCATGGGTTACAACCTCTTTCTCTGGTGCTGACATCTGCCATGAATTTGTACCAAACTAATGTTATAGTTTAGGCAATATATATATCAAAAGGATGCAATAGGACTAGCTAATAAGAGCATTTCCCAATAAGTATGCCTGTCTTAAATAATTAGAGGAACTCCTATAATATCCAACTTTTTTATAATATTATCAAGAGTGTTGCAGTTTAGTAACATTGAAAGAACTGGGTTTGAACCCCCCCTTCTTGTAAGAAAAACAAATTTATTTTAATATTGATCCACTTATCAAGTCTTTCATGTTTAATCCCTCCAGTCACTATCATTTTTTTTTAACAAGTAATGAGGAACCTTATTAGAATTAAGCCCTCCAATTACTATCCATAGTACAGAAACCAAATCATCACAGCTCAACCCAAAGATTTCCATTTGATAAGTAAAAAAAGGTGAAGTGCATGGGTAATATTCCTTTCAACTTTTACCAACTTCTCCAACCACATCATGATTTTACTATAGCAGCAGGTCAATCTGAGGTACAATTAAACTAGCACTCCAAATCAAATAGGGACCAATGACATGTTGGACAAAAATTTGGAAAAGATAACACTGAAAAAGTACAAACAAGTGACCATGTTTTACTAGCTATTAATGAAATTTAAGAACTTTTAATTATGGTTAGGGCAAGCATTAAGGTTTTTTTTTTTTTTCTTAAATAATAATAATTGTGGGGTTCCCAGATTGGAAGCTAACTAAATCATGCAATCCTCATAAAATTAAGTCACAAGTCAGCTAACATCATATATCTCAAACTAGGTACTGGTAAGAGTAGAAGACAACAAGAGATATTAAAAGGATTCACCTGATGGCATAACCTTTCATTCTCTTCTTTCAAAAGTCTCTCCTGAATTTGAAGAAAAGGTATTAAAAATTAATTAAGCATATATATTAGGTACAAAAGTACATAAAGAGCATACATCTTAGTCTCCAACGAAACATACCTTTGCTTTCAGATGCTCTATGTGCTCCATAAATAACTCAGCCTGTAATTTAAGCCATTCCCATATGTTAGCTTAAAATCATTATCATACTGAGAGTGGAGAGAAATGGAAGAAAGCCATGTTCAGTTCAGGTTGTAATGTACCTTTCTTGCCCGGATGCTGCGTAAGCTTCTCTCCAGCTGGCTATCGATCTCTTGGAGTTCGTCAAGAGTACATGAACTTAAGCCATATCCCAAAAGCTTCCTGTGATTAGCAAATTTTAAAGTTTAAAGATACAAGTTTATAGTGAGGTTAGCAGTAAAATAAACAAATGCAGAGTGTCAACGCAAGTGACTAACCGTTGAGAAAGTTGAATAAGCTCAATCTTCTCTGACATGATTTCACTTTCACCCTTCAATTGCTGCATTTAGAATTAATTATCATTACAAATGGAGCAAGCAAGAAATTTTATTCATCTTTGTATACGCTACAAGCTTTGAGTTAAAATTACACATCATAACTCGAGTCTCCAATTTGTAAGATGATAGCATAAAGTGTGCTGAATCAGTATCACAATACTATACACCAAGAAATAACTAATGACCAGTACTACGCCATTCATTTTTATGAGAAAATCTATAAATATTGATGGTAATAGGCTTCATAGCTCAAGTTTCGAGAGATACTTAAAAATGACAACATCAAGTACTAATCAGTAATCACCATCTACCATGGCCTATCCTAAAAATTGATGACCTATTACATACATGTTACATAAAATGACAGCATTATTATTAATATTTTGATAGGTATACAATGGCAGCATTATTGTTATTCGATATCCTTCCATTCTATTTTTTAGTAGCTAATAATAATAATAATCAAGTGTTTGCATGCTTCCTCTAAATGTTCAATGGCAGAGAAAGACTAATTAATTGAAGATGAAGAAGCTTAGAAATCATTTTGTCCGAACTTCAACTCACCATTCCATATGACAAGGTATGTGGTTATGCCAAAAAATACAAAAATAATAATAAACTAATAAACATATAAATTCCAACAGCAACAAGTCATTTTAAGCAAAGCAGCAGTGTTAGCATGCTTCCTCTGAATGTTCAATGGCAGAGAAAAATTAATTGAAGGTGAAGAAGCTTAGAAATCATTTTGTCCAAACTTCAAGCCTAAAGATTAACTAACTCACCATTCCATATGACAACTTATATGGTTATGCAAGAAAAAGAAAAGATATAATAAATGAATAAATATATAAAGTTCAACAGCAACAAGTCTGATTATCATTTTAAGTAAATCGGCAGAATTTTCTTAATTTTGGGTATGACATTATAGAGTGTCTGAACTTCACCAATCAATGCAATAAAATCACTGAATATAAATTTGATCAAAATTGTAAGTATAATTACGCATATGAAACACATATTATAAATTACAGACTAACATGGATGCAAGATATATATACAATATAAAATGGACACAAAAATACGTCAATTCTTGAAAATTTAGGATATGATATGATAGATAAACTTTGATTAAATGTAATATAAAAAAGTGCTAAAAAGCTTAAAATTTGTTCAAATAATAAAACTAACTAAGAAAGCTATAAACTTTGATTAAATGTTATATAAAAAAGTGCTAAAAAGCTTAAAATTTGTACAAATAATAAAACTAACTAAGAAAGCTATTAGTTTCGTAAAGAGAAAGTGAGGGAGGGAGGAGAAAAAAAACAAGGTATCAGGTCATCTGCATTGGATATGTGATTGACATGGATTTGAACCTGCAACCTGCAATTTCTGGGCAGACATGCATGTCTTGTGTGGCAACCATTGGGCCACAAGCTTTGTCTTGGTTAGATATGGAAAATTATTATATATAAACACAATTTATGAATAAGATTTATTAAAAAATTAAATGACATGTTATGGTTCGATCTCGGTTGAATTCTAGTCCGACCTCAAAAACCTTGAACCTTTCCTTTTTTTTGGTTCTTTGAACAATCCGAGTTTCAAAATCATGGTTTCAACCTTCAAGTAGTTAGACTTCTTAAATATATTCCATTTCACTTAATTTCTCTAAATATGTTTTATAGTTCCTTGTAAAGCATTTGGTTATAAACTTTAGAGTCTGGAAATGAAATTTACATTTGATCCCTAATTTAATTTCATGCATTCTCCTTCTTTCTCCTCTTCCACACTGCTACTGTTCACCACCCCATGAACTAGCCTTCTATTGCCACTTTGCAACCTTAAAACATACTCCTTTTCCACCTTTTCAAACCTAAAATTTGCTAAATTTTGCAAACTTTTAGACAGCAATTACCAATCAGATGCCAACCTTAAATCCTATTTTTAGTGCTGTTTTTAATTTCCAACTGCTTGTTCTTTTAAGGTTCAGTGGATCAGTTTGCCATAGAACTATCATGGGAATACACATGTTAGTGAAATCCCACATTGTATAATAATAAGAATGTTAGGGACATATTTTATGTAATTGGCTAATTCTTTGACAAAATGCACTTTACTTGTAATTGGGTAGATCTAGGATGGGTTTAAGACTTCAAGAAACATATTGTTCAAGTCAAGTGTTAAAGCCATGAAGATCTAACCAAGAAACAAGTAAAGAAGAGTTGTTCATTAAAGCTCGACAGCAATCTCGACAGAAAGACTTCTATCGAGATTTAAAGTCGAAGCTCGACAAAAGCTCGACACAAGCTGTTTCTGTTAAGACTTACAAAATCAGAAATTCCAAATCTAAGTTTCAGCCCATGCTTGTATATTTGTATAAGGTTTCTTTTCTCATAACCCTAGACATATATAAGGCTTATTTTAAAGGCCGTCACGTATGCAGAAAGTGACCTAGTTCATTATTCTCTCTGAAGAAACTACTGCGTCTTTACGCCAAGGGTTTTGTGACCAAGAAGCTTCCTGATCTTTATTGTTGATGAACTGAAGAACTTTGCAGCCAACAACCTCTTCAAGTTGCTAGAGTTAATCACGTACTAGGTTTCGTGCATCATTAGTTAGTCATGTACTGGAATTCGTGCATTGAATTGGAAGATTTATAGGAGTTATCACACATCTTTATTTATTTTCTTATTAATATGGGATTAGTACTCTTATTAAGAATTATTGCACTTTTTTATTGACCTGTCTAGATAGAGGTATTAAAATGAGAAGGATTTAGATTTCAATTGTCAAATCCAAAAGCAGTTTATTATTCTTCCAATCAATACTGGATTCCAAAACCAACTGAAAAACTCAAAACTTTCCCCTCATGAGCTAGACTCAACATTCCTCATGTGGGATATAATATAACCCTCTCAACAAAAATATGATTAACAAGTTTAAGAAGCTATTTAAACATTTTAAACACAAACTGCAAAAAATAAACCTTGTGAACACAAATTTCGGTTCCTCGTTATGTTGCTTGTTTATCGATACCAAAAATTAAGCATTTAACAAATCATTATTTAGTAAACATTAATTCCTACTTGTTTCCTTAATAATCTCATAATGAATATTTTTTGAAATTTCAAGATAAAGGTATACCTGCAAATTTTGTTCCACTTCAGTGTTGCTGGTTTGCCCACCTTTTGCATATTTATGGTATCGCTCAATGGTCTTTTGCATGCTGAACATCCAAAAACCAAAATGTTATCATTACATGTAACCTATTTGTTAAAAGTCAGAAAGAAAAAATATATCTGTAACATGAAGCATAGAAACTGTACTTGTGTGTCAAAAGCGGATTAATACATATGAATTTTCTGCTTTCAAGTTTTGGAACAATTTACTGCAACAGCAGCTATTATTCCAAGTTAATTTACATTTTGGTACAATTGACGGTTAGAGGTACTTAAGCACCCCATGGAAATGAGATGTGCCCGTCTAGTCATTTTCGAGTGTGATTTGAATAATAGTACATATAGGGTAAGTAATGCCTCTAAAACTTCATAAAAGATTCTATTTTTTTTTATTCAGCACATAATGACTTACTAATCAAATGGTAATAAAAGTAAAAACAAAATGGCGTAAATAAAATGGTTGTGTTCAAATAAAATATGTTGGTATTCATTTTGGTACATTACAGTCATATATATATGGGCACCCAAGGAGAATTCAAATTGATCAGTATTGAGTTCTATTAGTTATCTTATAATAATGTAGGAAACCCTCCTTAGTTTAAATGCCTTAAAGGAAATATGAATACACCACTTGTACACAAACCATTTGAGACAAATTCTCCATGATCATGGAAGATTTCAAATTAATTGATATTATTCTTTTGGCAGGGGCCTGGTGAGTATGGCCTTAATACATATACACTACCTAGGAATGGTTAGCTTGTAATAACCAAAAATATTTGAGAGAGAACGAAAAGAAAAGCTGATCAACATGATACAACTGATACGACTCTAGCCATTTGATGTGGAAGATACATCAAGCACTCCAATCACAATGTCTGTAATCATTGAAACTCACAATTGGCAGTGTCTATTGACGGTAACAGACAAGCAGATAATTGCATACATGAAATATACTAACTGAACTAATATACCCCTCTAACAGGATTATGACTTCAATATACAAATCAATAGCATAGATTGCTTTGGAGGTTTGTTGAGGAGTCTTTCTTTTTCTTTTTCTTTTTTAAATGAATAGATTATACATTAGCCCTTGAAGTTTAAGTTAGAAGATGAGAAAGATATAATCCTTAGGCAACAAGTCTCATTTCACTTACATGGACGAATTCAGGGTCCAATTATCCTATTCAACCACAGATGACATGAGCCAAATTATATGCAATCTATAAACAAGGGCAACAAGCCCACTAAAATCACATTTGGTTGACATGTCAACTTGAAACACATAAACCAAGAGGTTGGCTCCATTCAACCAAGCATGGATATATAGTCCCTCAATTCTCCCAATTGGATTCTATAGCAATAAATACCCCCAACAATTGCCCTTCTTTCCAAGGCTATTAGAATTAATTATTGACTTAGTCTAAACACTGGTCAGTTCCACAAGAATTAGGAATTCTTTTCTTCGTGGCTAAAACCAAACAACATTTTCACCTTACTAATTATCCAACTTAGAAATAAAGCTCAATGAACCACACGGCTCAATGTAAGCCCTTTGCTCTAAGAAAAGGTTCCCTGAGCAATCAGGTACCTAAGGAAGCACTCTTTCAGTAAAATCCAAGTTATGAACCACTATTATTAAAGAGAAGACTTGTGCAAAAAATCATCACCGGAACAAAAGTAAGTGAGCAAAGAGCATCAATCTGCCTTGTCTCACTTGAAAACACACTGTTCATTCTTTTCTTCCCTCACTTAGCTCTCAAAGACATCCCATCCAAGCCTAAACACACATGTCTAGCATGCATAGATCAGATTTCACTCTCCTTTTCCAATCAGTTCTTCTCATGCTTCATCTAATTGCGCATAAGATTCTGCTCAGTATAGGTTCACGTCCAAAGTTCCCGCAAAATCAAGTTTTTACTACTTTGATGACTTAGATGCACTCCTGCAAATCAAATTCTCACGCTTTGATGACTTGAACGTGCCTCCGCAAACCAAGTTTTTTGTAATTTGATGACTTTCTCAACCATCCCGCAAATCAAGTTTTAAACTTTTAATGGCTTTGATGAGTTTTTTTCATAGCACACTGACAATGTCATTGAATGCCCTTTGCTATTGTTGCTGAATGCCTCATGGTGTGCTGCTGAATGCTTCATGATGCACCACCAAATGCTTCATATTGTTTTTGTTAAATACCTCAAGGTGTCATTGCTAAACGCTTTCCACTACTACTAAATGCCTCAACATGTTTTTGTTGAATGCTTTCCACCAATGTTGGGCATCTCACATTTGCAATTTAATTGCCACCAAAAGCTGCAGGGCTCTCTCAAATACTATTGCAACATGTCACAATAAACATCAATATCGTTAAATGTCTTGTGGTGTTGGATATCTCATATTCACGACCCTTTTCACGGTTAGGATATGTATGGCTAATTCTTTCCCCATCGAATTGTTCTACACTCAACATCAACGTTGTTGAATGCCACACAACCTCTTTATCTTCATGAGAGAAAACCCTTTGTCACCTTACAATATAATTTTCTTTCTTACATTATTCACATCCTACTTCTCTTACTTAGCAGATTATTTTACTATTTAGGGGGAAATACAACGGTAGCATCCAATGGGTGACCTATTTACTTGAGTTCTGAACTCAACTACCCCAACAACCCTAGTTTCACCTGACAGCATATCACAACATTACACGTGGACTAGCCACAAAAAGACCCCAAAAAGGTTGAATTGAAGGGTATTATTGAGTAGCAACTATGCCAACTAACAACAACAGGACCCTTTCATAGCCTTAACATGAGGCAAATGATCAACCCTAGTGAATGATCAAGAGTCTCAATCTTTGGATTCGTTTTTGGTTTTGATCTATTCCACTAAGGTGCGGGGTGTTGGTTCTGAAAAATTTTGTTGGAAGCCAGCTAGCAGTCGAGGGTTCAAGGTGAGTGGGTATTATCAGTCTCTATACCCTTCTAGAGTCATTTCTTTCCCTTGGAAAATGGTATGGCAATTGAAGGTTCCTCCTCGGGTAGCATTCTTCTCTTGGACTGCGGCTTTAGGCAAGATTCTAACTATAGATAATCTTTGGAAGAGGCATCTTGTTATTCTTGAGTGGTGTTTTATGTGCAAAAGGTGTGGGGAATCTATAGATCATCTCCTCCTTCACTGTCCTATTGCTTTTGAGATGTGGAGTATGATCTTTTGCTTGTTTGGTGTTTGTTGGGTGATGCCGCAAAGGGTAGTGGATTTGTTGGATTGTTGGTCTTGCAATTTCAGGCGGCATCATAATATAGTTATTTGGAGGTTTGTGCCGCACTGCTTGATGTGGTGTATCTGGCAGGAACGGAATTCTAGAAACTTTGAGGGTCGCGAATGGTCCATTCTTGAGTTTAAGTCTTTTTTCTTTTTTACTCTTCTCGAATGGTGTTTTGTTTTACCTTTTTTTTCTTGTTACTCCCTTCCTGTGTTGATTGATCATTGTACTTTGATTTCTTGATGTTTTTGCCTTTTTCGTACATTCCCTATGTACTGGGCGGAGTTTTAATGAAGTTTTTATGTTACTTATCAAAAAAAAAAAAGAGTGTGGGTGGCTCTTGGAGCAAGTTGCATTTAGTGATTGCTACATTTGGTGCAAACTCTAGCATGAACGAAACTCTTGGATTTGCAAATGAATCACATGCTAGTGGGAGTTAGGTCGATCTGATAAAGGCACACACATGAGAGGGAGATTTATTGCGAGTGCACGTGTGAAAGTGGAATCCTATAATGAGAAAAAAATAATAATAATATACATAGTTGGACTTAAAATCCATTGACTTTATATTTTGGATTAGAGGATTAAAATGGTGTTATATCAATGGACTCTTGATGGATCCCTAGGCCCTTCTCCCCATTACAGAAGGGGTGTAATGTAGAACAGACAGCACAGACCTTCTTGGAGCAGCAAAGGCTCCGGAAGTCACGGTGCAAGATCAAGGAGGGTGCCAATAGAGGCCATCAGGGCAACAATGTCGGAATTGCATAAAATTTGGCAGGTTGAAGGGAAACGGCATTCTGATCTAGACTTGGGGTCTCGAGCGTCGCCTAAATTTAGGCAAATTCCTTCATTAAGGCCCGAAAACAGTGTTTTTGCTATTTATAGTAATATTTGTTTTTCCTTAATAACTTTTATTTTAAAAGTCAGAATAAGATCCTATCTATTTTGGGACGTCTCTAAGAGACAGTATTTTCAATTTTCGCAATGATTTCAATTTTGCTATTTTTGGCAAAAATCACTATTTGCCACATAATTACGTGATTAGCGCAAATTAGGGTTTCTGGGCGTTGCCCTAGCCGCCTTAGGGTTCTTTTACTATTTAAACATATTGTAACCTCTAGGGCAATTCAATTTTTCAAATTTATAAAAATACAGACTTTGTCTACTTCTCTTTGATGGATTCCAGAACCCTATCAACTTGTGGATTCGAGGAACCCCTCGTGGATTCGAGGTTTTCATTCAGAAGTTAACGTGTTTAGCTTCTTTTTCCATTCAGAAAACAACGTGTTTGTTTTCTTGTAGCTTCCACGACATCAGGGTATTATATAAAACCTCAGTGAAGGGAATGAAAACTTAACTAGGCATATGCTAATCAATGGAGGGCCTCTAGATATGGAAGGTGAAGATTTTATTATTTTTTTTTTGTCACTAAGAGAACCTTTTACAATTTTGTTACTTGTATGATACTTGTGTTATAATTTTGAAACATCGATATCTTTGTTGTAATAATAGTTTCGCAATGACTGGGACTTGGTCATTTTTACAATTTATATAGATTGGTTTTATAGTGCCTTATTTTCTTTATTGATCTCATTTACCATCATTATTATTTGCTGTAATATTTTTTTTTCTAAATTTAAAAAAAAAAAAAAACCAAATACTCAGCATTCTAGAGACAATAATATACATAAGCATCCACAAAGAATGCTATTAACTGAGTGATTATTGGAGATGGCCCGTATGAGTACTTGGAAAAGGGATAATGGTAATTTTACATGTAGGTTTAGAGTTCAACTAGAGAAATAGATAGAGCAAAAACTTTTGGATGTGGTTTAAGAGCATCTTCCCATAGAATCCAAATTCAAAGAGTTGAAAAGTTAGTATATTGCCACTGCTGAGACGCATGGTTTAATGGTGAGTGGAAAATGGTAAGAAAGTAGATGTTTGATGTTATATAGGAGCAAAAAAGGAAGAAAAATCAACTCAGAGTTGAAGTGCTAACCAGGAGACAGAAGATCCTGATTGGATTGCAGTTCAACTCTGGCTTTGGATATTCCATTTGTTCTCAAATTTTGTGTAAAGCTACTCCTAACCGCCATGTACATGGGAAGCCTCTATTGATCACTCTTAAGCTTAATTGAAAGTGTCACACGAGCTTGTATTTATTAAGCACATGTCTCGAGTTAGTTCAAGAAATTAGTTAGGGTTAATGTACATGTAACACAATAAACACATGTATATTATTTAAAGCACAAGTCCAATTAGTGAGCCAATAAGAAAGAACCATGTGTAGCTAAGAATGAGGCATTAGTTTTATAAATAGTTAATAGATGGTGCAATATAAATTAGAGGGAAAAATTTTTGATAAGTAAATTGGAGGGAAAATTAATCAAGTTGTCGCTTAATTTCTTATTTCTCTTTAGTCTCTCTTTCTTTAGAGATGAAGACTTCCTTGAAGTAGACTCATTCTTGGAGGTGGTGACTCTCAAAGTACTCACACTTTATGCAAACCAATACAAATTTCCATGCTACCCATTGAACACCTGAAACCCTAAAACAATTCTAAACACCAACATAATCATGCATGAAAGGCCTTAAAACACCAAATCCTAAACATACACACCCCAAGAACCCAATTGACACATCAAAAAACCCTAACCTACCCTATCTCAAGTTCCTTACATTTGATGAATGCATGAAAGTAAATTACATATTTTTTTGGAATTTATTTTTAGTTCCACATATTATTATTAAAGTACTAAACTAGTGCACATGTTTATATTTCAGAGCCATCCTAAAGCTTAAGGACTGAGGAACAAGCGATTGGCACATTATGATGACTTGGCACATTTGGAAGGTATAGGATTATTGGGAAGCTATTGAGACAGCAAAAGATGCTGCAGTAGAGTTAGATGCATGAGAGAAAAACTAGGCTCTCAAAAATAATATTGAGATGGAAGCAAGTGATATGGTATAAAGGAGCAAGACAGGAATGCTTATATCTCACAAAGCCATACACCCACTCAAGGTAAAACTCAAAGAAGTTAACTAAAAAGAGATCAACATCCAATTATGGATTGCGCTAGTCCTTGCTCCACAGAATTCAAGACTTTGGGAAGATGTATGAGAAGACTAGCGGGCATATGGCT
The DNA here is from genome assembly GCA_030021035.2 of Notholithocarpus densiflorus. Lineage (NCBI taxonomy): Eukaryota > Viridiplantae > Streptophyta > Magnoliopsida > Fagales > Fagaceae > Notholithocarpus > Notholithocarpus densiflorus. The sequence continues at coordinate 4,535,812 of JARYZH020000017.1, forward strand.
ACCATTGCCTCTTGCTTCAAGATTGTGAAGGAGGGCTAAGAGGATTGTTAGTATCTTTAGTGTGTTGGCAAATTCCATGACAATTTGGATGTATTTAAATTTCAATTTTTAATTGTAAATGTGTGGATTTAAATTTGTAATAGGCTGGTGAGGTTAAGTAAAAAATTGAAGATACCACTTTTCTGTCAAAAAAAAAGTACAAAATTGAAGTTGGAATCTGCAAAATTTCATTCGTACGAATTTGCATGTCAGGCAAAAAGAGACGAAATCAGAAGTTTAAAAATCAGTTACAGAAACCTTGCCCCTCACTCACATCTCTCTTGGTTATGCAAATTTGACAAAACTTAAGAGAATTCTATTATGAGTTTCTCTGTTGTTCCAGACTTTTTGCCTCACTATATATTTCTCATTTCTCATGAATTTCAGGATTCAATTCCCATATTGAAGAGCTAGAAAGAACCCTAAATCCCTAAAGCTAAAACCCTCTCATTCTTTCTACCTTCTCTCTCTCCAATTGTCCAATCACTTTGAGAGGAGACTAAAACCACTACACACATCAAAACCTTCAGAGTTATTGAGAGTTTGTTTGCTGGTACTGGGAATCATTGGAGAACAATGCCAAATCTCCAAGAGGTCTTGGAGTGATCAAGGAGACTTGATCATGCGGTTGGTGGCTCAACTTGTGGATCTGATGATAATCAAGGAGAAATGATTCGAGGAATTGGTTGCTAGTAAGAGTTGGAGACTCAAGAACAGTCATTCCTTAGCTTGGAGGGATTTTGTAAGTGATAGTATTGCAAATATTCTTAATTAGTGGATCGTTTAGAGCTATAGGCCCCCAAGAGTTCTTTTCACTCAGTTCTCAGGAATTTTTCTTTGTATATACTTTGGTGTTCTAGTGGGAGCTTGATTTTTTTTTTGGGGGGGGATTGTTATTGTTGCTTATCTATCCACGAATATGTCAATTAGTTAATAACATTCACATAAGCTTGCAACTCTCAAGGAGGATGAAGTATAAAATAAGTTTTGGAAAATAGATTGATTCACTCAACAAGCGTAACTTAGAGCATGAGCATCCAAAGGACTACAAATATGTCAATGATTTAGGTGCTCACGGATACTGTGGTGAATTCACTATAGAGGTGACATTGGTCTTTTCTTGAACTTTTTTATAGAATTGCCATGGTTTTGTAAACATGAACACAAAGTGTTTATACTGTGTATTAGCTTGTTTTATTTGAGTTCATTCCCCCCCACCCCCCCCCCAACCCCCTTTTTAAAATATTTTTTAGAAACCATTAATAGTGTTTTCTAGTAAAATTGAAATATATGGGATGTTTCAAGTTTATATTGCAGAGGCTTTTGGGGATAATAAAAAAAATAATTCCTCCAAAAACCTTTGGAATAGGTCCAATATGAGAATCTCCTATCAAGATTCCTTATCAAACGACACATGATCATCATGACATTTCAAGGAATTTAGATTTCCAAGTATCTCATTCCTAGAATTCTAGGTTTTATAGTTGTGGGACATAGTTTTTTACTCTTTTAGGGCTTTTGTTGGTGCTGCGTGGAAGGGTTGTTGACTTACTATCTTGCTTACAAGGCCGATTCGGGCAACATCAGAACAGTGTTGGAAGGTCATATCTCATTGCTTATTTGTGATGCATATGGAGGGAAAGAAATGTAGGAAACTTTAAAGGGTGTGAGTGGACAATTCTAAATCTGAAACGACACTTTCTAATAACATTGTTTGAATAGGCATCGGCATCAAGAAGTTTCTCCTTCCCGAGCTTATTAGAGTTTAGTGATCATTGTTCTTTTAGGAAATATTAGTTATGCTATATATCTAGTATACTTCTTATGTTCTCGATGCATTTTAGTATTTTTTTAATAAAATGTATCACTTATTAAAAAAATAGAAATCTAGGTGTTAAAAAGTGTATTAGATTCTCCAAACCCAATTTCATCAAAGAAAAATGGGGATAGCAGCTTTGTTTCATTAATGTTTTGACTACTTGATTAGCCATGTTCAGTGTCAAAATATAGGTTTTGGATTAATGAGTTCTAAACGTGTGTTTGAGATGCTTAAACTTATTTTTGAAACATTATAAATGCCTTGTGCTCTTAGTTTAAACAAAGAGGAGATAATTTTTATAAGTACACAATAGTAGATTAGTGTTCTTATGGAAATTCAAGTGAAATCTTGATAAGGAAAGATGATTGTAGACATCGCATTTTGTATCCGTTAATAAATTTTGGTCCCCGACCCCAATGATGAGCTTGACGTATGTCAACCAATGGTAATTAAAGAGTTCACAATAATTTGAAAGTAATTACAATTCAAAAGTGCTCAAACTGCTTTGAAATCGATACTAAAAAATGATCTTTGCTCACTGTTTTGACCATAACTTTTAATCCACAAAGAATATTTGAGTGAGGTTTGTTTCATTGGAAAGTAGACATCCTGGACTTCAATTTGAACACAAATTTTGCCTAATTTGGACTCATATTAAGTGATTTATGACTATTTGAAATTGTGCCAACTGGGCAGTCCGATTTTTTGGGTTTTAAAACTTCATTTTAAGGGCCCAAAACATAATGCTTTGATGTGGGCCGGCCCATGGACCCTTAAGAACGTCCAAAGATCATTAAGAAGTCTAAAAACTCTAATTTTAAGTTATAAATACTCATTTTATGCCTCCAATCAAAACCCTAGCTAGAGAGAGTCATTTTTTAGCTTCCATCTTCTCTAAAACCCTAATTCTATTCTCTAAAACTCACACACAGCAGCTTTGCACGTTTTTAACAAATAAAAAACCTCTCTTTAGTTAGTTCTAAGGCAGAAACAATTTTCCTAATCTGATTTCTCAAAACCTTTTTCAAAACTAATCTTGCTTTTGAGTTGTGATTATCAAAAACTATTGTATCCTTTAATTCTCTTGTTCTCTCAACTTAATCTTTGTGTTGTAGGCACTGAGGGACCGGTTAAATATCAATCAAGTATGTTTCCATAAGCAAGGTGAGTCTCCCTTCATGGCTTTTCCTTGAGTTGGATCTTTTATAACTTGTTCTTGTTATTCTTAATTGATTTATATGTTGTATATTCTATAGAAATATGATTTGATTCTGTTTGGTTTTGATTTATTATGTCTCACCATATTTTGATTAGAGAGTTGAATGTTTAGAAATTTTGATAAACATGTTTTGATACGTTAAGTGTATTCTTGTTTGTTGTTAGATCCAATGCATGTTTATGAATAGATTTTGTTTTGTTTATTTTGGATATTTTTGTTGTTAGTTTAGGTTGTTTATTTTTATATTAGAAGCATGTTAGGTTGTTAGTTTCCTTAGTTTTTGTTTCTGCTTTATTTCTGTGTTTCTGAGTTTTTGGGTTAGGGTTTCTGGGGGCGTGTCTGCGCACACAGGCTTGAAGTATGCGTACACATACAACTAGCCCGCGTACGTAGGCTTATGTATGCGCACGCATACAACTAGCCCGCGTACGTAGGCTTATGTATGCGCACGCATACTTTAACCCAAAAACCCTAATCCGAGTTTTTTTGCTTCTTTTTCTTTATTTCCTTGTGTCATATGCCTCTAGTTTGGCTCTTTTTTATGTTTTTGAGTCTCTGTTCCTCTGTTTAATTGTTTGTTTGCCTTTAACATGCTAGATTAGGGTTTTCTTTTTCTTTTCTTGCTTTAATACCATGAACATGCATTCACATGTCCATTCATTGATGCATAGGTGCTGAGATGCAATAAGGTAAGTAAAGTAAGTCATGCATCCACATGAGCATGCATTGGATATATATTTAATGATGAGTTGAACATGCTTGGTTGGATGATGTGCTCTTGATGTCTAGAATGCAATCACATGTTTCTTTGATGTTGCCATGTCTATGTTTCTTCCCTTGTGATATCTTGTTGTTTGCTGTCTTGGATGAGATGATATGATATGCATGATAGATGTATGCTAGGCTTTATGTGAGTTGCCATGATAGATGTATGTTAGGGTTTTTGGGATGATTGATACCATGTTGATTACTAGATGTATGCTAAAGTGTGTGTGAGTATAGATAACAATATTGAATGAGCTTTTAATGAGATTAAGACGTAAGACACAATGACTGGAAGCCGACCTACGGGTTGGGTGGGGTTAGGTGTCTAACACCTTCTCATCCCCATACCTAAACTCTGAAGTCATACTCTGGTAGTAAGACTAGTCCTTCCATGTAAGAGCATTATATTTATGGTTCCTAGACTTAATCTAGGTGGCAACTCCATTAGTCCACAATGATGAATTAGGGTTTTTGCTAATTGAGGTTTCGGGTATGAATGAATAGCAAAGGATGGATATGAGTATATTATGATGCGAAGGCTTAGGTAATGTAACTAAAGTTTTGGGATATATGTAGGAATGTGATGAGTGGAAGGTGTGATGGATAAAATACAAGACAATGATGAGTGATGGAACTCCAAGTGAGACTACTTTGAGAGTACCTCCAAGCAAGAATAACACAAGTCTAAGCACAAATTCAATCACCGAAATGAGAGTGATAACTGACAAGCATCTATTTATACAAAATTAGCTTTCTCCTAATTGGCCTGTATGGCTTAATATTATCGGCTTACTGATTCCGTATGTGCTCTTACTAATTCAGCATGTGTTTACAATAATTAACACATGTGATTAATGTGCTTGAACCCCTACTAACTTGCTCTAGTCTATCTACTAGAATGAAATATCATCCAATTGAACTCCAAGCTACTAGTTTTGGATTGAATCATATGTACGGGAATGAGAAGGAGCCACCACGCAATTTTTGGGACCAAACAGACAGAGGAGTGCCGATTGACACTTGCCCTAAACTAGGGCTTATTTCACGTTTCTTGCTTTTGTGTGTTCCTAACACTATACCCTCCTTTGAAGAACCTTGTTCGCAATGTGAGCATGTTGTTAAGTATCCCCAAACATCATCTTTTTCTTCATGGAAGACGTAACTTTCGTGTTCACTCGATTCTTAGACATAATTAATAATTTGACTCTTGCATATTGAATTGGATTGGTCCCCTTCAATTAAGAACAACTTAGGGCTGTTGCAAACATGACTCATGACCCATGTGCCATTTGTCATCTTAATTAAAGCACAATCCTTTTTTTGAGTGAACTTCCATTTGTACTCATGAAATTTTTTGGATTGGGATGTTGGGATGTCGCTCTCCAATGAGTTCATTCTTGGATGATGCTTCTTGAATCAGAGGCTTACTCAAGCCTTGGTATACCTTGATAGCTCTCTTACCACATAGGGTTTACTCCTCTTAAATTGTGGCAAGATTGAAGACAACATTCAAGGAGGTGGGAGTGAGCATCCTCACAGGTAGTGTATTTCATCCTTCAATCCACTTAAGAAGCAACTCAATTGTGAATATCTGAAAGACCCATGATCCGGTTAAATAAAGATTCAAATTGGATCTTCTGACTAGCCATCTTCGATGTTTACCTTAGTCTTGTAAGCTTCCATCCAGTCATAGACTATGGATCCTAATTGAGTTCACAAGGCATCTACAAATGTCTCTCAATCCATAAATAAGCCCGAGCTTTCATCATCTTGAAACCATGCTAAAGCTTCTACCTCTATGTAAAATGAGACCGTGAAGATTCTTTAGTGCATCAAAATATTATCGTAATGGAAAAATTGATTGGCCTTATAGATCCAAATGGAAGGAACTTTGCCATTGAATTTAGGAAACAGAGGAGACTTGTGCTAAGTGCACAAGTCTCCTCTCGGGCAACAACACATACTTCCTTCGTTTGTATTCCTCAATCCCTCATTAGGGTTGCCACGTACTCCTTGATGTAATCCATGTCGAACAATGAAGCTTGGATTTCATCAAGTTGGGTGTTGATGGATTCTGTTGATCTTGAAAGGGATGCAACAGTTTTGACAAGTTGTGCAATTCTTGTAAGAATAGAATATTGGATTATTGCTCATATCGAAATTCAAGTGGGATCTTGATAAGGAAAGATGATGAATTAGGGTTTCTTGGAAATTAAGGTTTTGGGTATGAGTGAATAGGAAAGGATGGATGTGAAGTTTTGGGTATAGTTTAGGACAGTACATGGATGAAGTTTTTAAGGTTGGTTCTTGAAGGGTAATGTTTCAAGTTTTGATGGTAATTAATGGTGGACACCTAAACCCGTGAAATGCTTTGATATGTTCAAGTCTTAAACCCATGAAATGTAAAAATGTTTTCAATGTAATTCTTTGATGAGATCTAACATGGGTGGGGCTAGGAAGGGGGCATTATGAACCTTTAATAGATAAATATAATATAATGAATATGTTATTTTTTATAGGTGCTTTTTTTCTAAAGTAAATATCTTTTAGTATTTACATAAATGGCTTTTCATTATTAAAATATATAATGTGTCTAGTTACATGTTCGTGTGTGTGTCAAGGATTTTGGGATGTATGAAGAAATGTGATGAGTCAAGGATGTGATGGAGTGGTGATTGTAACTTCTTCTAGAGAGTCACATTCTCTAAGTGAGACTATTTTGAGAGAGTCTCTACCTTCAAGCAAGACCAACACAAGTCTATGTACAAAATGAGTATTCCCTATTCAATCCCCAAAATGAGAGTACAAGCATCTATATATACATGATTAGCTTTATTTTAATTGGCCCACATGGCTCAATAATATTGGCCTACTAATTCCTCATGTGCTTTTACTAATTCAACATATGTTTTAAAGAATTAACGCATATGATTAAGGTGCTTGAAACCTAACTAATTATCCTTATTGACAAAGGTGAAATTGTTTAGGGTTTGATAAGTCAACCCTAACATATAAAATATTATTTATATATAAATGAGTACAATAATATTACTGTTTTGCCCCTAGATTAAACTCATAACACTCCCCCTCAAGTTGGAGAGTATATATCATACAATCCTAGCTTGTTACATAATAAGCCCAAACAAGTCTTACATAAAGTTTTGGAAAACATATCAGCAATTTGGACTCTTTTAGAAACATATGGAGTAGCAATTACACCATCTTCTACTTTTTCCCGAGTAATATGACAATCTACTTCAATATACTTGGTTCGCTCATAGAACACAGGATTGGCGGCAATGTAAATTCCTGCTTGATTATGACAATGCATAGTCATAGGCAATTTCACAACAAATCTTAATTCCTCAAGTAAATGCTTAATCCATATAAGCTCACATGATGTGTGTGCCATGGCTTTATACTTAGCCTATGCACTAGACCTGGCAACAACAGTCTGTTTCTTACTTCTCCAAGTAATCAGGTTTCCTCCCAGAAAAGTGCAATACCCAGTAGTGGATTTTCTATCTAACGGTGATCTAGCCCAATTAGCATCAGTATAGGCTTCTACCGTAGGTGACCATAAGCTTTATACAAAAGACCACGGCCTGAATGTGCTTTAAGATACCTAACAATCCGAATAACTGCCTCCCAATGTGGAAGACGATGATCTTTCATATACTGACTCAAAACACTGACTGCAAATGATATATCTGCGCAAGTAATTGTGAGATAATTCAGTTTACCAGCCAGACGACGATATCTCTCAATATTAGATAACAACTCCCCCTGATCTTCATACAATTTGACATTAGGATCCATAGAGTCTCCACTAGTTTAGATCCTAACAAGCCAATTTCTTCCAAAATATCCAACACATACTTCCTTTGTGATAGACTGATACCTTCTTTAGATTGTGCTACCTCAATACCCAAAAAATAATGAAGTTTACCCAGATATTTAGTTCAAAAGGAGTTTTGAAGGTATCTCTTCAAATCATCAATACCCTTCTTGTCATCACCAATGATTATAATATCGTCAACATATACTATCAACAAAATCTTCTCTCTTGCAGAGGTAAGAGAAAACACAAAGTGATCAGAGTGGTAACGTCGCAATCTAAACTTTAACACTACTTCACTGAATTTACCAAACCAAGCTCTGGGAGATTGTTTAAGACCATAGATGGCTTTATGCAACCTACACACTTTTCCAGACTCCCCCTGAGCAACAAACCCAAGTGGTTGCTCCATATACACCTCTTCCTTCAAATCGCCATTCAAGAAGGCATTTTTAACATCTAACTGAAACAATGGCCAGCCCAAATTAGCAGCCAAGGAGATCAAAATCCAAACATAAGAAATTTTAGCAACATGCAAGAATGTCTCAGCACAGTTGACACCGTATGTCTGGGTATAGCCTTTGGCAACCAAGTGAGCTTTCAAACGCTCAATAAAACCATCAGGCAAGTACTTCACAATTTACACCCAACGACAACCAACAGTAGTTTTCCCTAGAGGACGAGTAACTAAAGACCAAGTAGCATTTTCAGACAAGGCAGACATTTCTACCCCCATAGCAGACTTCCAACCAAACTTAGGAACAACAGTAGAATTCAAGGAGGTGGTAAAAGCATGGAGAGATGAAGACATGTGACCATAAGAGACAAACTGAGAGATAGGATGAAAGGTACAAGAACGCTTACCTTTGCGCAAAGCAATTGGAAGAGAGGCAAGATTAGGAGGCTGGGAAGAAGTCTCAGTTGGAGGTTTCTGCCGACGACGATACACTTGGAGTGGTTTCTAAGGAGATTCAGCAGGAGACACAGGCGGTAAGAGAGGAAGACAAGGAGAAGAACTGTCACTGGCAACCGTAGGAGAGAAATAGGATTGAGATTCATCAAATGTGACATCAACACTAATGAAACGATGATGAAGAGTAGGTGATTAACATCAGTATCCCTTTTGAGTACGAGAATACCCAAGAAAAACACATTTAATGGATCTAGGATCAAGTTTGTCACTCCTTGGACCTAAGACATGAACATAGCACACACAACCAAAGATCTTAAGAGGTAGATGAAACAAAGGTGCATCAGGAAAGAGCACAGTATAAAGGATTTGACCACCTAGAACAATGGAAGGCATACGATTAATCAGGTGACAAACAATAAGAACAGCATCACTTTAATATGATTTGGGAACATACATATGAAACATTAAGGTACGAGTCACCTCTAACAAATGACGCATTTTGCGTTCAGCAACACCATTTTGTTATGGAGTATGGGAGCATGAAGATTGGTGAATTATACCATGATCATCGAAAAAATTGAGAGAAAGATGTATGAAAATATTCACGAGCATTATCAAATCGAAAAATACGAAGTGAAGCATTAAACTGAGTCTTTATTTCCATATAAAATTATTTGAAAATTGAGTACAATTTAGACCTTTCTTTCACAAGATAAAGATAGGTGACTCTAGAGTAATCATCAACAAAAGTGACAAAATATCTAAATCCCAACAATGAGAGAGTGTTTATTGGACCCCAAATATCATAATGAACTAAATAAAAAGGACTACTAATACGACTCTCACACCTAGAAGCAAAAGGCACCCTATGGTGTTTACCTAACTGGCATGCTTCACATTGTAAGGACTCAATTTGACGACACGACCGGACTAACGACTTCAAAATCTGGAGAGATGGATGACAAAGGCGACAATGATGCTAAAGAGGCGAGATAGACAAATGAGAAGCCACTAAACTGGAAGAACCACGCTAATCCAGGTAATAAAGTCCACCGGCTTCATGCCCTCCACCAATTATCTTCCCTGTCTTGAGATCCTAAAAGATACAAGGAGTGGATAGAAAAATGGTAGCGCAATTCAAAAGTTTAGTAAGCTTACTAATTGACAAAAGATTAGGATTGAGATTGGCAATGCCCAAATCAAAAACTGTAGTGGCTAAGCCATCTGCCAATCTAACATTGGGAAGACTAGTACCTGTCATATGATCAGTAGCACCTGAGTCAATGACCCAAGGGTCCTAAGTGGCAAGAAAAGCAGTGGAAGTACCTTGTTGAGCCAAAGTAGCTGTAGAATCAGACCCAACAGAGTTGGAATGTAGAGACAGGAGGCGATTGTACTCTTCCTCAGGAATAAAGACTACTCTGGATGTTGGTGGAAGTGACTATGAAGGCAGTTCTTCAACTTGAAAACTAGCTTGGTGAGCCGAGGGTTTACTATACAACTCCCGACAAAAGTCTACAGTATAATTCTCACCATGACAATAAGTGCACTTACGAAGATCACGTCCTCTACCATGACCCCCTTATTCACTACCACGGCCCCCCTGGTCACGACCTCCATGGCCTCAGCCCTCACGACCTCGACCTCCACGACCACCTCTATTACTCCCCATATAAGTGGCAAAGGCAGATTTATCACCAGAAGGTAATGCATCAGTACTGGAAGAAGAGAAAGGGGCAGTACTAGAGTTAGATAATGTGGCCTGTTGAAATCTACCAAAAACTTCACTCGATGAAGGGAGGTCTGGACTAGCTAAAATTTGTGATTTTACCGGATTCAAACTTTTAGGCAATCTAGAGAGGAAGCAAGAAACATGCATAGAATATCGTTGCTTCTTCATAGTATTAACATTAGAGGAGATGGGCTGATAAATATTGAGTTCTTCACATACACCCTTAAACTTGTTATAATAGTCCACCAAAGACAAATCACTCAAACTTAAGGAGAAATAATTTTGATGAAGATCATAAAACCGCTTCAAATTGTTAACACCAGAGTAAAGTTCCTTGGCCTGTTTCCAAACAAGTTTAGCGGTTGGTAAGAAAACTAAACTACAACTGATCTTAGATTCCATGCTATTCCACAAGCAACTCCTAATATGTGCATCTTCGCTCTCCAATCAGCAAATTTAGGATCTGTAGGTACAGGTGGTTCACTAATCATGTAATCAAACTTCTTTCTACCAAGAAGAAAGACTTCAACTGCCTGGGCCCACTAAGCATAATTACTTCCATTAAGACGAATGGAAGTAATTGATAACATATCAGGAGATAAGAAATAATTAGGGGGTTGAACACTGTCTTTGGACTCCATAATAGCAAATCTTGAGAACAAACTAACACTAAATAAATTTATATGCTGGACTGAAGTGAAACAAACTCCACACCAATGTACTCCAACCAGTCAGCAAATCCAACAGCAACTCATCAATCAAAGAATCAACACCAAACTATTCCAAAAACAAGGCAACAACAAATCCATACCAACACCAAAAATGCCCAATCCACCACTAAACAATCAACCAACAAAGTCTAGTCCAACAAATCAACCCAAGGCTGCCTAAACATATAATTAGAATGTATCGAAGACAAGAAGAAAATCAAACTATGGTTGAAACACACAGTTGAAAACTCCGGCAGCGGCGCAAGGGGACTAGGAAGGTTCACCAAAGGAAGGCGAGTAAAACCGTGCCTCTCACAGTCAGGCGACGTCGATCTAGTGTCGCGAGACCTGAGAGAGAATCATTAGCACTGGGCAGCTCCTCCAGCCACTATATCGACGTCGTCAGAGATTGTCGTTCCTGCCGGAGAGTTAGCGAGGTCACCAGAGAGCTAGCGAGGTGATTGGAGGCAACTATTATGGTTTTCGGCGGCGGCGACGATAGTGATGGGTGGCTGTTGGAAGGTTAACGGCAGTGGTGGGTTGGGTGCTCTAATACCATATTGACAAAGGTGAAAGTGTTTAGGGTTTGATAAATCAAATCTAATACATAAAATATTATTTATATATAAAAGAGTACAATAATATTACTGTTTTGCCCATAGCTTAAACTCATAACAATCCTAATCATGTCAAACAGAGCGGATACCTAAGAGTTGAATCTTGTTCATGGGAATGAGTGGGAGATGCCTCACAAATTCAAAAGCAAACAAATGTAAGTGCCCATCCGCACTTGAAATGCAAATGCAAATGCCGATTGGCCTCCTCTGAATGTTGATCGGCACTTGCCCTAAACTAGGGCTTTTTAATATAGTTTTTCCTTTGCATTGGCTCTGAACAATTTTTAACACTTTCACCACATACTTAAAATGTAATAATAATAATAATAGTAACAGATAAGGGGGAAAATTATAAGTCTTTCACAACAAGTACTTTGCATGGTAAAGTAGTAGATGCATATGCATAAGTATAAGCATAAGCAAGTAGAACGGCAAAAAACCAAATTAAATGAAAATACCTCAAGCTCTCACTGTTTTATAAAAGGAAATAGAAATCTGCATGAACCTTACACGTATCATCACATACTAAGGGGGAAGGCAAAAAAATAAGTTTACACTACTTTTTAAATCTTAAAATTTTTGGTCGGGTTCATTTAAACCTTAAAATTTCAAAATGTTTCATTTAAAACTTCTATCACATTTTTTTATGTTGACAGTTAACACAATTAAACATTACATGACTAACTGGTTTAAATGAGACTTATCCAAAACTCTAAGATTTAAATAAACCTATCTATACTAAGAGCTTTGTAGCTCAACTAGTTGGCATCTCTTGGTATTTTCAAAAAAGACATCTAGGATTCAAATCTCCCTTTTCCCAATTATCAAATTATCATATTAAAAAAATTATAAGGTTTGAAACAATTGTTTTTAAAAACTTTGAGATTTAAATAGAACATTTTAAAAGTCTAAGATTTAAATGAAATGCAACACCCAAAACTTTAAAAAGTAATTTATCCAAATAAATGAATTATGACAGTACAAAATAAATAAATAAATATATATATATATATATATATATATATATTTGGATGGACTTGCTATCATTTGACGCAAAATCAGGTCTGATGTGTTTAAAATAGGACATCTCAAAAAAAAATTTTTGTGTAATCACAATTCCCGTTTTTCAACCTATGGTAAATAAGAAAACACTTGGACTCTTAATTCCTTTTACATACAATTGATAACCATCATGTATTATATTCTCATTAAAAAAAGGACTTCGTTCTATATTTGACTACTTTTTTTGTTTCTCAAAAAAAAAAAAAAAATACAACAAAATATCTCTCTTTGTTAATTTTTATTTGAGTATGAAAGTTGTTAATTACAGTAGTTATTAATAGGTATTTATTATGATTGTTTTTCCATATGAAACTATCTATTCTCCTATTTTAAAGAAAATATAATGCAAAATTTTTTTAATGAAGGATTAAATATAGAATATAATTTAATATTCATTATATATATATATATATAATGAATTGTAAAATTGTAAGGTCTTGAAATCTTATGTGGTAGAATTTTATGATGTCAACCAAAAGTCATAAATGTCTTCAATTAGACCATTTCCTTTCCATTCATTAGAGTGCATAAGCTTCTTGAATGTCTAAAAGAATGTGTAAAAGAATAAAAGACCAAGTAGAGAATTCCAGGAAAAATTTTAATTAACAGGTTTGAATTATTAAAGAAGAAAAAGGTAAGAAATTGAAAGGAAATGGACTCAAGAATCAAGATGAGTTCTTAAAATACATGAGTGAAATTTCATAAATTAGTATAGAGAGAGAGAGAGAGAGCATAATTTTCTTTTCTTTCATCTTACTAGCCAAAATATTAACATAAAGTTTAGACTGCAGACTGCAAGAACTGTAGAGGTTGATATCTTGGGTACAAGGCCTAAATTAAACAAATGTAATCTACATATATATGGTGTAGGGTAGAATTATTATTATTATTATTATTATTTAGAATAAGTGATAGTTTTTTATGATATTAGAAATTTTACATATTCTCCAATCTCCACTTATAATCGATGTCTATACCCCAATATATGGGTAGTGTTTATCAGAATATGAAGAAAACTAGAGAATACTGAAAGGAACTATGGAGATGTTTTTGTTTCACAGCCTATTATTTTGATGACCAAATTAAAAAGTAGACTTACCGATAAATATATAAAATTTTGACATGAAATCAAATAGCTCAGAGTAAGCTGAAAACTATGAAGTTTATAAATACTAGTTTAGGCTCTTATCAAATGCTATATTAAAGTAGTAAAAGTAAGATTTGATGTTTGAAAATAGCTTTTTCTTTTTTGCAACAGCTGATGTTGATGCTCTTATAAGCTCTATTTGTTAAGACAAATGATGAGAAGCTTGTAGGACAAAACAAAATAAGTAAGTTTCATGTAGACTATTTGGAAACAAACACCAGAGTAACATAGCTTCAAATGCAACACACTTTGTTCTTGTGTGGACCCTATAGCTAAGACTGATGAAAATATTTTAATTGAAAATCTGTTCTTGAGAATTGAGATCACTATTTGATGATTAAATATCCCCTCCCCTACATATCTGCGTTGTTACATATATTCCGATGATTTATGAATGACTGTTTCAATTTTTTTTATTTAAACGAAAAGGCAAAAGATAAAAATCTGCAATTTATACCAGTAATGACTAACGACCTTAAAAGTTAGCAAACCATTTGATTTATAGTTAATCCAAAATTACTGTGGTTGAGCACTTGCATCATCCATAATAAGTAGAAACGAATGTGAAATGCAGGATGGAATAGCTTGTCAATTTTTTTTTTTATAGATAAGAATAATTTTATTGAAACCTTTTTTAAAAAAATAAATAAATTTGATAATTATAATGGGGAGGAGAGATTTGAATCTTGGATAGTACTTTTAGAAATACCAAGAAGTGTCAATTCAACCATAATACTCTTAACAAAATCTACAAGTTTTGAATTTATTAGGGCAACCAAAATTTTTGTTCAGACAAAAAAAAAAAATTCAAATTTTGTCGTTCATACAATAAATTAAAGTTTGTTCACTATCAAGAAACCAAATGATGAAAAGTCATATACTTGAAGTGCTTTGAACACTCACAATAGGCATGTTCACAGGTTGGGTTGGGTTGGTTCGATTTTGGACTCAACTCGAACCCAACCCACTCACATCGGGTGGCAGGCAAAGAGACCCGCAATCAACAAGCAATATCAACGGCTTGAGTCAGTTTTGGGCTCGGGTGAATGTCGATCGGTTCACTCACCGGTGGAGGTCACCAGATTCAGCTAGAACTCACCCAATTTGGGCAAAAAAGTCACCAAAATTGATTGGGATTTGACCAAATCTAGCTGGATCTCACCGGATCAAATCTTGATCTAGCGAGATCTGGCCGGAGTTCTTGTATATTGTCAGCCAAGTCGGGCGGCTCGGGTTTTGAAGAAGGAAACCCATTACTCGACCCACTGACATTGGTTCTTGGAGGCAAGAACCACAACCAACTGACTGGAGCATTGGTTCGAGCGGGCTACGAGTCGGCATTGGGCAGTTTCATCAATTCGTCAGTCTCCAGTCAGGTATGGACACCCCTAACTCGCGATAACAAAACAAAAATAATGAAATAAGGCATGTTTGGTTTGACAGAAAAATATTTTTTGATCGTAAAATAATTTCAAGTGAAAATATTTTTCAGAAGAGAAAATATTTTTAAGTATTTGGATGCGTTCCTAAAAATTCTATGGAAAATTGGCAATGACCTCCCATTTTGATGAGAATAGATTTAGAAATGCCAACGCTACTAAAACATTTCATGATTGTCATGGCCATTGTCATATGAACCCTAAGAGACCCTTTGACTTACTTGTCCTTTCTAATATTTTAATCCTGATGTCTTTGTTAGAAACACCAGGAGGTGCCAGTTGAATTACCAGATACTTTGCACTAAGCGTTAATTGTTGTTGTTTACATGTTCAGATAGTCAATCCCATTATACGCATGATGACCATAGATATATGGTCACGTATGTGGTTTTCATTTTTAATATATAGTGATTTACTTGATCGATATTGTTTTTATCCTAGATGCGTTTAATGTTTTTGTCCAATGTTTTTAGGAAAGACAAGTACTTTGTAAGAGTTTATCAACTCGGTCTCTACTCTCTAGTCCAGCTATAAGTTAGTTTGGTATGTGTTTCATAACTTATGCTTTAGTACTCGAATCTGTATTAGGGTTTTTTTGTCATGAAATTGCCCAATGGAGAATTGTTAGGATTTTTAGGTGTTGGCTAATTCCAAGACAAATCTTTTTTGTAATTATTGGGTTTTATTTTGTATTGCCACAATGGGTAATGAAGGCTAAAGTTGAGCTTCAGTTCATTGTGCATCAAAGTAAGTTTTAATCAAGCAAAGTTCAATCTTGGTTGAGCAATATTGAAATTCCCGATCATGCGAGATCTAGGCAGAAACTCTCGGTAGAGTCTCGACAAAAATCCTATTATGGGAAAATTTGAGATTTGCTTTAAGAGTTAGTTTTGTGACAAAATCTATCCAAAACCCTACTTATATATAAACGCTTATTAACCCTAATCTCCAAAGAAGCAAAACAGCTACTGGAACCTAAAGAAAAACCCTATATACCTAGATTTGTCTTCCAATCCTATACCTTAAGAGGAGATTTTATCCCCCAAATACAAGATCATCACTTATGTTATTGGACCACCGGTCTTGCCAAAACTTCACTCTAGACCCATCACCAATATCATATAGAATATGGCGTGAGAAAGAAGGCCATCCTTGACTGATATTTTTCCATAAACCAACACCATAAGGGCCATTCACAGATCTGGTACACCAGCCCCCCCACACATATCCATTTTTCATCTCTATCACTTGTCTCCAAAGGGCATCTTCCTCAATCCCAAATCTCCAAAGTCACTTCCCAAGTAAAGCTTCATTGAAAAGTCTTATCTTCCTTATCCCTAAGCCACCCGAAGAAATAGGAGCACAAACAGTAGCCCATTTAACCAAATGAATTTTAGGATCATCTCCAAAACTGCCCCATAAGAAATTCTGCTAGAGCCTCTCAATTCGATTAGCCACACTAGCAGGTATAGGAAATAAAGATAGAAAATAAGTGGGTAAATTAGATAGGGTGCTTTTGATTAGGGTGATTCTACCTCCCTTGGATAAATATAAGCGTTTCCAACCCGCCAATCTCCTCTCCATTTTCTCCAGAATTGGATTCCTTATAGTCTTATTCTTGAATTTAGCACCCAAAGGAAGACCCAAATATTTCATTGGGAGAGAACCCTGCTTGCAGCCAAGAACAACCAGGAAAATGTCAATATTATGGACTACCCAACCGGAACCAATTCTAACTTGCCTAGGTTAATCTTTAGACCTGACACCGCCTCAAACCAGATAAGAATCATACGAAGAATCAAAATCTGTTCTAAATCAGCCTCACAAAAAATTAGCGTGTCATCCGCAAAAAGGAGATGAGACACCGCCATGGATCTTCCCTCCAAGTTACCCACACTAAATCCCGACATGCATCCTTCATGAACTGCTTTATCCAACATTCTTCCAAGAGCTTCCATCGCCAAAACAAGCAACAATGGAGACAACGGATCACCTGGCCTCAAACCTCTGGTGCTACCAAAGAATCCACAAGGAGAGCCATTAATCAAGATGGAGAAATGGACTGTAGGACAAAAGAAGATCCATTGTCTCCATTTGGCAGAGAATCCACTTCTTTCTAACATCTGCAGCAGAAAACTCTAGTTTACATGGTCAAAAGCCTTCTCAACATCCAGCTTACAAATCAGCCCCGGCACCCCAGACTTCAATCTACTGTCAAGACATTCATTGGCAATAAGAACAGGGTCAAGGATCTATCTGTCCCTCACAAAAGCATTCTGAGATGTTGAGATTATATCCCCCATCACCGTGCGGAGTCGATTAGGCAAGACTTTAGCAATAATTTTATAAACCCCCCCAACCAAACTAATGGGCCGAAAATCCCTAATATCACTTGCTGCATGTTTTTTAGGAATGAGAGTAATAAAAGTTGCGTTTAAACTTTTCTCAAACTGACCATTGGCAAAAAAATGATGAAATACAACCATAAGATCAGGTTTAACAATCCTCCAGCAAGCTTGGAAAAAAGCCATTGGGAAGCCATCTGGTCAAAGAGATTTATCACCATGAAAACTCTGAACGACATCAAAAATTTCTGCCTTTTCAAAGGGTCTCTCTAACCAATCCGCATTATCGCCAGATATCATTGGAAAAACCAACGAATCTAGAAACAATCAATCAATCAACCTGCTGCTCAGAGTACAAATTCATGAAGAAATGAGTAATGTAGTCTACAATTATACCCTGGTCTGAAGACAAGGAACCATTAACCATTAGGCTTTCAATACCATTATTTTTTCTGTTAGAATTAGCCATTCTATGAAAGAATCTGGTATTGGCGTCCCCTTCCTTCAAGTGCAACACCCTAGACTTTTGTCTCCCACTAATCTCTTCCATAAGAGTCAACTTTTCAATATCTGTACGAAGATTAGTTTGTTCTAACTTCTCCTCAGCTGTTAATCTATGAGTCTCCTCTTTAGCATCCAAAACATTCAGCTTGCTCCAAAGGTCCTGTTTCTTAAAAGTGACATTGCCAAACTCAGTCTCATTCCACTTTTTTAAATCCAACTTCAAGGCAGCCAACTTCTTAGCTAGTATAAAACTTGGGGTTCCTTGGAACAAATAGGATGCCTACCACTTCTTCACTTTGTCGACAAAATTTTCCACCCTCAACCACATATTTTCAAAACGGAATGGAATTATACCTCTTCGCTGACTCCCACCCTCCAACAAAATAGGAAAATGGTCAGAAAGTACTCTAGACATCCTTTTTTGGGTGAACTGAGTGAAGTGATCTACCAAAAGAGGGGAGAAAAGGAACCGATCTAGCCGAGAAGTTGAGGATGTATTGGACCAGGTGTAAAGGCCCCCTTTCATATGTATATCCATCAACCCATGCAAAGAAACATAGTCAGAAAATCCATACATAGCCCGAGAGTAGCTAGCAACCCCCAATCACTCTGATAGGAAACAGATTATATTAAAGTCCCCTCTGAGGCACCAAGGCAAATCCCACCAACTGATCAGCCCGGTTAGTTCCTCTCACATCAACCTACACCTTTTGTTCAAATTTGGCCCATATACGCCTGTAAAAGCCCACTCAAATTATTCGCCTACATTTCTAATCTTGCATGAAACCGAAAAATGCCCCACCGCTTCCTCCACCTTTTCCACAACCCGTCTATCCCACATCAATAAAATACCTCCAGAAGCACCATCTGAACCCAGGTACAACCAATCTACATATGGACAACTCCATATACTTCGAACAATACCTCTAGTAATCCATTCTAGTTTGGTCTCTTGCAAACACACAATATCAACCTTCCAGGATCGCAACAAGTTACGAATCTGAAGCCTCTTGTCAACTTCATTCAGCCCTCTAACATTCCAGGAAAGAAGCTTCAAATTCATTGAGCAACAGAAAGAACCCGATTCCTATTAATACCACTTCGCCTAGCAGATGTAGAGCCATAATTAATAGAACTAAACAACCCTTTCAACTCTCTTAAACCTTTCACCCCCAAACCTTTTAAACCACATGTTTTCTTGTTCACCTTAGCCCTCCAATTTAATTCAGCTTCAACAGCCAATAAAAATTCTATTGCTTGATCTTCCAAACCCTCAAGGGACGTGCCAAGGAAGCTATCGAAATTATTGAATCTCTTTTGAAACCAATCGGAATAAGGTTCCTGACTCTCTGAAGTATCCATACCCACAAAACTTTCCACATCCACAAGTGTATGGACTGCTGCCTTAGGGAAATGCTTGACGATTGATAATTTACGAAAAAGGAAAGTGTGGATTTTGGATTGGTGCTACATGTGTAAGAGAAATGGTGAATCGGTTGACCATCTATTCCTTCATTGTCCTTTTGCTATGGATCTATGGTCTATGGTCTTGGATCTATTTGGAGTAACTTGGGTTATGCCGCACACTGTTTTGGGGCTGTTACGGTGTTGGCAAGGCAGCTTTGGTTGTCATCGAAATGGTTATATTTGGTCCATCATTCCTCATTGCTTATTGTGGTGTCTTTGGAGGGAAAGAAATAGTAAATGTTTTGAAGATATTGAGAGATCTATTCCGGACCTCAAGCTACTCTTTTTTAGAACTTTAAGGGATTGGTTGTTTGCTTTGCAAAAACAATCATTCCCTTCTTTTATTGGTTTTCTAGACTCTTGCAATTTTTGTATTTGATTTCTTATCCCTTGTTCACTCCCTGTGTACTAGGGTGTTCCTTTTTATATCAATATAACTTATTACTTATCAAAAAAAAAATGTATTGTAGGTCTTGCAAGTTTGGTTGTATCGCAACTTCTACATAGTAGATTTGACAAGCTAGGCTAGGCTCCGGAGTGTTTTTCTTCTTAGGTTTTCACTTTACGAATAAT
Source organism: Notholithocarpus densiflorus (assembly GCA_030021035.2). NCBI lineage: Eukaryota > Viridiplantae > Streptophyta > Magnoliopsida > Fagales > Fagaceae > Notholithocarpus > Notholithocarpus densiflorus. Next base: position 4,556,001 of record JARYZH020000017.1, read on the forward strand.
TTCTCATCTTCTGTGTGTGATTGTTCTTGTTGAGATTGGTTTTACTATTTTATTCATATAGTAATTGAAATCAATTTAGTACATAAAACTTGACATTGATAAATTGGTAGAAAGCCATTACAGGGGTCTAAATGTGAATTTTCTTATTAAATATCAACATTTTAAAGATTTCTAAGTATGTTGAATGATCTTATTGTCTCTCTCTCTATATATATATATATGCATGTAAATAAGATTAATAAATATAAATAAAATCATTTTAAATTATACTAATATGAGACAATAAGTAATTTTCATAATGTAAGTAATAAAAGAATATATTAAACAGAATCCCTTCTTTATTAATTATTTTAATTGTAAACATAGCTCAAAGTTGGAAAAGAAAAAACTATATGTTAAATGCTCTTTTCATTATTTTGCTATATATTTTTGGCTATGTAAGTAATAAAGAATATATTAAACAAAGTCCCCTTCTTTATTAATTATATTAATTGAAAAAATAGCTTAAATTGGGGGCGGGGGGTACTATATATTAAATGCTTACTTATTTGATTTTTTTTATAACATCTATAAAATTATATTAGAATAACACAAGTATGCTGCTAAATTTAAATATAATAAAAGAGATAAAATATAAAATTGTTCTTTTAGTTCTGAATTTTTCGTTCAAATTCAAAATTTACCTGTTTGTATGTCTTTTTTTTTTTTTTTCTTCACACTTTCGTTATTTATGCCGTATTTTTAAAATAATATACTTTTTTTTAATGGTGTGATCTAATGATATGTAAACAAATAACAAAGGTGATGGTAGACAAAATCCAAATATCTACGGTAATGTTAGGATGTTATATCACATTCACATTATACCCAAAATGAATAATCAAATTACAATTAGGACGGACTCCTTAGTAATCGATTATATAACCAAAATCTACCTATTACATGTTCAATGTGGGATCTAACACATACTTATACCATCTAATCCCATCAAAACCACACAGGCTAGAATAAAGCCTTGATCATGCTCTTTCCAACTTTCTTGCTTATTATTAAGAATCCTCTTCGAGTTTCTCCCCTTTTTTTTTCTTTAAGACGAAAGAAAATATTTGAATGGGATCTGCAAATCAATGATTCTCTTAGGCGTTAGTTTTAGGCAATAGAAGAATTGTTTGTTCACCCAATACCTTTAACATATTCTTTTTAAGGCTCCCAACGCATGTTAAATAGTAATTATAGAGTTTTTGCTTACAACAATTAATTAACTACATAGTTTTTTTTTTAAGGTATATTTTATTTATTTATAAGCATATTTTATGTTTATTTATAAGTTTCCAAATAAATAATTAGCAAAATCTTTAAAGACATAAAATTAACGGATTTCCTTTTCAATAAAATAATTTTTTTTTCTCCCAAAATAATAAGGATATGCATGCAAAAGTGTTCTAAATATTTAGGATAAATGTTTAGATTATAAATTTATGTATGTTAGCAAACCAAGAACAAAAACATGTCTAGATTAGGTGTTAGACATTGCTCAAGTTTGTTCAAGTCAAGATTCAAGAACAGTCAAGCTGTAGAAAGAAGAATTCAGAATTTGTGAAACTCGACCGATTGAAAGTCATATTCTAAAGATTTTAAATCAGGCCCAAAGCTCGCGAAAACATTTAGGGTTTCAGTCCTACACTACCTAGTATAAAAAGAAAACCCTAAATACGTTTCAGTGGTTCTTGGAAGTCTTGTGAGTTATTCCTGTGAAATTTGTGAGGATTCTGTAGCCTTCTAACTCAATAAGCATCTACTAGAAGCTAGATCTACTATCAAGAACTGGTGGAGACAAGTTGCTACATAAAGATCAACTACTGACGGTGATCAAAAACCTTTGAGTGGGATCTCAAATTCACAAACATGGGTGTTTGTGTTCAGCAAATTTAGATAGAAGAGTCCGTGGATTTGGAGCTGCACGTGGTCGTGTGAGTAAGTACTACAAAAGGTAGCTTTAGATTTTAGGGAGAACATCTATTGTAAAACTTTCATTCTATCATAGTGAATTTGTTTGCCTTAAGGATAGATTAGGTTAAATCCTCCTCAAGTTTTTTACCTTGAAACTATTGGTTTTGCTGGGTAATCATATCGCTTGTCTCTTTTACTTTTCTGCACTGTGTGATATGATTGTATGTGTTTAACCTAGATCTGAATAATAAATCTAAGTATCAACTTGGTTAATTAATTAGGTTAAACAATCTGAGTTTACAGGGGTCTAAACAAACAAACAAAAAGTATTCCCATCATGTTCGACTTTGAACACTTGTCAAAATGGACATGTCAAGGGTTTCAAAGTATTCGTACTTCTTAAGTTTAAGACTCATAAATATTTTGACTTTGATATCAAAAGATTCAAAACATTGAATTAATTAATATGATTGCATTTCCTAGGTTGATTAGTTAAGGATTTCTAATATAATTAAGGATGCAAAGCCTACTCACCATGATATATTATTAGAATCTTATTATAAAATATTTAGATTATCAATATAAATTTTTGTGAATATTTTTTCTTGGTTCAAGGATTTCGAGTGAAATCTAGGGTTATTTCCCAGTTTGTAGAAGTTGGCTACAACCCATTCTACAATACCATCCCACATCTATTTGTATTTGATGTAGCATAGTGTGGCCTTGCTACCAATTGATGTAGCACATAAACGTAGAAATAGAATCATTAATGCAGAAGGGTTGTAGTTAGTGTATTATAGATTCCACTTCTACACGTTACGCTACATCAATTAGCATAAGAGGCACACTACACTGCATCAATTGGTATCAAAGAGATGCTACGGCTACGCTACATCAATTGGTAGTAGGGCCACACTACGCTGCATTAGTTGGTATCAAAGAAAGGTCAAGTCTTATCATGGCAGGAAAAGGAGCACATGGGAGAGAGCATGATGTTGTAGATGACGTGTATGAACACATTGAGGTTGCATGCGATGCCTAACTAGAGGAGCACTTTCAACTGATGGAGGAGAAATTTGATGTACTTTCAGAGCAATTCGCCACCTTAACTGTTGGAAATCAGCCTCAAAACCGTTGTCCAAATCTATGCATTGTGGAGGAGGATTTTGCCATTGAAGATGTGGGTGAACACATCAAAAGAGTTTCATTTGTTGATTTGGATTCACCACAATCTACTATGAAAACTCCAACGATGATGAAGATATGTTGGAGAAGTCCTTTGTGTAACCAAGGAACCATACAAAGGGGTTATGTATACCAAGTGTACATATAGGCTTACAACCCATAAAATGAAAATCAAGTGTTTGGTTGAGTTTCATAAAATATTTGATAGTTTTTCTTTTCATTACCAAGCAGCCTAAAGTTCTAGTAGAACTAAGCTATGAAACACGGGTGCGTTTCGGGACTCGGGTGCTGGTGCGAGACTCGGCAATTTTTGAAAAAGGTGGGTGCGGGTGCGGCGGGACTCGGCGATTAAAAAATTATTAAAAATATTTTTATATAGTGAATTTAATATTTTTATATAAAAAAAAAATCAAATAAATGGTAGAATTTATTATTAAAAAATAATTATTTATGATTTGTTTTTAATAAAATCAATATTTTTGGTAATTGTAAACAAAAAACCACATTTCAAAAAGGTTCCTTTACTCATTTTTCAATTCCCAAGCCCACCCACATTAAATATTTGACTTTTCCACCTCCTTAATTTATATTCTTTTGTTACGTACATTTATTCTTCTTCCATCTTTTTTTTTTTTTTTTGGTGTCTTCTCATCTTCTTCTTCCTTCTCTTTTTTTTTTTTTTTTTTTTTTTTTTTTTTTTTTTTTTTTTTTTCCTCTCACAAGGCCACATGAAGCAGAAGAATGGCAGCCACTGCCCATTTCGTCCTGTTTCGACGGCTGTTTCGGCCTGAATCAGCTATATCGGCCTGTTTCGGTGGCCGTTTCAGCCGGAATTGGCCGTATCGGCATGTTTCGGTGGCCGTATCGGATTCCGTTTCTGCCGGAATCAGCCCGTTTTGGCCCGAATCGGCGCGAATCTGGCCGAGTCAGCGCGAATCAGCTCGAATCTGGCCAAGTCGGCGTGAATCCAAAAAAAAAAGGGGAGAGTCGGCGAGTCGGACACCGGACGCTGCGTCGGCCGCGTCGGTGCTTTCTAAGAACTAAGTTTGTAGAAGAGTTGTAGTTATCATGTGTTAGTCTAGCTTGACATGATGGATAATGAGTGCAACAACAACCATTTCGATGACTTAAATCACACCGATGAGACTCTTTCGAGATTCAAATTATAAATGTTCCAACTTTAAATCTAGTAAGGGTTATAAGAGATCCAAGCGGCCTCTGCTAGACTCACTCAAAACCTAATCAAGATCATATTGAGAATAGGACTCACAACAACAACAAAGCTCTCGGTCACCCTATTACTCCACCCAAATGGAGAACAAATAAAAGGCTCCAGCAATGAAGATACGGAGAAATTTGCAGAGATGACTAGATGGTATGAACATGATAACAAATATGAACATACTAAAAGATTTGGACATTATGATAGACACAACAGTTTCAGAAGATAGTAGAACTGAAGAAATAGTGCTGAAGGCAAATATAGGCAAGAGATACAAGAATGATGAATAATATGGCTATTCTAGACACGAGCAAGAGAAAGCAAATCAAAGGGATTTTCACATCAAAGTCGAGTTGCTTAGTCTCAATGACCATCTCCAGATTCAAATTTCTTAATTAATTTGCAGAAGTCAACAGATCCTTTAATTACATGAGTCCCCCTAACGAAAGGTGAGTGAAGCTAGTTGCTTGGTGGGAACAACCACTGTTTTAAAATTCAGACCGGATCAACCGGTTGAATTAGGAACCAGAACCGGTACAGGAGAAACCAGTCAAACCCAGTGAAAACTAATCAAGAACCGGGAAAAACTGGGAACCGGTCCCTTTTTCTTTGACCGTTCCAGTTTTTAAAACCATGAGAACAACAGCAGTGGTATTGAGTAAAACAATGTAAAGCTCAACTTCACACATGGCACGGTATAAAGTAATTGCTTAAGCCTCAATTTCCACCAAAAGTACAAGTATAGTTGAGAATAAGAGCACTATAACCAGACGTAGCAATTGGGGATGAAACATCTGATAATTTAGCAACAGTCCAAACTACAAACCAAAGACAATGGTATTATTAATGAATATAGAGAAAATATCCAAGGGAGCAAGAATCGAACTGAAGGAATACATTTGGACGACATTAGAGTGGACAAGGAAGATACCAAAGCATTTGAAGTAGAAGCAATTGCTGAATTTGGTGGTTGATGTCATTCAAATCAAATTTTGTGGTGAGCCCAAAACCTACAGGTTCCAATATCACATGGTTGCAAGGAATTTATGCCATTGAATTTCATTGTGGTAGAAAGTCTTGATTCTGTCCCCAAGTTCTTTGTTGATTACCAATGCCAATCAAGAAAAAGAATGGGAACCTTGATTTTTAAGGTATTGGCAAATTTGATGGTTATTAATCCTTATTTGGTGAATATTGTGAATAGCCTAAAAATTAAAGCAATGGAATTTTGAATCATTCATCTATTAGCCCACATGCTACAAGTTTGGTAAGAATTTCAACAAATTGCAATACTCAACTTATTTGTTTCGCTAGACAAAGAGTTCAATTTCAATCAAACTAGAATTTTGAGTTTCTCGTGGAAGGGACTGAATTAGGACACATGACCATATATATTTTGAGAGAGCTCAAGAAATGGAAGCCAAGGGTTAAAAACATGGGAAAACAACACATTCTTCTTGTGTTTTGTGGATTAAAAACTAAAGAATGTTTGATTATCATTTGGGAAAGTCAAGCTAATTAATGTGATTTTATGTCCTATGTTGACTGGTCTAGGACTTCTACTGTGTTGACTTGTCTAGGACCAATTATTTCAAGGGTTGTAGAAGTTGGCTACAGCTCACTCCTCTCTACCGACTTTCATCACATATGAAATAATTGATCATATCACTCCAAATCATTCGAAGCCACTTTGTTTTCTTGACATAGTATTGACCATGGAACATGATTATAAAAAGAAAGAAATTTGCACACAAATATACCAGCCAATGCTTTCTTTTCATTAGCAAGTCACATATACACTTGGTTGGTCTTAATTTCTTAAACTCATTATGACCTCACTCTCTATTACTCTTAAATTGAGAGGAGTTACCATTTGAACTAAAACTCATTGAGAAAATATAACAGCCAATATGTAGTAGGTGTCAAAAAGAGTTGAGCAATTCGTAGATCCTATATTTTATGGAGAAATAGTCATCAAATCTCTAGGAAGCACAAGAGAGGCACCAAAGGGTGCCAGATTTAGGTTGCAAGATTCTAACTATTAACAACATTCAAGGGTGCAACTACAGCCCCATATAGCGATCCTCAGAGTTCAAAAAGAGTTAAGTATTGATGTTTACTTAACCAAGTCCTGCTACAAGGTGTTTAACTTCAAGCCTACTTGTCAAATAGAGTCAGAATAAATCCCATTAGTTCTTTCACTCACTCAAGTTGGGGGGTAAATCAAACCATACCACACTCCCAAAAACTTTAATTTTTAATGCAAAGCAACTTAGGTCCCCAAAGATTTAGATGGGGACAATTCATCACATGATATCTTGAGTTCTTGACTCATCTTAAACAATTGATCGAATGGGCACGTGCACGCAAACACCTTAAATACTTATATATTGCAGCTCTCATTTCTATTTTTTCATTTGATCTTTTCGTCACCTAGAAACTACCAACTCGGAGAGAAATGAGAGAAATAAGTACTGGATGGACTGCTTGCCTGATGTAGATATCTAGTTAGCTACTCACGTACAATGAGCATGTGGCCAGATCTTAAATACCAGAACACACACACACACAAAAGATACACAAGGTACAGTCGGCCATACAAATCTGACAAGTGGGGTTGTATATATTTGGTTTGGGGTGAGTCGAAATGGTCCTTTTTTAGTGAAATTCTACATCATAACAAAGTAAAAAAAAATATTGAAAAACAATAGTCCCCATACAATATCCTTCACAAAGTACCAACAAGTGTCAAACATAACAAAAAGCCTCATTAAGGGTCCGTTTGGATTGAACTTATTGCTGCTGAAACTGAAAACTGAAAACTGAAAACACTGTAGCAAAATAATTTTTAAATGTGTAAATAGTACCGTGGGACCTATTTTTAATGTGTATTGTTACAGTCCGTGAACAGTGCTGCTACAGTGATTTTTGTCTCTGAACAGTAAAATCATGTGATTTTACTGTTCATGCGCTGAAAAAAAAAAAAAAAAAAAAGTTAAAAACGCAAAACGTAGACTCAAAACTCTCTATCCAAACCGGCACTAAATCTTGTCTACCACAGAGTACTATAAAACCAACAACTTATCAAAAAAGAAAAGGAGAAAAAAGTACTATAAAACCTCAGTGTGGTTGAAATTTCAAAGGAACACATTTTTCTTGGAAAAAACTTATGTCGAATAGGAAAGGCCAACATTACTAGTTGACCCGGAAAGACCAATGGCAAAGGTGGCTCCCAAGTTCCAAAATCAAACTGTCTATCTATACCTATTTCTAATGAAAGTATAACAAACCCTAATTGACGGGGAATAGGCTATGATTAGAGAACTCAAAGAGGCACTTGAAGAAATTCAGTAACGATGAAAAGAGGCACAAAATCAGAAAAGGAAAATAAAGAAGAAAGAGGGAGAGACCAAAGCCACTAAGAACTTATATAGTTCTGAAAATTTCAAGGTACTCAAAGAGATGAATGTATACAAAAGAGTAAGATATCAGAAGGGAAATCACTAAAGTTGTTTCCCCTCATACTTTACTATGTACCGAATTCAAAAGAAATAAGCAAATCCGAAAAGGTTTCATATATGTAAAATCTAATCAAAAAATTAGATTCGATTCAGACACAAACACAAGCACTGCTGAACTAAAAGAGCAATATCATACTATGAAACAAACACTGAAAGACCAAGTTCCTCGTACACTAAACCTACTCCAATTTCCTAGACCTACGGTGTGTCTTTGCTGAATTCCCAGACATTTTTGTCGCCACCTCACGCAATCATACCAAAACCATAAAACAGTTCTTAATGCACAAAAATCTTAAATTACGCGCTACGAAGCATTATAAAAAATTTAAAAAAAAGGATTGTAATATATGATTATATAATTTATTTAGGTGATGAAAGAAACACATACTCAGTGCTTGAAAACTCATAGAGCCTGCCTTTCTGCGAAAAGATGATCACAGCAACTTCAGCGTCACAAAGAACTGAGAGCTCGTAGGCCTTCTTTAGCAACCCATTTCGACGCTTTGAGAAAGTGACTTGCCGGCTCGTCGCGTTCTCGATTCGCTTCATCTGAATCTTCCCTCTCACCATGATGTTCTAAATGATCACAAAATGGTAAAAAACTGCTTCATTTTAATTTGACTCAACCATAATTGCTATTTGGAGAAGAAAACAAATGAAAGATCAACATGAAATAAGTTAAAATCTCACCAAGTTTGAGTGGAAAATCCCAGAAATGCTTATATGCTTCAGCTCAAGAAATACACAGGTTTGTTGAAATTCACAAAGAAAAGTAATTAACAACCCAGATGCTCAAAGAAAATTTTAGAACTCCATAACATGGAAAGTTCCAAAATTTGATGAAATTTTTTGTTGAAAACAAAAACCCAGAAAGATTTAGAGCGAAAAGAGGGCAAATTTTCAAAGAATGAGCTGGAAACACAGAGACCCAGTGAGAGTTTAGGAGAAGAAAACACAGTTATATCAACAACATATGTGGAGGTGGCAACAAAAATGGAAAATTTTCAGAAACCCTAGAAGGATTCTAACTTCTGAGAGTAGCAACAAAGAGGATCTATAGATGCATCAATCTCTTTAGACACAGACCACAGAACCCGTTTCCTTATTCATTAATCTTTTGTCTCTCTCTCTCTTTTCTAAGTTCTTCTCTTTGCCCCCACAAAAACAAAGATAAAGCATAAAACCCCAAAAGAGAAAGAATATAAAAATAAAGTGTAATGCCAAAAATGTTTCAACATGGACAAATGAAAATAGACATATTCTGATCTCTCGCTCTTATCTTGTTTTGGTAAAATTGAGAAAAAGTTGAGCAAAGATTAAGGAAACCAAAGAATTAAGGAAAATATCTATATGTATATAAATATCTATACGTATATCTATAGGTAAAGAAAGCTTTTTAGTTAAAGCGAAATGTCAACATCATCGTACAAACGTGCTTGGCCGGCCAATAGAAAAGTGACACCTCAATAGCTGTGGTGATAACTATTACCAATGGGAATCAAACAGTGTCACGTGCTCGCGTTGTACGGCGGGGCAGCTTATTATAGCCTTAATAATTGTTTTTTTTTTGTATTTTAATTAATTAATTTCTAGGTATTTCTACTTGGGAAGTATAAAATGTTAATATTTTATTTATTTTTTATATAGTTGGTGGCGGGAAAGGTGAAGTGCGTTTTAGGAGGAGAGATTTTGATTGGTTCAAAATAATGGTTTTGAATTCTAATTGGTGAAGTGTGTCATAGGTTAGAGTTTTCTTTTCTTTGCCATTTAGGTACATTAGCCCAGGTTTCTTTCCTATGATTTGGGGTTTTATTTATATTTTAATTTGTGGGCTAGCAGTGATGGGGACCATTTTGACTTAGGTTTCATTTACCCTCTTTGCATAGTTTCCACTTGCATAGCCTCATTAATTCACATTTGCTCAAGTAGTATTTTCAGGTCAATTTGTACATGTTAGTCATAGTGACAGCTATGGTGTAGCTAACTACACCTTTTTTAAATTAAAATGAGATGTTTGTGTATGGTTTTAAAAATTAAACCGGGGTAAAATTGAATTTGCCTCTAATTCTCGATTTTTGATCGGTTTTAGTCGGTTTTAACTAGTTTTTGGCATTTTTAACGGACCGGACTGGTACTTAGTTCTCGGTTGAACTTGTCGGACCGATCAATCCGATCCTGTTTTTAAAACCATGTGTTTGAGCAACAATTTGAACAATAAATCCGTATATTTTATATGGACATGATTTGTTTTAGTACAATATAGATCCACATGAATAGATTGTATTCTATTCAACTATATAATTTAGATAAAATTTAAATTCGATGTCACAATTATTAATTATTTCAAGTTAGTCCCCCACTTTTTTTTTATTAGCTAGTCCCTCAACTATTAGTTGTGTTAATTTAATTCTTCAACTTTTGAAATTAAGTAATTTTATTACAGAATCTCTTTTTCCTTAAATTTAACAAAATTAATATATACATCAAATGGGGTATCTTTTTTAAACATTTTTATAAAAAGTATAAAAATTTTCAAAATCAAGTAAATGTAACTATTAAATTTATTAAATTATAACAAATGTAAACATAATAATAATAATTGTAAGGACACAATTTGATTCCTAAGCCCAAAAGGTAATAGGATCTAGGCCCAAAGAGCCCAATACAATGAATTTAACAAATTAAGTAATTTTATTACAGAATCTCTTTTTCCTTAAATTTAACAAAATTAATAAATACATCAAATGGGGTATCTTTTTTAAACATTTTTATAAAAAGTATAAAAAATTTCAAAATCAAGTAAATTTAACTATTAAATTTATTAAATTATAACAAATGTAAACATAATAATAATAATTGTAAGGACACAATTTGGTTCCTAAGCCCAAAAGGTAATAGGATCTAGGCCCAAAGAGCCTAATACAATAAATTTGTAGAGAGTGGGTTATAAAATTAAGCTCTAATGAGTTGGATAACAATCATAATGGATCCAGATGACCATGAAGCAAAGAAAAACTAGTTTTACCCAAAGAAAATCGTCTTCGGCACAATTCGAGGAGATTAGTTCTTGTATATATCTCTTTTGGATTTGATTACAAGTCTAGTTCCTGTTGTTACAGTGTTTTTTCCTCAATTCTCCGATCCCCCCCCCTATAATGGGATTTCTCTCCTTTATATTGCCCTCACTTACTCTATCTCAACCTTCCACGTATAGATCAAATGACCAGCTCTTCTCCTTGTCCCATCAGCACCTTTCTGAAGCTTTTAGTGGCAGCTGTAAGGCTGAACATCACTGTTCAGGTATCACTTCCACATTAATGCGGCCAGAGAGTTAGCTACAGAGCATTTAATGCGGTGGTAGCAGTTTTCCCTTGGATATTTCTTACCTTCCCCTTTGTCTTATTCCTTCCTGATGCTCGTCCTTCCCATTAGAATTGCCCTGAATGTTGCCGTTGATGTCATGTCAACCCTTCTGACCTCTACTCTATTAGGCCGAGGATTCGTTTGTCCTCGGACCACCTTCCTGAACCCTTATGGCCAACCACCTTCCTCCATTCACTAGCCCGTACCTCCATATCAATGTTCCCTTGTCCTCGGACAGGGCCCAAGGCCTAATATACATTTCTGGACCTATCCTTCCTACAATAATAATAATAAATAAATAAATCAAGTCAATTTAGAGCCTGATTGGTAAGAGAATTTTTGTTTTTGTTTTCAAAAACATTATGAAAACAATTTTTTTAAAATTGAAATTAAAACTAGTTTTCAAATAATAATTTTTACATTAAATATGTTTGGCTCTCACTTTTAAGAATAATTTTCAAAATACTGAAAAAATAAAATAAAATAAATTTTTTGGGAGACCATTTCTATTTTTGAGATTTTTTTTTTAAATTACAAAAAATAACGTATAAAATCTGTAGATTACTTTTTTTTTTGTGGATAATGATAAGAGATTAGAGCTTATGTATCTTTTTTTTTTTTTTTTTAATAATGATAAGTTTCAAATTTGAAGTGTTTAAATTTTTTTGTGATAAACATAAGCTCCTTAGTTTAAGAGATAGAAGAATTTGGACAAATCCGTAGGGTCCACTATTTTTAATTTATTTACAACTATGCCATTAAAAACATTTTCCGCATCTTGAAAACATCTTTTCAGTCGTTTTCAAAATCTTGTACTCAACAAGGAAAATATGATACAGTTTTCTGAAAATTGTATTTAGAGAACATTAGCCAAACAATAAATTCAAATGTGGGACCCATCCTTTTATGAATTGTAAAACAAAAAACTATATTTGAATACTCTTACCAAATAGCTCCTTAACTATTTTTTTTTTTTTTTAATTAAAACAAAAGGAAACCCCAGTAATAAAATTAACTTAACTTTGAAAGTTGAAAGGCTAAATTGACACCATTAATGTTACACTCCAACTCATCATTGGCATAATACCTTTCTTGTTAGGAATGACACATTGCTTCATCCCTAAAGGTTTTAAAATGCCTCATGCCAATTATAGTCGAAGGCATTCCTTATGAAAAGTTATAGGATTAGAACCAATTCTATACCCAATTTCACAATTATTTGATGTGGCTAACTGTGAGCGGTAGAATAAAAGTGATGGGTCAAAGTGAAAGTGAAAGTGATAGACAATCATTTATAATTTGCCACATAGAATAGTTGTGAAATTGGGTGTGAAATCGGTTGTGGTTCTAGAATAACTCATCCCTTATAAATCAAAAAACCTTCCCCTACCTAGGTGATGTAGGACTCAACCATTATTTAGTTCTCTATCACCTCACCCCACACTCAAGAGGTCTTTTAGCCTTTTGGATCCCCCACAATCCATCCCCCTTAAGGGCTAGGCATTCTTGTATAGGACCTACCCATCATCTCGCTGCATTGGAGTTCGCTTTGATACCATTTTATCATGCCCCAACTCCAAACTGGCAAGATATTGTCCACTTTTGCCACATAGGCAGCACAATTTTGTTCTTTCTCACATAACACACAATACTTTTGGCTTTATGCCTTGGATCTACATTTGAAATTTGACAAATAAACTCTACTCGTGCTATAGTTGGTTTTATTTGCACTTAACCCTTGAGTTCATTAGAATAAGTCCAATATAACTCTCAACAATCTATGGACCTTGTAACACATACATTTTGACATTACGTTCCAGACAAATTCAAAAGACGAAATTTCTTAAGAGGGTAGATTATGGAAACCCAAAAGGCCAGAAGATTTTTTAAGTGGGGTGAGGTAAAGGCAAACCAAATCTTGATTGAGTCTTACATAGCCTAGGTGGGGGGGAAAGTCATGCGCTTTATAAGGAAAGCCTTGGACCCTAATTGGTATGAGGCTTTTTAAAACCTTGATGAATGATGTTATGTGTCATTCCCAAAGAGGACAATATCATGTCAACAATGAGTTGGAACGTGACATAATGGCATAAGTGCGAATCCATATGGTATGGGTGGAAAAATCCAACATGACCCATAAACATAACACGACACGAAATTAGTAGGTTATGGGTTGAAATTTAACAGGTTCGTGTCATATTCAGGTTGACACAAATGACCCATTTAATAAACGTGTCGAGTTCGTGTCCAACTCATGGAACTTGTTTAACTTGTCTGACCTGTTTAACTAAATATCACTTTACCAATATATCCTTCAAAACCCTAAGTATATAAACTTATTTTCTTTCATAGTTTCATTCTCCCAACCCCATAGTCGTTTCTCATTCTCAAACCCCAATCTCACATTATTTTCTCAGTCACCGTCACCCTTCTATCACTACAGTGCCAAGCGGTTGTCGTCCTCATCCTTCATCTCTCTCTATCACTTGAAACCCTAGTCACCAGTCCTTCACATTCATCTTTGAACTCTCTGCCACCATTGCATCATCACCGTTGTCCTTTATTTTTACTTTTATCTTTATCTATATTCCTTAAATTAATTGTTAGGATCTAACATTTGCTGCTCTAATTTATTTTATTTGTCATATTGTGATTGATTATTTGTGATATTGAGATATGATTTAGCTTTGAATAATTATTATTTGTGATGCAATTGCTCTGTTTGTTTTAAGTTTTATATTTAATTTTTTTTTTTTTTTCATAATTAAGATCAAATGAATTAATGTTTAATTTTTTTTTTTTCACTTTGATAAAATCTAATAAACAGGTCGACATGAATGACCTATTTAATAAACATGTCGTGTTAATGTTGAGGAATCTTAACTCATTTAATAAACACGTCGGGTTAATGTTGACCCATATAGTCAAATAGTCATGAGTTAACACAACACGAACCCGACATGCAAACGCAAACACAAATTGTCATCCCTACCTTACAGGACAGGATGATGGGTAGGTCCCACATGAGGACATGTACCCCTTAAGGGAGGTGGATTGTGGGGACCTAAAAAACCAAAAGACCGCAAAAGTAGGGTGAGATAGAACCCAATCCTAGCTCAATCTTACATCACCTAGATAGTGGGAGGTTTTGTGCTTTATAAGAAACTAGCTTGTAACCTCATGCATATGCATTGATACACTTAAAGATATACAATAAGATGCATAATATAATTCTTATATATATAATTTAAATACTATTGATAGTCATTTTTATATTTTGTTAACTCTTTAAAAAAATTTGTAAGAATATTATTAGGTATAAAATGTAAATTGTCCATTTTTTTTTTAAATTATTGTGAAACACTTTTTTTTTTTTACGATTCATTTATTCTAGACTCTTTAGTTTTTGTATTTAATAACTCATTTAGATGAATATTTATAATGTGGTCCCACATTTGATTCTAAAATTAAGAAATAAAAATCTTTAAGAATAAATAATTTAGGACACATGGCACAAAATTGGAAATTTAATTTAGAATTCTAATTTGAGTTTCTCTCAGCTTCACCTATTATTATATATATAAATGCATTGAATTCTAATTAATCAGAGGCATTTCAAAAATCTTGAGAGACAAGGCTATGCGTCATTCTCAAATAGGATAATAGCATGTCAATGATGATTTGAGGCGTGACAATTAATAACTGAGAGATCATACAATACTTTATCCTATAAATAGATGGCTAAATTAATAATTTAACCTTTTAAATAACAATTACATATATAAGATGTTGGGTTATAGATTGACCCCGATTAATTAATTTAATTACCCAAGTTGATTAATTAGATCAAATTACATGCAAATCAAATTAGGGCACAAACAAATCACCAATTTAAATTAAAGTGCAGTGGAAATTAAATTTGATACGATGATTTGTTTACGCATGGGGAAAACCTTTGCAGGCAAAAACTCCCACTGGGTGAATTTAAAGTCACCACTCCTAAAGAATCCACTAATCAAGAAACAAACGGTTACAAGTATAAGAAATCTTACCCTCTAACTTATCCCAAAATACCAAACTACAGCTAAATCCTTACCCATATCCCCAATTAGACTTGTTCTTATAGAGACTTCTCATTGTACGAATCCCAATACGTGACTAACAATACAACAACTTGATTATTTTTGGTCATAGAGAGTTCTTCAATCCACGCTTGTAGATCTAGAAGCAACTTGGTACATAACTCAAAGGCACACAAGAAGTCGCAGCAGCTTTTGTAAAGTTTGTATCTCAATATGTGCCTATGTGTCTATGATGATAGTTATAAAATATAGCTTTTATATCCTCTAGAAACCAAGTACACAAAACCTTAGGTAAGCCTTATCATCATGGGCCAAAAACATATCTGGAATTTCAAAATCCACGAAGTTCAATATATTGAGAGGTATTGAGATTCATTAAATCTTGATAGATCCAAGGTGTCAAATTAGGTATCAAGACTACCTATTCCAACTTTTCTTGTATTGTTTCTCAAGTAATCTTCATATCTTCAATAATATCACTTGTTTACAAGTAAAGTACGTTTTGTCATAAGATATGCCAACTATTTAAAAATGTGACCCTAATATAAGAAATGTTGTGTCATATGATCCCACCCTCAACTCTAGCTAAAAAAAGTAAAAAGTGTTCTCCTTCAACTTTTCATTTTCCATGTGCCTGAAAGACTGCTCACCTAGCTTACATATGTACATTTGGATTAATTTTTTTCTTATTTATTGAAGGTGGATAAAAGTACAATTCTACTTATTAAAAAATATGAAACCTTTAAAAAGCTGTAAATAATTTATAAAAAAATTTAGAGAGAAAAGCTAATTCAAACATACACCTGGTGGCAATGCAATTTAGACTAATATTCTTCTTGCTTGATCTTTGAACTTATACATTGTAAAAGAAACACAGTGAACATAATTTTACTCCCTTTTTTATAACATCAGTAAAACAACTTGTTAGTTTTTAGACCCCTGAAAACACAGTTTGTTTAACCTAATTTAATAGCCAAGTTGTTACTTAGGTCAATTATGTAGATCTAGGTTAAACTTTCATCACACATATCATGTAGCAGAAAATATAAATAACACAAGATATGATGACTTAGGAAAACCAATAAAATAATCCAATTTCAAGATAAAAACTTGGAGGGAACTATCCCAAAAGAACAATCCACTATATCAAATAGAAGTTTATAGTCAAGAATATGAATTCATAGTAAACTTAACTAAGATTATCAAACCTAGCTCTGAACCCCTCAGACTTCTTTGATGTGGATCTGCTCCGACATGAACCTTTAGTTCATGCATTTGATCTTCAGTACGCTTGATAGCTAAAGCTTGGGCTGCACTTTATTCCACCGGTACTAGCAATATGAGAGTGATCTCCAATAGATGCTTGAAAGAGTAGAAGATACAAAAACCTTTCAAATCTCAAAAGAGTAGCTCTCCAAGACTTAAAAAACGTCCTTTAGGGTTTTCCTTATATACCAAGTAAGTTTGGACTGAAACCCTAAACGTTTAATGCGTTGTTGGACTGAATTAAAATTCTGCAGCTCGTGGTTCAATTGATCGAATCTTTCTCTCGATCGGTCGAGCTAGTTAGCTTTTCACTATTCCTTTTTGCAGCTTATTATACGTTCTTGAATTTTGACTAGTAGCACTTTGAGCAATATGTAAAACACTTTATAGACACTAAGATCTATTCCTAGACAATTTTATGTACATGGTTTGCCAACACATAGGGGTGTTTACCAAATCGCATAAACCGCAAAAACCGCACCACAACTGCCCACAAAATGGCATAACCGCACCGCACCACAAGTAATAGTGCACTGCATCGCACCGCACCGCACTGCATCGCACCGCATGGTGTAGTGTGGTTTGCGGTTTTATAATAAGAAAACCGCACAAACCGCACCGCACAGCACCCTCTCTATATATTAATATATTTAATTATTTTTAATATTAAATATTTTATTAATAGTTTAATAACCCTAGTTTTCAAAAAAAAAAAAAAGTTTGATAACCCTAGCAAGTGTTGATTAGGAAAGCCAGCCCAAAATAAAGAAAAATTAACTCAATAGTTTAAAATTTGGACCATAACAAAGGGAAAAAATTAGTTTTGGGCTGGGTAGGAAATGCCCAAAATTTGAAAAATATACCAACTTCAAACCATTCAAACTGCATCTTATACACCGCACCACATATGTGACCGCAAAAATGAGGTGCGGTGCGGTTATGATTCTGGCTAAACTTTAAACCGCACCACACTGCACATGTGACCGCAAAAATAAGATGCGATGCAGTTATGGTTTTAGCTAAACTACACTGCAAAGTGCAGTGCTAAAAATGGCCCAAAACCGCACCGCACCGCGAACACCCCTACCTATGGCTCTAGAATAGCCCTTGAGCCAATTACCTTGGACCTTGGTCATCTCTAATTAAACCCCCATTGCTCATGGTTTAACATCGAATCGGACCGACCAGTCCAACTAGTTGAATCGGGAACCGACTACTAGTCCGGTCCGGAAAAACCCCAATAACTGGTTAAATAACCGACCAAAACCAGTCAATAACCATGCCACTGCTACCCCTTCCCACCTGACTTACCTGATACAAGAGGTTTTTTTTATATGTGTTTTCCACTTTAGTTTAAACCATCTCTGATCACTTTCATTTTCTTTTCTTTTCTTTTTTTTTCTTTTCTTTTTTTTTCCTTTAAAAAAAATTGTGCCAAGGTAGTTGGACGAAACGAAAGGTGTATTTGAAAACCGCTTATTTTGCTAAAAACTGAAAACACTGTAGCAAAATAATTTTTAAACGTGTGAATAATACTGTAGGACTAAGTTTTAAAGTTTTTTTTTTTTGAAAAAAGTACTTGTGGGTCCTGTGAACAGTGCACAAGACCCACTAGAAAAGCAAAAAAAGCTCTTCTCTTCCTACACGGGACCCACAGTGCACGTTCTCAAAAAAAAAAAAAAAAGGCCAAAACTTAGACGCTGCCTTTATCATCAGTATCCAAACGGGTACGAAGTATAGTGACTTCCATGATTAATATTATTCCCACCCCTGAAGAACTAAAAGTACTCTTTTTTTGGCAACCAATCAAGTGGCCTTAGGACAAGGATATTTAATCCCGTGTGAACATTTTCATCCAAAAAAAAAAATCATGTGTGAACACAAACGCAAGAAACGATAGCATGTGGTGGACCAATCAAGAAAAGTAATAGGAAATCAATACCTTATCAAAATAGCAAAATAAAGAATAGTAGAATCTCTCTCTGGATCCAAAACTTTTTAGATAATTGATAGGGATCAGCTTTTTTTTTTTTCTTTTTCTTTCAACTTTTACTATAACTTTCCAAAATTTTACCTTTTTTTTTTTTTTTCATTTTTTCAAATGCATTATATAGTAACTTTGTTTGTTCTCTTTCTTAAGAAGAACTAGAGTTTAAATCCTTCTACCCATTATTATAGCTATTGAATATTAGTATAAAATTATAACCATCGTCATATAATTCAAATGAATATCTAAATACCATTGCGCACCTTTTGTGCGATGGTCATTCCACAAGTATAAATGCTTGTGAAATGTGAGGAGTAAAAGGCGAAGTTCAAGTTTCCAGGAGGGAGACTCATACACATATACACTTAAATTAGGCCAGAATAAAATTTCTATCTTGTATCGAAAAATAAATAAATAAATATCTGAATTAACATATTAATGGATAACAATACACCCCGAAGGGCCAAACATTTACAATTTGTACACTAAACTGTAATAATTCTACAATCAATACTATAGTGTAAGATTAGTGAGTTCACCATCTGTTAGTTTATATAATAATAAACAATAGGGTGACCAATGTAAATTAATATCAAATTATCAATTATGATGTTGATTGCAGAATTTTATGGTTTAGAATATATACACTTGCAGGTGTCGCGCCATAATTTATTGTGAATAGCTGCATTTAACTCATGCATACACACACATATATATGTATGTATGTATATGTATATGTACATATGAGGTTTTTGAAATTTGCATATTAAGTTCTCTTTGGCATGAAGCTCTGATTTTGATCAACAACCATAATTATTCTTAGTGAAACATATATAACCTTAGGACAAGGATATTAAGGGCTCGTTTGGTAGAAGAGTTTGAGTAATGTTGTTTGTAGTTTTTTGAAATACGTGTGGGTGAAAAAGTGTATAGAAATGTGTGTAATGTTGTTTAAAAACTGAAAATGAGTTATTTAACAATTCTACCAAAGGGGGCCTAAAATTTTCAAAGTAAGTAAATACCTCTAGGATTCTTTTCTCAAAAAAACAAAAAAGTACCTCTAAGATTCTAAGGGCCTGTTTGGTAGAGGAGTTTGAGTAATGTTGTTTGAGTGTTTTTGATATACATGTGGGTGGAAAAGGGTGTTGAAATGTGTGTAAGGTTGTTTAAAATGTGAAAATATGAGTTTAAGCTTGCCTACCAAACAGGCCCTAAGATTCTGTAGCTTGAGAGAAAAAGGCACTCAAATGCACTTTTTTCGCACTTGCATTGGACTCGTTGACTGGTCCAACTAAAATTTGAATGCCCCACCCTAAAAAATCAATCCACATAACATTAGATTAGCTTGCAACTTAACAAAATACATGCTAACTACAACACATCCAAATATGACTAGCACCGTCTACCAGAGAAAGACCTATTTAAAGGCTTTGTAAAACTTGACAGACAATAAAATATATTTTAAAATTACTCTTAATTAATAACTAACCATAATATGAACCAAATTTGACCTAAAAAAGTATTAAAAGTACCTAAAAACAAGAAAATAAATAATCTAAACCTAAAATAACGAATCTAACATAAAAATACCAAAATTAAGGGGGTGTTTGGTAGAGGAGTTTAAGTAATGTTGTTTGAGTATTTTTGATATACGTGTGGGTGAAAATGTGTGAAATATTGTTTAAAATGCTCAAAAATGTGTTCAAACACACTTACCAAACATGGCCTAAATAATTACAAAAATTAAAAAGCAAATTTTGTCCTACATCATGCATTTCGTGCTTGGGCAGCAGCCTTAATAGACCAATCAATTCACACGGAATAATTGCCTTTGTTTCAGTGAATGGACCACCACGAAGGATGGAACAAGTGAACAACTGTTTTCTCCGAAAAACCTTTTATAACTAAAGGGTCAAATACCATGCTACTCGACGACTCGACATTATAAAGGCATCTTCTTTCATCATTGAAAAACATGAAGGATTTTATTGGTTCAACTTAACTTCTAGGGTTCGTTTTCAAGTTCATAAAGCAATTTAATGAATAGAATATTCAATAATAAGGGAATATCAAGGAATAAAAATTTTCTAATTAAATAGATTATAACATTGTTTAAGAGAAATATAAGAAGGAAAGAAATGAAGTTATTTTATAATAATATTACCATTATGTATCTCTTTAAATAAATATTATATATATATATATATATTGTAGGGACAAGATTTGCGGCCCAAGCCCAAATGTATGGTGTCCTGGCGCAATGAGCCCAATACAATGAATTTGTAGAGAATGGGTCAAAGAACTAAGTCCTAATGAGTTTGAATTACAGCTCGTATTGGATCAAATGACCATTAAACACAAATAAGCAATATTAATGTCAATGGACTTTCTGTCCGAGGAGATTATCATCATTGTGTATTGATCACAGTTGGATATTAAGATAGTTTAGACTAATACAGCCTCTCTTCTCTCTCTCTTTTCTTCTTTCTCTTCCTTTTTTCCTCCCTTTTAGTATGGGGGTTCTTCTACCTTATATAGTTCTTCTTTGATCATCTTGACCCTACATCTGTTGATTATCTGAATCCCCACTTGAGTGCCCATCCCATTGGGCACCCCTTTCAGCCTTCTGTGAGTTGTTGTAGCCAAGGCAGCACTGTTCATAAGTTCTCTTCTCATTAATGCGGCCAGAAAAGTAGATGCAGTGCATTTAATGTGGTGGTTGCAGCTTTCTTTAGATATTTTGAGTCTCTTTTCCTCTCACATGTTCATGGGGCATGTTTTAATTGCTAGAGTGTATACTTGGACTACATCCGCCGTATCCGAGGAGTAATTCCTCCTCGGGATTACTTCCCTTCATCTCCTGTTTATCAGATTTTTACTGGGAACCATCTGATAGTCGTTTCGTCTTCCTCGGACTTGCGAGCGTCCTCGGACAAGCCCAAGGCCCAATACACTGTTTTGGGCCTTAGTCCCTACAATAGCCCCTCAAAATTTCAATTTTTCCCTCTCGCCCGAGGGAAAAAGTGGGGTTTTGATTTTTTAAGAGATAAGATCAACTGATTTTTTATTCACACGCGTGGGAGTGCGGCTCTAGGTGCCTAGCAATTGTTTCTGACACTTCGCAATCCACAAGGCGTTATTAATTACTCCAGGTGGCTTTGTGTCCCCCGCATCCAACGGCGAAACGTAGATCCAACGGCCAACATTTCGTTTGGTATTTTGAGCGAGAGTGCTCCCTTCCTTTCTTCCCCTTCTATATAAAGCCTTGAAGGGAACCCCTCTTCCTCTATTTTTTACGTGTCTTCAAGAATTCCAGAGAACTCCAGCGCCCAGTCTTCATAAAACGCACCAAACTCTTGAGTTCCCGTAGTCGTTCCTGTAAGAAGCGTTCTTTTGAAAAAGAATCTCTGAAAGTTTCAGAGATTGTCATACAAGTGCCCGTAAGTTTTCATTTCTTTATATTACCCCTTTTTTCTTCTCGGCCTTTCTCCTCGACCTCTCAATTCATCTAGATGGGTAGATTCAAACATTTAGTAGACACCCCTGCCGGTATGGAGGGCTTTAGGACTAGGTACCGTATCCCACGGGGGGTGGTTCTAGAATATTCTCCCCCGGAAGGAGTGTTGACCACTAGAGATGTGGGTCAGGTTGTCATTTCTATGATTACTTTCATAGAGGGAGGAATGACGCTTCCCATGGGTAGGGTAACCAAAGACTATTTGCTCAACCACAAATTAACCCCCCACCAGTGCGCCCCCAACCTATTTAGGGTCTTGGGTTGTGTAGACGCCCTGAACGAGCAGATGGGCTTAAGGCTCACGTGGCACGATGTGGTTCACCTGTACGAATGCCATAAGTTTGCCAGTGCGGGCTACTATCTCAAATCCCGGTCCGAGGTTGTTAGGCTGATATCTTGTCTCCCCAAGTCCAATAAGGGTATGAAGGATGACTATCTGGTTGCTTCAGGGGAATGGAGCGACGGTCTTCATTGTCCAACTCGGGCAAGAATTCCAGGTGTGGTACCTTTTAGGATCAGTCCTTGCGGAAGGGGACTTAGGCTTTTAGCTTTATTCATTTTTCTTGGCACTTCGTCTTCTTTTTTATTGGAAATGTTCTTTTGGCGATCTAACCATGATTTCCTTCTCGGCTGTTTTACAGATAAAGTTCATGTTGCTCCGCGGCTCAGCCATAACAACGTCCAAGCCCTTAATTATCTTCTGAGGTCGGAAATTTTTGTGAGCGAGGACGGATAACAGCAAGCCGCTCATCTGATCTTGGATTACGAGCCTTTGTCCCGTATTTTCCAGGATGTAGGCCAAGCGATAAGGGCCGGGAGTTCACAGTTGGCGTGGATCGACGTCTCTAAGCCCGGCTTTTTGGCTCGAAGGGATCTTCCCCCGGTTTCCCAGCCAATTCCACAAATCCTTCCATCAGTTACACAGCCACCTCCACAAAACCCCGTCGGAGCATCAGCACTTCCTGTAGAGGGAGTTGCTTCATCTCGCCTTTCATTAGAGGAGGAGATAGACGGATTCCGTTTCGAGGAGGTCGACCCAAAGGTTCCCTTAATTAACCTCTCGGACGCCAAGGGAGGGTCAGACAGGAATTCCGGCATTTTCACCCCCGTTTTAGTGATCACCTGCCCGGATAACTCCTCCGACGAAGAGGGAAACGACATGGCCTTGAACAAGGGTAATAAGAGCCTAAGGGAACTCATGGCTGCTAGGGGCAAGGGGTCAACCTCAAAACCACTCCCCAAGTCCCAAGCTACTTCCAATCTTCCTCCTCCCCCCTCACAAGTCCCCACCAACCTCGGCTTAAAGCCTAACCCTGACCTGAGAAAGAAGAGGCCGGCTGAGTTGCCCGAGGAAGGAAAGGTGGGTCCTCGACAGGGGACGAAGCACCAGAAGGTGGTCCAGGAGCCTCGGGACAAAAGGTCCCAGTCCGTGGACAGCCGTGGGGAGCAAGAGGGAGCTGAAGTGCGCGTAGCGTCGCGTACTTGGATCCCTCAGCTCGAGGTGGATGGGGCACCGATTTCCTGGAACGCCTCCATCCGTGAATTCCAGAGGGGCCAAGCAGGGTATATAGCTGAAGCCTTGGAGCAGCCCATGCTCCTTCCCAGGGACATGGAGGCTTATAGGCGATTCTTGCAAAATGACCTCTTCCTGTCCTTGAAGAAGGACCTTGTGATGGTAGGGTAGTCTATCCCTTTGTAAACGTAAATGCTGAATCATGTTTTGTATTAATTCATGTTGTTTTGTGATTTTTGGGCAGATTACCCAGTAAGTCTTTGTGGCCGAGGAGTGGTATCGTGATGCTCGCAAGCGGGCCGATGCTGAAGCCTTCTCTCACGCCGAGACTGAGAAAGCTCTAGGGGCTATAAAGCAGGAGCAACGCGAGCTAACTGAGAAGCTGAAGGAGGCACAATCGGCTCGTTTGAGCGCCGAGGCTGGCTTGAAAAGCACAGAGAAACAAGTTGAGGATCAACGCTAGAAGCTGCACGTGATTGAGATCAATCTAGCCACAGAAAAGCAGACAGTCTTAGATCTCAAGACCGCGTTGCAGAAGGCTAAGGTGGAGATCCAGCTTACCAAAGAAGCGGCCGAGGCTGAGAAAAGAGCTGCGTATTAACTCGGTGTGAAGGAAACGCAAGTAAGGCTTACCGAGGAGCTATCAGAGGTATGCAGGGACTACTGCAGCATGACGTGGGACAAGGCCCTCAGCGTTGCAGGTGTCCCTGCAGACTCTGTTTGAAGGTTGCCTGGAAGTGTCTTTTATCCCCCGGAGATTCAGGAAGCCCCTGCCGACGCCCTAAAATCCTCTGAGCAACCTACGGCCATCCCAGAGGCTATTCCTTTAACTAAACTGCGGGGGGGTCTACCCAAGTCGGTGATCAAGGCCAGGGAGCCAAGGAGGAGAAGGGTAAAGTCAAAGGCGAAGGGAGGAAACTCTCTGCCAAATCCAAGGATGCCGCCCATGAGAAGTCAACAGAGGCCGAGAATCAGGGAGTTGACCCCCAGGCCAAGGATGTTCCTTCTTCTCAGTTAAGTCACAACGAAGACCCTCCTGCTGAAGCTTAGCCCCTAGGATTTCCTTTTGTAAAACTATTTTGTAGTAGAAGTGTATTTTATTATATATTATTATTTTCTAAAGACATCATATCCGAGTGTAATGTGTTATCTTTGTTACTTAATGAAAACGCTCTCTTTTTTTCGTCCCTTGTTCTTTTGCTTGATGTGATTTGAACTTCATTGCCTAGCTCTGAGCTGATGTAACTGTGCCTTCGATTAGAGTTTATAATAATACTCTGTTTGCTAACCTGACTAAGTGTCAAGAGTAAAGTTGTGAATTGAACCTTAGGAGATGAAGGTTGGCATGCATGGACTTATACCATGTGGAAAAGAGACAATTTAAGTTGGTGTATGGTGTATAAATACCAGTTTAAATTTGCCTTGGGTTTGTTTTGGGTTTAAGCCCTGTTTAAACTTCTACACATATGTATCTTAAGCTTATAAAGCCTGCTTGTTATCTGAGAAGTCATCAGAGGTGGTTAATTTCCTCTAAGCCTATGGACGGGGGAAATACACCGTTGGTTGCAATAAGTTATTAGCTTCCCTAAGGTTTGTGGTTCGAGGATCCATGCAAGACCTTGGTTCTGTCTAACACTTAGATAGTTGCTTTAAGTTATTAGTTTCCCCAAGGTTTGTGGTCCGAGGATCCATGCAAGACCTTGGTTCTGTCTAACACTTAGGTAGTTGCTTTAAGTTATTAGTTTCCTCAAGGTTTGTGGTCCGAGGATCCATGCAAGACTTTGGTTCTGTTTAACACTTGAGTAGTTGCCATAAATTATTAGTTTCCCCAAGGTTTGTGGTCCGAGGATCCATGCAAGACCTTGGTTCTGTCTAACACTTGGGTAGTTGCCTTAAGTTATTAGTTTCCCCAAGGTTTGTGATTCGAGGATCCATGCAAGACCTTGGTTCTGTCTAATACTTAGGTAGTTGCCTTAAGTTATTAGTTTCCCCAAGGTTTATGGTCCGAGGATCCATGCAAGACCTTGGTTCTGTCTAACACCAGGGTAGTTGCCTTAAGTTATTAGTTTCCCCAAGGTTTGTGGTCCGAGGATCCATGCAAGACCTTGGTTCTGTCTAACACCTGGGTAGTTGCCTTAAGTTATTAGTTTCCCCAAGGTTCGTGGTCCGAGGATCCATGCAAGACCTTAGTTCTGTCTAACACTTGGGTAGTTGCCTTAAGTTATTAGTTTCCCCAAGGTTCGTGGTCCAAGGATCCATGCAAGACCTTAATTCTGTCTAACACTTAGATTATAGTGAACCGTATGTCACGCAATTATAATAAATCAGAGTGCAAACAAAACTACTTTCATTTAATAATAATACCTTCTTAAGTTATTTACATTCCATGGGCGAAGTACAGCTTTCTCATCTAAATCTTCTAAATAATATGCACCTATTCCTGCTATTGAGGTGATACGATATGGTCCTTCTCAGTTGGGCCCCAGCTTCCCCCAGACCGGGTTTTTGGCACTACCTAAAACTTTTCTCAGCACCAAGTCTCCTGGTGCTAATGGCCGTAACTTCACATTGGCATCATACCCTTGCTTGAGTTTCTAGTGGTAATAGGCTAGTTGGATCATTGTCTTTTCTCTTCTTTCGTCGATTAGATCCAAGCTTTTTTCTAGCAATTCATCGTTGTTACTCGGCGTGAAGGTACTCGTTCTCAGCGTTGGGAAGCTAGTCTCTAGGGGGATGACAGCCTCGGCCCCATAAGTCATGGAAAAGGGAGTCTCTCCTGTTGACCGAAGTGGTGTAGTCCGGTATGTCCACAGGACGTGTGACAATTCTTCCACCCATCTTCCCTTCGCATCGTTCAACCTCTTTTTCAGCCCATTGACTATGACCTTATTGACAGCCTTGACCTGCCCATTTCCTTGGGGGTAAGCGGGAGTGGAATATCTGTTTGTAATTCCCAGGTCGCAACAGTATCTCCTGAAGGCCTTGCTATCAAACTGAAGGCCGTTGTCCGAGATGAGGGTATGAAGGACCCCAAATCGTGTAACGATGTTCTTTCAGATAAACTTCTTAGCATCCACATCCCTGATGTTAGCCAGGGGCTCAACTTCGACCCATTTAGTGAAATAGTCTGTGCCGACCAGTAGGTATCTCTTATTTCCTGCCGCTTTAGGGAAAGAGCCTACAATATCCAGGCCCCACTGAGCAAACGGCCAAGAACTGGAGAGAGGATTGAGAACCCCTCCCGGTTGGTAAATGTTTGGGGCAAACCTTTGGCATTGATCACACTTCTTGACATATTATTGGGTTTCCTAATGCATACCCGGCCACCAATATCCTTGAGTAATGGCTCTGTGGGACAGGGATCTTCCTCCTGTGTGACTCCCACAAACTCCTTCGTGCAACTCCTCGAGCAGTAACTTGGATGCCTTGGGATGTATACATAGCAAATACGGTCCAGAATAGGATCGCTTGTACAACTTGTGATCCTCGGATAGCCAGAACCAAGGAGCTTTTCTATGTATTTTCTCGGCTTCTAATTTCTCTTCAGGTAACGTGTCATCTTTAAGAAAACTCACTATAGGATCCATCCAGCTTGGACCCACTCTGACTTGATGGATTTGAACCCTGTCCTTCTTGACTCCATCTGCTCTAAACAAGTCCTCAATAAGGACGACTCGAGGTAAACCCTGCGCCGGGGAGGTGGTAAGAGTGGCCAATGAATCTGCGTGCGTGTTTCCACTCTTCTTCTTAACTACCACGGTGTTAGCCAACCACTCAGGGTAGAACACCTCCTTGATAGCCCCTGCTTGCTTGAGTTTTTTCACCTCGTCCCTGACAACGTCGGCGTGCTCCTTGGACGGGCGCCAAGGTGGTTGTTTCTTGGGAGTGACTGATGGGTTTACATTCAAGTGGTGACATATGAAGTCCGGATCAATTCCTGAGGCATCATAAGCGTCCTATGCGAACACATCAACATTTTTCCTGAGGAACCCTATCAGTCCTTCCTTTTCCTGAGGGGGCAGTTGAGATCTTACCTGGAAGAACTTTTCCGGGTCATCGCCAATGATCACCTTTTCTAAATCCTCACATTTTACGTCCTCGGCTGGTGCATTAATAGGCGATGTTGGGGCCTTTGATTGTTATGAACTTTCTTCAACATGGGTCGAGGACTCTGCTCTGGGCCGATGTGAGATGGCAGCCACTAAACACTCTCTTGCCATAGCCTGGCAGCCTCGAATTTCTAGGACCTAGCCCTCGGAAGGGAACTTCACCTTCTGATGCAGGGTGGAGGCAACGACTCCTAGAGTGTGAAGCCAAGGCCTGGCCACGATGGCAGTGTAGGGGGAGTAAGTGTCCACCACGATGAAGTCAACCTCTACTATCTCTGGGCCGGTTTGCACAACTAGCCTAATCTGGCCCTTTGGCATGACTGCCTTCCCATAAAAACTCATCAAGGGGGAGTTGTAGGGTGTTAAATCTTCTGGTCTCAGTTTCAACCCCTTATAGAGATCGAGGTACATGATCTCGGCTCCACTACCATCATCTACCATTACCCTTTTCACGTCGTAGCCCCCAATCCGAAGAGTGATCACCAACGCATCATCGTGGGGCAGCATGGTTCCACTTTTGTCTTCCTCAGAGAAGCTTAAGACTAGATGGGGATAGACTTTAGGCCTTTTCGGCTCTGGGCCAGAGTTATCGGTGGGTAGTCGAGCTATAGACATCACCCTAGAAGGGCATGAGCCCATCCTCCCCAGAGCAGTAAAGATTACGTTTATCGTTCCTATGGGTGGTCTTAAGGAAGTGTCTCTCCGGGGCTCTTGATTTGCCTGGCCTTAATGACCACTAGAAGGGTGCAAAAAGTGTCTCAGTCTCCCTTCTCGGACCAGCTGATCCAGGTGGTTCCAAAGGTTCCTGCAGTCTTTTGTAGCATGTCCGTGGTTTCGGTGGTACTAACAATACAGACTTTGATTGCGTTTCATGAGGTTTCCAGCCATTTTATTCGGCCACTTGAAGAATGATTCATTCTTGATTTTCTCCAAAACTTCATGTATTGGTTCTCTAAATACGGTATTAACTGTCTGCATGTTGACTGATCCGGACTGCCCTGCGAAATCTCTCATCGGAGGGTTACTGCTGTATCGGTCTGACCTGAGATCCCCTTTCTTTTGAGGGATAACCTTCTCCTTTCCTTTCCCCTGCAGCTGGTCCTCTTCCACCCTTTTGTATTTGTCAATCCGGTCCATAAGTTGACGTACGCTGGTGACAGGCTTGCCAGTTAAGGACTTCCTCAAGCCGCGCTTGGTTGGGAGACCGTTTTTAAAAGTGCTGATGGCAACGTCCTCAAAGTTGCCGTCCAACTCATTATACATCTCCCAATATCTATCAGAGTATGCCTTTAGAGTTTCTCCGTCGCGCATGGATAATGACAACAGCGAACTTAGAGGCTGAGGAACCCTGCTGTTCGTAACGAAGTAAGAGCCAAAGGCTTAGGTGAGTGGCTTGTAGGAATCTATGGAATTCGTTTTCAAGCCGTTGAACCACCTCATCGCTACAAGTCCTAGGCTAGACGGGAAAACTTTGCACATCAAAGCTTCGTTTGCGGAGTGGACGGCCATTCTTTGATTAAATTGGCTCACATGCTTTACAGGGTCCGATCGACCATTATAAATGGTGAACGTAGGCTGATGGAACCGCCGAGGTAGCCTAGCCCCTTCTATTTTGCGCGTAAATGGTGACTTAGAGATTTGATTCAGAGCCTTACTCATGGCATCGCTACCCATGCCCCTACTAGATGGGCCCTTACGTTTTCGTTTGTGATGGTGCTCATCTTCATAAGAGAAGGTTTCACTTGGAGGAGTTCTTGATCTCTGCCTACAATTGCCGTCCTTTTCATCATTAGAAGAGGCGTCAGAACTGGGAGGAGACCGCCTTCGTTGTGCGTGGCGCAGTTTCTTTCTTAAGTCATCTATCTCCTGTTGCATGGCTCGGTTGTTGTTTTGTCTTTGGGATACGCGACTGCCCACTTGGGAATGGTTTTTGCTCGTTTGGGTCGTATGTACACTTCCCTCTCGATTTCTTTCATTCTCATGATTTTGTTCTTGTTCAGGGTCGGGAAAATTACCCTGCTGCTGGGATCTTACGGGTTCTGTTCGTTGGGGACCTGCTTGACGTGGGTTTTCTTGGTGTGGACCTGATCCCACCATGTTTAACTGTTGCACTCACTAACACACAAGTTCTTCCCACAGACGACGCCAATTGTAGGGACAAGATTTGCGACCCAGGCCCAAATGTATGGTGTCCTGGCGCGATGAGCCCAATACAATGAATTTGTAGAGAATGGGTCAAAGAACTAAGTCCTAGTAAGTTTGAACAACAGCTCATATTGGATCAAATGACCATTAAACACAAATAAGCAATATTAATGTCAATGGACTTTCTGTCCGAGGAGATTATCATCATTGTGTATTGATCACAGTTGGATATTAAGATAGTTTAGACTAATACAGCCTCTCTTCTCTCTCTCTTTTCTTCTTTCTCTTCCTTTTTTCCTCCCTTTTATTATGGGGGTTCTTTTACCTTATATAGTTCTTCTTTGATCATCTTGACCCTACACCTGTTGATTATCTGAATCCCCATTTGAGTGCCCATCCCATCGGGCACCCCTTTCAGCATTCTGTGAGTTGTGGTAGTCAAGGCAGCACTGTTCATAGGTTCTCTCCTCATTAATGCGGTTAGAAAAGTAGATGCAGTGCATTTAATGTGGTGGTAGCAGCTTTCTTTAGATATTTTGAGTCTCTTTTCCTCTCACATGTTCATGGGGCACGTTTTAATTGCTAGAGTGTATACTTGGACTACATCCGCCGTATCCGAGGAGTAATTCCTCCTCAGGATTACTTCCTTTCATCTCCTGTTTATCAGATTTTTACTGGGAACCATCTGATAGTCGTTTCGTCTTCCTTGGACTTGCAAGTGTCCTCGGACAAGCCCAAGGCCCAATACACTGTTTTGGGCCTTAGTCCCTACATATATATATTAATATATAAATATATATATATAGGTAATAGACTATATTATTTAATATCATACTATTTCAGGGGGTTCAAATGAACCCCTGGAAAAAATAATATTATATATAAAAAATATTTTTTACTAGTTCAAAATATCTTTAAAAATATTACTTCACACCCTGATCACAGATCAATCCAGCCCAAAACCAAACAAAAACATACATCAAAGCATCCTAAAACTTTTAGTTATAAAGTTAGTGATACAAGAAAAAAAATAGTAAAGTCAGAATGTTCAAGCTTTTTATTGGTTAAGTAGATACTTAATGTATTATTTATGCATGAATGAGTGTGTTAATACATTACTAGTGAATTGAGATTTGTCAATTAGTTCAAAACATTTTTATAAAAACAATGACAAATGCATAAAAATAAAAATGTTATACAAATTTAGCAAAATAAAATGGTCACACCTACCCATATTGAAAATAGATAATGACAATTGATAATGAACTATCACGTAACAATTTCAAAATATGAAAACATGTAGAAAGAAATGGTAAAACTTCATGTATTTGTATATATATATTTTTATTTCTTATCAATAACTCGATATATTTAAGTTCTTTTTTTATTAAATTTTATTTACTTTAAGTTTCTTAATGACCCATTTGAAATAAATTCCTAGAGCCGCCACTGTACTATATAAATATAGCAATTTGAGAAGAAAATAGTTTAGCTCACGAAATAAACAATTTTAATTACATGGATATTAATTATTATGTTATATTATAATTTAATATATATTTTCATTGAAATTGGTTTTATTTAATAAATGTACATTTATTTTTATTTCACGCAACGCAATTTTTTTTATAATTTATTTTAATTTAATATAAAAATAATGAGAAAGAAGATAAATCATGTCTTATATGTTAATATGTAGATGGTTACTATTAGAATAAGCATAATGTCTAGAGAACATGATAAGAAAACTATTACCATCATTCATGAACTTAGTTATCTCAAGTACTTAACTACTTGTAAAGAGTTTTGTAACTCAATAACATAGTCTACTTTTTTTATTAGGAGAACCATGGTTTAATAAATTATTTCTCCCCCATTGTATTATCAAATTATAAAAAGAAAAAGAAAAAGAAAAAGAAATAGTTTTTAATCACTAAAATGAGACATCAGCAATAACATCCTTAGCAACTTTTTTGAATGAGTCATCCTCAACAACTTAAGACAGTGATTTAACGAAAAAACAAATGGGGCACTAATCAATATGAGTGTTGTCCTCTTATTAAAAGTAGTAGGTGAAAGTTTTTTTATTTTTATTTTTTATATAAACTAGTTTGTAATCCCATGCATATGCATGAATATATTTAAAAAATATACATTAAGATGTATAGTATAATTCTTGCATATATAATTTAAATATTATTGATAATCATTTATATATATATATTTTTTAACTCTTTAAAAAGTATTGTAAGAATATTATTAGGTAAAAAATGTAAATTGTCCATTTTAAAATTTTTTTTTTTTTATGTTCATTAATTTTAGACTTTTTGGTTTTTATATGCAATAACTAAGTTTGATGGATATTTATGATGTGGTCCCACATTTGACTTCAAAATGAAGAAATAAAACTCTTTCTAAAAATAAATAATTTAAGACACATGATGTAAAATTGGACTTCAATTATAGAATCTAATTAGATTTTTTCTCAACTTTAATTTTATATATATAGATTTAGTGCACATCTAATTTTAAATTATATCAACTTTTAGCTTAGCTCTCACAGAGAACAGAGGGGACAAAGGTCCAAGAAATGGTGCAGGCCTGGCCTATATAAGCCACAACAGTAGGCCCAGATCTATTAGGCCCAGATCTTGCCAAATAAAATAACAAATTGGCCCAACATAAGAGCAAGAAAAGAAGCCAGAGTTTAATATGGCAGAAACATCAGAGAAAAAGAAGAGAAGAATGGCAGAGAAAAGAGAAGCAGATACCAAGAAACAGAAGAACCCAACATTAACAACACCAAAGTGGCCACTCATCAAACCCAAACAGAACCTCCAGATTACTCACCTCAAAGATACAGATCTTTTTACTGTATGAATTTTCATCCCATATTTGCTCTTCTTCATATTTATTTGTTTGTTTTGAACACTTGTTTGTGCATGTGTGCCCTGTGTTTAAGACAGCATATGAGCTTGATTTATTGTGGTTTGTCTATTGTGATTTGTGTTTCAGGGCAAGAAGGGTGTTTGTCCTGTTGTGTCATGTTATTGTTATCAAGTTTAGGACTTGTAATCGTATACCTGTATTTTCCATAGTTCATTTTATAGGTAAAAGGAATATTTTTTTTTCACTAAATTTCAGTTTTTTAAGGATATTTAGCAATTGGGTTCTTTTGAATTATTCTAGGATGTTGATTGGAAGGGCAGAAAACGCTTGGTGTTCCATTTTACTGCAAATTTTGACAATTGCAAATTTGCAATGATGCCCAGTTGCATTTTATGAATTCATGAATGAATAAAATGTTTGATTTGGGATGTGGATACCTTTAATTAATAGGATGTTTATCGTGGTGACTAGTGAGTGGAAATGAACTCGGGTTGTTAATTTGTTGGGATTCATTAGAAGCTTTTTCAAGCTCGTTTATTTGTCAAACAAATTGAATTTATGTCATGAGTTTCAGACATAGCTTGTTAATTGTAATATAACCATGATTTCTTTAAGGAATGGAGTTGGAATTGATAGGTGGCTATTAGTACTTGGTAGGATAACAAAGAAAAGGATCCTGGTTTAATGCCTTAGTGAGAAGGTAGAGGTAAAAACCAATGGGGGAGAAGTTTGAAAATTTCAGATTTGAGATGAAAATTATTACCTTTACATCATTGGAAGTGGTCAACAAATAATTTGGTTTAAGTTGTATCTTTGTTACTATCAAGGTTTGTGAAATTAAATTGTCTAATGATGGATGGTGTGGGGCTTACACTTTTATTACTTTTATGCCTTTTCATTCTGGCATGAAAGGCAATCCTATATATGTGGCCATTTGAAACATGATTTTGTTGAATAAGTTATTGAGTTTTATCGGTTGTAATATTTCTACTATGTTTGAGATATCCAGGTGCAGAATTTCTTCACATCTGCTGAATCAAAGACATTTATTAAAGCTGCAGAGTCTATTGGTTTTGTCCACCAAGGAAGTCTTGGTCCAACAAAAGGTGAAGCTTACAGAGATAATGATCGAATCTCTGTGAATGATCCTGTTCTTGCAGAAACAATATGGGAGTCTGGACTACACAAACTTTTTTCGGATATTAAAATTCGAGGAAAGGTTGCTGTTGGTTTGAATCCAAATATCAGGTTCTACAGGTTGGTTGAAAATTTTCCATGAGTCCATGCTCCGTTTCTCATTTATAGATGATATAAACGCGTAGCTATCTAGTTTTCAAAGGAGAATCATATAGTGAAACTTATTGATGATGGCAAATCATCTCTTTAACTCTGAACGTTGTAGAGTGTAGGAAGGACTATTCATGATATAGACATAGGATTTTATTACTTTCACTTTTCCTTTATATACTAATTCTATATGGAGCCTTGTAGCTCAATTAGCACCTCTTGGTGTTTCCAATGGAGACATCCAAGGTTCAAATCCCCCTTCCCCAACTATTGAATTATATATATAGTCTTTATGGAAAAGCTCTAGCCAAAATTCTTTGCCTTCTTTGCCTTGAAACTTCATATTATTTTGGATGCTTTGAGTGATCAGGTACAAGGTTGGTCAACGCTTTGGACGGCATATTGATGAAAGTGCTGATCTTGATGAGGGAAAGAGAACCCATTATACTTTGTTAATATATTTAAGTGGTGGTCTTAAACCCAATGCCAAAACTGATTTGAGCAGCCCCAAGGATCCTTCCTCAGAGCCTCTAGTTGGAGGAGAGACAGTCTTCTACGGTTCAAGGAATGCTGTTGTGGCTGAGGTAAGTTCCTTTGTTTATTCTCTCTTTTGTCCTACCCTTTTTGTTTTAAATTTCTTTTTTCCTTTTTTTCAGTTACATTTTCTGGAATATGCATTGTGATGTAACTTTAACTTTGAAGGTGGCTCCCACTGAAGGGATGGCTCTCCTACATATTCATGGGGCTAAGTGTATGTTGCATGAAGCCCGTAATGTTGCAAAGGGTGTTAAGTATGTCTTCCGTTCAGATGTAGCATTTGCCTGATGGGTGTAGTCATCTTAGATTAAGCAGACTTGGTAAGTTCCTCGATTGAAAGCTATATCTCCTCACTTACCTTTCTATCTCTTGTTGATCATCTTTTGCAAGTAAAATTTAGTTTTTAATTGAATGGTGCCATAACATCTGATAATTTGCAGGCTTGATGACTCCTTACCTAAAACTCTTTTTTACTTTAGAATTTAGAATTAGTTTAAGAGGATGTTATTGTGGACCATATGATGTGTGATTTATTTGTGCTTGTAACTATATTTTATCCCTTTTTTTTGGGTGGATAACCAAGGAACTGGTCCACGTTTGGATTACCTACAGCAACTTTGGGATAGATCTGCAGGTTATTCCTCGTTGATCTTTAGAGAGAAATAAGGCATTTGGGAATTGGGATTACCTTTTTGGGATAAGACAAATAACTCTATTTTGCTTCTTCTTTTTATTATTATTTTTTTTGGTGAGAGAGAGCTCAGTGGAACCCAAGTATACATGTCACCACTCAAGGAAAACATTAGCCACATTTATGCTTATACCCCAAAAGTACTAGTCAAGTTGCAATTGGGGCTCCTCATAATCACTTATATAGCCCAGTTTGACCTAGTAAACACCTAACTCAACAGATGCCCGCACAAACATATGCTTATCTATTCCAACCCATGTAGTCCGGATCCTGGGATACACAATTTCCCCACTTAAATTCCCAACATCTTTATCATGACTCAAGGAAAAACACTAGTCACATTTGCATGTATACCCCAATTGGATTAACCAAGTTGTAATTGAGGCTCCTTGTAATCACTAAATAGCCCAATTCAAACTAATTAACACCCAATGGGGACTTAGGACGTGCCCGCACAATACAAGCTAATCTAATACAATCCATGTAAACCATGGTATCACAATACACCACAAATATCTCAACAAGAATAGCTTGAGGTTTTGAAACTACATAGGAACACTGTGATGAAGTCAGGAATATAGTATTACAGACCAAATTTTAGCCAAATTATGAATGTGAAGTTGAAGAATGAATTTGAAACCCCTTAGACTTGATAAAAAAATGAAGAGTCTCCTCCTCAATTAGCTTATACTCCCCGTATGAGTCAGATGGTGTTTCTTATCATTCTTAAATTAATTACAGTTTCTATGTTATGAAAAGTAGGAGACCATTTCCAAGAGCCTTGGGTTCAAATCCCCGTATCTCCAATCATCAAATTATCAAAGAAAAATAGGAAACCAATGACTGTGGTTACTCGTGAAGCTAATGTTTGGACAAATCTGATGTAGGACAGGAAAATTTTGGTAAACTGCGTACAGATGCTTATATTGTGGGCTTTAGCATTTTAAACTTGTGGTTCTAGAGTTATATATGATGAAAGGAGGGCTTTCAGAGTTTGTTGGTCATTTATATATTGAATTGATTGCAAGTTTAAAGGCAAACGGGGCTGATCTTTACAAATGTAGGATGCTGAATGCCGCAGCTGAATATAAAAATTTGATTGTAGGTTTTGATGTATAGGTGATGAGAAAAAGTTTAGGAAAAATTTAATGTTGTGTCTGGATGGGTGAAAAAGGAGGGAAAAGAGATGGAGGAGAGTGTCCTTACTTGGTTTGGTTTGGTAGGAAGGGAGGAGAGGGAAGGGAGATGTAGAAATTCCCCTTCTCTTTGGATGCACTATCTTTTTTTCTTCTCAAATTGGAAGGAAATTGAGGGATAAGGAGGGTGAAAGACTGTTGAATTTTTGGTTGGGGATAATTGTAGTTATGTACCCTAAACTTTGGGGGAAATTTGTGATGTATTCCCAAAATCACAAAACTTTGCCTTCAAAACCCTATTTAAGATTAGTTTGCAGTGTCCACCTCTTGGTCAAATTTAATGTCTAAACTAACAAATCAGTGGGTCCTTAACTATTGAGACGTTTGCAATGAAATTTCAATTTTACCTCTGCACATAACAACTGTTTTAACACTAGCATCCTTTTGCATAGTTTTCCTAGGTGATAGTCCTTTGCATATGATAGCTGCTTATTTACTTTTGGGTTCATCTTGGGATTATATCTGGTTTTTTGCACATTTTATTCTTTTGATTTTTGATACAGTTGGAATTACTCATATATGGGGCCCAAATAGAAATTAAAGATTCAGTATAATTGTGGAACCATTTGCTTGACCATATTTTTGTCATAAAATAAAGTTTTGTTTTGTCTAGATTTTTTCCCCCCAGTACAACTATTCTTAGTGTAGTGTCATCAAAATGAACATTGTATTGTATCACCATCATTCTAATATTAATAATGCTTTTCAGGTGAATGCCAATTTTGTACTGTTGAAGTGGCCAACTCAGCAAGCCAAAGCCAATATGGAATGCTAAGATGATTTGATTCAAGAGAAATTTCTTGATTATTGTCCATTCTCTGTGCTGCCAAAAAAGCTATCTGATGCTATACACATACATTTCTCATTAACGGTATGCAAAATGAATAATTTTATTGCTCTCTATGTCACAGTAATATCAAGAACCTTTATTACCAATGCATAGTCCTTAGAAATTAGAGATTGTCAATGTGCTCAAATTAGAAGCAGTTGTTTTATAACACAGATAATGACTTGAGAAAAGAAAAGGCCATTGTGAATGTAGACAATCTTTCGATATGCAATTCTATTGCTGCCAATATGTGCATTGAATTTCCTTGTAATTAGTGTGTGATTAATATTAGGCTACACATGCTAGTTTTAATCAAATTTATTCAAAGACAACTCAGAAACACAATAAGTGTTTACATTATTATATAAACCGGAAACAAAATAATAAATTTGGGTTGGCTTTGCTCTCTTTCAATTCACCACTCTGCATTTCAGTCTAACTTCACCATTTTCAATAACCCCCACATTCCCTAACTTCACCATCGAAGCCGCGAACTCCTTAAAGAACAAACTTTGATCCTTAGCAAATGCTTCAACAATCCACCTAGTCCTATAGCCACCAACTAGTGCTTGATCCGATCCAAAAACACCCTTTCCTGCCATCAGTCTCCTATAATAGTCATTATCAAAAGTTGACGAGGTCGAGTCCAGGAACTCCCCCCGCATTGTGATCCTTGTTTGGTTTTGGGCATTTCTTTCTTAGCTTTTGTGAAAACTCATTATTCATACTGGGGTCAACGTCATGTGCTGAACTAAAGTTATGTAGCCTAGCTTCAAAAGAAGAACAATGTGAAAAGCCAAGGGTGTGACCTCCTGATAGAGCAACCAAATCTTTGGCTCCTAAACCTCTCTTAGCAAAGCTTTGAATGAGCTGGGTTACATTGAAGGTTGGAGCTGGTAAGTTGATGGTTTCTGCAGCTTTTGATATCCTTCCATCTTTCCTTCCTTTCAGCACATTCCAACGAGGCCCTCCAGACTGAATTTAAAATTATTAAAAAAAAAAAAATCTTAGTGACTAGGAAAACCTATAATTATTAGTCTATTAGATAGTCCATGGTACAGGTAATTTGATACTTTACTTCAATAAATACAAGTCATCTAATACAAAAATATGACATAAACTCAAAAAGTCGCGTGAAAAGTTAATTTTTGTATTAGGTGGTTTATTTTAATTGGTTTGGAGTATCATGTCAAGAGTGCCTAATAATTATCCCTAAGAAAACAACTATAAATTAAATTGCCTTTAAAAACATATTTAAAAAAAAAAAAAAAAACTATTGTTGCTTGCTCCAATTAATATCCTTGAGAGGTTTCATGTTTATGTTGTTGACTAGATACTAAATATGAAATTAGGGTGGTTAACTAAGTAAGCATTGACTGATTCTCTTAAACAAATTTATTTAATCAAAAGTTAGAAAGCTAGCAAGGAAATTAGTCAAATTACCATGGTTACAACATCTCTTGCTGCAATTGTAATTATATCAGCACAAGAAACTGTATGTGGACATGCCATTTCAAGTTTAGTTTTGGCATCATCTATCACGTAGAATGATCCAACTGAAATATTTGGAGGTCCGTCTTTCTCTGCTTGGTTCCCTGGAGTTGAGTCCAGCAACACCGAGGCATCACATCCCTAAAAATAATTAAGAGAATTATATAGCCATTTCAACAATAATGTGTGCGCGCGCATGTAAGAGAGAGAGAAGCTGTACCCTTATGAAACAGTCATGGAAGAACATCCTTAGGATACGAGCTGGAACTTTAGGGTCATGCATGGATGCATTATAAACTGTCCCTAAAATGATCTTCTCAGCCTGTGGACATGTTTTATCATAATAATGAGCATCCAGCAATGCTGTTGACAATGAAGCCATTAGTAAGAGAAGGAAAATTGTTGTGAAAGTGTGCATTTTTTGTGCAAAAACAGCCATTTGGTTTTCGATTATGATGAAGATAGAAGAGCTGGAACTTAAATGATAAATGGTGACGAAAGTTTCATGGAGCATAGCAGTTTATATAGTTCATCATCAAATAAAAAATAAATTAAACATTGCATGTATATTGTGTTAATGCTTTGAAGCCACTCAATGTATGAGTAGGACTGACCCTTAGAAATTTGACTCTGCCTTTAATCTGCTTTTGCACCAAGTATCTCCACCTAATTAAGCACTTATCTTGTAGGAACAACAAAGCAATTTAACTGAGGATCATCTTATACAAAGGCATGTTCTGTTATAGTATATCTTTATGTGTAAAGTATAAATTTTTATTTAACAGGATGCTTAGGATTTTAATAATGTAATTGAGGCATAGTCTACCAAACAAATGCACTCTATGGAAATTGGGGGGTTTTTTATTATTATAATTCAATGCAAATATTGTAGTTGTATAGAATTATTCTTTAAGTATTGCTAAATCAGCAGATTTCAAATGTGAACAATAAGGAAAGGACATGTTTTTGTTGGTGCATTTCTATCTAGTTGGTTAAAGCAAGAAGTACACGAGGAAAAAAATGGAGTACATAAACTCTGTACGTCTTCTTTGCTGCTTTTATTTTATTTTACATTTTTTTAATCCCCCCTCAAGGACGGTTCGTAATATATTATTTTGGTGCAAAGAAAGTGAAAGAAAAGGAACTGAAAATTTTTGTAGTTTACACAGAAAAGAGTTGGAACTGTGTTGCGTATGATAAAAGATCTAAGAAATTTCAAATTTTGCACAAGACTTTATAATACTTATTTGTCTTTTTAGTTGTGAAAGAGAAATGACAGAATAATGGACTATGTTAAAATTTGTAGCTCTGAAAAATGTGGTTATACATATAGTTAAAATAGGATTTGAATATATTGTTTGCCTTTTTAGCCAAGATATCCATTAGTATTTTAGTGTAGATGAGATTCAAAGACAGATTTCTTATTCGATGAAAGAGAGTTTACCATTTAAGCTAACTAGTAGAACCTACTATATGTATGTGAACTATCTTCTCTAATTTGTCATTTGGATGCACTGTCAAATAGACTTAAGGGTCTAATTTTATATTTTTTTTCTTAATTAAAAAAAAAAAAATTTTGTCATTCGGTTCAGGTGGGTGCATACATGATTGGGCTTTCAATAGAGAGAAAATTGGCCCAAATTGGGCCCATTCTAATTCTTTTTAGACCCAATTTGGAGAAGAGGGTAACAAAGATCTGACCAAGAATGGTCTAACGGAATCACGGCTAGAAAGAAAAAAAAAATCCTTAGGACGAAGTTAAAACAGGTTACTTACATGGTACACCAATGGCAATAGGTAAGCCTCTCTCAACATTCTTGCATGAAATGAGGAAGATTAAAAATCATATTCAATAAGATATTTATATTTATTTATAATAATCAACCAAGAATTTTGTAACTCAATTCATATCTTCTAGTGAAATGTCTAGAATTCAAATCTCCTCTTCTTCAATTATGAAGGAGATTCAAAAGCCAAAAGGCAGTATATGCATTTTGTATTAAATATACTTTCTGTGGGGTCAAAGAATCTGGCCACCCCGGCCTACTTTATATTAAGCCTAAGGCCCATGCCGAGGAAGAAGAAATGCCCGAGGACGAATGAAGGAAGTCCTAATTACCAAGAAGCACCACCGAGGACAATCATGTCCTCGGCGAACCGAGATCATAGAAGGGAAGAGCAGCATGCCATCAAGGGCAGTCTCGTAGAGCGTCCCAAGAAAAAGGACAAGTACAGCGGGTCAGCCATGAGAGCCTGGAGGAGGAGCAATTCAAGGAGAAGCTGTCACCTCCACATTAAATGCCCACAACTAACGTTCTGGCCGCATTAATGAGGAAATGACCCCTGAACAGTACTGTTTTGGTTGCTGCAACTTACAGAAGGTTTGGGATGGCGGCTGATGGAACAAGCGCTCAAGTAGTGACCTGCATGATCAACAAATAGAGGGCCAAGATCAACCGAAAGAGGGTATATAATGTAAAGAACTCCTTCAGAAAAAGGATGAAAGATGGGAAGTAAAAAACACTGTAGCAACCCGTATCATCTTTGTATCCCCTGTAACCAAGCATTGAGGAAATAATAAGAACAGATAGCTCATCGGACCAGTGTCCAAAACAGATTTTTACACTTAAAGCCTATTTTCTTATTACTTAGTTTACCCATAACCATGTTCATTCATTACTATCCTCACTAAGGTCTAGTTCTCAAACCCATTCTCTATAAAATCTATTATATTGGGCTAGTTGGGCCTGAATCCACTTTTCCAACAGTAGAAGTGATCAGACCCAGTCCTTACACTTTCTATTTATTATGTTTTTTTTTTAAATTATAATTACAATGGGGGAATAGGGGAGATTTGAATCGTAGATGTCTCCATTTGAAACACTAGGAGGTGCCAATTAGTTAAGTTACAGGACTCTTAGCTATTTTGGATAAATTATCTTGTCAATTAGTTTTGAAAATGTTAAATAAAAGAAGAAAGAAAGAAGGTTCTCGTGTTTTTGGTAGGTAACAATGTAAATGACTGGAATCAAGTTGAATCTCCCCCCACCCCCCCCCCCCCAAGCACTATATTTGATACAACATAGATGGAATGAGTAATGATATAGAAAATAATAGTGTATTTTTACTATTATATCATTCACCATGTTACTACAAAACCATTAACAATCTTGCTGTAGATTATCAGATTACAAATTTACAAGAGTTACCCTTAAAGGAGATTCAAAAACCAAAAAGCAAATTTGACCTTTGTATTGAATATACTTGCCATTTATTATGGATTAATTATCTTGTCAATTAGTTTTGGTAATGATTTTTGTTTTTTTGTTTTTGGGAAAGGAGTTTTGGTAATGATTTAAAAAAAAAGTTCTCATGTTTTTGGTAGGTACCAATGTAAATGAGTGTAATCAAATTGAGTACATGTCCCCCTCAAAAAAGAAAAAAAAAAGCTGAGTACATGCCAAAAAAGAAGGTGCACTATATTTGAGATTTTTTTTTTAGATAATTACAATATGCTGTTAATTCCACAGCTCGAACTCTTTTCCCCTTAGACCCCCAAACACTTTGTTCATATGAAGGTGCCAATTAAGCTACAAGGATCTTGACTATATTTGGGAGTTTATAAATTAACGAAATTGGATAGAATTGATATATCATATATGGAATGAAATAGAAAATAATAGTGTATTTTTTCTAGTGAGTTTGGGAGTTTATTAAAAAAAAAAAAGGATATTAACCAAATATATAATTTATTGTCATACCATTCATCATTTTACTATTACATCACTCGCATCTTATTTGTCTTTTATCAAAATAAGGCAAATATACAATTATATTTCACATTTCATTTATTAAAAAAATGAGTATTCTTCCTATTTTTGCAAGGAATGCTTATAAATGAATAGAATAAAATAAGCATCTTCTTAAAAGTAAGAATGCTTATAAATAAATAGAATAAAATAAGCTTCTTCTTATAAGTCATAATCATTCCATTTGTTCTTACTAAACTCCCAAATAAGAGAATTTATAGAATATCCCTTATAATCTCGCTCAATTTATTTTTTCCCCCCTAAATGAGTTATAAGCATGTATTTGTTTAGAGTCTTTAAACACCAAATTATTTTATAAAAATCAATTAATTCATTTACACTTCATTAAAACTAAGTTTTACCAAACATAAAATATTGTAGAACAGAAATGAAATACATGTATAAAATATTAAAATTTACGGATAATCATTTAGTGTATCCATTTGACTTGCATTTTAATTTTTTTTTCCTTATATTGATTATTTCTTTATTTACATATTTTTAAAAACTTCAATGATTCAAAAAAAAATACAATTTTATTTTGCTTTAACTTTTTTATTAAATCAAATTAGCAAAGGAAAAATTAATTTGATCAAACCAACACTTAGATATAATTATATATATTTGCTGAGACCATATGAACGCCGTATAAAATCAGCATCCTCTAACAATACATTCAAATATGATAGCATCACCTCTACCTTGTCCTCATCATATTCTATGGACCTACATTTACAATAATCTAATTTCAAAAGATTTATTAAATAAAAAAATAAAAAAATAAAAAAGGAAATGCTTCACATAAAACGGGGTCCACGTGCAAGAACCTAGCAAAAGGTTAGAGGTCCCCACACGGATAGGTTTTTTTTTTTTTTTTGGTAAACCCCACACGGATAGTTTGGAAAATATAAAGCTTTACCAAGAATATTTATTGGTGGCCTTTATTTTTTATGATGGGTGTTTATAAGGTTATTTTTTAATGATAAATGTTTTGCTGCGGTAATTGCTGCATATATGAGTATGTGGCAACAAAAAAAAAAAGAGATATGTGTTTAAGAGTTATGTGCATTTGGATCTTAGACACTTGTCTTTTTCTTTTTGCTGCTACATACTACAATTGCTACATACTTATAAACTTTTCCTTTTTTTTTTTTTTTTTTTTGGTATATAAGAAAGTAGTGTTACAGCTTTAGATTAGATTATTCCACTTACTAACACAAAACATATTGGAATATCTATTATTCTAATTACTAACACAAGGCATTTTGAAATATTCATAAATTGATAGTATAGTAGATGAAACTTAGACTTTTGAGCTCAAAACACCCATAGACTAATTGTATAGGTAATGAAACTTGAAACTTTTGGTTTTTTTTTTTTTGTTTAAAGTTTTTTTTTTGTTGTTGTTGATAATTTGATAGTTGGGTTAAGGGTTTTAATACTTTAATCCTAAATGTTTTCGTTAAAAACACCATGATATATCAATTAGTTGATATACAACGCTATTGACGGTTCTTAGTATATAGTTAATA
Organism: Notholithocarpus densiflorus; assembly: GCA_030021035.2. Taxonomy (NCBI): domain Eukaryota; kingdom Viridiplantae; phylum Streptophyta; class Magnoliopsida; order Fagales; family Fagaceae; genus Notholithocarpus; species Notholithocarpus densiflorus. The sequence goes on from JARYZH020000017.1 coordinate 4,600,122, forward strand.
TAGTAAAATTTGTAATATTCAAATATTTAATATATGGGTTGGGTTCAAGTTACACTTGATGTAACTCTAAGTAATGTTACACCACCCAATAACTTTTATAGAATTCATATTTTGAAAATTCCACCGTTGAATTATATGTTCTATATGTTCTTAACATTCATGCAAATTTTTATGTCAATTGGATGTTATTTACCATTCGATCTGTACACTCATTTTTATGCATTATTTTAAACTACAAAAACTTGAATTTAAACAATTGATTGATGACATGATTATTAATCTTTGAACACCTTGAAATTTTGCAAGCATAGAGAATGTACAAAGATAATGTAATCTAACGGTGGATTTGTCAAAATTTACATCTAATTAAAAAAAAAATTGAATGGTGTAATATTACTTAGAGTTACACTAAGTGTAACTTGAACCCAACCCATATATTAAATATTTGAATATTAATGACATGATTATAATATGTAATATTCACTCTATAATAATTGGTTAAAATACTGATTCATTTTTAGTTTTAAGTTTAGTCATAGATCGAATCCAAATTTCTAATTGGACAAGAAAAAATTTTACACATTAAACTAACCTTTATTATTATTATTATTTTTTCTTATATAGAATTTCAATCTATAATATTTATTTCTAATAATTGTACTTTTTATTATTAAATTAAGATATTAATTAATTTTTAATATAAACGAAAATTGATTCCAAATTTCTTCTTAAATCATATAAAATGCTGTGTCAGAAAAGGCCAGCTGGTATTCAAAAAAGCAAAGCATATAGATGCGAGGTGTAGGTGAGGACCAGTACCAGGAGGTCAAAGAACAAGGTGTGTGGGGGGTGGGGGGTCCCAATCTATCCTAGGGACACGTGCCCCACGCAGACGGTCACATGTCTACAAGTCGTGGCCCACATTGAACCACTCGGCTTGGTCCACGGACCACCTCACCTTTTCTTTTTGTTTGACCCACAAACTCAGTGGACCCCCACCATTTCATTGTTACACTTTCCAAAAACTAGGACCCACCGCACACGTGTATCACCCAACTCACGTGACTTTTTAGTTCCTTGCTGGACCCCCCCCCCCCCTACCTCCCTTTTCTGGGGCCACCTTTTCTTGTTGGGGCGACCCACCATCAATGCATACGGCAGACCCCACTACTACTGCTTCACACTCACATATGATACAATATATAAAATAAGTCTATCAAAGACCCACTTTGCACGTGCAGGTCCTCAACTCACGTGACCACATTCTCACCCACTAGCAATACATAAGACTTTATTTATTTATTTTTTTTTATAGGAAATTTCAATACATAAGACTAGATGGATAAAAATTTGAACAATGATAGTTACACACTAAGGGTGCTGAATACATAATGTTCGGTTAGTTGAAATCTTTCTGTGTTTTAATAACATGATTTCATAAGATATGTGTATTGAAGTGAGCAATAAAGAGAGTGTAACAAGATTTAGCTTAAAAATTATACCCAGTATCTTTTGTGATCTCCTATATCTATGATTTGGAACTCCATATCTCATTTTCTAATTATTAAGAGCACTTCCAGTTGCTATTTTACATCCAAAACTTAAAAAATATTGTTCCATCCCAGTATGGATTCTTAAAAAAATTTAGAACCTGTGAACAGTTGGTTCTTATATATAGAACCATCTGTTCACTTAGATGAAAAAAAAATACTATTATTTTAATTGAGAAAGGTGAAGAGACGAAAAAGAAATGAGAGAGGAGAGAGAGAAACATGATTTTTTATATTATTTGATGTTGTAGTTTATATTATTTTAATGAGTTGTATATAAAAATAGAAACTAGGATGTTGGATGAGTTGTAAAATGAGATGGTAAAATAAATAAAATAAATTTTGAGGTTGTAAAATATAACTTTTTTAGAATCCCGGATGGAAATGTTCTAAAAGTCATAAAAAATTTCATAACTATTGGTGCATCAAGTTGTTATTAATATCTTCCCAAAATATAGAAGTTGTTATTAGTAGATAAAACAATGAACCCAAGCAAGAACCGTTAAAAAGTCATTAACATTACCGTTAAAAATTCATTAACTAACAATCTAATAAGTCTATCAGATCAGTCATATCAACAATTATCTTAGGGTCTAGTTAACGAATGTTCTTAAAGCATTTGTCAATGAATCATTTTTAGAAAATTTTGATACCACTTTTATAAAAAACTAACAAAAAAAATAGTTACTTTATTTCCTTCTCATAAAAAATTTCTAAAAGTATTTCCTAATCCCCTAATCAACAAAATCCATTATCTTATACATATGATATTTACATCCTCTTTTTCATAGTATGGATATGTAATTTACATCCTCTTTCTCATAGTGGTATGGATATGTATATGTATTTTCTTTCTCATATTTGGCATATGGAATCCACACTATGAGAGTTAATACGATGATACATCATATGCATAATAATAATATTATTAGTAGGACACATCTTATAAAATCTAGCGAATTGAAAAAAAAGATAATAAAGCAAGGGAAAAAAGAAGAAGCAAAAATAAGGACAAAATACATAGTATTTGGCCTTGAATAAGTAAAACCCAGATAACAAAAAGAAATGGACTAATCTGTTTCTCAGTTTTTTTTTATTACCAAAAAAAAAAAAAAAAAAAATCTAAAACCCTATAAGCCCCCTTGTTACCCTCATGGTTTTGAACATGGTGTTTGTGAATTCCCAAGCCGACCCAAGAATGGAAGTTCCTTCCTATCATAAATCTCCATTGAAAAATCCCTAAGCATCTGAGTCGTACCAGTACTATTATTATTACTAGTTGTAGCACCACTGGTCCCGGAACTCGAACTGGGCGCCATAGATGAACAACTCCCCGAACCCGTAGCACCACCACCACTTGAAATAGAACCAGCAGTCGAACCCTGCACCTCACCCAATTGAACATGAACCCCACCAGCACCAGGTGGCACTTGCACTTGCATAGCTGACACAAAATTAGATATGGGTCTTGCTTGCACGTTGAATATAGGAGTCGCACCGGCTGGAATAGCCCACAATTGTGCCTGATGATGATTAAAAGACCCATTTGGGAACATAAAAAAAGGCCCACCATGACCATTGCTATTATTATTATTATGAGCTCCCACACTCACAGGCCACATAGGCAATGGTGCTATTGGTGCTAACCCAGCAGAAACAGAAGCAACACGCTCATTCACGTTGATAAAATCACAGCTCTGTGACGCTCTTCTTCTGCGTTTTCTTTGCACAACGTTGTCGTTGCTATTGTTGTTGTCCTCGTCAATAATGTCGTCTTCACCATCTGGGTTAGAAGGAGAGGTTGTTGGAATTTTCAGCGTACCATTTACAGAGACAGCAATAGCTGGCACAGTTCCAGTCCCCGTGGCTTGAATTATAGCTGGCTCCGCATGTTCGAGTAGCCATTTGATAGTCTCACCGTCTGACCTGTGGCCAAGCTCGCGAGTCAGCTGGAAGATCCTGGCCGCACACGTGGCGGGCATACGGATCCTACGGCCTCTACCCTCCACTTTTGTGTGCCTGTCTTTTGAGGGTCTCTTTGCCTTTGCCGCCACCACTGCTCTTGATGAAGCCGATATTGGGACCTGGATGAGACTCATCGTGTCGTTTAGCTTTAGCGAGGACGACGAGAGGTCGTCTTGCTCGCTCTCTATAACCTCTTCTTTTAGCGGCGGCGGCGGCGGTGGTGGGGTTTGTGATGGACTTTGATTGTTGGGTGTTTCTTCTTCTTTTTGGTCCATACCCAAATCTTCAATCTTGATGATCTTCAACTACAAAAGCAACAATTTTTCAAGGATTTAACAAAGACCCAGAAACAAGTTTTGATTTTTGAACCAAACCCAGATTTTTTTTTTTTTTTTTGTTGGCCTAATGGTTTCAACTTTCAAATTCAAAAGAGAGATAAGGAAGCACAGTGTTTTTAAGGTACTGTGGAGGATTGGGAATTGGAGGGAGTGATTTTTAGGAATTGAAAGAAGGATTGGTCAAAATGATAATAAAAAAGAAAAAGAGAAAAAAAGAAATGGTTTTTGTAAATATATAAAAATATATAAGAGAATAAGGATTAAGATTAAGAAACACAGAGAGAGAAGAAGAAACCCTAGAGAGGAACATGAACCCCAGCCCCACTTATCCTAATTGCCAGCGAGGGTGGGGCCCTCTCAAATCTCAATCCCTATTTATTTTTAGGGGAGAAGGAGATCAAACGGTTGGGATTACTTGGAGAAATCATGGGTCCCGGAGATGGTGACACGTAGTGGGTCTTAGGTTTTGTGGGTGATTGGGGAATTTGGATAGCAAGGTTTATTTAATTATTTACTATTATTATTAATTAGGTAATATATATAATTATAATTTTGTCAGAGAGAGTATGATTTATTTTATAATTTGCAGCGCAGTGCACTCTGGTGAGTGTGGTCCTAAGCCAATAATATCATTATCTATTTTTATTTTTGGTGTAAGAGCCAATTATATCACGCCACATTGCCATTATGGGTCAAATTTGATTTTTGATTAGTCAAAATTAAGCAATTGGTTTCAGTGATTAGATCAATAAAATAGTAACATTTTATTCTAACTTTTAATAGATTTAATAATAGTAACATTCTACAAATACTGTCTTCCAATTTGAATAAAATGAAAAATTGAATGAGAGATTCTTGTTTATCCTAACTTTAACTAATATAATAGAATGAATCAATTGCAATCAATCCAATTTATTCTGGATCAAATAGTGGAAAACCTTTGCATATAAAAATTAGAATGGGTCACCATTGTGGGTTCCAGTTAGAATGGATCATGATTGTAAGTTTCAGTTAGTTTTAGTTATATCGTCGATTAAGAAATTTAAAGTTCGATTTCTGCTTACACCAAAACTAATTAATGTTTTGGTTTGGTGATAATAAGTAATCATTAAGAACAGATGCTATAAATTAAAATTTTATCTCAAAAAAATAATGGGTCATGATTTTGTAAACTAAAATGGCAATTGGCAATGATGCATTTATTTGTAGTTTCACTAAACTCTTTATTCGTAAAATAAAAAAAAAAATTGTGATAATTTTTTTTTTTTTTGATAAACAAAAATTGTGATCATGTACTTTAAGATATTGCGAAGAGTCTTTTTATTTATTATTTATTTTTAATCTGAAAAATAAAATTGCCATTGCTATTGGGGTGGGTTAGTCACGTGGGAAACAAGCTCTAACTCAATCACATTTCTCAATGGATGGAGCAAGTACATTAGTCTTATTATTGTTTTTTTTTTTTTTTTTTTTGAAACTTCTTATTATTGTATTTGAATACAGTTTGATCAGGTTTAGAAATGGCAAAAGACCATTCCACAGTAGCTGGATATTTTGCAGTTGTTTTTGTCCACATTCAACAGCCAGAAAGTAATACTTAATGAGTCAAAAAATGGAGAAATTTATAAATAATTAATATTTTTATTACGAACAACAAATAGCTTACAGAATTAATGAATTACTGTGTGTATCCTCGGTCTCTTGTGTGTGTCTAGTGTCCACTATTTATAACCTCGGTCTACAACTATAAAGGTTAAGCCATTTTGTAGTTATATTCTGGTTATATAATGTATTATAAACCCGGTTTAAAACACTATTATTATTTTCGTGTGTGTTTTAATAAGTATTACTGTTTACTCAAAAAAAAAAAAAAAAAGTTAAAGACTTTTTGATTACATGTACATAAGCTTTGAACATAAATATTTCATATATTAATTGTTTTTTTGATAATTCAATAAATACAATGAAAGAGAGAGAATTTGAACCTTGAATATTTTTGTTAGAAACAACGACATGTGCCAGTTGAGATACAAAATTTTTAGCAAATATTTCATATAATTTAAGCACCATGTTTCCGCTATTTCAAAAACCACGCATTAGTATTAATAACAGTGATTGGTTGTGATTCATTTTATATTTAGGTATTTCAGGTAATTAATTGATTTTTTTTTTCTTTTGTATTCATTTGATATTTTGTTTCATTTATTATAAATTACATCATAAACATTTATAATTATGGAAATTTGACGGTGATCATATATACATATACTTATTTTAGCAAAATAAATCTCTCTCTCTCTCTTCCCTATGGCCAACTTGTTGAAAAAGGGGCATGTGTAATACTCCTTTCATATGGGGTAGATCTCACACGCGTGAGACGTACTCCTAAGAAAATATAAAAAATGTTCAATGCATAGTAAATTTTTGGAAAATTTTGCAATACATAAGGAAACCAGATCAGACAATTTAAGATATTTACAATAAGAGGTTGCCAACAAATGAAAATATATTAGGCAAATAAAGCTAACAAAAAAAACATTGTAGAAAACCATGGCCGTATGCATATTAAGAAATTTGTTTTAGCTCGAATTTGGAGCTTATCAAGATAAGAGTTTCTCAAGTTTCGAGCCAAAAGAATGCAATAGTGAGTTGTCATGTCACAAAGGCTTATTCAATGAGGGAATTAACTTCGTGGTTAGGTCATGACAACTCTGTGTACCTAATGGAAAACTTATTTTGGAAACTATCTGCATTTCTCTATTGTAGAACCATATTTCATGCCTCATTTTATTATCGTTTATATCGAATCATGTCACAAAGGCTTATTCAATGAGGGAATTAACTTCGAGGTTAGGTCATGACAACTCTGTGTACTTAATGGAAAACTTATTTTGGAAACTATCTGCATTTCTCTATTGTAGAACCATATTTCATGCCTCATTTTATCATCGCTTATATCGAATCAATTCCACTAATTTTCAAAGATGAAACAAATTTGCTGTAAAACAATGGATAAAGCATAAGGAAGCATAAAAGGAAATAAAAACATTCACAAACCCATAAACAAAATGAATTTTCCTAATTAACTAAATTTATAGAAAATACAAGCTTAACTAAAAATTTATTGCCCATGTACACCTGAGAATTAAGATAGTCATAATTGTAAAACAAAATACAATTAATTTTCTTTATTGGGCGGAACTATGAATTTTTCTTTAGGGGGCCAGATTTTAATCTAAAAAATAATTGAAAGTATATATAGAAACACACATAGACATATATGCATATAGGTAAAGGTCTGTATTTTAAAAAAAAAAAAAAAATGCAGCCAAAATTTTCATACCGAATGAAAAAAGAAGTAAACTAACACCACTTAAAGTTCTTGAATTCTTATGGAAAAAAGAAAGTTCTTGAGTTCAATTTCTCTTTTGAGCTTTTAAAATTATAAAATTTAGCTATATATTTACTTTTCAGATAAGATCACATATATCTCACTGAGAGATTGTCGTACAGTATTAACTATTAAGAACTATAAAGAGTTTTTAATACTAAAACGTAAGTCTAGACATTTTTATTGTCTCTATAATACATTCATAGCTTTATTCTCATTCATAACTTCCTTGAAGAACTCTTTTATTGATCAATTTAAAATATCTAACTTCATTTTATCTTTTGAGAGGTGAACTCATAGTTTTAGGGAGCTCAACTTAAAATATCTAGCTTCAAAAATCCAAAACGTAGTTCATCATATCCCCTGGTAGGAACTACTTTATAATGCCCAAGAACTAGCCCAATAATGAAGCTTTTTTACACTAGGAGATAGATACTGAGGTCCTTCCCTGGCCCAAGCCGAGATTAAACAAAGCACTCATGACTTGAGTGTCTAGTGGGGATCACTCTATTTCATGCTTTGAGAATCTCTCTCTCTCTCTCTCTGCTTTTCAATTCATTTGGGGTATTTATAGGGGGCCTTAAAGGCTTGAGTGAAGGCTTTGGTCTAATCTCCCTCTCCTTTGTCAAGATGATAGAACGTGTTAAAGCCCAATCCTACCATCCTATAGTTATATTAGTCAAGAGCAATCATTCAACTTTTAATGCATGAAGGCTATCAATAAGTGTCAGTAATTATGTGAAAGTGACGAGAAAATACAAGGTGTTTCGGATGCATGCATCCTCCCACTCACATGAGGGTAGGCCCCACACATCCTCCCACCCTCATGTGAGTGGGAAGATGCATGCATCCGAAACACCTAATACCACCTTGAAAGTGACAATTTGCTTCTTAAGGATTTTGTCCGAACCATTGCACACTTTTTGCATGGTGGTCACTCCACAAGTATAGGTGCTTATGGGGTGTAGGGGGTAAGGGCCGGAATTCAAGTTTCTAAGAGGGAGTTTCACACACATATGCACTTAGATTATATTAGAATAAAATTTTTATTTTGTATTAAAAAAAGAAGAAGATGTCATCCGAAGGCCGAGAGAGGTGTTTAATACAAATACATTGAATTTCTTCCTTAGTAGGTAGTGATATCAGCTAGGTCTGCATTGCAAAATAGCTCAACACGGTGACTCCTTTGTCAAACCATATTTGCGTCATTGGGATGAAGCTTAGTGTGAGTTTGGATACAACATTTTCAGCTCAATGTTTGCATCCGTGCGTTTTTTAATGAGTCCCGTGCATTGTTCACAGGACTCGCAAGTACTTTTTTTCAGCAAAAACAACTTTAAAACTGGGTCTCACGGCACTATTCACACATTTAAAAATTATTTTGTTACAGTATTTTCAGTTTTCAGCAATAAGCGGTATCTAAACAGACACTTAGATGTTAAACCTTGTTTTTTAAGAAGTTGGGCGTAGTTAAGGATCAAATCGTTGGCACTTGTCAGTTGTCATATTATCAAATTTTATTAAAGTTTATAAAAATGCATAATAAAACAAACCACAAAGAAGGGGAATGCCTTATAAAGCAAACTATAAGAAAAGTAAGTGTTACAAAATAAAACACATAATAGTTACATATTTTAAGGGTACACGAATATCTCTGCAATTTAACCCCCATCCTTTTTTTTGGCGTTCCATGAAGATGGGAATTCAAGTTCCACTTACCAAGATAAAATGCAAAATGATGTCTAAATTTTCTTGTTCCAATTTATTTACTTATTTTTTATATAATTTATCAAAATGTCGCTTAGCCCACAACATGATGTCGTTTAACGAGAAATATGTTACGTGTACGATCAGTAAAAGTGTTGTCGTTTATAACGAAAGTCGTTGTTCCATTCCAAGCATCGCACTTCCCAGACTATTAAACCCGGGTGTACTCTTTACGGTTTTACCGTTGGACAGTGCCAATTTACAAAAACCTGTGATTAAAGATTCACTAGTACCATGAAATTCACATTCCCACTTTAGCTTTCTTAAAAGAAACTATGAATTTCAATCACAACATGAATGCTGAGTGCTGAGTGCTCCCACTTCATCTAAATTATCTGTTTCAATTTTAAGGTCAGCAATGGCTTCTGTTATATTCTTTAAGGTTTGAGCTTAAACTATAGTTAGTTGCGTGCAGAAGGGTTATCAAAGAGTTGGGTTTGTAATGAATATGTGTGGGATATTTGGTTAAAGAAAAAAAAGTTACGGAGTTTTTTCACAAAATGGGGTTGGTGTAACTGATATGAGCAACACCATGCTTTCTAGGAAATGGGTTCTTTTAGATTTCATTCATAGATGCAACAATTTTAGACCTTTCAAGCAAATCCATGCACAATTACTAACATCAGGCATTGTTCGTGATGAGTTGGTAGTTAACAAAGTTGCCGAGTTCTTTGGAAAATTTGTTGAATATGTTGAATATGGTTGTGATCTTTTGAAGCAAATTGATTGGTGCACAAGCTCATTCCCATGTAATTTGCTAATATCTAGTTATGCTGGTAGTGACACGCCTGAAGCAGCAGTTTTGGTATATAGAAGGATAGTTAGGGATGGATTTATGCCTGATAAGTACACATTTCCAGTGGTTTTGAAATCTTGCACCAAGTTTTCAGGGAGTGGAGAGGGTAGACAGGTTCATGGGGTGGTTGTTAAAACGGGTTTTTTAGGTGATGCATTTGTGGGAAACTCACTTGTGCATTTCTATAGTGTTTGTGGTGTTTTTTGTGCTGCTACTAAGGTGTTTGATGACATGCTTGTGAGAGATGTGGTGTCTTGGACTGGTTTGATATCTGGGTATGTGAGGTCAGGATTGTTTGATGAGGCTGTAGCTTTGTTTTCAAGGATGGATGCAAAGCCAAATGTCGCAACTTTTGTAAGTGTGCTTGTGGCTTGTGGGCGAATGGGGTATTTGAGTTTGGGGAAGGGGATTCATGGATTAATTTTTAAGCGTGTTGGGATGGATTTGGTGGTTGGCAATGCTATCATGGATATGTATGTCAAGTGTGAGTGTTTGTGTGAAGCAAAGAAAATCTTTGATGAGCTCCCTGAGAGGGATATTGTATCATGGACTACTATGATTAGTGGATTGGTGCAATGTGAACATCCCAAAGAGTCATTGGAATTGTTTCACAAAATGCATGGTTCAGGCATTGAACCTGATGGGTTTCTACTTACTACTGTGCTCTCAGCTTGTGCCAGTCTTGGGGCTCTTGATTATGGCAGATGGATCAATGAATATATTTATCTTAGGGGCATCAAATGGGATACTCATATTGGAACAGCTATGATTGACATGTATGCAAAGTGTGGCTGTGTAGAGATGGCATTAAGGACCTTCGATGAGGTGCCTTATAAGAATGTCTATACATGGAATGCCTTGCTAGGGGGTCTAGCAATGCATGGGCATGGGCATGAGGTGCTCAAACATTTTGAAGAAATGATTAGATCAGGTATGAGGCCCAACGAGGTGACATTTCTTTCTATTTTGATAGCTTGCTGTCATTCTGGCTTGGTTGATGAAGGTCGTAGATACTTCTATCAAATGGTAAGTCAACAACATAATCTTTCTCCCAGGTTAGAGCACTATGGATGCATGGTTGATATGCTCTGTAGGGCTGGACTCCTGGATGAAGCTCAGGAGCTGATAAAATCTATGCCCATGCAACCTGATGTGCTGATATGGGGAGCTCTTCTCAGCGCTTGCAAAGCCAATGGACATATTGAACTCTCTCAAGAAATATTAGATCGACTCCCAGAACATGAGTCACAAGATAGTGGGATATATGTGCTCCTATCCAATATATATGCTACCAATCAAAGATGGGCTGAAGTAACAAGGGTAAGGAGGTTGATGAAGGAGAAGGGAATAAAAAAGGCCCCTGGATCAAGTGTTATAGAGGTGGATGGTAATGCTTATGAATTTCTTGCTGGTGATACTAGCCACCCTCAAAATGAGGATGTGCATAAATTGTTAAACATCCTTGCTAATCAAGTCTATCTTGAAGGGCATTTTTCAGACCCATTCTTGATCAGATGAGTATAATTTTGTTGCAAAGTTGAAGAGCCTCTTTTTTTTTTTTTTCCAAATTAGATTTTAATGTAACATTCTGATAAATTTCTGCCATTTTCTTGTTTTCCAAAATAGTAGCCTGTGTTCCATCAAGGAAAGAGACTGATTGTCATCTAATAGTTTTGATTAATCAATTGTTCATACATGTACAACAGAGCAATAGATTTGTGCATTAATGTTTACTGCATGACATGATGTATTCTTACTTACTGTGAATCCTGACCAAAAATCTTAGTGAAGATGTTTGCCACTCAATTCCTTGGTTTGATATATGCAGAAGTACTGCAATCTTGGATGCCATATTTATTTTAGTACCCTATATCTGTTAGGGAAAGCATGAATAACAGTCAAATTAACATATGAGAGACTGAAGATGGATTGATTTCCTCTCAGTTCTTTGTAATTGTCAGGGGCAATATGGTGGACCATCAAATTATTTTATTAATTCATCCTTACAAGAGATTGAATCCAGGTTGATTCAATATGTACCGTGAGCTGTCATTTAGCCTTGCAAACAAGAAGCTGTTTTTATTTGCCTTGTAATCAAAATTTCCAAAAACAGTCATTTCGGTATGAGGCTGACTGAGCAGCATGGATATTGATATCAATGATATCCAAATTCTGGTAAGCTATGTATAAATATCTGATAAAAAAACATATGACACAATCTAAACTGATATGAATGTGCTTCCTTAAGTGTCTGCAATTTATTGCTGGAAAAGGGGGTTCTAAATGAGTAAGTATTAGTTTTATGAGTTTTCTGACAGATTACCGACATGGGTTAGGATCTGAATGTGTGTAGGATTCTGATAATGAAGGTTGTGAATTACCTGGTGAAAGTAAATAGTCTTGTGTTATCCATACCAATTTGTAAATAAGAGATACAGTGCATACTTGAACTGACAAAAAGATAGATGAGGCAACTTCCATGCCCATGAAATAAAAGAAAGGTCCATGATGGCAATTCTTGGCCAAAAGTACTTCTTTTTATCACTTTAAGAATCTTCTTTTTATCACTATGGTCATAAGTCATAAAGTCATTCCACACACTCTAAAAAAGAAGGTGATTTGATGTATAGATTGGACAAAGAAATTCGTAACCTTTTTTTTGATAAGTATGTTTTGGCTGCAAGGGGAGGGGAGGGGAAGGGAAGATTCGTCACAGTCTATTGAGCTACTCCTTGGGGTTAGAAATTTGTAACCCCTTTGGAAGAATGGTTTATGAAACCAAACTCTGTGCATTGTGCCAAGTTTGTGGAAATTGTTACAATCATAAAAAGCATCACAGAATTTTCAAATTTTTTCCCTCTTCACTTGGGAATTGAAAGTTATAGATTTCATTGAAACTATTTCTGAGTTCTTACATAAAGAATAACTGACGTCTTATATGAAAGACCTTGGAGCAATCTGTACAATTTAAGACACAAACCCTTATAACTAAGTTTGGCCACTGGACCAGAGATGTTCTTTTGTAGAGCTCATTCTTTTTATCTTTAGTTTTTTATGATCAAAGTTGTTAAACTATTAACTGTGTAATTTTTTTTTTTTGGTGAAATATGACTGCATTAGTGGTTTTTCCTTCCCCTATGCTGGGACTCTGGCAGAGTAATTTTGATTGGTAGATTTCCTGACAAGTTTCTTATATTTTTATTGGTGAAGTATGACTGCATTAGTGGTTTCTCCTTCCCCCGTGCTGGGACTCTGGTTGAGTAATTTTTGATTGGTGGATTTCCTGTCAAGTTTATGATATGAGCTACGATCTGAAAGTTCATCATTCTGTTCAGGAAGGTGATTAATCACATTGTGAGTTATATTTGAGTCTATTGTGATTATATGTTTGGGTTCTGTGGTTGAAGGCATACACTTGTTACATGTGATTTATTTAGTTTCAGTTGGTCATATGTGTGTGTGTATTATTTTGCTTTTACTGCTGTATTTTTGGAGGTATCCAATTCTTCAGTTTTGGTTGTTTTCCACAAGAGATGAGTTGCAGCTATTGTTGGAACTGAAATAGAGGGGTGGAGGGTATGCACACTTTGATAGGCAAAGGAAACAATGGGATACAAAGTGATCAAGGCAAGTTGGCATGAGTCTTTCTGTACTTGTATGATGTATTGTATTAGTTGCAACTTTTGGGATGATGATGAAATACATAGATAAAGGATATCTTGGAAAATTGGAAGATTGGACAGCAGCTTTCATTCTTCAGTGAGAATGTGAGGAATGTGAATCCTTCTCTTGTTTGTATGTTTTCTGTGCTATGGTCCTAGAGTGCAGGGTTATGAAACCAAGGCTTCTAACATGAAATTACTCTGGATGGTCTGGAACTAAAAAGAAAGCAAGAAAAGAAAAAGAGAGAGGACAGAACTTGATTCTGAGTCTTTTGACCCCAACTAATCATATAGGTTTTACTTGTGTTTATATTAAGGGTCTCAGTGCTATAGTATATTTCTCTAAAGGCTTGTTGGGGTCCTTTCTTTGTTTATACATCATGTTATTTCTCCATGTTATTTATAAATGCAGTCAATCTAACCATTATTCTATCACAGTAAACAAAGTTGATCTCCTTGTGGTACATATGCTCATTTCATGTCTTGCTTTTCTCATGTAACTCTTTCCTTATTTCTCGTATGATCCTTTTCATCATATGATTCTTAACAAGTGTTTGGATTTGAGCAAGTGAATTAAAATTTATAGTTATGACATTATCTGCAAAACAGAGAATAGAAGGTGAATGTATTATTTTCTAAATGTGATTTTTTTTTTCTCACTGCATATTTAGTGAGTTGAAACATTTATGCACATTCTTTTTAAGGTGTAGGACCTGCTGCTAGAAAGTGCTATTATAGATTATTCCAAGAAATGTCTAGGGTTGCTAGTTGCAATCATGCAATCTAGCATCATGGCGTTGATTGTGTAACTTTCACTGTCCATTAGATTATGTTCAAGCCTTTAGCAAATCACCAAGTTTGACTCTTGTGCGTGCTAGTTGTAGATTTTAATAGCTTTGAAAAGGAAAGACTTACAATGGTAATAACTATCAAGATCAGATAAAATATTTTAACACAAAGACTACGTATGAACAAAAGAAATTCTGATATGTTAATGAATAACAACTATGTACCCAACATATATTTTTTGTTATCTGTGTGATGAGCTTGAGGCTTATGTTTGCACATTCATCTCCACACACTGTAAATGTCATCAATTTTTGCAAATCCTCAATCATATTTGCATTGACATGGAAAGATGAAATAAATAAGATTTTGTGGTAGTAATTTCGGCGACAGCAAGTGCATTCATGTTTCATTCTATAGTCTACCATGTTTATATCAGTTGTAGATTTTGTTCTGCTGAAATACATGTGCAAAGTATAAATTTGGAACGGAAGTATATTCATGAGAACTGAAAATTTCTGAAACTCATTCAATGAAAGAACAAATGGGGATTACCTCTACTATGACAATTTACTTTTTCATTTGTTTAAAAACCTTGACTTGATTGCACTGGCTTCAATTTCTGAACTCCGTCATCCTGAAGAATAAATGAATAATTTCATTCTTAAACTTCAATTGTTTTCTGATTAAGAGCTGTATATCTCCACCTCTCCTTCTCTACAAAGTCTGCATCCAAGAACCGAGCAACAAAAGCCCAAAGCTTGTAGGTGTCTTGAAAATTAGTCAGGAACCCAAGTGCTGCTGTAACGACAGTGATTCCTTGATCAGTTTTGTCTTTCCTCTTGTTTTTCACCATTTTCTCTGACCCACTTTCTCTTTTCTCTAGTACTCTCTCCTTCTCTTCTCTGTACTTATCTGAGAACCAAATATTTTTCAAGAATCCATAGCTTAGAGATATGTTGCTTCTATCAGCAAGTTTTTGTACAAGTACAGGCTCAACCTTTTCTCCTTTCCAATCAAATACATTGAATGCCAATGCAGGTCCTCTGTCAAATTTTATCTTTGGCCCATATATTCTTACCAGGGGTTTCCCCTCTGTGTTAGGATGATCAAGCTTCATGAAAGAGCTCACAAGCCAATTGACCAGGTACCTTGCTCTGTTAGTGATCAGTATTAGTCCCAATGAGTCCACCAGGTCCAAGCCCCCGCATTCAATTTCCAAGCTCTCATTTCTGCTGCTTTTGGCATTTCCTCGTTGAGTTAATTCAATACTTGTATCTGATTCCCCAATTTCAGAAGCTTCAGATTCTTTTGATTCTGTAGGTTCCTCTAGTTTGAATCTTCCAGACTCCGTAGCTTCTATACGACCAGAGAAAGAGCTTGACGTTGGCAATTTATCTTCTTGTAGTCCAGCTCTCGGTGTCTGTTCAAATTCTGTTTCTGTACCGGAGGACTCATCCACTAACCAAGACAGCTTCTTTGCAGGGACAAGATTGACAATCCCTGGACTTATAGATTCTTCCAGGATTGGAATAGTAGACTTCTTGACAAAGAGGCATCCAAAACCAGAAGGGTTATCCCCAAAAACCTTGTAGAAGGAACAAATGAGAAAGTCTGGTTGAAATAAAGAGAGGCCAAAGCTATCCATGTCCTTTGGTCCTAATGCACAAGCATCAATCAATATGTGCCATCCATTCTCTTGTGCAATGCTCATCCAGAGGTAAGGATATCTAGCTCCTGTTATTCTAGAATGAAGTGGAAAGACAAAGAGTCCCCTCTTCTTTTTCTTCTTTTTACTCTCAATTATCTTCCTCAATTTCGCTGACTGAATCCTTAGTCTTGGCCATGAAAATTCAGCTGACGTGATTTGTGCTCCTCTCTTCTCTGAGCTACTTGTCATTGCTTCCACTGCCTCACTCTGATAGTCATAAACTGTTAGAAGCTTCCTACTAGATTGGAACGGGTAAGCTTCTGATAAAAGTTTAAAAGCTGAGGTTCTATTTGCTGTGAAAACCATGCTGTAGTCGTTTTCGGAGATATTAAGGAACCCCATGATCCTTTTCTTCATTGCAGATTCAAATTCTGATTCTTGCCCACCATGAAGTAGCAAAATCTTTAGATTCCCTGTCTTGTAGGATATACTAAAGAAGGGGAAATCTGATTTTTGTGGAGGTGATGGTGGTGGTGGTGGGGGAGAGGAAGAAGAAGAAGATAAGGCAATTTGTTTTCTTGAAGGGTCATGATTTTGCAGCTGAGAATAGGAGAAAAGGCCTATGCCAATGTAATCAAGACAGGTATGGTTGGAAAGGGAGAGATGGTAGTATTCTTGGGCTCTTATTTGATCAGCTTGATAGGTATCAGAATACTGAGGGTAAGCTTTTCTGAATTCAATGAATGATTCTTGCAAAGATGGGAGAGACTCATGGTTTGTAAACTTGGTGTTTGGGAAGATAGAGGATGTAGTTGTTGCTGCAAAGTTGTGGCGGCAAGCTGAAGTAGTGCTTCTGGACATGGACTCTTTGTTCTCAGTTGCTTGCAAGTTGAGGAGTGGGGTTGGGCAACAGCCATTAAGGCATGACACAGATTCCTCATTTCGACAAGATGACTGCATTTTCTCCTCTCAAATGATTCTAGGAAATTTTTTTTGGCTTTGATTTCCTCCCTCCTATTGGTTTTCTTGTTGCTTTCTATCAGTCAGCTATCATCCTTTATATATGCTAATTTGTAGCTTAGCGAAGTTTACAAGTTTTTACGTTTGTTTTTTTAATGAGTTTTTGACAGAGTGGCCGACGGCAGATTGTATTAACATATTGAACTGGTATAAGGTAGCAAAAATTGACAATGTCATCCATTTTCACCAATTTGACCTTGTTATATGCCATATTTTCTTAAACTTCATGCGGCTAAATCTACCTCATCAAGCTAGATCTTTTGACAGGGGATGGTTGATTCACCATTTATTTAAGTCAGATTTGTCCACTGGCTTCAATTCTTATTACATTAAGATTTTCCCAATTGCACGAAGAGCATCCACATTAGTAGATGCAAAATCTTACAAAATGTAAAAAATCCTTTATTTTACACATTTTGACCAAAAAAACACCCGAGTGTAAAATTGCGCATAAATGCATAATTACTGCCGTAAGAGTGGGGTTCACTGGTACCAATTATTAGTGGTCATCACATGGCTCAGTCTGAATGCTTTTTTTCAACGGGACCTATGCAGCTATGCTATTTATTATTATGTGAAATGTTGTTGCTAATAGCTTGTACAAATGATTCATAGTCTTTTGACAAGATGACATACATTGTTTGCATCTGTTTGGTTGGAAGGGTGAAAAAGTGGGAGGATAAAAAATGGTGGGAGGATAAAAAAGATTTTAATTTCTCTAATTTTTGTTTGGTTGAGAGTGGAAAAATGGAGAGATGGAAAAAGTAAGTTTGTATAAAGTTACTTATATACCCTTATTAAAAAATGATGATCAATTAAAACAAAAAAGTGACAAAAAAACTAAAAAAAAAAAGCAATCACCCAATTTATTAAAAAATAAAAATCATGTTAAAAAAAAAATCATGTCTAGTTAAACTAAAAAAGAAAGAAAAAAAAGAAGAAGAAAAACAAAACAACTATCACACAAGAAAAAAAAAGCAACGTTTAGGAAAGAAAAGAAAAAAAAAGGAAAAAAAATTGGTAACGTGCCCACTCACAGCCATAGCCCCAGGAAAACA
Organism: Notholithocarpus densiflorus; assembly: GCA_030021035.2. NCBI lineage: Eukaryota > Viridiplantae > Streptophyta > Magnoliopsida > Fagales > Fagaceae > Notholithocarpus > Notholithocarpus densiflorus. The sequence goes on from JARYZH020000017.1 coordinate 4,618,106, forward strand.
AAAAATTAATAATAATAATAAAAAAAAGAGAGAAAAAAGCAGAGAGAGGCAACGTGCCCAGCCAAAAAAGAAAAGAAAAAAAGAATTGAACATGGACATTTTTGTCTATAGAGCAGCACTATTTTTTCCCTTCAATTTTCTCTCTATTTTAAAAAGAAAACTTTTTAGTGAATCCGAGGAGAAAATATCTAAACCCTACTATTTATTTTCTTTTCTTCCCACCCAATCAAGTATACTTAAAAAAATTTTCCTTCTTATTTCCTATCTAAAATTTTTCATCCACTTTTCCCTTCCCACAAACCTATCATATTAATTTTATTAGAGTTGGAATATAAAAGGCCAACACAAAATACTAGGCATGAAAAACAAAAAGGACAAGAAAAAATCAAGGTGGCTCTCTCACACGAATTGGGGCCACACCCTATCTGACTCCGCCACTGCTTTCGCATGTGGTATAAATCTCTAAATTGAAATAGTGCCAAGGAGTCTATGAGGCTGTGATGGGCTTATTTTGCCTTTTTGGAAAGTTAATTAGAGGCTAGAATTTAAAGAAACAAGCAGAAGTGGACGACAAAAAGGGCTTTATATTGGCCAGCTTTATCAATTGCTGGACCAAAGGTGTCACTTTAAGATTGCTTCTAAGTTTGCTTAAAGTCTTAAGCTCCATAATATTACATGATTAGATATGTCCCACACCCACTCCTTCCAGACTCGTGACCACAAAAAACACTTTCTGTTTGTCTGGTGGTAGTTGTGCGGCCAAAACTTATATCCATGCTCTGATTTCTTAGACACAGTCCAAGTAGGATTTGGTTGAAGTTCTGTTTTTTATAATAAGGTACAAAAATATAGCACATGACATATTCAATGATTAAATTAATTTAATTTTTTTAAACAATTGATAATTTATTCTTGTATCGGATATCAAACAACCTTGATATAAAAAAGATAAAAAATAGTAAGTTACACCAATTGGGCTCCTAATACCATTGGAACTGTGTTATATGGTTCTTTGTTTTTCCTGAATTTTTTTTTCATAATTTTTTTTCTATGTTATTGACTTATTGTTGCAAACTCAAATTTTGTAAGCAACATAAAGCATTGAGCTAAGGTTTTGTAGACTATAGTGGGCTTTAGCAGAGGTACATATTAAAAAGGAAAAGGTGAACATTGACTGTCCTTGATGTGTTGCAATAATGAAAAAGAAAAGTGGGAAAGCAAAAAGAGAGAAAGCATTACTTGGACTTGTATATTATATGTAATCTTGACTTGTGCATCCTCTTATTACAATTTTTACATGAGAAAATAACCATGGATGACAAATAGGAATTCATGTCCAGCACATATTTTGACATAATATTGGCTTTGGCAAGTGCATATGCAAAATCCAAACTTGAGAAAGCGTTTTGAGCCATAGCTGTTGAAACAATGCAATGGAATATTGGTTTATCAAACACTTCTTTGTTTCCAAAAGCCTCCCAGTCCCAGATGAAAATTGAGAAAACTGAACAAATCTTGCACTGATATTTTGACCCTCTTTTCTTCCAAGGTTGTGCTACAAGTGTCACTTAAAGGAAATTGCTTTTGACCCCACAAATTAAGGACACTATAGATGGAACCAACCTTGAAGTTCTCAAGCTAATGAAATTTTTTCATATCCCCACCTTTTATTTTATTGCATTTTTACTTTTTTTCAATCAATGGGGGCATGACTCATGAGTTGGAAATTTTTGCTACAATTGCCTTTTGTTAAACTCGAATTGCCGCTGTATTTGGCGTTTGGTCACGAGTCATGACCAAGATTCCCGCAGCAACGTGTGCCCAAAGCTTTGTATCTCTGGACTTCCTCAAATAGACAGTTATTTGGCATTGGGCCACGAGGCCAGCAACTCTGCAAATAGAATGTTCTTGTTCATTCACACTGGCTGTTAAGATTGGCGTTGATTTTGCATCAATGAATCACCCTAAAAGTCCAAAATCAAAGTAGGTAGAACAGAAAATGTAACTTGTAAAAAGTATATTTTACGGTTGGAAACAGTACTATAATTTTTGTTTTTGTTTTTTTAATGAAACAGCTCTATAAATGTTGACAGTTAATATTGATGATTTTTTCTCTCTCAATAAAAAAAAAAAAAAGGGTATTCGGTGAACAGTACCAAAAAGTATAGTAAGGCCTATGAATAGTAGCAAGTCATACCACACCTTTGATTGATGATCTGTTGAAGGATAGGAGCCTAGGAGGTGATGGTTGCATAGTACATGAATGTGGTTGTCTTGGCTAGAAATTAATTGAAAACAAGCAAGAGAAGGGGCAGGGTTGATTGGGTTCATAATTGGATCTAGTTAATATGGTGCTCTTAAAGCGCTTGTTAATGGATTATTTTAAAAAAAATTTTAATATCACTTTCATGGTAAATATATAAAAAAATGTCAAAAAATTCATTTGCCTTTTCTTTTCCCATAAAAAACTTTTAAAAATATTTCATAAACCAACACCCTTAATGTATCTGTTAACTTTTTCCAAAGCTTCATACAAAAAACATAATACAAAATTTGTCAATAAATGTATATTAGATTTGTCAATGTTAGGTTCATATTTTTCATGTGTTAGCATATCTTTTGACAAAACACACTTTACTTGTATTTGGGTAGTTTTAAGTGGATTCTAGAATATCATGAAGTATCTCTCGTTACTATATCAAGTGGTATTATTGAAAACATGAAGAATGCATAAAGAAACAAGTGAGAAAAATTGAAAATAGTGAACCTCGACACAAGTCTTGACACAAACTCGATACAAGACTTCTATCGAAAATTAATGAGGAATCTCGATACCTCTCGATTTATCGAGCTTCGCAAATCTAGAATTTTCAGATATGTTTTTCGGCCCATGATGACTTGGACTTCTAGGGTTTCGTTCACTAAACTTCTAAGAGATAAAAAAAGGTTTATTTTAAAGTCATCACAAGACACTGTGACTCAATTAGAGAATCTATGCACTTATTGTGAAGCTACTGCGTTCTTATACACCTTAGGGTTTTGTGACCAAGTGCTTCTTTCTCTACAGGTGTATTAAAGAACTTTGCATCCAACAACAAGCTTCAAGTTGCTGGGAGTTAGTCATATGCTAGGACCTGTGCAAAGGGAAGAAGTCTTTACAAAATCAAGACTAATTGGGGATTGGCGTAAGGATTCAAGTCATTCAATTATAGGTAAATACTTTGGGATAGACCAAATTTGGGGTAAGATTCCTTGTACTTGTAATTTCTTGATTTTGATTAGTGATTCATGGGAATGGTGAGATGAAAATCACCTGGTGGGGTTTCTGTTTTGTGAGAGGTTTTCCCCATTAGTCAACAAATCACTGTGTCAAATTTACTTTCCCTTGCACTCTAGATTACTTAGTGATTTGTTCGTGCCTCCACAATTTTGCATGTAATTTGACCTAATTAATCAATTTGAGTAATTAAATTAATTAACTGAGTTTAATCTATAATCCAACAGTCAAGAACCTTGTAGTTTAGTGGCATTGTTTGTTCTTGCCCTTTGAATATGTACTCTCCTATTGTATGTAATAACTATTCAATTATATGAAGAGAAAAAAAAAAGTATAATAGGTTTAAATTTTGAGTGACATTCACGTTGTTATGATAATTATAATTATTTTGAATTTGACATTCATATTAATTTTATAGATTTTTTTATTATTATTTATTTATAGAAAAGCGTTGAACCATTCACATTTTTGTTTTTATTTTTTTATTTTTATAAGAAGTTGCAAGGTTGCACTATTCACATTACTTGTAAGGGCGGGCTTTAGCTCTTAGGTCCAAAAGATGAATGGACTAAGACCCAAAGAGCCTAGTACAATAAATTTGTAGAGAATGGGCTGAAAAGCTAGGCTTCAATGAAGTGGACGATGCTCTTAATGAGCTAAGGATGGTAAGAGAACAAGGAAAAAGCAATAAATAGACAAACGTGACACATTGAAATTCTTCCTCGGCAATGTCCGAGGAGAGTAGTTCTTGAATATATTTCTCTTAACTTTGATTACAATCACTTTTCTTAATACTACAATGTTTTTACTACCGATTTCTCTCCCCTGCCTTTGGAGGGTCTCTCACATTATATAGCTCCCTTTGGGCAATCTTAACCCTCCATTTGTTGATTGTCCAGTACACCACTTGAGTGCTTGTCCTATCAGACACCTTCCCAAACCCCCTGTGAGTTGCGGCAGCTAAGGCAACACTGTTCAGGGGTTTTCTCCACATAAATGCAGTTAGGAGGTTTGGTGGGATGCATTAAATGTGGAGGTAGCCACCCATTCCTCAGTCACGTCAGTGCTAATTCCTTCTCTGAAACTCTTTCTCTACAGTACGACTTCCCCTGGTGACGCGTTATTGACGTTAGGGATGGCAATAAAAGTCCAACCCGCGGATACCCGGTCCGACTCGACCCTAATGAGTCGGATTTTACCCGGTCCGATAAATAATAGGGTCGGGTATGGGTCTTTAAAAAAAACCCGAAGCGGGTCCGGGTTGGGTCCGGGTTTTTGTCATACCTGGCCCGGACCCGACCCGTTTAGATATAAAATTACCAAAAACCCCATTTATATATATATAAACTAAAAAACCCTACTTCCTCTCATATTCCACACTTAGCTCCATCCATTTCCCTCACAGCCTCACTCTCCTCTCCCTCTCTGACTAATGGACTCACCCAGTCACCCTCTTCTCCCTCTCTCACTCACTCACTCACTAACGGACTCAACCTCAAGCTCTGACCTCTGTCACTCACCGCCGCCATCACACGATCTCACCGCCGACCTCAAGCTCTATCACTGTCAGTCTCAAGCTCTGTCACCGCCAGTCTCAACATCGTCACAGGTTTGTTTCTTTCTTTCTTTGTCTTCTCTGAGCTTCGATTTGTGTTCTCCAAGTGTAGCTCAGCCAAGATCTGCCACCTCCGCCAAGATCTTCCACTGCCAAGATCTTTTTTTATTTATTTTATAGGTTCGTTACTTGGTGCCTAAAAGGGCTATTATTGTGTATATTCATTTATGGGATTTATTTTGTAGATTTTTGAACTTGATGTAATGGTCTTGGATTTGGATTTGGGGGATTTATTTTGTATATGTTTGAACTTGTGGCAAATCTTGTTGTAAGGAAGAATTTTTTTTATGTATTTGGGTTATGTATATAGGATTTATGTATGGGTTTGTGATTTTTATGTATTATTTCTTGTGATTTCCATATTTGAGTTTGTGATTTCTGTATTTAATTGTGTTTTGAAAGGGAAAATGAGAAATCTAAAAGTAAATTATTGTAGATTTATGTGAAATTTGAAATCTAAAATTATTGTAGAAATCTAAAATAATTATTGTAAATTAAATTGGTGTAGAAATCTGAGATTTATTAAATTAATTACGGAATTAAAAAAAAAAATTGGGTCATGGTTTAGGCCATTAGGACTTAGGATTGGGCCCTAAAGTGGGCGGGGCCCGTGGAGCCCGACGGGCCGGGTTTGGAGTCTGAAAAAAAAATCCGTTTATTAACCTGGTCGGGTTCGGGTAACGGATACAGACCCGCGGGTCGGGTTCGAGTATAAAGAAACCCGGCCCGAACCCGACCCATTTCCATTCCTAATTGACGTGGCTTTAGTATCTGAGGGTGTGGCTTTCTTGGCATGATAACGACCCCTCTCAGCCATGGGTATGACATGTGGCACAATTACCTTACGGAAATTCCTGTACCCCACATTACTGAAATAGTTTCCTCATAAAAAATAAAAAATAACAAATTACTGATATAGTATTATAGTATGGCAATAATTTTAAATGAGCTCCTAGTCCTAGGTGTTCATGGTTGACGGTTCATCGCACATGTAGTTTTCTAAAATTATAAAATGGGCCAATGGGTCTTATGACCCGCGACTGGTTGTGGGTCACTAGTTGGGCCATGGTGCAATATAGCCCAATCTGGATTTTGGTCAAGAGTTTTTTTTTTTTTTTAAGAAGAAATTTTGGTCAAGAGTTGAGTGTTCCTTCACAAGTTTTTTTATATCATCCTTTGGCCTAATGACAGTGATTGCACGAAATTTTCCTTAAAACTTGTTTGGCGTAACCTCCTTCAACTTGTCATGTTGTAGTTCATAAAACAATTTTTGTGTATTAAATCAGATAATTTATTAAATTATTTAAGTCACATGAATATTAAGTAGGTCATGTGATTAAAAACAGTGGTGAAGTCAGGATTTTAGTTTAGGAGGGTAAGATTAAAAAGAGTAGCGATAGTTACAAACTATGTGTACATGACACCTAGCTGAATTCGTGTTCACAATTTCAACTATAATTGCAAAAAGGTTAAAACACGATTTCACGATTATAATTGAAATCATGTTTTCAAAACATGATATTCATGCTGGAGTGTGTATGACAATGTAATTCAATGGGTGCACCAATAACTAACGAGATTAAAAGCACAATTAATCCAAAAATATTAATTGAGATACAAATAGCTGACTTTATTGACAAAGAAAAATATCTATACAGCCCCAATAATAGCCTTAGCCACGTGACAACAAAATAGCCAAATCATGCAAGTTTAAACAAACTTTTTCTATTACGTTCATAGCATTTCAACCAATTAGCTCTCACCAAAAATAACCTCTGCTATAGATGACTTCGATTAGATAACTTAGATCTAACAAAACACCTTTGAAAATGATGCAACCTTAAACACATCTTTAAAGCCAGCAAGGATTTCCTCTAGGCACTTCAAATTCAGAGCTTCAGAGAGTTAAGGGTGCCAACGTGAAAGTCCCCTGCTTCATGGCTTTAAAACATAGTGTATTTCCCAACTTTTGAAACTTTGCAGCAACAACAACCTGTTGACCCATAAACCCATGGATTAGCTAGCCAAGATTCCCTCAAAAATATTGAATTTCAATTATTGTTAAACACAGGGCCAAGTATCATTCTTCCCATTTGGTGGGGGTCCGAGGATACTCAAAAATATTGAATTTCAATTATTGTTAAACACGAAAAGTGCCATGAGACTTTTAATAATTATCAGAAAAAGAAAAACTACTGTGAGTCCATTATTAAGTTCTTTGTTTTTTTATTTTTTATTTTTTTTTATTTTTTATTTTTAATAATAATATGTAACACTTATCTCTTCTTAGCCAAAAAAAAAAAAAATGTAATACTTATCTCTTGACTCTTGGTTAGAGAGAGCAAACTAATCTAAAAATCTGGTAAAGGGTGACAAAATAATCTTTAGATTCGTATATTAAAGGAGTGAATTCTCATTTGAGTTACTATGTAATGAGTTGGAGGAACTTTCCACCAAAGAAGTTTGTAGGAAAATACTTGCCCACTTAATTTTGATAGCTATAATTGTACAAACAGGTACAATGGAAGAACCATTCACACTATTGGCTCTTAAAAGTTCAGTTAAAAAGCTTTATTTTCTATTAATTAGTTTTTTCCAATACACACATGCATACGATACTTTACTTTATGTATTATATTTAAGTACTTTTTTATTTATTTATTTCATTCACATTCACACATGGGGTAATTATTGGGTACTCCCAGAGTACCATAAATGCGTACTCTTCATTTTCACATAACTGTAGGTCTTACTAATTAAATTTATAGTGAGACCTATAATTCATGTGAGAAGAAGAATATGCATTTATGGTACTCCCGAAATATTCAATAATTTTTTCCTACACGGGCCACACACTACGAATTGAATGCCAAGATCAACCACCTCATGACCAAGTTGTCACTCAACAGTTGAGATTGACCTCTCAATAATTAAGGATGGCTAAGTTGGCCATTCCATGACAGTGATTGTCCGCTCAATGACCAAAATCAGCCAACCTACAACTTAATTGGCCATCCAATAATATCAAGCTAGGCCACTCGATGATACTGATGACTGGAGAGAGAGTTAGAGCATCCACAGCAGTGAAGCTAAAAATTTAGCTATTTGACACCACAAAAAGTTACTTTATCTATTTTACCTACTTACATGCTGCAGCAGTTGATTTATTTTAGCTTTCAACATAATAAAATAATATATATATCATAATAAAATAATATATTTACTACAATAAAATAATATATCCCACTACCAAAAAAACATCACAAACCGATCAATGACACAATCCATAACCACTGCCAACCAAGAATAACCACCCACAACCACCCAACAACAACTAGCAAGCCAAGAACAACCACCCACAACTACGGTCAAAAATCCAAATTAGCCAAAAACCACCACACAAATCACCACAAAAAAAAAAATCAAACTCAAGCTAACTTGGCCAAATTGAAGTGATTTTGACAACTAAACCATAAAACAAAATAAACCCAGAAAACCCAATTGGCAATTTGGCACAGCTAACTAGTGGAAACAACGCCAAAACTTAATTGTATCACATAGCAACCACCGCGCCGAACTGCATCAACCACTGCAACACCGACGACTTCTCCAGCTCCAAAAACCTCGACACCACCATGTCGGGGACTCTCCCGGCCTCGATCGCCGCCGTCAAGTCCTTCGTCAAATTCTTCAACGACCTCCTAGCCTTCGCCAACACCATCAAAGCCTCCTCTCTGTTCTTGTTCTCCGCCGACGACCCCTCATCGCCTCCTCCTCCTCCGCTGCCACCTCCACCGCTGTTTTCATTGTTGTTGTCGTCTCCGCCGGGGAATGATACGGCGTCGTTTGCGGTGGAGAAAGCGGTGAGGAAGTGGCGGTGGGGTTGTTGTTGTGGTGGTGGAGAGAGAGCGAAGTGGGTGGTGGTGATGAGGAAGAGAGGAACGGACGGTGAGGATTGGGTTTGAAGAGAGAAGCGTTAGATGATAAGGGAGTGACGAACATATATTATTTTAATCGGGCAGAGAATAAAAAATTATTTTTTATTTTTAGCTCTAAGCTACAGTGCACATCCATAGATAGATGTGCACTGTAGCAATGAAGCTAAAAAAAATATGTTTAGCTCCACTGCTGTATGGGTTTTTTTTTGTGTTTTGGTGGAGCTAAAATAGCTATATAGTTTTTTAGCTCCGTTGCTACAAGTGCTCTTAGTGCCGTACTATAGCTTTTAGATTTTTTTGGCGAGTGTATGGATTCATGGTGTTTTTAGTTTGGAGTTTAGGCTAAATATATTTGGCTAAGATAATCTCCAACATGCTCTTTATATATTGTTTTCCCGAATTTTGGAAGTGAAGTCATAAATCCTCTGATAGATTCATTACTCATAAATTTTTTAAATTTAAAGTGACTCTTTAGGCGGGAAGAGTCATTGTTGGTCTGCAAAAAGACAAAAAAAAGGAGTCAGATATAATATTTAATTCTCTTTGTCTCTCTCTGAAATTAAATAAAAGTATGAATGAAGAAATTTGTAAGGTTGAATTTATTTAATCATGTGTTGGCTTTATTCCGTGCCAAATTTGCTTGTATTTTAGCAATTAAATACCCTGTATTTAGGTGGGAATTATGTAAGAGTTGTTTATGAGAGAGTGTGAAAAAAACTCAAGATGTGTGCATACAAAGGAGCCTCGCGACTGACTCGCGACTGACAAGTCGCCAAAGTGGCACACGTGTGAAGCATGCAGGGAATTGAAGGGTCACGACAGTTGGAGTACTACAGGACAAAATGTATAGTCTGGCCAGACAGTTAGCTCGCGACTCAAACTCGCGACTTGTTCCACTCTTGAGACTGAGTCGCCAGAATGCCTCGTTTGGATGAAAATTGACTTTTCGCATTGCTCACATACACTACTATAAATACCCTTATACCCACGAAATGTAGAGAGCTTCTAGAGAGAATTTTGAGAGAGAAACTCTAGAGAAAAACAAGATTGACTCATTCACAATTTTTGATATTTGATTTTTCAAATTACTCTACTCTCACCCTCTCAATTGACATATCCTTGAGAGCTACATTTCCCAAATCCTTATCTCACCATACCCATATTAGTGAGGAGGTATTTTGGTGCTTAGGAAACAGTTCAGAGATGACCAATTTACTTGGTTGATGCAATGGGCTTATTGCGGGATCCGAGAAGCTAAAGAAGACACGGTTAGGCTTAACCCTGTTAGAGCAGAAGCTTAGAGGGCTTAGGTGCATTGGGTAGATTAGGCTTGGAGGGTCTTCAACTATTCATGTATCCCAACTTTATTTTTTAGTGGATCATTTGACCGCTTGGAAGGCGGCGGAGAGGTTTTTCGTTGAGTTCTTCGGTTTCCTCTTGGATAACACATGCCGGTGTTATCTTTGTGATTGCATTTCTCTTCTCTTACTCTTTACATTTTAATTGCTGCTGTGTTTGTGATTAATTATGGTTTAGAGTGTTTTACCAATTTGGTTATAGCTTATATTCATCATTCCGCACATATATTATTTGTGTATAAGCTTGTGTTGGTATTGTTGAAATTAGGGGTCTAAACATTTATTAGTATTTTACACACTAATTGAACATTCAAAATTAATAATATTTTAATCGGATAGAAAAGAATGTAGTCTGTTAGTTAGATTTAACATACGTAGTCATCGGAACATTCTAAAAAATGAGAAATTAGCATTACTTGTATTTGAATAGTAGGTATGTAAAATATAAAAATTATTTTATTTTCTTTAAATTTGGACTAGAAAATAGTGACGATGATGGAGATACCCAAACTTATGTTGGACAAACTCTTGTCAACTATTCTAAAATTTTCCTTGCATGATACAGAACTATCTTTCTAGAAATCTTATGTTGGACAAACTCGTCAACTATTCTAAATTTTATTGCTTATGCAATAAACGATCACTGCATGGAATTTGCATGAAAAACAAACATTGACAAGCATGCTCACACAAAATGTGAGAAATATCATCTCCTTTAAACTCAGTTACCATACCTTGTGCATTTCTGCATGGAGGCTATTAGCCTATGATTAGATGGTGTTAAGCTAAAGCAGTCACAGGGCAAATCTCCTTGGCAAATCAATGGGATGAAATTTTGGTAGCTCTACATGTTACTCAATCAATCCCCATTACATGCCAATAAGGAAGAGACGCCCTATAATTGGTTTGCTTATATTGAAACCAATTTCCTTCTAATGCATATACTGCCTAGCTAGAACTGCTTCTGGGTTTTGCAAGTGACAACATGGCTTTTTATGCACTTCAATTGCACTTGACTGAAAGAATAAACCATTGAAACAATGGCATATGCTTATGGATATCCTAGGGGGATCTGCTTTTCTTTTGTTTTGAGGGAAAGGGGGCAGGGTTTTTGTACCTTCCATTACCAAATCTTGAAAAATCTCTTCCCAATTGCATATAAGATTCTTTGTTGCTTTGAATGTGAGAACGGGAAGTGGAAAAAAGCAGCTGAGCTGAGAGGAGAATCAGGTTATGCTCCACATTGTGAAGCTAAGAGGGACCTTACTTGACCGCATATCCTCGTGTCATATTCTTTTCCTCTAATCTTTTGCTTTATAGCTTTTCAGCAAAACCTTTGCTTTGATTTACATTTTTTCCTTTTGTGACAAAACCATTTCAATCATAAAATGAAACACCATTAGGAATTCCTAAGTAGAAACAAGCTTCGGTGCAATGATACCTTTGATGCAATGTCACTAGTGAAAAGAATCATAATTCTTCCTGGGTTCTTACCATTATCATCCATGATGCCTAATCTGTACTGCCTGGTTCAGTAGTAACAATCTCTCTTCTCCTTCTACTCCATCAAGACATATTTGTGAAAACTTGATTCCATCAAAATAGTGTAAACATGATTAGCAATAAATTATACATTGAGGAAAGGCCAAAAACACTTGAACAGTGTGAAAACTGATCGATAGGTCTACGAAGATTGATCAATCATCAACAGGGTCAAGGTCCAAGATTCTTAGGTTTGAGAGTTGGGTATACTCTAGTTTTACCTGAGCCATATATATCTTATCCAACTTTGTTTTGACTATGACGTTTCATGTGAGAAATCAAGACTCATTGGCTCTATAGGCAAAAGCATTTATCTTTACAAATTTCCCAAATATTTTCCATTTGAAAATATTGCATTTGTACGTCAAGCATTTTTAGGTGTTTAAAATGTATATATAACATTAGCATTGATTTTCGCACACTACTTGTCGTAAATCATCAATTTCAAGTTTTAAATATGGACATTAATAAAAAAAAAGGTGGACATTACATTTGAAATTATAGACATCGTATGTACGGAGTGTACATTAACAAATGTTAGAGAACAATTACCGATATAATAACATACTGCCGACTGCACACTATATAAACCAATTTTTGTATAGTTAGAAAATTCCATGCCGGCCTATGTTGACAATTGTGCAAAAATACTTATTAAATACTTTTTAAGTTTGGATTTGTTGTTAATTTGATTCTTGAAGTTTGGATTTGGTCACTTTGATAGCCATCTATCTAAAATTAAAAGTTACTTTGATAGCCTCGTTACATTAAAAGTCACTTGACATATATGAATGCGAGTTGAAAATTTTAGGGAAGAATTTCATAAGAAATATAAAATAAAAAGTAGTTTAAGGAAAATTCAAAATCTCAAACTTCTTTTTATTTTGTTTTATTTTCGTATGGATTCACTTAAAGGATTTCCTTTTCAAATCACCATGTCCGATGACATTTGTATAGGAAAAGTAAGAGAAAAAAATTTGTATAGAAAGTGTAGGGATGAAGGGCCCAGATATGGGTATTGGGCCGTGGACCGCGCCCAAGGACATCAAATAGTGCAAGGACAGGTAAATACTAGTGGAGCCATACAGATTAATGGTCCGTAGCTATCACTGCATTGAATGCTCTGTAACTAACCCCCTGACCGCATTAATGTGGAGGTGATACCTGAACAATAACATTCAGTCTTACAGCTACCCCCAAAAACTTCAAGAAGGTGCTGATGGGACAAGTATCAAAGCTAGCAATCTGATCTATACGTGGAGGGCTGAGATGAAGTGTGGAGGGCTGAGATGAAGTAAGGAAGGGGAATATAAAGAAGAAAAATCCCATTACAAAGGGATCATCAGATAATCTGTAGAAAAACCACTGTACACTCAAGAATTGTAATTTTGGTTAAGTCTAAGAGAAATATATATGAACAACCTTCCTCGGACTTTGCCGAGAAGGATTTTCCTTGCTCAAAATTGTTTCTTTTATGCATTCTAATTACAACTATCCTACTGTGATCATTAGACACCTAACTCATTGAAAGTTTAGTTTCAAGCCCACTCTCTACAAATTCATTGTTTTGGGCTCTTTGGGCCATTGACTTTTCTTTTGGGCTTTGGGACCAAATCGTGTCGTTACAATATATTTCTTGCATAGAATCTTCTTATTATTATTATGATTGTCGTGTTATTTTAATGTTAAAATGCATTAACACAATGATGATAGATGACACTCCATAATACTTGAAAAGGCAAAGTTGAATCATCTTCTACTTCCTCCCATGTGAACGCCTTTCATGCAAAATCTTCTCTCCCATATACCTGCATTCAAAGAAAGAAAAGTTAAAGACTAAGAATATGTTAAAATAAAGGTTAAATGACTAAATTCACAATTCTATAGTATCAAAATTTGAGCATTGTCTCCACTCTATCTCTTATTGAAAAGGTTAAAATCACGCATGTTGAGTCTTAAAAGAATAGTTAAAAGATTAAGTTCTTCATTTTCCAACGGCTTAAGTTTTTACCTTCCCAACATCATTACAGTAGCTTGAGGATTAGTCCCAGGTGATTATAAAAATGTTAAACCATCAATGACCCTTAGCGCATCCGCACCAAGAACCTTATAATCATGATCAACAACCTTACCAACTTGGCAACCTCCATGGAAATGCCACATGGTCATGACAGTGTCTATGCAAAATTGTTCCAAGTAAAACGCAGCACTCGGATGTTGCAGCCTCTTGTTCCATAGTAAACTCACCATCATATCTATTAGTGCCTGCATTGTCATGTTTCTATACCGGAACTTTGAAAATGGATATGTATCTATAACATTCATGATGGTGCTTATGCCTAGAACACACCCCCTTAGGTCCTCCGGTTCTTTGAAATAGTTAAAGGTAATTGCTGTATTGTCTTTTGGATTTGCGTTCCGAAGCTTGAGATAGCCTGAAGAGAGGGGATATGGGACCTTTTCAACTATCACACTTCCTTTAAAAGTCTTTTTGGCAATAGCATTTATGGTTTCAACAGCTTCGACCATTGCTTTTGGAGGCACTGTGAAGGGCTGGTTAGTCTGCAATTTGAGCAAAGTTTCCTCAAATTCATTTAAGTAAATAACCTTGTTCAACAGGACAAAACCTAGGTATAGTTCATTACATGCTGTACCTCCAAAGTTTTGCCCTATCCAATATATTAAGAGCATGCACATGATCACGAGTTCAGACTGACATATTTCTCTTATGTAAGTATTTACAAATTTAATTATTATGTCAGTGTTTATTTAAGAAGATGGTCATTTTATTTTGAAATCAGGTGATCCTGTACATTTTGAGAATGCAGTTTGCAAATGTGTTCTACTAAAATGCAATGATATATCTAGTAATTTTTTGATTCAAGAACATATAGTTTCATATCTTGTTTGAAAATTCACATCATGGACTGAAAATATATGCGTCACTTTACTTTGAATTTAATAGGTAGAAGAAACTCCAGGTGGATTTTCAGGATCAAAATTTCAATAAGTGACATTTGCTTTGTGATTGCGACATCATTATGTATTTATGGGACCTGAAAGCAAAAAAAAGCCTTTTCTTCATATAAGTGGGAGGGAGGGATTCGAACCAAAGTTTTTCACATGAAGATTAAATCACAAGAACTCTTGACAAAAAAAAAAAAAAAAAAAAAAAAAAAAAGAGGCTACATATTGCATGTGTAAAAAAAATCAAATTAAGATATATTTAAGTTTGGCTTGATTCACCCAACTGGACCTTAACTCTGAAGGACCCAAATATTCTCAGCATGATCTCTCTCTCTCTCTCTCTCTCTCTCTCTCTCACATACACACACAATGTGGACCCCACATAAGTTGTAAGAGGAATGTCTTATAAAATCATCTTATAAGATAATTTTTTGTGAGCTTTGCATATAAATCAAAAAATGCACTTAAATGACTTGACACCTTATACATAGTTAGATTTTATCTATTTATTTATTTTAATTGAATAAGAAGTAGGAAGTTAAAACCTTATTTATGAGCTACCCTAGGTCTCTAGAAAGCCTTTGAGCCGAAGAAGAAAATATAAAACTCAGTCCACTGTTTGCTTCAATATAGTTACCAAACCTAGTGATGCCCACAGTTTGAGTGAGAGACACTTCAACTGGAATTGGAGAAGGAATCATGAGCATATTCTTTGGATTATCAACCATCCCTTGGCCCACCAAGGGTTGGTCCAACATTACCTTGATCCCATGGGCCTGTAGATGGTCACTGGGCCCAATACCACTCAACATCAATTGTTGTGGGCTTCCAATTGCACCAGCTGATAATATTATCTCATTCAACGACTTCAAGTTCTTCATTAGGTATGCTTTGTGAAACACTCCCGATGCATCTTTGAAAACCACACCATAAGCTTGAGGTCTTGCTGTTCCTGCATCAAAATAATCAAAGAGGGATTATCAAAACCAGCTGATCAAATTAAAGTCATACCACAGCAGTTCCATTCTTGTCCTTTATACTAATTTCAATACCCCAGGGAAACAAAAGGAGAGAGAATTACATTATTTTCTTAGACTTCATCTTGTGGTTGCTTGCAAATTAAAATACCACTATAAAAATCTTCAAACATGCACTACCATGCTCAAGTTGTCTACTGATAAGTTTACGGTTTGTGTTCAACCCATCAACCTAATGAACCCAACCCAATTAATCCAAATTGACCCAACCCGATCCCTGCGTATCAGGTTGGTTTTAGAGTTATCAATGAGAAATTTCTTAACATAAAGAAGTCGAGCTGGATTGAAAATTTTTCAAAATCAATCCAACCTGACCCCATGCACTCACCTTCAGGCCTAGATTCATGTTACAAAAGCTGATACATCATACAAAGTACTCAATGAAAAATTCTTACCATTATTATACCTAAACAAGATCTTGTACACAGTTGCATGCAAATAAATAGTAATCTTTCTTGGATCTGCCTACTCTAGCAAATTTGCTGCCGTGTGTCTATGACCTTTCCTATCAAAAATTGTCCCTCCAATTTTAGTCCCATTTAAGCCTTAAGGATATGGAATACTTTGGTCTTGTTAATTTAATATGTTTTGTTAATGCTCCACTAGATATGTTTCAAATTTGCTTCTGAAGCCAAACTTAGAACCATGGGTACCACAAGTTACATAATGGCTATAAAACTAGTAATTACTTATGAAAATTCTGGCTTGAATATGTTCAACCTTAAGATCACATTACTTTTTTTTCCCGCACTTTACGACTATGTGATTTAACTAACATAGTAACTTGACTTGAACAGATTCACAATGCCTGAAATTGATATAATCTTATACCACGGTGGTCCGTTTAAGAATGCCAATACGAACAAGGGATTGCCATTTGAAGGGCCGGGTATAAAGACATATTATACCCAAATTGATCGTAGGTTGAAAACCCTTGATGAATTGAAGAAGATTGTCATAGAAGAGTTGTGTGAGAATCTTGTTGTGCACAACATACAAATTACTTATCGTATGCCAAATGAAATCCTAAAGCACCGGATTAATTACAAGTATATGGTGATAGAAATAGACAAACATGTAAAGATCATGTTTGACAAGTTGGAGAGAATACCTAAAGTAACTAACATTGAGTTGTACATACAGTTGGAGCCGCGTGCAGTCTGGCAAGAGGATATCCAACAAACAGCCACAAGCTTACAGGTTACGGTTCCGGATGCTCAATATGAGTATTTTACACATGTAGAGGATGATGATGTTCATGCCGATAGTGATGATAATGGATGATGATGACGACAACTATGTTGATGAGACTACTGCCATTAACAATGATGATGACGATGATGATGACAACTATGTTGATGAGAATATTGCCATTAACGGTGAAGATTTTGTCGATAGAGATAAGTATGAAGACATGATTGACAGAGGGGATTTGGGGGACTTTGAGAGGGACATTGATGACGATGAGACATTGGACGGTAATCAACCTAATGCAGACAATGTAATTAGTGTCCAAAACATTACGAACACAATCCCTGCCTACGCACCTCCTGCATTGTCATTCTCTGCAAATACTTGGAAAAATATGGTTGATCCTTCACATATTGAGATGCCATTTGTATCTACTTGGAGAGAGGGGGTGAATTTGTGCAAAGGGTTGACTTTTGCCAATAAAGAGGAGGTAAAGCGCATATTAACAATTTGTGCCCTCAAGGAAAACAAACATTTTACGATCACTAGGTCGACAACGAAAAAACTTTGTGCGAAATGCGTGCATAAGTCATGCAAGTGGTATGTCTGCGCAGTTATGAAGCCCAATCTCCACGAACTATGGATGGTCACCGTGTATGTGGGTCCTCACACGTGTATACCGATTGGGGTGCGAAATGATGATAGAATGATGAGTTGTAATTTTATTGCATTAAACATCCATCAGAAGTTATGTGAGGATCACACTACCCAGTTAAGCATCTCAAATCTATGATAGAGATGAAATATAATGGCCATAAACCTTCTTACTACAAGGTATGAGATGCGAAACAAAAGGCGATTACGAAGATGTTTGGGAATTGGGAAGAGTCTTACCAAAGGTTGCAAAAGTTGTTAATGGCATATATTGATCAGGACCCAACTACCCAGGTGTTCCATCGTATCACACCCACCGATGAAGATGACACCGTATTGTTGCATTATGTGTTTTGGTCTTTCGGTCCATGCATATCAGGATTTAAATACTGCAAGTCGGTTATTAGTATTAATAGGACCCATCTGTATGGTAAATATCAGGGAAAGTTGTTGGTCGCAATGGCAACCGACGCTAACAAAAAGGTATTCCCTCTCGCCTTTACTGTTGTGGATTGTGAGTCAGGGTTCAGTTGGAGGTGGTTTTTACAGTGCCTCAGAGAAACGATTGGCCACGTGATACCTGACGACGGCATTTGCATTATTTCTGACCGACATCTCGGTATCAAAAACGCCATTGCAAACTGGCCTAGAGGGGATGATGGAAGAACACGGGTATTTCATAGATATTGCCTTCGACATGTTGCTAGCAACTTCAACACCCATTTTCAGAACTCAACTCTAAAGTCAGCGGCGTTGAAAGCGGGATATGCTAGTCAGGTAGTTAAATTTGATACCATAATGGAGTCCATTAAGCAGGTGGAAATTGAGGTCATTAGGAATAAGAAGAAGGTGACGGGGAAGGATGGCAAGGAAAAGAATCAAGATTATCTTCCATACACATACCTAATGAGCGAGTCTGTGGATATGTGGACCCAGTCACATGATGGTGGGAGACATTTTGGGGCAATGACAACCAATATATCAGAGTGCTTCAATGGTGTACTAAAAGGTGCACAGGGCCTTCCTATTGCCGCTTTGGTTGAGTTCACTTGAAACAAACTTGTTCAATATTTCCATGACCGGCGCAAAGAATACCATTATGAGTTGTCAGAGGGTAAGAAATGGAGTGAATATGCCTTATCCACGTAGGATGGAAATAAGCGTAAATCTGAGAAACACTATCTCAAGCCATTTAGCAATGAAAGAGTTGATATTTCAAGTAGTTACCCAACTCAACACGTGTAGCGCAGGAGGGGGAAATCATAAACACCACCAACTTTTCCACCCATTCATAAGATTTGTTCACCAATATCTAGTGTTAGAAATCAACACTAACTCTGTTGTCTCTAGAAACTTCTAGAAATTTCTAGAGTTCCACTCAATTTGCTTCTCTCCGGAATTCTCTAGAAACTTCTAGAAACTCCTAGAACATCTCACACATTCTCTAGAACCTTCTCTTGCATTCCGGGTTTCTCTATGAGTTGTCTCTCTTTAGTTCTCTAGAGACTTCTATGTAGAAGTGAAACTCAACCACATGTTTATAGAATGGTCTAGAAGGTTGGAGAATGGCATTCATCTAATGCCAATAAAACGGAAGATGCTAGAAGCTTCAAGTTGGTTTCCTAACCAACATACACCTAGTATAAATAGATGTGGTGGTATGTGAAGAAGTGAGAGAGACTAGTGTGAGACTAGTGAAGACTAGTGTGAGACTAGTGAGACTAGAGTGAGACTAGTGAGAGGTGAGTGAAGTGAAGTGAAGTAGTTATTGTGTAGTGTCAGTACATAGGTGTCTAGAGAGTTGGTGTGTGTTTTGTAAAAGTATTAGTGCTTGTAAAGTGTTGTAATTCAAAGAGTCAAGTTTTAATAAAAGCTCGTTGTTCAGTCATTTGTTCAGTAATCTAGTGTCAGAGCTTCCGCTAACTCAACAATCTGGTATCAGAGCGAGGCGGTCAGGGACCGTGTTTGTGGTGTCTAGGATAGTATTTTTGGAGGTGTTCATTCTGCTCGTGTACAGTCTGGGACTGTGAAGCTCGTGGTTTGGGACCAAGCTTATCTGGTAAAGCAAGAGATTTCACCAAGTGGTGATGGCAGACCTCCAAGCTGTCGGTAGCATTAGAAGGCTCAATAACCAGAATTACAACACATGGTCGACTTGTATGGAGTCGTACTTGCAGGGGCAAGATCTGTGGGAGATCGTGATTGGTGGCGAAGCCACGCCTCCTGAGAATGTCGAAGCTTTGCGAAAGTGGAAGATTAAAGCCGGGAAGGCTTTGTTTGCAATCATGACAAGCATCGAGGAAGAGATGTTGGAGTACATCAGGCATGTAAACACACCAAAGGCTGCATGGGACACATTTTCAACACTATTTTCAAAGAAAAATGATGTAAGGCTACAATTGCTTAAGAATGAGCTAATGTCAGTGGCACAACGAGATATGACGATCACGCAATACTTCACCAAGGTAAAGTCTCTCTGTCGCGAAATCTCTGAATTAGATCCTGCATCAAATATTTCTGATTCAAGAATGAGAAGGATAATTATTCATGGGTTGAGACCTGAATATAGAAGTTTTGTAACTGCAATTCAAGGTTGGCCTGTCCAACCATCATTAGTAGAATTGGAAAATTTGCTAGCTGACCAAGAAGCATTGATCAAGCAAATGGTTGGGGTCTCACTAAAGAGTGATGAAGAGGCACTCTTTAGCGGTCAATATAAAGACCGACCCAAGAGAAGAGTTAATGCAGGTTCTAAGAATAGAAATAATGAAGATAGAGAAGATAAAGAGAGCCCTGAAGATGGAGGAGCTCGAGGAAGTCGCAACAATAATGAACGACGATCCACTAGTCCCAAAAGCCGTAATGTCAAGTGTTTCAAGTGTGGAAAAATTGGCTACTTCGCACGAGACTGTCGATTCAAGTGGAGAACAGCTCAAGGAAATACAGTGACGTTAAACAACCTAGAAGGTGATAGCGAAGAAGAATGGGCTGTTGAATTGTGTCTGGCTGTGATAGAGCCAGTTGAAGAAGTAGTGGAAGAGGAAGCAATGCTAACAGTCTCAAAGGAAATTGAAGAGAAAATGCCTGAGAGCATGGGGGAGCAGTCTAGGAAAGATCGGTTCACGGTAACTGATGAGTTACAATCTTTTGAGGATGAAGGTGAGCCAGAGTCTAGAGAAGTAATCCATCCTTGGCAAACTAGTGTTCACCATAAGACACTAGAGGAGGATAGACCAAGAATTAAAGAAGAGATTCACGCATTAATGCTATGTTTGGAAGTTTTGAGAGAGAGGAGAGTAGAGGGGAGTAGAGGGAAGGAGAGTAGTGGAGAGGAGAGTAGAGGGGAATGATTATTCTTCACCTTGTTTGGATGTTTTTAAAATTAAGTAAGGGGGAGGGGAATAATTAGTCTTTTCATTTGTAATTTTGTTAATATGGTAAGGGTAAATTTGATAATTCACTTAGTCAAACATTTTAATACTCCACTCTCCCTCCAAATCTCTCCAATTTGGGGGAATTAAAAATGAGGGGTTGGAAGGAGTTCAAACCCCTCCAAACCCCTCAAAATCCTTCTCCCTCCTTCTTTAAAAAACATCCAAATAAGGTAATTAAATTACTCCCCCTCCCTCTACTCTACTCCCCCTCCTTCCCTCAACATCCAAACATAGCATAAAGCAGGTGCCAAAACCCAAGGATATGAAACCCATTAAATCTTGGAAGTTATGGCAAATAAATGATGTAAAGAATGCTTTCTTGCATGGAGAGTTGGATCAAGAAGTTTACAAGGAGCAACCAAAGAGATTTGAGAGCAAAGCCCAGCCAGACAATGTCTGCAAGGTACGAAGAACACTTCACGGGTTGAAACAAGCGTTGAGGGAATGGTATGACGACA
This sequence comes from Notholithocarpus densiflorus, assembly GCA_030021035.2. Classification (NCBI taxonomy): domain Eukaryota; kingdom Viridiplantae; phylum Streptophyta; class Magnoliopsida; order Fagales; family Fagaceae; genus Notholithocarpus; species Notholithocarpus densiflorus. Next base: position 4,639,577 of record JARYZH020000017.1, read on the forward strand.
ATGGCGAAATTGAGAGAGAGTTAGTGTTGAGGGGGAGTGTTAGAAATCAACACTAACTCTGTTGTCTCTAAAAACTTCTAGAAATTTCTAGAGTTCCACTCAATTTTCTTCTCTCCGGAATTCTCTAGAAACTTCTAAAAACTTCTAGAACATCTCACACATTCTCTAGAACATTCTCTTGCATTCCGGGTTTCTCTATGAATTGTCTCTCTTTAGTTTTCTAGAGACTTCTATGTAGAAGTGAAACTCAACCACATGTTTATAGAATGGTCTAGAAGGTTGGAGAATGACATTCATCTAATGCCAATAAAACAGAAGATGCTAGAAGCTTCAAGTTGGTTTCCTAACCAACATACACCTAGTATAAATAGATGTGGTGGTATGTGAAGAAGTGAGAGAGACTAGTGTGAGACTAGTGAAGACTAGTGTGAGACTAGTGAGACTAGAGTGAGACTAGTGAGAGGTGAGTGAAGTGAAGTGAAGTAGCTATTGTGTAGTGTCAGTACATAGGTGTCTAGAGAGTTGGTGTGTGTTTTGTAAAAGTATTAGTGCTTGTAAAGTGTTGTAATTCAAAGAGTTAAGTTTTAATAAAAACTCGTTGTTCAGTAATTTGTTCAGTAATCTAGTGTCAGAGCTTCCGTTAACTCAACATCTAGTCCCAATCAGCTTCCTTTACATAACGAGTACTAGCATGCGAGTAGAATCCGACATTCAAGGCAGTTCCACTGCCTAAAACGCGTGCTCGAACATTGAACACGCCGTCTTCTGAAGTGAAATGTTGGGTAGGGGATGTAGGAGACGTGTCTGAAAGAGTGTTTAAGAAACTTTCCATGTTAGTTATGTTTGGATTGTCATAAGGGGAGCCTCCTCTTTCAAGGACTAAGACCCTTGCATTTTGTGAGAGAGTTGCTGCTAGTGGACACCCAGCTGTCCCTCCACCAATGATTATGTAGTCATAATATACAATTTCTGGGGCTGAAGTTGCTTCTTCGACAAATGTATAGTTTGGAGTTGCATGTAGAAAGAAAAAGAGATATATGAGAACAATGTATATGGCTTAATATAATGATGAATAGTGGTCAAATAATTAGGGCTGCTTGGTTTGCTCCTAACTCAATACTCAGTTCTCATATCTCATTTTTCATCGCTCAAACTCAGTTTCCATATCCCATATCTCTATCTCTAGTTTTTCTTTAACTCTATCCAATTTTTGTTTGGTTCCAAATCTTGAGTGCATGTCTCAGTGCCTAACTCAAAATTTTGACAAAATGGTAGTGCTCATAAGTTATTATGGTGGAGCCCAAAATTTTGACTCACTCTTTTCTAATAACTTCTTTTGAGGCAATTCATAAGTTATTATGGTATCAAATTAGTTGATCGTGAATTTGAACTATGTCTTGATTGAAGTCCCAATTTACTCTTTCCTGATATTAAGTTTTGGAACAGCTTATAATTTACCAAATAATAGCTTCATTAAATACAAATTTAGTGTTCGTTTGAGAACAACTTATTTAACTTTTTGCTGAAAACTTTTTATTGAAAATGTTCTAAAATATACTTGTACTTTGAAAAAGTAAGAAAAGACGAGAAAAATTAAGATTTTAAAAAGCTATACATAAAAACTAAAAGCTAAAAATTAAAGCTAATGCCAAACGAGCTTTTTGTCTACACGACTAGAATATTATGTTCGCAAATTTAAAAGTTTAAAATATAGCTAGGCTACCTAGACATTTTGTACATCAGCTGAAGTAATATTAGCGTATGCATGTCTCTATTTACGGTGTCTGAAATGGAGAACAAAATGTAAACTAAAACATGTGTACCTTTTTCTGAGTGAACAAAGCCATGAAAGTGAAACATGAGAATTCCAACAAGAATAGCCCCTATAAAGCTATACCGCCGCGAACCCATATCGAAGATTGTTGAAATTTGCTTTACAGAACTAAAAGGTTAAAGCCAAGAAATCTAATTAAAAAAGTGCAAACTGAGAGCTCGTTTAAGGATCCCCTATGACCTTGTTCTCTTTTCTTTGGGAGCTATAATGATGTTATATTTAGTGAAAATGTTAATGAGAAACCCCATATATATATATATATATATATATATATGATTTAATTATTCGATTGGATGAAACTTGCGTCCATGCAAGTGCAACTTAAACGTGAGCTCCTTAAGACCTATGAGTAAGATTTGGGATTTCTTTCTTTTTTTCAAGAATCAGATTTGTGATTTCTTACCAAAAAAGAAAAAAAAGAAAAAAAAAAAGGCATCAATGACTTGGGGATGGCTTTTTGGCTTTAGTGAATAGTATATATACGTTCACATCTAGATAATTGAAATGAGAGAAAAAAACATATATAGATTTGTGACTGTAATAACCGCCTTTATCATGGCATTCTTCTATTATCTGTTTGAAGATGCCAAATTAGGTATGAAAAAATTCGAGAGGGAATTTGGTATTGAAAGTGCCGAATTAGGAAAGCCAAATTCACTCGTTTTCTCTCTCACCTAATTTGGCTATTTGAAGGCCAAATTATAAGTATTACTTTTTTTCTGTTCACTTTTTTTAATTTTTTTTATAGGGTTGGGGGATTTAGGTAGGGCAGAGAAACCAGTTCTTATTTGGATACACACTTATCCACTTTGATACAACTTACATATTTGTTAATGTGTGATTGAATTGCATCACTTACACATGAGTCCATTAATTATTAGTACTTAATAAAAAGCAATTCAATCACCACTTGTCACATGTTTAAGTTGTGTCAAAGTGTGTAATCTCCTAAATTTTTTAAGAAAGAAATGAATGTTAAATTTGGCAATGGAGTTGCCCAATTTGGCCCCATGCATGATAGGTCCCACATGTGGATCCATAAGAGCCTGGAGTGTGGCTACCTTGCCTAACTTTATCTCCAAGTCTATGAGCCCTTGTTCTTTATTTCGGGGGCAACTAGATTCTAATATTTAAAAAAAAAAAAAAAAAAATTAAATGGTGACATATGGGCTTAATATAGTTCACAAAAAACAATAATGCCCCAACCCTAAAGCCCATGCATGGTTGGGTTTGATGTAATGACATAATACAGTCTATTGGGCCGACTTTCACCAATACGAGTGCCGGGGACTTTTTTGGGCTTGACCGACACACTCTTTTGTTGAAGGGAACAAGTTAAAAAAGCAATGCAATTGGAACTTGGAAGTATTTTCTTTGATTGAACTTTGGAATCGACCTCTTACAAGTCTGTGAAAAACCACATACATGGTGGAGCGGACATAGGATACCATCTTGTTGAAATTAGGGCAGTTGAGGTAGAAATTGTCTTCTTGATACATAATTTAGGTACACTTGTTTAAGTGTTATATTTTAGGTTCTTTAATTAAAAAATCATTTATATTGTTGTATTTACCTATGAGTCACATGGTTGAATTTAATTGTTCTTGTGAAAGATAATATTGTTTGTATTATATTGTTCAATACACAAGCACATGATTGAATTTAATCGCGCTACCTAATATAGAACATGTAAGAAATTGTAACTATGTTTTACCTTTTTTTTTAAAAAATTTTAAATTTTGATAATTAGGGAGGAGGAAATCTATAAGTTTGATTTTCCACCTATTATAAGTTGGAGTATGATTTATTGACTTTCTTCATTACTTATTAAGAAGGTTTGAAAAGAAAAATAATTATTATGCAATAAATTAAAGCTCCACAAAAGTCTTTTAGGAATATGGTCGGATGGAGATGATTTTGCTAATAAAGTAATAATGTCTTCTTCTTCCTTTTTTTTTTTTTTTTTTTTGGACTCCTATCACCTATGCACCGAATTTTTTTGAGTCCATGGATTGAATAACTTTGCATCCAACAATAAATTTTAATTTGTTGGGAGTTAGTCACATACTAAGATCTGTGTAAAGGGAAGAAGTTTCTACAAAATCAAGACCAATTGGGGATTGATGTAAGGATTCAACTGTAAGTTAGTACTTTGGGATACATTAGGTTTGGGTTAAGATTCCTTGCATTTGTAATCTCTTGATTTTGATTAGTGATTCTTGGGAGTAGTGACCTGAAAATCACCCGGTGGGGTTTTTTACCTTGTGACAGGTTTTCCCCATTAGCCAACAAATCACCGTGTCAAATTTACTTTTCGTTGCACTCAAGATTATTTTGTGATTTGTTTGTGCCTCTACGATTTTGTATATAATTTGACATAATTAGGTAATTAAATTAATTAACTGAGGTCAATCTATAATCCAACTGTCAAGAAACTTGTAGTCTAGCGACATTGTTTGTTCTTGCACTTTGAATATGTACTCTCCTATTGTATGTAATAACTATTCAATTATACGAAAGAAAAAAAAGTATAATAGGTTTAAATTTTGAGTGACATTCACGTTGTTATGATAATTATAATTATTTTGAATTTGACATTCATGTTAATTTTATAGAATTTTTTTTTAAAGAAAATCGTTGAACCATTCACATTTTTGTTTTGTTCTGTTTTTTTTTTTTTTTCATAAGAAGTTGCAAAGTTGCACCATTCACATTTCTAATTTTTTCTCAAAAAAAAAAAAAAAATTACTGATATAGTTTCCTCATAAAAAATTAAAATAATATAAAAATTACTGATATAGTATTATAGTACTGGCAATAATTTTAAACGAGCTCCTAGTCCTAGGTGTTCACGGTTGATGGTTCATCGCACATGTAGTTTTCTAAAATAAAAAAATGGGCCAATGGGTCTTATGACCCGCGACTTGTTGGGGGTCACTAGTTGGGCCATGGTGCAATATAGCCCAATCTGGATTTCAGTCCAGAGGTTTTTATTTTATTTTATTTATTTATATATATCATCCTTTGGCCTTAGGATGTCAAGAAACTACAAGAATGAGCCAGATAGTGATTGTACGAAAGTTTTCCTTCAAACTTGTTTGAAGTAACCTCCTTCAAATTATTATGTAGTTGTAGTTCATAAAACAATTTTTGTGTATTAAATCATGTAATTTATTAAATAATTTAAGTCACATGAATATTTAGTAGTTCATGTGATTAAAAACAGTAGCGGAGTTAGAATTTTAGTTTAGGGTGGGTAAGATTAAAAAGAGTAGCGATAATTACAAACTATATGTATAGGACACACCCAGTCAACAATTATAAAGGTTAGGCCCGTTTGTAGTTGTATTCTGGTTATGTAATGTATTATAAACCCGGTTTAAAACACTAATATTATTATTTTCGTGTATGTTCTAATAAGTATTACTGTTTACTAAAAAAAAAAAAAAAATGTACAGGACACATAGTTGAAATCGTGTTCACAATTTCAGTTATAATTGCAAAAATGTCAAAACACGATTTCACAATTTCATAATTATAATTGAAATCATGTTTTCAACACATGATACTCAGTTGGAGTGCATACGACAATGTAATTCAACGTGTGCAACAACAATTAATGAGATTAAAAGCACAATTGATTCAAAAATATTAATTGAGATAGAAATACTATACTTTATTGAAAAATGAAAATATCTATACAACCCCAATAATAGCAATGTGATAACAAAATAGCCAAATTGTGCTAATTTAAATAAATTTCTCTATTTCATTCATAACATTTCAACCAATCAGCTCTCAGCAAAAAGAACCTCTGCTATATATGACTTTGGTTAGAACTAACAAGACACCTTTGAAAATGATGCAACTTCAAGTAAATCTTAAAAGCTAGCAAGGATTTCCTTTAGCCACTTTAAATTCAGAGCTTCAGAGAGTTAGGGGTGCCAACGTGATAGTCCCTTGTTTCAGGGCTTTAAAACATGGTGTATTTCCCAACTTTTGAAACTTTGCAGCAACAACAACTTGTTGACCCATAAACCCATGGATTAGCTAGCTGAGATTTCCTCAAAAATATTGAATTTCAATTATTGAAAAAAACCAAAAGTGCCATGAGACTTCTAATAATTATTAGAAAAAAAAAACTATCATGAGTCCATTATTAAGTTAACTATTTGTTTTTTTCTTTTTAAATAATATGTAACACTTATCTCTTCTTAGCAAAAAAAAAAAAAAAATTGTAATACTTATCTCTTGACTCTAATTTGTTAGAGAGAGCAAACTAATCTAAAAATTTGGTAAAGGAAGGAAAAATAATCTTTAGACTCCTATATTAAAGGAGTGGATTCTCATTTGAGTTGCTATGTAGTGGGTTGGAGGAACCATCCACCAAAGAAGTTTGTAAGAAAATACTTACCCACTTAATTTTGATAGCTATAATTGTACAACCAGGTACAATGGAAGATTGGATTTCAGTTAGCTCAGCTGGTAAAGTATTTGATAGTTTAATAAGAGATCTGACCTACACCAAAAAAGGAGCGGACATCATAAGTTGAAATTCTCTATAAAAAAAAGGGGTACAATGGAAGAACCATTCACATTATTGGCTTTTTAAAAATTCATTTAAAAAGGTTTAAAGTTTGTATTGTGTATTCAAGAGTTAGCTAAGCCTGTTTGGATATACACCACTGTCAGTTTTTTTAAGACATTCTTCCCTCTCCTTGTGTGTGTGTGTTAAAATACTTAGTATTCTCAAAATAAAAAACAGTAGGTTAATCTCACATCGGAAAATGAGTGAGTTAAAGAAGTTTAAAATCTATGTTGTGTATTCAAGAGTTAAGTCCTTTTAGATATACATTACTACTGTTAGTTTCTTTAAAACCTTCCCCCCTCTTCTTATGTAGGTTAAAATACTTAGTATTCTTAAAAAAAAAAAAAAAAGAAGCTTTATTTTCTATTTTAATTAGTTAGTTTTTTCCAATACACTCATGCATAAGATACTTTACTTTTTGTATTATATTCAAGTACTTTTTAATTTTTTTCATTCACACCCACACTACGAATTGAATGCCAAGAAGGACCACCTCATGACCAAGTTATCACTCAACAGTTAGGATTGGCCTCTCAATAATTAAGAATGGCTAAGTTGGCTACCCCATCACTGTGATTGTACAGTCAATGACCATGATCAGCCACCCTACTCTCAGCAAAAAAAGATCACTACAACTTAGTTGCCCATATAATAATCAAGCTAGGCCACTTGATGGAGAAACTTCTATATGTTTCTGTTGTATGCATCTTCACCCTCACAAGTGTGGGGTCCACCCTCATGTGAGGGTGAAGATGCATACAACGGAAACATACAATACCATCTCCACTTGATGATGCTGATGACCAGTGATGACTCAAAGAGAGAGAGAGAGCCGTACTATAGCTTTTAGATTTTTTGGTGAGCGCGTGGATGGCTTGATTCATGGTGCTTTTAGTTTGGAGTTCCGACTAAATATATTTGGCTAAGAGCATTCCAGCTATTTTCTAAATTTTTGTACGGTTTGGAGAATGAACAGTAATTTTTACCTTTTACCTACCCACTTTTTCAAATATACTTTCCAACAGATTCTCTATCCCATTTAAATATTATTTTTTCATTCATTCATTATTATTTTTTTATCATCATTTATTCTTTTTATATTCATTCCCAACAATTATATTTTTCAATAAAAAGTGTTATATCTACAACATTTTTCACAATACTTTCACAAGAATCACATCAAAATCTTATGTGGAAAGTTGTTACTAGTTCTCATTTGAACCCACCACTGAAATTATTTTTTTACTCACCAATATTAACTAATAACAATCTGTTACTTAAAATTTATTGTGAAAATATTGTGGTAGCATTTCTTAATTGCCATTTCTTATTTTTTATATTGTTTTTCCTTTCTTAATTACATCCATACGTTTCTTTTTTTATTTTATTTTTTTTTCTCTTGGTTTTTTCTACACCACACATGTATCCCACTTATCTCTATCTACCCTTCTTTTTCTTTTTCTAGTTCATTCCGGATCTCACTATCTCAAGAAACTACACCCTGTTACGGGTGTATGTTTCTCCCCTCTCACAGCTGGTAGGACCCACCAGCATGTTTCTCCCCTCTCACAGTTGGTAGGACCCATCGCTGGTGGGTCCTACCAGCTGTGAGAGGGGAGAAACATACACCCGTAACAGGGTGTAGTTTCTCCACTATCTCCAACTCTCTCTCACTCTTTCTTTCTCAAGCTCTTTTTTTTTTTTTTTTACTTTTTCTATTTCTACTTGATTCTAGAACACTCTCTAGCATGATCTTTTGACTTCTATTTCTACTTCTATTTTCTTTTCTCTTCAGCTCACTTCACATGCACACAACCGACATGGCCTTCGTCTAACTTTTTTTTTTTTTTTTTTTTTTCACTTTATTGTTACAATGGAGCTTAGATAGGCTTTCATGCTCTTGATCTCTGTTGTTTTTGTTTTGATTTTAGATTTGTTATTCTAATTAAATTTGTATTTTTCCCTGTTCTTGATCTGTTATTGTGTTTGTGTTTTGATTATGTTATCGTTTGAGAGAGAGACAGATGAACAAAGAAGAGAGGAGGAAAGAGAAAGAATAATTTTTTTTTTATTCAGCCGGGTATTTTTTTAAGATAAAATAATGGTTTGGAGTTGCTACAGTGTTCTCTAAATCTAGGGAACACTGTAGCAAATCCGAAAAAAAAAAATGGAAAAGTTGTGTGTTTAGATTAGAGAAGTTGTTGGAGCGTGAACAGTGAGCTTTTTTGGAGAAAAAGTAGAGATAGAGCATCTGTTGGAGATGCTCTAATAGCAACTCCAACAGGTTTTTTAAATATTTTTTCTCCGAAATTTGGAAGTCAAGTAATAAATCCTCCAACACACTCTTTACTCATAAATTTTTTAAATCTTAAGTGACTCTCTCGGTTTGAAAAGTCAGTAGCGGCTCCAGGAATTTTGTTTAGGGGGTCATTAAAAGATTTTAATAAATTTTTTTTGAATATATCGAACAATTGACAAAAAAAAAAAAAAAAATTAAGATATGAAGTTCTACAATTTTCTTCTACAAGTTTTCAAATTTTGAATTATTATATGATAGTTCATTATGAGTATTTATTACCAATATGGGTAGCTATGAGCCTATAACCATTTTATTTTGTTAAGTTTATCTAACATTTTTATTTTTATGCAGTTATTATTATCTATTTGTTATTGTTTTTATACAAATATTTAAAACTAAATGACTAAATTAAACTCATTGGCTTTGTCAGGGCTGGCCCTTTTGTTAGGCCAATTAGGCAATTGCCTAAGGCCTCCAAGTGGAAGGAGGCCCCAAAATTTTGGAAAAGAAGGGGCAGTAGAAAAAAAAAAGAGTTTCAGATGAATCCAAAACAATTTGGCACATCCTTGAGACCAAAGAACAAAAATTCTAATATATCCGGTTAAACATTGGAGCCATAAAAAATTCTTTGGTCTAAACAAAATCAATTGTCCCAAAATTAACATCATTATCCTCTAGACAAACCAAAATTCAACAAGATAAACTACAAATCCGGTCTAAGAAATTAACCACAAAACAATCACAAATCAAAATAAATAAAAAATCTCAAATCCCTAAAATTATTACGTTTCTCTTTCTCATTCTTACTCTCCGCCTCTCTCATTCTTTCTCTCCACTAATCCTAATCTTAAATCCTTCTGTTGCTGGCTTATGTCCTTCGATCTGAATCATCCAATCACATCTGAAGACTCTAAACTGAGGACTGAGTCACTGAGGTATAGTTTCTCTTTCTTATTTGATTCTGCAGATGAGTTTTGTTTTGTTTTTGTTTTTGTTTTTTTTGTTTTTTTTTACTTCTTATTTGTATAAGACTGCCTGGGGCGCCGCTAGGCATTGGGCTTGTTTCTATTCTACTTGAGTTACTGGCGGTTGGGCCTTGAAATATTTTTTTAAAAATTTATTTATTTATTTATAGGTGTAATAGGATTTGTTTTGTTTTTAGTGGGTGGTCTTATCTAATAAGACGTCTGTGTAGCCATCTTCTTGTCTGGCTGGGTTTCTTGCTGGGCTTGGATTTTTTTTTTTTTAATTTTTAATCTTGCGTTTATATATATATTTAGTTATTGGTAATATAATGGATAAGTCTTTATTTATGCAAGTTGAGATTGCTAAAAACTTGTTATTGTTCGGTGAAACTACAACAATACTTTTTATATAAATCAGGTTCTACACTTGAAAGTTATTTTTTATTCCAATCTTTATAAATATATTGTTTAATTAGAAATGTTTACTAGAAAATATGCATCTAGATATGAAAAACTTAAAATTAATAAAATCATATCTAAGATCGACAATGTCCAAAGAAAAATTAAGTGGATTAGCTATATTATTGATTGAAAATGAGATATTAGAAGAACTTGAATACAAAAATTTAATTAGTCAATTTGCATCTCAAAAGGTAAGACAAATAGATTTTAAGTGAAATATACTATAATATAAAAATATTAAATAAATATTAATTTAATTAATGCATAAATATAAAAAAGGCCCCATTTTAGTTTTCGCCTTAGGCCCCAAAATGTCTAGAGCCGACCCTAGGCTTTGTATTAATTATTGACGTATACAAATACACTCATTCATACATAAAATTATACACTACGTGTCTACTTAATCAATCAAATGCTTGGACAATCACTAATTTTACTATTTTTTTTCTTGAATTTTACTAATTTTATAACAAAAAGTTATTATAACATAATAACAATACACACATATGTAACAAATTATCTCTATTTCCTAATTATTAAATTATATAAATTTATATTATATTTATATTGTACACACAAACATCCACCCACATCATAATTCTCACAAATAACATTATAATAAAAAGTAATGCACACAATCAATATTAGACACACTCACACACATAATATAAATTTATAAAAAAGAATGACAGAAATATTTTTAAGAATAAATTAAAGTATTAAACTAACAAAAAAAAAATTATATATATATATATAAAATTATTTTTTTTGAAGTTAGGGGGTTCATTTGAACCCCTGAATATAGTGCAACGCCGCCCATGTGAAGAGTCAAACACAAAAAAAGAAGTCGGATATAATATTCAATTCTCTTTGTTTCTCTCTCAAATTGAATAAAAGTAAGAATGAAGAAGGAATAAGGAAATAATATTTTAATTGGATAGAAATGTTGGATAGATTTAACAAATGTAGTCATCGGAATCATTCTAAAATTAAAATGAGAAATTAGCACTACCAGTATTTGAAAAGTAGGTAAGTAAAATATAAAAATTATTTTATTTTCTTTAAATATTGGCGAGAAAATAGTGATGCTGTTAGAGATGATCAAACTTATGTTGGACAAATTCTTGCCAACTATTCTAAAATTTTCCTAGCATGATACAGAACTTACTATCTTTCTAGAACTCTTACGTTGGACAAACTCGTCAACTATTCTAAATTTTATTGCTTATGCAATAAACGATGACTGCATGGAATTTGCATGAAAAACAAACATTGACAAGCATGCTCGCACAAAATGTAAGAAATATCATCTTCTTTAGACTCAGTTACCATACCTTGTGCATTTCTGCATGGAGGCTATTAGCCTATGATTAGATGGTGTTAAGCTAAAGCAGTCACAGGGCAGCTCTCCTTTGGCAAGTCAATGGGATGAAATTTTGGTAGCTCTCCATGTTACTCAATCAATCCCCATTACTTGCCAAGGAAGAGACGCCCTATAACTGGTTTGCTTATATTGAAACCAATTTCCTTCTAATGCATATACTGCCTAGAACTGCTTCTGGGTTTTGCAAGTGACACCCAAACATGGCTTTTTATGCACTTTCAATTGCGCTTAAATGAAGGAATAAACCATTGAAACAATGGCATATGCTTATGGATATCCTAGGGGGATCTGCTTTTCTTTTGTTTTGTTTTGAGGGAAAGGGGGCAGGGTTTTTGTACCTTCCATTACCAAATCTTGAAAAATATCTTCCCAATTGCATATAAGATTCTTTGTTGCTTTGAATGTGAGAACGTGAAGTGGAAAAAAGCAGCTGAGCTGAGAGGAGAATCAGGTTATGCTCCACATTGTGAAGCTAAGAGGGACCTTACTTGACCGCATATCCTAGTGTCATATTCTTTTCCTCTTATCTTTTGCTTTATAGCTTTTCGGCAAAACCTTTGCTTTGATTTACATTTTTTCCTTTTGCGACAAAACCATTTCAATCATAGAATGAAACACCATTAGGTATTCCTAAGTAGAAACAAGCTTCGGTGCAATGACACCTTTGATGCAATGTCACTAGTGAAAAGAATCATAATTCTTTCTGGGTTCTTACCATTATTATCCATGATGCCTAATCTGTACTGCCTGGTTCAGTTATAACAATCTCTCTTCTCCTTCTACTCCATCAAGACATATTTGTGAAAACTTGGTTCCATCAAATGGTGTAAACATGATTAGCAATAAATTATACATTGAGAAAAGGCCTAAAACACACTAGAACAGTGTGGCAACTGATCCATAGGTATATGAAGATTGATCAATCATCAACAGGGTCAAGGTCCAAGATTCTTAGGTTTGATAGTTGGGTATTCTCTAGTTTTACCTGAGCCATATATATCTTATCCAGGTTTGTTTTGACTAGGACGTTTCATGGGAGAAACCAAGGCTCGTTGGCTCTATAGGCAAAAGCATTTATCTTTAAAAATTTCCCAAATATTTTCCATTTGAAAATATTGCATTTGTACGTCAAGCATTTTTAGGTGTTTAAAATGTATATATAACATTAGCATTGATTTTCGCATACTCCTTATTGTAAATCATCAATTTCAAGTTTTAAATATGGACATTAATGAAAAAAGTGGACATTACATCTGAAATTATGGACATTGTGTATACGGAGTATACATCAACAAATGTAAGAGAATAATTACCGATATAATAACAAACTGCCTACTGCACACTATATAAACCAATTTTTGTATAGTTAGAAAATTCCATGCCGGCCTATGTTGACAATTGTGCAAAAAAACTGGTTAAAATACTTTTTAAGTTTGGATTTGCTGTTATTTTAATTCTTGAAGTTTGGATTTGGTCACTTTGATAGCCATCTATCTAAAATTAAAAGTCACTTTGATAGCCTCGTTACATTAAAAGTCACTAGACATATATGAATGCGAGTTGAAAATTTTAGGGAAGAATTTCATAAGAAATATAAAATAAAAAGTAGTTTAAGGAAAATTCAAAATCTCAAACTTCTTTTTATATTGTTTTATTTTCGTATGAATTCACTTAAAGGATTTCCTTTTCAAATCACCATGTCCGATGACATTTGTATAGGGAAAGTGAGAGAAAAAAATTTGGATAGAAAGTATTAGGATTTAGGATCCACAACAAATTAATTATTTCAGGCTTGTACGATTATAATTGGACATTTAATTTTGCATCTCGCAAGTAATGCAATATCGTAAATGTTAAGCCAGCAATCATCACTTGCTTTTAGACTTGTCTTGTATTCTTTTTTTTTTTAATTATTTTTTATATATAAGTTTTTGGTGGGTTTTTATTTTTTATTTTTTTGGGTTGATGGGTTTGGGTTTTCTGCTTTGATACAATTTAAAGGAAAACAATTCCGATATTTGTAATCTTACCTCAACTTCTTTAACTGACAAATTGAACCAGCAATAGGATTGAATTAGAATTACAACATAACGAGAAAACATTTTTTTTTTAATAGCTGTGGTCCAAGAGAAGGGAACTTGAGAGAATTGGAAGGACAGTAGATTATGACATCCTTTTTGGGAGAAATGCTGGTGGTGGATTATCTATTTGAAATGGATCTATTTTATTGTTTAGATTATACGTTATAAAGTTAAAAGTGTATCTAACATCTTGTAATCTTATATTTTAATAATGTAACACTTTATACATTATTAGTGTTAGGACATATGTGATTCAATGTTAGAAACATATGTCAACATTTTATGTAATTGGCTAATCCTTTGACAAAACGTACTTTACTTGTAATTGGGTAGATCTAGGATGTGTTTAATACTTCAAGAAACAAGGTTTCAAGTTCAAGTGTTAAAGCCATGCAAGTCTGTCCAAGAATCAAGTGAAGAAGTGCTGCTCATTAAAGCTCGACAGCTAGCAATTATCGAGGTTCAAGAGAGCTGTTTCAGCCCGAGGCTCGACAGCTGCTCGACAGATAGGGTATCTGTCGAGATTTATGAAGTTCAGTTTTTCAAGCTGATTTTCATCCAATCTGTGAATGTATATTTGGGTTTTCTTTTCTCACAACCCTAAACATATATAAGGATTATTTTGAAGGCCGTTAAAGGTTACACAAGTTGCATAAGAGCACAATTCCACAAGTGTGAAGAAAAGTGTGATCGGAAACCTAGTTTGCCCTAGTTCTTGAAGAAGCTGCTGTGTTTGTACACCATAGGGTTTTGTGACCAAGCAACTTCATGATCTTCATCGTGTGATGAACTGAAAAACTTTGCAGCCAACATCCTTCTTAAGTTGGTGATCAAGTCGAGTACTAGGATTCACGCAATTGGTTAGTCACGTACTGGGAGCCGTGTATTGAAAAGGAGAGATTGTCACTACAGAACAAGTCCAATTGGGTATTGGGGTAAGGGTTCAACTGTAGGTTGGTATAAGGTACTGAGATTCCTTTACTTGTAACCGCTTGTTTTGATAATAGTGGATTCTCGGAAGTGGTGACCTTAAAATCACTCAATGGGGTTTTTGCTGTGTAGGTTTTCTCCATTTGTAAACAAATCACCGTGTCAATTTATTTTCTGCTACATATTTTAGTTAATTGGTGATTTGTTTGTGCTGCCACGTACAATTGCATGTTAATTTGATTAATTAATAAACTTTGCTAATTAATCAATTAATTCATCACAATGGGTCAATACGTTTTTGGCTTATTAATTAGAGCACCCACATTGGTGGAGCTATTTTTTTAGTTCCCTCGTTGTTGAAAACAACCTGATTCCACTGCTTCCAAATTAACCAAATAGCAAAAAGGAATAGGGAATTCCAGGGAATTCCTATTGCATTTTGAGTAGATTTGGAGCTTGCATTTGATATCAGCCAACCTCTGATGTCTTGAGAGAAGAAGGTAGTGTTTGAGCTATGAATTCCCAGCTGGTACCACGTGAGTTTAACCAAGTGACAGTCTTGGAGGGCATGAGAAATTGATTCCGTCTCGGTATGACAAAGTGGGCAGGTAGTGTCTAGAGGGATCCCTCTATTAGCTAGACACTCCTTTTTCCATCTTTACATGGACTGGAAGAGAGAAGGCAAGGTGAAACTAAAGAGAGATGAGGAGAAGGAGAAGGATTAAGAGGAAGAGAAGGAACAATCTAATCATCATCATAAGTCCACCATGCTCAACCATACCTTGCTTTACTCTTGTGAAAATAATGACCACTTGAAAGTTGAATATATAGTGTGTGTATATATACTATATATATGAGCTCTAAACTACTTATCATGCATAAGTTGTCGGAGAATTTTTTTTTTGAAACCAAGTTGTTGGAGAATTTCAAAATAAAGTATATATTTTTGTTAAGAAGGATAACTTTTGCCGAAGTATTAATTGATTGTTGCATTTTAATTAAGAATATT
The DNA here is from genome assembly GCA_030021035.2 of Notholithocarpus densiflorus. NCBI lineage: Eukaryota > Viridiplantae > Streptophyta > Magnoliopsida > Fagales > Fagaceae > Notholithocarpus > Notholithocarpus densiflorus. The sequence goes on from JARYZH020000017.1 coordinate 4,655,129, forward strand.
TTTGGAAAAATTCACATCTCCTAGATTGGCTCATGCCATGAGTTTTAGGGATGGTAATTTAAATCCAACCTGCGGATACCCGACCCGGCCCGGCCCGACCCTAATGGGTCGGATTTTACCTGGTTTGATAAAGAATAGGGTCGGGTTCGGATTTTATTAAAAAAATCCGAAATCCAACCCGAAACCCAGTTATATATATAGTTACTAAAATACCCTCATATATATATACACATAATTATAAACCCTAACATTTCCTATTCCTCATTTCATTTCAGCATTCAGCTCACACCCTTGCCTCTCTTCTCTTCAGCTCACACCTCCGCCTCTCATTTCTTCAGCTCACAATCTCACTCACTCCCAATCTCACCGCCGGCCCAACTGCCCTAGCTCTCACCATCGTCCTAAGCTGTCTTAGCTCTCTTGCTCACTGTCTCACACGACCGCTTCTCCCTCTTCATCTCTCAGCTTTCTCACTCACACGGCTACAAGCCCACAAGCATTCAAGCACAGGAACTGCTCCGTTTCGTCATCGCCGTCGCTGATCTCACTCCACCTCGTTCTTTCTTTTTTTTTTTTTTTTTTTTTTTTTTTTTTTTTTTCTGGGTTCAATTCGTCTCAAATTCTCAATCATGTGAGTTTGTGTTTGTGATTTTGAAAGGGAAAATCATAGATCTGACATTTGTGTTTGTGATTTCTGTGCTTATGTTTATGATCGTGTTTGGACTTGTGTCTGTGTTTGTGATTTTGGGCCGAAAAATCATAAATCAAAATTTGTGTTTCTGATTTTGGGCTTGGCTGGGCACGAGGGGACGGGGCCCGCGGGGGCCCGACTGGGTGGGTTTGGGGTTGAGAAAAAAATCCGTTTAATAAACGGACCGAGTCCAGGTTTCTAGGGTAGACATGCGGGTCGGGTCTGGGTATGAAAAAACCCGGCCCAAATCTGACCCGTTGCCATTCCTAACGAGTTTAAAAATTATGACTTTTGGCTAACTATTGCAGCTTTCAAATTAGGGATGGCAATTTTTCCCCGCCTTGCTTAACCCGCCCCTCCCCTCCTCGCTTCGTCCCGCGTGGGTATTCCCTGCCCCGCAAAGGTGGTGGGGCGGGGATGGGGCAAGATTTTAGCCCCGCACCACAGGGCGGGGCGGGGATGGGTTTAAAATTTTTAGACCCACCCCACCCCGCCCCTCCCCATCCCCGCCTTGCCCCACGTTGTTTAGGATTATAATTGTAAAATTTTCATACCCTAAAACCCTACTATTTAAACAAACATATCGATATTAGCTTATTTTATTCTACCCAATGTGGTTCTCTACCTTTATTTTGTTATGTGTTATACTATGATAAATTTTTTTTTTTAATGATTGTCTTGTTAAACACTTAAATATATTATTCAATTTTTTCTAAAAATTGATTTGATTTGATGGGATAAATTTAGTTGTAATTTCAAATATATTTTTATTAATGAAATAGGTTTCATTAAAAAAATTGTACTAGTTGTAGGGCAAATTAACAAAAAGTAGAGTTTTACGGGGTGGGGTGGGGCTTTGCGGGGCCCCAAGAGGCGAGGATGGGGTGAGAAAGTTTTCCCTGTCATACGGGGGCGGGGCGGGGATGGGGCAAGAAAAAACCACACGGGGCGGGGACGAAGACCCCATCCTTCGGCCCTGCCTCGCCCCATTACCATCCCTATTTCAAATAAATTGAATTTTGAAAAAATCTGTTTCATGGAAAGTGTCATGAGTTAAGAATGTATGTTTCTACTCTCTATTCATATATAAAGTAATATATAAGATTCCAATAGAAAATTTTATTTGCGTAGAAAATTTAAATTTTATTTTAAGGGGTCATACTAAAATTATTAGAATTAAATATGTATTTTTTTTTCTTGTGCTTTATATTATGCTATATATAGTAGTTCAAAAAATGATTATAAATACAATAAAATATTTAACTCATTTACATATAGAAAAATGTATTTATTAAACTCAGAGGCGGAGGGAACGGGGGTTGAAGGGGGGGGGGGCACTTACCCCCTTGACCTTCTAAAAATATTCTCAAGCAGTAGTACTAGTACTAAAATGCAGTAAAAGTCCCCATTTTTTTTTTTGAGTAAACAGTAATACTTATTAGAATACACACGAAAATAATAATAATAGTGTTTTAAACCGGGTTTATAATACATTACATAACCAGAATTTTTTTTGAGTAAAAGTCCCCACTTGACACAAAGGAAAATCTACATTTTCTTCTTATTGATAGTATTTATTAGCTTGTCAACAAGAAGACAATTTTACATTCATATGGCAACACTTTTATTACATAATGGGTCCCATCTAATAGTACATTTTTTTGCACACTACTTTGCCAACTATGATTGGAAAAAAAATTTGGCTAAATTATATATTTGGCCCCTAACCTTTACTCTGTATCTCAATTTAGTCCCTGAGCTTTTAAATGTGTTAATTTAGTCCTTAACCTTTTATGCTATCTAAGATGCCACAGACTACCAACTCAACAACTAAAATCTCAACTCATCTAATATTTGATCAGCCACCCAGTTAGGTGAGATTTAAGTCCCTCTCCAATCGTCACCGGTGTTGTCTTCTGCTCTCATGGCATCTCTCACTTCGCTGGTGAATGAAACAAGTTTCTCTTAGAATGTTCTTCTTTCTTAGACTATTGAGAAACTCAACCCCAATTAAGCTGCAAAATTAAATAAATCTGAGTTCAGTAATTTTTTTTTCTTTTTCTCAATACCCAAACAACGAAACAATCTAACATTCCATAACCATTAATTTTGCTTCAACGATAAACAACTTATTTCCTAGATCCCAAAAATCATAATAAACCCATTTAAGAAAATTTTCATAACAAATTCACCCAAAAATTGACCCAAAAAAGAATTTCGAATATTTAAATGTTGATTCTACACAAAGCATACCCACATATATGAATTGGAACAATTGGAATGTCACTAAAATCCCAAGGCGGAGCCAATATGCATAGCAAATCATGGGTGTGAGAACATACACATTAAGATAAACTTAAATTGTTCCCTTCTTTTCCTTCTTTGATAGCACTACCAATCTGCACAACATTCTTCAACAACCCACCACGCCCCAATATGCTACTTTCACAGAATTTTCCAAGGGCGAATCGGGAAGAGACGGAATGTGAGAGAAAGGACAACACTGGTGATGACTGGGAGAGGGGCTTAACTGGGTTGCCCGTCAAATATTAGATTAGTTAGGATTTTAGTTGCTGAGTTTGCAGTCCATGTGGCATCTTAGGCATCATAAAAATAATATTTTATTTGAGCTGTTAGCCATGTTAGTATTTTCCATCCATTACTTAACTGTAGGGATCATTTTAACACATTACCAAAAGGTTAAGGACTAAATTGACACATTTTAAAGTTTAAGGACCAAATTGACATATAATGAATAAGTTAGGGACCAAATATGTAGTTTACCCAAAAAAATTATACTGAATTGGACTTTGAAAGAAAAAAACTTATGTTTATGTGTAATGTGACTACTTTAGCGCCTCACCAGTTGGTTTCATGCTTATAATTTTTTCTCTAGTTATCAACCTTTTCAATATCAAACTTGAGTTTTTGCTATAAACTTGAATTTTAACAACTTAAAAATGTAAAAATGTCTACATAAAATTTTAGAAGCATTCATGGCATTGAGTCGCATATAGCCGAATACAACTTCATAAGTATATTGCTATAAGGATGGATAGAATGGAGCAGAGATTAATCAGCTAAGGCATGAAATTAACGAACTGTTAGATAGGGAGGAGATTTGGTGGGTGCAAAGATCAAGAGTCCAATGGCTGGGTGAAGGGGACTGAAACACAAAGTACTTCCACTATCGTGCCTCAGAGTGACGGAGGAAGAATACAATTACTAGTCTATGGAGTGAAAGTGGCTCTTGGTGTGATGATAGAGCCAGCATAGCAGCCACTGCTATATCATATTTTAAGGAAATCTACATCACCACACGTCCTAGCCGAGTAGAAGAAGTAACAAGCCTTATCCATCCTAAGGTCACTGATGATATGAACGAGAACCTCATCAAGAATTTCACAGCAGAAGAAGTCAAGTCAGCTCTCCAACAGATGCATCCAACAAAAGCCCTCGGCCCAGATGGTATGTCTACTATATTTTTCCAAAAATTCTGGAATGTTGTTGGCTCCGATGTTACAAATATGGTGCTCATTGTGCTGAACTTTAATATGCCTATGGCTGAGAATAATAAAAAAATATAACCCTGGTGCCAAAAATAAAAAACCCCACTAGAATGAAGGAATTTCATCCTATCAGCCTTAGCAATGTTACTTACAAGTTGATATCTAAGGTGTTGGCTAATCGTCTCAAAGTAGTGCTACCCCAGATTATTTCAGAAAATCAGAAAGCCTTTTTATCAGAGTGTTTGATTACTGATAATATTCTTGTTGCTTTTGAATTAATGCACTATCTAGAGCACAAGAAGTAAGACAAAGAGAGCTATATGGCGATTAAACTAGACATGAGCAAAGCTTATGATAGAGTAGAGTGGGTTTTTGTGAAAAATGTAATGAAGAAATTGGGTTTCCATGAAAAATGGTTTGCTTGGATCATGAAATGTATCTCAATTGTATCCTACTCTATTCTAATCAATGAGGAAGCACATGGCAACATAATCCCATCTAAAGGACTTCGGTAGGGTGATCCTCTATCATCTTATCTGTTTCTCTTATGCACGGAAGCCTTTTCAACTCTTATTGTGGATGCTAATAACAATAATAACCTCGATGGTATCTTAATATGCAGGGGCTGTCCAAAAGTCACTCATCTGTTCTTTGCAGATGACAGCCTTTTGTTCTATAAAGCAAATAGCTAAGAATGTCACAAGCTTGTTGAAATACTTGAGCACTATGAAGCGGCATCGGGGCAGAAAATCAATACAAATAAATCCTCAGCTTTCTTTAGCCAGAACACAACTAGTGAGACAAGAGGTGAAGTTCTTAGCATTCTTGGGCCTATGCAGGATATTCAGGCATGACAAGTACCTTGGCCTCCCATTTGTGATTGGAAAATCAAAGAATTAAGTATTTGCGGAGATAAAAGAAAAGGTGGCAAACAAATTGTCGGGTTGGAAGGAAAAAATGTTGTCATTGGGTGGCAAGGAAATTCTGATTAAGGCAGTTGCTCAGGCAATCCCAACGTATACCATGAGTTGCTTCCTTTTACCAAAGGGATTATGTGAAGACTTGGAAAGGATGATAAGAAATTTCTGGTGAGGGTAGAAGGGTGAAGAAGCAAAAAAGGCATGGTTTAGGTGGAAGAAAATGTGTACATCGAAGCTAGAGGGTGGTATGGGGTTTCGAAATCTTCAAGCTTTCAACCTTGCTATGTTAGCTAAACAAGGATGGCGACTCGTCACGAATAGAAGCTCTCTTGTGGCTCGTATCTACAAAGCCAAGTATTATCTTAATGGAGATGTATTAGGCGCAAAATTGGGTAGCAGCCCATCTTATGCTTGGCGAAGTATTCATAGTAGCTTGGAGGTCATTAGGAGAGGTACAAGATGAAGAGTGGGTAATGGAAAGTTAATCCACATTTGGGAGGACAAATGGTTGCCCACACCAACCGCGTATAGAGTATGCTTACCCCCACAAATTTTTGACGACTTCCCCATGGTCTCCTCTCTCATTGATGAAGATACAAGGCGGTGGAAAGCTGACTCGGTGAAGGCCCTCTTTCTTCCTTTTGAGGCAGAAACTATCCTCCATATACCATTAAGCTATTCTCTCCCGGATGACAAAATAGTTTGGGTAGGAAATAAGCGAGGTGTCTTCTCAATCAAAAGTGCATTTTATCTCGCCATTCCAATAGTTGATAAGGTGGAGAGGAGTGAAAGCTCTAATGGGGATTATAGAACCCCGTTGTGGAAAAAAATATGGCAACTAAAGATTCCCCCCAAAGTCAGAATTTTTTCTTGGAAAGCATGTATGAATGGCCTACCAACCCTTCTGAATCTAGGAAATAGGGGAATTGGTACTAATGCTCTATGCCCCTTATGTGGAAAAGCCCTTGAAAGCACCCAACATGCCTTGATATTCTGTGAAAAAGTCTGGGAAGTATGGTGGCGTTGGCAAGCCTGTCCTATAAGCTTGCTGGTTGAAAACCATGCCTTTGTGGATGTTGCAATGCAAATTCTGGAGAAAGGCACCTCTCATGACCTGGAGATATCCTTTGTCACTGCTTGGTCCATATGGTACAACCGGAACCAAGTAGTACATGAAGCTGTGGGACTTCTATCATCGCAAATCTGGGGATATGCTCAAAGGTTGAGTGAGTTCAGTGGGGCTATCACAACAACAATTTTTAAACAACAGCCTCCTGAGGTAGGATGGTAAGCACCTCCTCCAGATACGTACAAGATTAATGTAGATGGAGCGACTTCGGAGAATGGAAAACCCTCTAGTGTTGGAGTAGTGATCAGGGACTGTAGAGGCTGTGTTATTGCAGCAAGGTGGAAAATACTACTTGCTACTTACTCAGCGGAAGTAGCTGAAGCTTTTTCCATTAAAGAAGGAGTTGTGTTGGCTTGTGAATTGAAGTTGTCAAATGTAATCTTGGAGTCTGACTCTACCGCTGTTCTCCAGGCCTTAGTTTCAAGATCAGGCTTTGGAGAAATGGGCCCTATTATTCAAGCATCTCTTGCCATGTTAGATTCCTTCAGTAGCTGGAATGCAAGACATTTGAAAAGGGACTACAACATAGCTGCGCACGATTTAGCCCAGGTAACCAGAATTGCAGAAACTTCCCAAACATGGATAGGGATTAACCCCCTTGTTTTGCAGCAAGCTCTCCTTATTGATCGGTCAAAGTGTTAATGTCACCTTTGGGACTTCTTGTATTTTGGCCTTTCCCTCTGTTGTACTTCAATTTCAGTTCTTTGGTGGAATATATCAAAGTTTTCAGTTCAAAAAAAAAAAAAAAAAAAAAAGACCTTAAAAATAGATGCCACATTAGTTATTAAAATGGACATGTCACATTTTGAATTTCATTTTAGTTTAAAAAATTTTTAAAAACTCAGATCTGAATAGAGAACTTGGCCGCTGGTGCGATTAGGGAGGAGTTTTCTGGACTGGGGTGAGTGGAGGAGCTGTATGGCCTGGGTCACCAAGAGCTCGAGTTGCAAGGTGAAAAGACCGCATTTTCACATCTGGGTTATAGAATAGAAGTGCAAACCTTTTATTACAGAGAAAGAAATCTCTCCATTTTGCATGTATGGACTCCACTTACCAAATAAAATGATTTAATAATGAATTCAGTTGGGTACACACAAATTAAAATTTAGGATCCACAAATTAACTATTTCAGGCTTGTACGATTATAATTGGACATTTAATTTTTGCATCTCGCAAGTAATGCAATATCGTAAATGTTAAGCCAGCAATCATCACTTGCTTTTAGACTTGTCTTGTATTCTTTTTTTAAATTATTTTTATATATATAAGTTTTTAGTGGGTTTTTTTTTTTTTTTTGGTTGATGGGTTTGGGTTTTCTGCTTTGATACAATTTAAAGGAAAACAATTCCGATATCTGTAATCTTACCTCGACTTCTTTAACTGACAAATTGAACCAACAATAGGATTGAACTATAATTACAACATAACGAGAAATCATTTTTTTTTAATAGCTGTGGTCTAAGAGAAGGGAACTCGAGATTTGGAAGGACAGTAGATTATGACATCCTTTTTGGGAGAAATGCTGGTGGCGAATTATCTATTTGAAATGGATCAATTTTATTGTTTAGATTAAACATTATAAAGTTAAAAGTGTATCTAACATCTTGTAATCTAATATTTTAAGTAATGTAACACTTTTTACATTATTAATTAAATACAAGAAATAAATCTTAACGAGTTTTCTTTGATTTACTTGCAACTGAGAGGGTACATGACCATGAGTATTGATGAGTCAGAAATTTATGATCGTCATAAAGCTGAAATCGTCATTAACCAAAAGAAGATGTCACGCAGTTATTACGCTCATTGATGACAAAGCGTAATGGACGGAGCAACGGTCACAAAGTGAGCTGTGAACTTCAGACAAATATTTTGTAACACACTAGCCGTTGAGCATAAATACAGCGATTCATTGCCCATTAATGAGGCACGCAACTATAAAAGAAAAGGCAATAGAAGTTAAAGGTACACACAAAATACTCTATAAAAATGACTCTCCAAACAATTCTCTTTAAAATCTTTCTCCCTTACTGACTTAAGCATTGGAGGCGGTTTGGCTAACGCCACACCAGCGTGTTACTCTTCCATCCAGTTCGTTTTGTAGGTTTTCCTCCAACAGAGATGACCCCAATCACAACTTCGTCCATTCGCTACGATGAGGAGCTCAACTGCTGATTTTTTTAATCATCAGTTTGGCGCCGTCCGTGGGAATCGCTAATCATTCGAGCCATTTTTTCCAGTGACAAAAGAGTTCCTCGAAGTACGAGATGGAACTAGAAACTGCATAACAGCCAGAAGCTGTGCAACAACAGCAAATCTAGGCCCTCTTGGCTAATGTGGAAGAGTTGACTTGCCAGAATGAAGAGCTGTGAAAGACAATGGAATCCCAAAACGCAAAACATCGACGAACAAGAGAAAACCAAAATGAAGAAGAATCAAACTCCTAAGCCAACAGGTGAGACAGGACCTCGGGAGAAGATTCCTCCAGGATGGAGAATGAGCTTCGCAACATGAGGAAGGAGATGGATGAGTTAAAAAGTGCCATGAAGGACAAAGGCGGGGAGAATTTGGATGAGATGATTCGAAGGACGGACTCACCATTCACCATTGAAGTACTGAACCATCCCCTCCCACAGAAATTCTGTCTCCCACAGTTGGAATCATACGACAGTTCCAAGGACCCCTTGGATCACATTGAATCATTCAAGACATTTATGCTGTTACAAATAACCCCAGACAAGGTGATGTGCAGGGCATTCCCAACGACATTGAAAGGAGCAGCCAGAGTATGGTTTAGCAAGATACCCCCAAGAACTATTGCATATTTTGAACAACTTAGTATGGGTTTTGTTCGTCATTTCATTGGGGGGCAAAGACACAAGAAGCCAACTGGTTATCTTCCCAACATTCAACAGGTAGAAGAAGAATTGCTAAGACAATATGTGACCCGATTCAATAAGGAACTATTGCAAGTAGACGAAGCTGAAGATCAAGTCATCCTAACAACTTTCCAAGCAAGATTGCTACCCGAAGATTTTTTCTTCTCAATCACCAAAAGCCCACCAAAAACAGTCGCAGAATTGCTCCGAAAAGCTCAGAAGTACATGAATGCAGAAAACGCGGTGCTTGCAAAAGAAATGAAAGGAAAAAGGAAGAGAGACGAAGGAACAAGCATCAATCATGATAAGAAGAAAGAGACACGAAGTGTTGGGCATACCACAGGAAAAAAGAAGGAACTTCCGAATAGGAAGGCAAAGTTCACTAACTTTACTCCTCTATTAATGCCAATTGAGCAAGTCTTGATGCAGATAAGGAATAATCCCACCCTGCAATGGCCGAAGCCAATCAGTACTCCAGCAAAAAGAAGAGACAAGAACAAGTACTGTAGGTTCCACCAGGACCGCGGGCATCGCATCGACGGGTGTAGACATTTGAAAGACCAGGTGGAGACCTTAATCCAGCAAGGGAAGTTACAGAAGTATGTCAGGAAAACGGAGCCCTACGGATACCAACGGAAGGACGATAAAAAAAAAAAGATCGAGAAGCAGGAGATAGCAAACCTCCCGCAGGAGAGATAAAAATGATCTCAGGAGGATTAACGGCAAGTGGAACGCTGAAGTCCCTGAAAAAAGCCCATGAGAGAGAAAACAATAGTGTTCATTTGCGGCTCCATCTAGTGAAGATGCCAAGGAATGACGAACCTGATATTGTTTTCTCAGAGAGAGACGATCACGGCATTAGGTAACCCCATGACGATCCATTAGTAATCATGCTCAGAGTAGAAGAATTCAACATCCACCGTGTACTTATCGATAACGGAAGCTCAGCAAATATTATCTATTTACCTGCGTTTCAGTAGATGGAACTAGACAAGAGAAGGATCAGGCCTTTCACCTCTCCTCTGGTGAGCTTCACTGGGGATAGAGTCGTCGCTAGGGGCATCGTCACCCTAACTATAATTGCAGGCACTTACCCAGCGCAAGTCACCAAGGAAATTGATTTCCTCATAGTTGACTGTCCTTCAACATACAACATCATCTTGGGAAGACCTGCACTCAACAGGCTAAGAGCAGCAACGTCAATATATTACTTGAAAGTGAAATTTCCAACAGCCTATGGAGTAGGAGAAATCAGAGGAGATCAAGTTCTGGCAAGAGAGTGCTACCAAGCTGCCTTAGCATCTGGGGAGAACCACACATGGGTGATCAATGAACCGGAGCCCATCCCCGAACCGTCAGAAACACCACAGGAAGTTGAGATCGTCCTAGGTGATTCAACAAAGGTATTGAAGATAGGATCAACACTCCCAACTCTGGAGAAAGAGAAGATGGTTTCCTTCTTGAGGGCAAACTAAGATGTTTTCGCTTGGAAACACGAGGATATGCCCAGAATTGATAGGAAGATCATACAGCATCGTCTCAACGTCAACCTAGAATGCAAACTTGTACAGCAGAAGCGGAAAATTGCACCAGAGCGCAACAAAGTAGTAACTGAAGAAGTAGAGAAGCTGCTAGAAGCCGGTTTCATTAGGGAAGTCTTCTACCCAGATTGGCTAGCAAACGTGGTAATGGTAAAAAAGAGCAATGGAAAATGAAGGATGTGCATTGATTTCACAGACCTGAACAAAGCCTGCCCAAAGGATAGCTTCCCTTTGCCAATGATTAATCAACTGGTAGACTCAACTACTGGACACAAGCTCTTAAGTTTCATTGACGCATTTTCTGGATATAACCAGATCCTCATGGATAAAGAAGATCAAGAGAAGACCTCGTTCGTCACCAGCCAAGGGTTGTATTGCTACAAAGTTATGCCATTTGGATTGAAAAACGCAGGAGCCATATACCAAAGATTGGTGAACCGCATGTTCTGTCACTAGATTGGAAGGAATGTGGAAGTATACGTAGACGATATGCTGGTGAAAAGCAAGGACAAAGCCAACCACTTGGACAATTTGAAAGAAACCTTCAGCACACTACGTAAGTACAATATGAAACTAAACCCTGCAAAGTGTGTTTTTGCTATCGCTTCAGGGAAATTCTTGAGATTCATGGTGTCCCAACGAGGCATAGAGGCAAACCCAGATAAAGTAAAGGCAATAATCGAGGTCAAATCACCAAAAATAGTGAAGAAGGTTCAAAGCTTGATAGGAAAGGTCGCAGCTCTAAACAGATTCATCTCTAGGGCAACAGAAAAGTGCATGCCATTCTTCAATGTCTTGAAAAAGGCCACATATTGGACTGACGAGTCTGAAGAAGCCCTTGCAAAATTAAAAGAGTACTTGACGAAGCCACCATTGCTAAGTCCCTCGATGATGGGGGAAAAGCTGTACCTCTACTTAGCAGTGTCTAACACTGTAGTAAGTTTGGCATTGATCAGAGAAGAAGAAAATGTCCAGAAGCCAGTCTACTATACCAGCCAGGCATTCCAAGGAGCAGAGGCAAATTACCCAAGGATGGAAAAGATAGCTTTCGCATTGTTGGTTGCTTCCAGGAAACTTCGTCCTTACTTCCAAGCGTACTCCATCGTCGTAATGACAGACCAACCAATAAGAAAGACGATGAACAAGATAGATGCAGCAGGACGACTCATTCAATGGGCAATTGAATTGGGCCAATTCGACATCGAATATCGGCCTCGAGCAGCAATTAATGCCCAAGTACTAGCGGACTTCATCGCAGAATTCACTTACCCCTACAAGGAAGAAGAACTCCCCATGGAAACATGGATGGTCCAAACAGATGGGTCTGCCACGAAGAAAGTAGGAGGGGCAGGAGTAGTGCTGATATTTCCAGAAAGAGAGATATTGAAGTATGCAGTTAGACTGCAATTCTTAGCAATGAATAACGAGGCAGAGTATGAAGCATTGCTAACAGGACTAAGTTTAGCAAAAGCTCTCGGAGCAAAGAATCTTATCGTCCAAGCTGATTCTTAGCTAATAATTGGACAAGTGAAGGGAGATTATGAAGCCAAAGAAGAAAGGATGCAGAAGTACCTGAAGATCGTCCAACAACTCTCGCAGCACTTTGACAAACTAGACTTTATGCAAATCCTTCAGGCCAAAAATGCAGAAGTTAACTTCCTAGCAAGGTTGGCTTCGTCAGACAACTACAATGCGACCTCCGAACTATGTGTAGAGATAAGGGGGCAACCAAGTACAGAAGGTGAGCAGCTTCTGAAGATAAAAGAACAAGACGAGTGGATGACTCCCATCATTCGTTATTTGAAAGAAGGATGGCTCCCAGAAGATAAAACAGAAGTAAGGAAGATATAGATCAGAGCAGCTCACTTCGTTATTATAGACGATGTACTGTACAGATGAGGTTATTCACTCCCATACTTAAGATATGCCAACACAAAAGAAGCAGATTATGTGCTCCGCGAGATACACGAGGGAATTTGTGGAAATCATGCTGGGGCAAGGTCTTTAGTAGGAAAGGCACTCAGAGCAGGATATTAATGGCCGACTTTACAGAAGGATGCACACGACCTCGTCAGAGCATGTGATAAGTGTTAACGCTTCTCAAATGTCTAAACAAGACTAGGAGAGAGGATGACACCCATATCCTCACCATGGCCCTTTCGCCCAATAGGGGATTGACATTATGGGCTCATTCCCTTTAGGGAAGAAGCAACTCAGATTTTTGATCGTCGCAATTGATTACTTCACAAAATAGGTAGAAGCAGAACCAGTGACAACAATAACAGAGGCTAAAGTCACTAGTTTTGTATGGAAGAACATCATCTGCAGGTTTGGGATATCGGACAATAGAAAGCAGTTCGACAATCCCAAGTTTTGAAAATTTTGCCAAGACTTAGGAGTCAAGAACCACTACTATTCTCCAAGACACCCTTAGGCCATCGGTCAGACAGAAGTGACGAATAGAAGCTTACTCAAAATTATCAAAACTCAGCTTGAGGGGGTAAAGGGGCATGGCTTGAAGAACTACCAAATGTCCTTTGGGCATATAGGATGACCACAAGAACTCCAATAGGAGAAACGCCATTCAGACTAACATTTGGCACCGAGGCGGTCATACCAGTGGAAGTGGGACTGACGAGCCTCCGAGTCAAAACTTATGAAGGTCAGAAGAACTAGCAGGAGCTTAACAGCTACTTAGATCTAATTGATGAAGTCAGAGAGGAAGCCATGAAGCGAATGGCCAAGCACAAGGAAGCAATGGCCAGATACTACAACAAAAAGGTCAAGGTAAGAAGGTTCAACATAGGAGACCTTGTCCTCAGGAAGATATCACAGGTAATAAAGGACCCATCCCAAGGAAAACTGGGACTAGCCTGGGAAGGCCCTTATGAAGTAATCCGTCACTCTAGAGAATGCTCTTACTACCTAAAGTCTTTAGACGGCCAGGAACAGCCTCGACCATGGAACATAGAACATTTGAAGAAGTACTACCAGTAAGGAATCTTTTACATTTCAAGTTGCCCAATCTTCATATCAATATGTACGGCAGTTATTACTTTTGTCATTCATAGATCAATAATACATGAAAGCATTATCCATGTGTATTTATCAATGATTATCCATGAGTTATTTATCAACAAAAACATGTGCAACGCTCAGGAGTTATTCTTGGGAGACGTCCCTCGAATCTCCATCGTTAAAATTTCAAATCAAAAGCTGTAAATACACAGCCGACATCGTCATAGCCATCAAAGTTGTTAATACACAACTATCAAAGTCGACTAAATCAAAAGTTGTTTAAACACAACTATTATGATCATCATTCAAACATGAACGAACAAAGGAAATGGTTAACCTAAAGACGCTCCAATAGCATGACTTTAAGTCACGCGTACAGCGCAACATCGTCATTTAAACATGACTCAATAAAAAAGCTGTTCAAACACAGCTAAACATAAAATGTTGTTCAAACACAACTAACATCGTCATTTAAACATGACTCAATAAAAAAGCTGTTCATATACAGCTAAACATAAAAAGTTGTTCAAACACAACTAACATCGTCATTTAAACATGACTCAATAAAAAAACTGTTCAAACATAGCTAAACATAAAAAGTTGTTTAAACATAACTAACATCGTCATTCAAACATAACTCAATAAAAAAGTTGTTCAAACACAGATAAACATAAAAAAGTTTTTCAAACACAACTAACATCGCCATGAATCAATAAAAAAGCTGTTCAAACACAGCTAAACCTAAAAAAGTTGTTTAAACACAACTAATATTGTCATAACTTAGCTATTCAAACACAGCTCGTTACCATCGTCATTTAAACATGACTCAGTGAAAGGTTGTCCAATCACAACCAAGCATGAAAAAGTTGTTTAACACAACTAAAGCATGAAGGTATCCAAAAGGCCTTCGTCATCTAAACACAGCAAAGATTTACTCATAAAATATTACATGTTAACAATTCATAGAAGGAGTTTTCATTGTTAGAAAGAAAATATATGCCCAAAACACGCTGGCCCAGAGAGATTGTTCAGAAGATTTGCTCAAAACAACGAGCCCATAAAAGACATTGTTTTCGTCTTACGAAAAAAAATATATAGAAAGAAAAAAAGTAAATCACTATTCATTAGGAGTGGGATCAGCAGGAGTTACGGGCGCAGCCTCTTCAGTCACCTCAGCTATGGTTGTGGCCTCTTCCATCACATTTTTAGCTGTAGCCTCGGAAGGACGATCAGACAAATGTTCCTTCTCAACATCACCCATAACAAGACTAGAAAGGTCCAAATTTGGGTGATGCTTCTCCATCCATTTCCTAAAGAGCTCGAAGCCCTCCACGTAATACTCACATAGCTCGTTTGAGTAAGAGTCGGAGTGCTTGAACTCCTGCACCGCCGTAGCCCCAGCTTTTTGCAATTTGAACTGTAGATCACCCTTCTGTTTATCTTTTAGCTTGCAAAAATCCTTCTCCACCTGAAGACTCTTCTCCAAAGCTGCCACATGTTCTTTGTCATTCTCAGCCACGACAGTAAGGATGGCAACCTTGTTCTTGAGCGTCTCATTCTCAGCAGAAAGGGATTTGATCATAGGCTCAGTTGTGGCCACCTTCTTCTCAAAATCCAGAAGCTTCCCAAAGACGAACAAAGACTCCCCCAAAGCCTACGTATAAAAAGTCTCTCTTAGCAAAAGCAAAACAAAAAAGAAAAAGCAACCTACATTATCAAAAAATACTCGCACAAGCTTCTGAATATATCAGACGACATCACTTCACTGAACGACTTCGCCATCAAAGGACTTAGGTCGTCCACAAAGAGCGCCTTGTGAGCCTTCAGGGTAGCAGCATCGGCATCATCCCAGAAAGTTGGGAGAAAAGACTTGCCAGCAACTTCTTCTTCTTCTTGGCTTCCTCCCTAGCGGAACCAATCACCTCCAAAGACGAGGTAGGGGAGGCAGGACGGTTAGCAGGTGAATGGGTAGAGGGAGAAGTCACTACAGGATCATCTATGGAAACATCACCTGCCTTCAAACGTTTCCTCAACAGGAGGCCACTAACGAGGCCACCTTTTGCCTTCTTCTCTTGAGCTTCAGCCAGCTTTTGTTTACTGAATCTGGTCGTCATTCCTGAAAGGAAGGAGAAACTATAAATAAATAAAAAAAGAAAAAAAGAAGTGAAGATGGAATACTCATTCTTTTTCACAACTTCAAGGTCTTTATAGACCTTACTAGATGGTTTCGGACCCAGAAAATGAAGGAATAGTGATTGGGGAGAGACGAGCTTGTCAAAATCTTTGACGGTCTCCAAATATTCTTTCACCTTCTCAACATGACAGTGATATCTCTTCTATAGACGAAGGCATTGAGGAACTGCAAAAAACAAGTATGTCACATGCCATCGTCACTCACAAAGAGTAAAAAAAAAAAAAAAAGAAAGACGAGAAAGATGCACCAGACATTGGGGTTCCCCAACTACGAAAAAACTTGGGGGCTTCGTCCAGGTCCTCACTAGGGACGAACTCCCAACCATTGCCAGAGACAAAAAAGAAGTTTGGTTTCCAATTTCGGAGAGACGATGGATAGTCAAGTATTAACCTAGAAGCCCTATCCCACGGCTTAAATTCATAGTAGCCGGGGTCTTTGGACTTTCTCAAACAATAAAAGTGAAGAGGAATTCATCTTTCTTGATGACATCCTCGTCATTGGCAGACATCCACACCACCATACAAGAAATAACGATCTGCCAAGAATTAGGCACTAACTGTGTTGGGGCAAGGTGCAAATACACAAAAAGTTCCCTAACGAAAGGGTGAACAAGAAGATGAAGACTGCTAATGAAATCTGCCTCATAGAAACAGACTTCATCAGCATAAGAGTGACAGGCCCTATCCTCGTCACTCAAAATCCTAATTCTAACCGAATTAGGAAATTGAAACCCATCCTTGATTCACTTTTCATCTTTCTGTAAGAGGGCACAATGGATATTCCAGGCCTTATAGGGAGTAGAAGGGGAAGTAACTTCGGGAACCTCGCGATCATTAAAAGAAGACAACCCCGTTTCCAACTCACTAGACCTAACTTCCCTAGACATTTTTAGAAACCTAGCCACTCTAGCAGAACAAGAAACCAAAGGAAATAAAGAGGAAAGGACAAACCTATACAGACAGTCCTCCCCTACAAAGGAACCAACCCACTTGAGACACTCTCCCTCCACAACCTCAAGCAAACAACCTAAGCGAGCAAAAAGAAAAGCTATTGAAGGACAATCGACCCTAACATAAGAGTAATCTACCATGGAAGAACAGAGAAAGAGAGAGGAGCACGAAGAACTTACTAGAAAACGCAAAAATGAAAAAGAAAGCTTGAAGAAGAGAAAAAACCCTAAAATGCCAACTGAACAAGGTAGGAGTACGAAGAAGAAGGAACATGAGGGAAAAATGCGAGATAAATGGCCAAAATGTGCGCAGGAAAACCGAGAAAAAATTGCATGTCGAACACATCCTGATCGTACATGTGGTACTCAACAAATCAAACATTAACTCGTCATAAATGTGTCATACATGGAATACGAAGCGTCAGACGACTATGTTTTCATCTCGTCTAGATAGCCGAGAATTCAAACAAGGGGGCAACTGATGAGTCAGAAATTTACGATCATCATAAAGCTGAAATCGTCATTAACCAAGAGAAGACGTCACGCATTTATTACGCTTATTGATGACAAAGCGTAACAGACGGAGCAACGGTCACAGAGTGAGCTGTGAACTTCAGACAAAGATTTTGTAACACACTAGCCGTTGAGCATAAATACAGTGATTCATTTCCCATTAATGAGGCACACAACTATAAAAGAGAAGGCAATAGAAGTTAAAGGTACACACAAAATACTCTACAAAAATGACTCTCCAAACAATTCCCTCTAAACTCTTTCTCCCTCATTGACTTAAGCATCGGAGACGGTTTGGCTAACGTCGCATCGGTGTGTTACTCTTCCACCCAGTTCGTTTTGCAGGTTTTCCTCCAACAGAGACGACCCCAATCACAGCTTCGTCCATTTGTTACGACGAGGAGCTCAACTGCTGATTTTTTGCATCATCAAGTATAATTATGTTTGATGTGATAGACGACATGTATAGATTGCCATACTATTTAAAAATTTTAAGAACATGAACTTATGGTTTGTTTGAGAGCACAAACTAATTATAATGGGTTGTTTGCACTAAAACACTATATGCGATACAGGATTTCGAACCAAAAGGATGGGCTCTGCACTACCTAAATCAATAGGACTTTCAAAAGTACAAATCAACCAAGAATAGAGGAACAAAACAACCGATATTATTATTAATAATACTGTAACGAGTCACAAATACCAAATTACAAGATCACACAAGTACACAACTAAAATTAAGTTACAATACTCCTAAGTTAAGTTACAAAACTACTCCTAGGTAATTCATGCAAGGTGATGCACACCTACAAACATGAAGTTATCCTTCCCGCTACAACAAAATGTATTTTTAGCGATGAAATTTAGTAAGGAAATATTTTTCGTCGCTAAAAGCTAACATATAGCGACGAAATTTAAATTTCATCACTAATTATAAATAAATAAATAACTTTTAGCGGCAAAAATACAATTTCGTTGCTAAAAAGTAAGGTGCCAAATAAAAACCTAGGGTGCGAAACATTATTGATCTTCGGAGACGAAACTATTCGTTGCTAAAAATATAATCTTTAGTGACGAAAGGTTTTTGTCGCCGAAAACTTGCTAGGAATATATTTTGTGACAAAACTGGATTCGTTGCTGAAGATACCCTTTAGCGATGAAATAGTTCATCACTAAAAGCGTGTTGGAATATTTTTGGTGACGAAACCAAATTCATCGCAAAAAATAACCTTTAGTGAACGAAAGAACTAAATGTTATTTGCTTGCTAAAATAATTTTAGTGACGAATCGAGTTTAGTCGCTAAAGATAGCCTTTAGTGTCAAATCCAGTTTTGTCACTAATGCCTTAAGTTAGGGTTTTTATCAGCCAAACTCTTTTTTGTTCAAGCCGCCTCTCATCAATCCCTCTCTCTCTCTACCTTTGGTCCTCTCTCTTCCTCCTTTACCATGCCACTACCATGCCGAAGCTCCCTCACCTCGCCACCTTATTGCCGGCCCTCCCTAACTCCGCCACAGCCTCGCCGGCCCTCCCTCTCCTCGCCACCATCACGTCGGAGCT
Source organism: Notholithocarpus densiflorus (assembly GCA_030021035.2). Lineage (NCBI taxonomy): Eukaryota > Viridiplantae > Streptophyta > Magnoliopsida > Fagales > Fagaceae > Notholithocarpus > Notholithocarpus densiflorus. The sequence continues at coordinate 4,674,033 of JARYZH020000017.1, forward strand.
CCCTCACCTCACCACCGCATAGCCGGCCCTCCCTCACCTCATCGCAGCCTCGCCGGCTTTACACTTCACAATCTTCTCTCTCTCTCTCTCTCCTTCATTCTCTCTCAAGGTATTGTCTCCAAACCCTAGCTCACATCTACTTCAGATTTAGATTTCTCTCTCTCAATTTAGGTTTAGATCTATGAGTTTCTCTTCCTAGATTCGCTGATTTTAGGTGCTGAATTTTTTTTGTTTCGTTTACTGTTTAATCAACTTTAGATTCTAGCTCTTTCTCTGTTTTTATGTTTAAAGCTTTTTTCTTGTTTGAGTTTTTTTTTTGGAATTTATTGGTGAGAGAATCTAGATTAATTATGGTGGAAAAGTTTGGGTATTTTGTTAGTTTAGGGATTGGATTTTTGTTGATTCTATTATTTTCTTCAAGTAAAATGTGTTTTTTTTTTTTGGGTTCAAATAATGTAGATTTGTAATTTATATTTTGATTATTCAGAGGATTTGATTAATTGATTGATATGTATTGAGTTGCTCTAGTGTGGTTTTGATTTTTGATTATTCTATGTTGCATGTTTGTGTATGAAATTATTGTGTAGTAGTGCATTTGGATTTAATTTGCCTTTTGCTGTTGTTGAGATTATTTTTGCTTGTGTGATTGCTAGTTTGACTCTAAGCAGCTTAGGCTAGTAGGTGTTCATGATCTTAAGTGCTAAATGTTTTCACTTGTGCAGGTATTATTTTTAATTGCTTTAAGATCATTAGAGAAAGGTTCTAACTTGTTGGGTATGTTATTAATAATGGGGTTTATCTCTTTTTTCGTGACCAGATCAAACAACAATCGGTGAGAAGCTTTTTTGTTTATTTTTGTGTCTTTGTTTGTGTTTGTGTTTTATTTATGAAGAACATAAAAGTATCTTGCTTTTGTCATATTCTTAAACACTTATTCGGTAAGCTTCTTCAATCAGCCACTGTTTTGGATTTTGTAAATACTTTTATTGGGAATATATTGTGTGTTGTTTTTTTTTTTTTTTTTTTGTTCTAAGAATTTGTGAAAAAGTCATCATTTTAATCTCAATATCATTAGTTTTCCTAGACTGAAGCCAACCACAAGAACACATAGGCAGAATCCCCAAATCTATCCTATGTTAGATGGGTATCCTGTTTATGTCTTGGAAGGCTTAGTGTTTTGATGGGGCTTGTCTTATGTAAATAGTCTAATACTATCATACATGGTAGCATTGTCAAGAACAAATCAGTTATAAATTATAAGATGTCTTTTGTTGCTGAAATAAAGGTGTGCTAAATATTGATGGTATGATGCATATGTGAATACATATTTTGTGTGTGCATGTGCATTTGTTTAAAGTCCTATGAGGGTAATGTATCAAGGATTCTCTTGATGTAAGGTTTGAGATGAGGGTCAATGGAACACCTCAACTTTAAATTTAGTGATTTCTCAAAGAACGTGTGGTTCTTTCTAATCTGTTAATTTCCCGTGTGAATCTTGGCCTATAAAAAGAAACAAAAGATGTTTGCACATCTGACTTTAATTTCTTTGACATCTTTTCTAAAAAAATTTCTAATTTTTTATTCGTTCCTTCCTTAAAGATTGGGGTGGGTGATGTATTTCATTTTTGGCAATGACACGAGTCCTAGCTTTTTTGATTGTTTATATGATATTGGTTCAAGAGTTTGTGTAGAATAGTTGTGGCTTTTAGTACATGTGTGTGATTAGCCAAAATAGACAGCTTGTTTGACCACTGGCTCTTTCATTGGAGCAAGCGCTTTAGGAGTAGATGGCTAAAATAAATTTCCCATTAACCCATATTTTTTGGGAGCAAAATAGATGCATAAGCATAACAAACAAAACTTAAATTACTAACTAAACTTTTGCTTAGAAGAGAGAACTTAAACTTGTGTTCTAACTTGTTGGCAATGTTAAACTTTGGGATAAGAGGAATTGTAAGTAATATTGGTGGGTGGGTTTTGGATTTCTTAATTGCATACAACAACCAAAAAAAAAAAAAAAAAAAAAAAGCTTTATATATGAATAAAGCTATAGTAAGTGTAGTAGCTTGAACACAAGTTTGGATAAAGCTTTAATGAAATTTTGTGATGAAGTTATGCTTTTTAGGCTGCAAATATTTGTCTCTATTTTCTGTAGCTCAAATGTTGAGTAATATTTGTTTAATTATTAAATTTTTTTTTCAATACTTGTAAGCATCATTTATTTCTTCTATATTGTTATATAAGTATCTCTCATTTTATCTTTATTTTTTATGTGTGTGATTGATTTGGTTTTGTTTATCATTTTTTGCAGCTAATGGTGCGGTGAAGAAGAGAGTTGAAGATGCAATGTCCATTGCCATGAGCGTGAGGAGCTTGAAGCCGAGCTTTAGGTTTAACTTTCATTACTTTAAGTTTTTCTTTATATAATGCCTTGTTTCCTCTTGATATTAATTATCATTTCGGTCTGTGAGAAAGTGCGATTTTCTGATTATTTGAATGGTTTTCGATTTGGTTTCTCATTACTTTGGTTAGTATTTTATCTTAGCAATTGAGCAGCATTACATGGTGTGTCTACTTTTAATGCATTATTTGAAACTAATTGTATTACATTACACTTGAAAATGTATATTTGCTTTTTACAACTTATATATTAGGAGTTGTGATTTTAATTCATTGGTGTGACTACTCTTAATGCGTTGTTAGAAATGTTTCTTATAACATAGTTAATGTTTTTACTTTACAATTTTAATGTATTATTGTTTTTATATTTGTGCAGATTTCTTATTGGTGGCTTTTAGGACATTTTCTTTTGGCACTACTTGAAGACATTTGATGACATCTTCTTTTGGCCCTAATTATATTATGCTAAAGTTTTTGTATTGTTTTAAAACATCTTGTGTTATTGTATGCATTGCAAACAATTTGTATGGATGGATTGAATCGAATACTTGTTTTATTTTTACTTTTGGAATGTATGGATCATTTTCTTATAAATGTGTTGTTGAAATAAATGTGTTATTCAAATGTGAGATTTTAATAATGTAATGACAGGTTACAGGTTAATATCAATGACTAGAAAATAAAAATGAAAAATGAAAAATAGTTTTAGTGACGAATTTTTCCGTCACCAAATATAGCAAAAAAAAAAAAAAATTTGTTTTAGTGACGAAGTATTTCGTCGCTAAATGTAGCCAAATTTTTTAAGAAATAGTTTTAGTGACGAAATTTTTCGTCACTAAAAATGATTTAATAAAATAAAGTTTTTTTGGTGACGAAATATTTTTGTTGCTGAATAGTGTTTTTAGCGAGGAAAACATTTAGCGATGAAATGTTTTCCTCGCTAAAAGTTATAAAAAAAAACTAATCGAACCTTTAGTGACGAGATTTTTTGTCACTAGGACCTTTAGCGATGGGGTATTAGCGACGAAATTCATTTCGTCGCTAAATAGTAAATTTCATCATTAAAGGTCCTAAGCGACGAAAAACAGGACATTTAGTGACGAATATTTTCGTCACTGAAAATACATTTTGTTGTAGTGTCCGTCAATCTAGAATGAAATCTAGGTTTTACCCAATCATTGACAATTATTGCGTCAACTCACAACTTGAAACAAATAACTTCTATTAAAAAAAAAAAAAAAAAAAACTGCTTGCATGCTCATGCATATGTGCTCTTCACGTGCTCATATAATTGCTCGCACATCCAGTGGCAGCGCCACGTTCAAGTTAGGGTGTTCCCAGGAACACCCTGACCTAAAAAAAAAATTTTTATATATAATAATTTAAAATTTTTTATTTGTTAACCCTTAAAAAAAAATTAGGAACACCCTCAAGCATAATCAGGAACACCCTTAAATAAAAAAAAAAATTTACCCATACAACCATTGTTGAAGCTTCTCAACCACGATGAGATGCTGGCAGACCATGAGCTTGCATCTCCATTTCTTCTTCTTCTTCTTTTTCTTCTTTCTCTCTCTCTTTCTTTTTTTTTTTTTTTTTTTTTTTTTTTCTGCGTTTTTGCCGTTTCTACATTTTTGCTCTTTCTGAACTTTGAAGTCTCTGCTATTCTTTGCCCATTTGCTGATGATGAAGATGAACTTTTCATTTTTTCTATCATGGTCTTCCACAAGTTAGTAAATGCTTGGCTGTAAACGTGCAAAGTGTCAACACTTTCTTCTTTTACTTGTACCAGATGATTGGCTGTCAACCATTTACTTGGGCCTTGTATTAGTATTTATTATTTAATTATTTTTTTTGAGGGGGATTTAATTAAGTTTTTAATGGGCAAGTCTGCCACTCTTCCGGATTTTACATTTTTTTTTTTTGAAATTTAATAAATAGTTAACCATTTAAATGGACTTGGGCTGTTGGGCATAACTTAAGATTAATTTAAATATAGACTAGCACAAAAATGTTATATAAGTAGCGGGTGTATATATATATTTCATCTCTTCTCTAAATTAAAACAATTTCCATGATGTTATCAACTCCTTGATTAAGAAACTTGATATTTAATTTATGTTTGCTTATAATTTAGTATTTCTTATTTTTCTTATGAAAGTTATGATATAAAAAATACACTTGAAAGATAAATCTCAATATTTATTTTGACTATTTTAGTCAATTTTTCTACTTTTACTAATTAATGTATATATTTATCTTTAAAAAAATTTTTAAATTAATTATGACGTCATCATGGTTCATTAGTTTATTTTCTTGTGAAGTTAGTTTTGACCATTTCTGTCGTTATTGCAACGGTAAAAAGAAGTTTTTCAGCAATGAAATATATAAAGAATGAACTACGTACGCAATTGAATGGAAGATCAATGGATGAATGCTTGCTTGGTTGTGTATATTGAAAGAGATGTAGCTTGTAGCATTGATAATGAGACTATCATGCAATGATTTTAAAATATGAAAACTCGTAGAAGGCAATTGTAAACTTTATGTATTTGCATGTTTTTTTTATTGTTGTTGTTGTCATATATAAATTTATCTTTTTATTAGATTATGTAATTTATGCTTATTAAGGAACACCCTGAGAAAAATTCCTAGAGCCACCACTACGCACATCCATGTGCTTCTCACATGCTTGAATGTTTCAACAAAAGCTCACACATGCACCCATGTGCTCTTCACGTGTTCACATGCTAGAATAACTGCTTGCATGCCTGTATTCTTCAAATTGGCTCTACAATCTCTCACACTTTATAACTGATAAAAAATAAATTACTTAATACTATGGTGCCACCCGTATTCTCCCAAGGACTTCATTTTATTGGTAACTACCCAACAGTTTACTCCCACATACAAACATTATATTTTAATTAACATTTTGTTTATAAGTAATTGTAAATAAACTCTGGCCTCTATGTCTGCCATTATTTTATTTATTGGCCTAACATGCTTTTTGATTTATAATATCTAATTTGAATCATGATATCGATCTATTTCAAATTTTTAGGGCATTGTTTTTGCAAATAAATCGGACATGCATGATGCCAAACATCCAATGCAGCAAAACCTGAATGAAGCATTAGAGGGTTGTGTTTTGCATTCCTCTCTAGCCCATTTATTGCAATATTTGTATATTCTGCTTTTCCCAAATCTTCCTGGTTTCTTATATTTTAATTTTAGACTTTTTCCATCTTCACATGGACTGGAAGAGAGAAGGCAAGGTGAAACTAAAGAGAGATGAAGAGAGGGAGAAGGATTGGGAGGAAGAGAAGGAACAAGGTCAATGGCTTTCACTACAACTAGCACAATCTAATCATCATCATAAGTCCACCATGCTCAACCATACCTTGCTCTACTCTTGTGAAAATAATGACCACTTGGAAGTTGAATATATAGTGTGTATATATACTATATATATATGAGCTCTAAACTATTTATCATGCATAAATTGTTGGAGAATTTCAAAATAAAGTATATATTTTTGTTAAGAAGGATAACTTTTACCGAAGTATTAATTGATTGTTGCATTTTAATTAAGAATATTTTTGGTAAAATTCACATCTCCTGGATTTGGCTCATGCCACGAGTTTAAAAATTATGACTTTTGGCTAACTATTGTGGCTTTCAAATAAATTGAATTTTAAAAAATTCTGTCTCATGGGAAGTGTCATGAGTTAAGAATATATGTTTCTACTCTCTATTCATATATAAAGTAATATATAAGATTCCAACAGAAAATTCTATTTGCGTAGAAAATTAAAATTTCATTTTAAGGGGTCATACTAAAATTATTAGAATTAAATATGTATTTTTTTTCTTGTGCTTTATTATATTATGCTATATATAGTAGTTCAAAAAATTATTATAAATACAACAAAATATTTAACTTATTTACATATAGAAAAATGTATTTATTAAATTCGGACGGAGGGAAGGGGGGTCGAGGGGGGGCACTTGCCCCCTTGACCTTCTCAAAAATTCTCAAGCAGTAGTACTAGTACTAAAATGCAGTAAAAGTCCTCACTTGACACAAAGCACAATCTATTTTTTCTTCTCATTTATAGTATTTATTAGCTTGTCAACAAGAAGACAATTTTACATTCACATGGCAACACTTTTATTACATAATGGGTCCTACCTAATAGTACATTTTTTTTGCACACTACTTTGCCAACTACGATTGGAAAAATAAACTGAATTGGACTTTGAAAGAAAAAACTTATGTTTATGTGTAATGTGACTATTTTAGTGCCTCACCAGTTGGTTTCCTGCTTACAATTTTTTCTCTAGCTATCAACCTTTTCAATATCAAACTTGAGTTTTTGCTATAAACTCAAATTTTAACAACTTAAAAAAGTAAAAATGTCTACATGAAATTTTAGAAGCATTCATTGTTGGAAAAATATATGTTTGTAACGCATACAAAACATACGCAGCGGAAAATTAACGGATCTACTTCATTCGCAATTGATAACATGTACTATGTAAGTTTCAGAATTTAAGAACAAGATAGCGTATTTTGGTGCGGTGAAATTCAAAAACAAGATCTAGAAGTACTTGAGAATACTTTTAATCTTCACTCCAATTCCATTTAATGCCCAATAAGTGTGGTCTCTCAATCAGTTTCCAAGGAGAGAATAGAAGAGTATCCAACACTCACATACAAACCATTTCATTCTGTATGTGATCTTAATGAAATACCCTTATGAAAAGTCTTATGAAAACCTTTATCTTAACCTTATGAAAAACACTTCTGAAATTCTGTATAATTCTCTCCTTATATATAACTGATTATCTAATTGGGCTAGCCTTTTAGGCCATTCCAATTGGGCTCTAGTATGTGGCCTGGAGTGGGATCAAAAGAGAACAAATAAGACTCTAGCTTTAATGGGCCTTGGTCTTTTTTGTCAACTCTTGACAAGTCCAAAGTTATCAGTAATTATATTCAATACCACTATAAGAATATAATTGCACTCTAGGCCTTACTAATAAATTATATCCCAAGACTTTATTATATATGCAACCCCTTCATTAAAATATTCGTAGTAATACAAAGTCATGAATTAAGACTGCCATTTTGAAGATTACTACATCTTAATCTTTGAGTACCCGGTTTAATCCTTTACGTTATTCATCATATATTTATGAAATCTAATTTCATAAATATATATTTTAGTAACTCCTTACTAAAGTGGTTGAGCCCAACACTCTGAATAACCAAACTCATTGAACTTATCTCAAGGGAATATTTTATGTCTTCGTTAAGAGATTATGAATTCCATCTTGAAAATATATGTTCCATCAACATTAAATGCGGTTGCCCAACATACTGAGGTTTTGATCGTGACTCATAGATCTCACTCCTGATATATCAAAGCAACCTACATCTCATGATCAGGTCCATTATTCTCTCAGAATTTAGAGTTGATGTAAATAGAAGTCGTGAGATTTATTATTCATTTGACAGTCGTTAGGAGAATCATAAATCTCACAACGGTCCAGTTCAATATGTCTTAACTCTTAAAACATATCAACATACCAACTAGAAGTCTTCACTTCTATGATCAAGACAAATCATCTTAGTTGATATGTTATAGTTTTCGCAGATGAAATGCCCAATTTCATCACCGACTACGAACTGAAATTTTGAGTTTACAAATAACTTGTGATTTATATCTTTTGTGATTAAATCACATAAATCACATACTATGTATCTCATGGACTAAGATTATGTCCCATTAATTCATTTATAGATAGTCTCATATAATTAAACAATTTAATTATTCATGACATGCCAATAAATTAGATTTTATGGCATGAACCCCAACATTCATGGCATTGAGTCGTGTATAGCCCAATACAACTTCATAAGTATATTGCTATATTCTAAATATTTTTACAGTGCTTTATTTTTCCAATTTATTTTAAAGATTTAAATTACATGTTTAAATTGTGTGTATTTAGATTAATCCATTGATTTAATTGTTATTAGCTATGAATTGATAATTATTTTTTTACCTAAGTTTTATTAATTCCTTGATTTAATTGTTATTAGCCATGTAGTGATATAATTGGGGAACCTAAGGAACCACACCAAAAGTATTGTACCTAAATTTTTCCATATATATTTATAATTAATTGAGATTATGGAGAAACCCAATTATAATAATAAGTCTATATCATTTTCTAAACGAGCTCGTATCGAAGTTGATTTTACAACTGAGTAAAGTAAATTAAGAATGAAAAATGAATTAAAGTTACATTTTATATTAGATTGTGTATGACAATTAATTTAACAAATAGTCATTTATTTATTTTGTTATTAATATCGATTAATATATCTTAGATTAATTTTACCTTCAATCTTGTCTTTTAATTTAGGCCCCCTTGACTTGAAATCCTAGCTCCACCACATATTAAATTTGGTGATTATGCATGAAGATTGTTCAAAATATTGGACGGAGCCATGGGTGAACTCAACATAAAATTCATTAGTGGAGCTTATGTGGGATTTTTAATTTCTTAAATGAAAGATAGACTTTGCATACCATCTTTCAACATATTGGATATAGTTAATGTCTGTTATCATTGCTATTAATGGCTTCTCTGTAACGTTACCCTGTGGGATAGACTCATTTTTTTGGAACTTGCAAATTCGAGGACTCTTGCCAGACAAAACATGCATTAATTTGTTGGTTTTGTGAGGGGGTATTTAGTTCTTATTATTTAAACTCTGGTTGCCCTTCTTGTGAGGTCTACCATAATTTTCATGTTTTTTTTTTTTTTTTCTCTTGGCCTCAATTGAGCATTTGTTACTTTTTTTTTTTTTTGAGAAGGGAGCATTTGTTACTTTAGATAACTTAAGCTTATTTTATTGATTTGGAAGAGTTATTGAAGTAACTTTCATGTAAGTTAAATCAATAAGTTTCGCTTAATTAAAAATCAAGTCTAGGTGATTTAATGTTAAAATGCATTAACACAATGATAATAGATGACACTCCGTAATATTTAATAGATGACACTCCGTAATATTTAATAGATGACACTCTGTAATATTTGTGTATGTCCGCTCTATACTATAAGAAATTGATGTGGTTGCCTAAGGCCCCAAGTAGAAAAAAAAAGTCCCAAACTTTAATTTAATTAAGCCCAAATATTAGTTAATAAATAAAATAATCTTTTTTTATCAAATGAAAAAAGAAAAAAGAAGAAGAGAGAAATTCTACGTTTGTAACATTTTTCACAGCAAATCCTAAGTAGCAGGTTGTTATAGGTTGTTATTGATGGCTAAAAAATAAATTCAGTAGTGGGTTTAAATTAGAACCAGTAACAACTTAACATCTAGGATTTGTTGTGAAATATATTGTGAATGTAGCACTTCTGGAAAAAAAAAAAAAAAAAAAAAAGAGCAATACACAAAAATTCACAATATTTTCACACCTAAGTCCACTACTAACATTATTTTTTTAATTACCACTATCAATCTACCACATTAAAATGTGTGAAAAGTTTTGACAAATTTCTTGTGTCTATAGACTTTCTAAAACAAATTATACGTGGTTTATGTTAATTAGTAATAATCTTGCATCTAAACAAGATAATAGAGTTTAAGTAATATTTATTATTTTAAAAGTCATATTTTAAAATATAAAAGGCATTGATTTCAATTTTCACCTTAAGCCCCAAATGCATTAAGTCCCCATAATACTTGTAAAATCTAAGTATAAAATGATCTTCTACTTCCTCCCATGTGAACATCTTTCATGTGAAATCTTCTCTCCCATATACCTGCATCCAAAGGGGAAGATTTGCAAGTTAAGACTAACAGAATGTGGAAATAAATTTTAATCGATCAAATTTACCATTTCTTAATATCTTAAACGTATGTGTTATTAAAGTTTAATTAAACATTGTCTCCACTCTATCTCTTACTTTTAAGGTTAAAATCATGCCTGTTGGACCCATTAAAGAGAAATTTAAGTCTTAAAATAATAGTTAAATGATTAAATTCTCTATTTTCCACTGGCTTAAGCTTTTACCTTCCAAGCATCATAACAGTAGCTTGAGGATTAGTCCCAGGTGAGCGTAAAAATGTTGAACCATCAATGACCCTTAACGCATCCACACCAAGAACCTTATAATCACAATCAACAACCTTACCAACTTGGCAACCTCCATGGAAATGCCAAATGGTCATGACAGTGTCTATACAAAACTGTTCCAAGGAAAATGCAGCACTAGGATGTCGCGGCCTCTTGTTCAATTGTAAACTCACCATCATATCTATCAGTGCCTGCACTGTCATGTTGCTATACCGGAACTTTGAAAATGGATAAGCATTTACAACTTCTATAATGGTCCTCATGCCTAGAACACACCTCATTAGGTCCTCTGGTTCTTTGAAATAGTTAAAGGTAACTGCTGGATTGTCATTCGGATTTGTGTTTCGAAGCTCGATATAGCCTGTGGAGAGGGGACCAGTGACTTTTTCAGCTATCACACCACCTTTAAAACTCTCCTTGGCAATGGCATTTATGATTTCAGCAGCTTCAGCCATTGCTTTTGCGGGCACTGTTAAGGGCTGGTCAGTCTGCAATTTGAGCAAAGTCATAGTTTTTTTTTTTTTTTTTTTTTTTTTTTTTTTTTTTTTTTTTTTTTTCATTGGGGTAATTACACTAAACCTACCTATAATTAGGCCTGAATTCACTTTCCCTACCTGTAGTTTGAAAAGTATCATTTTACCCGCTTGAGATTTACTCCGTTTGTTTGGGTTTACTGTAATTACTCCTTATTCATTTAAGCAGATAAACTTATTCAATAGGAAAAAACCTAAGCATAGTTCATGTTGTACCTCCTAAATTTTGCCCTATCCAATATATTAAGAGAATGCACATGATTATGAGTTGAGACTTAATATTTATCTTATGTAAATAATTACAAATATAATTATATCAGTGTTTATTTGAAATCGAGTTATCCTATACATTTTGAGAATGTAATGTGCAAATGTGTTCCAATAAAAAATGCAATGATCTTATCAAAAAAAAAAAAAAATGCAATGATATATCTAGCTAGTAATTAATTTGTTAGGATCAAGAACAAATAGATTCATATCTTGTTTAAAAACTCACATCATGGACTACTGAATATGCATCAGCTTACTTTGAATTTAATAGGTAGAAGGGACTCCATGTGGATTTTCCAATCAAAACTTCAATCAATGCCATTTGCTTTGAGAGAAAGTTTTTCTCCAAATTAGTTTGGAGAGGAAATCTTCTAACTTCATTTATATCATTTTATTGGATGTGAATTTTAACAAATTCACAGCTAAATTGTATTTTCTTATTATATTCTTCATGCTTGCAAAATTTCAAGAAGATAAAAAATCAATAGTTATGTTATTAATCAAATGTTCAAATTTCAAGTTTTTGTAATAAAAAATTATGAATAAAAATACGTTTATGGATCAAATAGTAATTAACATCTGATTTGAACAAAATAGTTTGGAGATAAACTTTGTCCCAAAGAAAATGGCATTGATTAAAGTTTTGATTGGAAAGTTTAGAGATAAACTTTGTCCTTCACTTTGTGACATCATTATGCATTCATGGTTTCAAAATATGTCATATATATTATACACAATTATAGATATAATAAATAAATTTTAACTTTTAAAATGTAAATATGGAGTAGAAAGTTAAAACCTTATTTACGAACAGCCCTGGGTCTCTAGAAAGACTTTGAGCCGAAGAAGAAAGTAAAAAACTCAGACTCAGTCCACTGATTGCTTCAATATAGTTACCAAACCTAGTGACATCATTATGCATTCATGGTTTCAAAATATGTCATATATATTATACACAATTATAGATATAATAAATAAATTTTAACTTTTAAAATGTAAATATGGAGTAGGAAGTTAAAACCTTATTTACGAACAGCCCTGGGTCTCTAGAAAGACTTTGAGCCGAAGAAGAAAGTAAAAAACTCAGACTCAGTCCACTGGTTGCTTCAATATAGTTACCAAACCTAGTGATGCCCACCGTTTGAACCAGAGACACTTCAACTGGAATTGGAGAGGGAATCGTGAGGATATTCATTGGATTATCAGCCATTCCTTGACCCACCAAGGGTTGGTCCAATACTACCTTGATCCCATGGGCCTGGAGATGGTCACTAGGCCCAATACCACTCAACATCAATAACTGTGGGCTTCCAATTGCACCGGCTGATAATATTATCTCATTCATGGAATTCGAGTTCTTCATTAAGTATGCTTTGTGAAACACTCCCGATGCATCTTTGAAAACCACACCATAAGCTTGTGGTCTTTCTGTTCCTGCAACAAAATAATCAAGACGAAATTATCTCTTTTTTCCTTTGTTTATTTTTGGGTTGACTCAGAATGTTAGACTCAATTGTGTAAATTGCAATCATTTATTAAATAATTAGTTTGAATAATTAAAAAAAAAACCTCAAAATATTTTTTATTATGCCTAACAAAATGACTCTAAACCAACAATCCAACCCAATCCCTACGTATTAGGTTGGTTTTAGAGTTATCATTGGCTGATTTGGATTTGATTGGATCATTGGAGAATGGAGATTTCTTAACTTGAAAAAGTCGAGTTAGGTTGAAAAAACCTCAAATTCAATCCAACTGAACCCATGCACACACCTCATGTTACAATAGGTAAGACATATCATGCAAGTACTCAATGAAAAAGCCTTACCATTATTATACCTAAAAAAGATCTTGTACACAGTTGCATGCAAATAGACAGTAATCTTTCTTGGATCAGCATACTCAAGCAAATCTGCCGCAGTGTGTCTATGACCCTTCTTATCAAAAATCGTTCCTCCAATTTTTGTCCCATTCAAATGATCATACGTAAACCCATTATAGGGCAACACCCCAGCCTCAAGCAAACTATCTCTCACAGCAACTTGATACTCTACCTTTGGTGGCTTAAACACCACCAACTTTTCCACCCATTCATAAGATTTGTTCACCAATTTCTCGTCCCAACCAGCTTCCTTTACATAGCGAGTGCTAGCATGCGAGTAGAATCCGGCATTCAAGGCGGTTCCACCGCCTAAAACGCTTGCTCGAGCATTGTATACACCGTCTTCAGAAGTGAATTGTTGAGTAGGAGATGTAGGAGACGTATCCGAAAGAGTGTCTGAGAAATTTTCTATGTTGGTTATGTTTGGATTGCCGTAAGGAGATCCTCCTCTTTCGAGGACTAAGACCCATTTTGTGAAAGTGTTGCTGCTAGTGGACACCCAGAGGTCCCTCCGCCAATGATTATGTAGTCGTAATATGTGATTGCTGGGGCTGAAGTTGCTTCTCTGACAAATGTGTAGTTTGGAGCTGCATGTAGAAAGGAAAAGAGATATAAGAGAAGTTGGAACAATAAAAATGGTTCAATACAGTGATAAATAGTGTTAGAATAATAATTAAATTATTAGTTTTACTATTTTTTAATAACTTCTTTTGAGACCATCAATAAGTTATTATAGTATCAAAGTAGGTGATGACTCCGTCTCCACTAAAGTCCTAAATTTACTATTTCCTAAGATTAGTGTGGGCTTTGATTACTTTTCTTTTTCTTTTTTCCTTACAACGTGTGATAGAAAAAACACCAATTCAATTTCGAACAAAATCAATTAGACCAAGTATAGTTGATTAAACACAAATTCAGTCTACAAGACTAGGATATTGTGTTCTCACATTTCAAAGCATAAAATATAGCTAGGCCACCTAGACATTTTAAAAGTGAGTTAAACATAATATTAGTGTCTGTCTCTATTATACCGTGTCTCAGGGGGGAGAACAAACTGTAAACTAAAACATACTGTGTACCTTTTTCTGCATGAACAAAGCCATGAAACATGAGAATTCCAACAAGAATAGCCCCTATAAAGCTATAACATCGCGAGCCCATATAAAAAATTGCTGAAATCTTCTTTACAGAACCAAAAGCCAAGCAATCTCCTTTTAAGAAGTGCAAACTGAGAGCTCTTTTAAAGATCCCCTACCTTGTTCTATATTTTTTGGGAGCTATAATGACGTTATATATAGTGATAATTTTAATGAGCAAGCCCCACATATATATATATATAGATAGATGATTTAATGACTCAATTGCGTGAAACTTACGTACATGCAAGGCAACTTAAACATGAGCTCCTTTGAATAAGATTTGGTATTTCTTATCAAAACAAACAAGGCATCGATGATTTGGTATTTCTTATCGTACACGCATCGATAATTAAAATGAGAAAGACAAAAAATATATACCGATTTGTGACTGAAATTTTTATCATGCATGACATTATTTTCACATTATAATGCAAAAAAAGGAAGATTGATAAAGATTGTGACGATTGACGTTGGGAAGGACCGTGTGATTGTAAGCTTTCTTTGCCTATTTCTCTCTGTAATATTGGTATCTTTAAAGTGCAACCCGAAACTGGAAGTAGTAGTGATGACTATATGCATGAGAGAGTCAGGAATTGATTCTTCTATTATCTGTTTGGTGATTCTTTTTAGGACACACACTTCTCACACAATTTGATACATAATTTGCACATTTGTTAATGTGTGATTGGATTACATCACTTACACATGGGTCCACTACTAGTACTTAATAAAAAGTAATCTAATCACCGTTTGCCATATGTTTAAGTTGTGACAAAGTGTATGAGCAAATATGTGGCCCTAGACTTGTTGGGAAAGAAATTAAACATCAAATTTGGTTGCCAAATTTGACATTTATTTCTCTCTCCTCATTTTTTCTTCTAATTTGGCATTATTCATACCAAATTGCTATTGAATTCTTACCAAATTTGCTCTCTCTCCTCCTTTACCCCACAAAATCATCCCCCACATCATATAGTGTCTAAAAACTAGTGTTTGTACAATATTCAATTGAATCACTCTTGTTAGGAATATATAGATGATTTAATGATTCAATTGCGTGAAACTTACGTACATGCAAGGCAACTTAAACATGAGCTCCTTTGGATAAGATTTGGAATTTCTTATCAAAACAAATAAGGCATCGATGATTTGGTATTTCTTATCGTACACGCATCGATAATTAAAATGAGAAAGACAAAAAATATATACCAATTTGTGACTGGAATTTTTATCATGCATGGCATTATTTTCACATTATAATGCAAAAAATTGAAGATTGATAAAGATTGTGACGATTGACGTTGGGAAGGACTGTGTGATTGTAAGCTTTCTTTGCCTATTTCTCTCTGTAATATTGGTATCTTTAAAGTGCAACCCGAAACTGGAAGTAGTAGTGACGACTATATGCATGAGAGAGTCAGGAACTGATTCTTCTATTATCTGTTTGGTGATTCTTCTTTGGACACACACTTCTCCACACAATTTGATACATAATTTGCACATTTGTTTATGTGTGATTGGATTACATCACTTACACATGGGTCCACTACTAGTACTTAATAAAAAATAATCTAATCACCGTTTGCCATATTTTTAAGTTGTGACAAAGTGTATGAGCAAATATGTGGCCCTAGACTTGTTGGGAAAGAAATTAAACATCAAATTTGGTTGCCAAATTTGACATTTATTTCTCTCTCCTCATTTTTTCTTCTAATTTGGCATTATTCATACCGAATTGCTATTGAATTCTTACCAAATTTGCTCTCTCTCCTCCTTTACCCCACAAAATCATCCCGCACATCATATAGTGTCTAAAAACTAGTGTTTGTACAATATTCAACTGAATCACTCTTGTTAGGAATATATATATGATTTAATGATTCAATTGCGTGAAACTTACGTACATGCAAGGCAACTTAAACATGAGCTCCTTTGGATAAGATTTGGTATTTCTTATCAAAACAAACAAGGCATCGATGATTTGGTATTTCTTATCGTACACGCATCGATAATTAAAATGAGAAAGACAAAAAATATATACCGATTTGTGACTGGAATTTTTATCATGCATGGCATTATTTTCACATTATAATGCAAAAAATTGAAGATTGATAAAGATTGTGATGATTGACGTTGGGAAGGACTGTGTGATTGTAAGCTTTCTTTACCTATTTCTCTCTGTAATATTGGTATCTTTAAAGTGCAACCCGAAACTGGAAGTAGTAGTGACGACTATATGCATGAGAGAGTCAGGAACTGATTCTTCTATTATCTGTTTGGTGATTCTTCTTTGGACACACACTTCTCCACACAATTTGATACATAATTTGCACATTTGTTAATGTGTGATTGGATTACATCACTTACACATGGGTCCACTACTAGTACTTAATAAATAATAATCTAATCACCGTTTGCCATATTTTTAAGTTGTGACAAAGTGTATGAGCAAATATGTGGCCCTAGACTTGTTGGGAAAGAAATTAAACATCAAATTTGGTTGCCAAATTTGACATTTATTTCTCTCTCCTCATTTTTTCTTCTAATTTGGCATTATTAATACCGAATTGCTATTGAATTCTTACCAAATTTGCTCTCTCTCCTCCTTTACCCCACAAAATCATCCCCCACATCATATATTGTCTAAAAACTATTGTTTGTACAATATTCAATTGAATCACTCTTGTTAGGTAACTTTTAGGACCACAACTAATTTCATATTCATTTTCATAACTGTTTGATGTGACTGCATGTGAGCAGTGGAAAAAAAGTAGCAGGTTCATGTAAAAGTGACGGATAGTCAGTCACAGTCTGCCACTAGAATAGTTGTGAAAATTGGTGTAGAATTGGTTGTGGTCCTAGAATATATATATATATATATATATTTATATATATATATATATATTTTTTATAGAGATTCAACTTATGACGTCCGATTTTGATGATTGTGCTCTTTATCATCAGACCAAGACACCAATCGGTTTTTGGTGTAAGCAGAGATTAAACTCAGATCTTTTATTCAACCATTAAAGAGTTTACCAGATGAACTAATTGGAACCCACTAGAATAACTCCTTGTTAATGCTAAATAATAAAATAGTATTAGTGATAAGTTTATACAAGAATTAATAACTTACCAACTAAGCAGTTTTGAAAAAGATTGTGTTCATAGCATTACTTATGTTTTTGTGGATTCAAGTTAGCTTAAATGGTAAAGTCTCCTATTGTCGAATAATAGATTTTAGATTTAAGCCCCTCACCTTCATTCATTTGATATCTTAAAGAAGTATGGCTTAATGTGGATTTAGGTTTCATCTATATCGATATCATACATGAACGTGTGTGATAACTTTTTAAAAATGTTTTCCATGTGTCATGTGTTTGCATCTTAGGAACTATAGTTGTCTCCTTAGTGTAGTACTTGTTAAAACCTTAGTTAAGAATTTAGGTGAGTGAATTTATTTATTTATTTATTTTAAGTGAATAAGAAGTAGGAAGTTAAAACCTTATTTAAGAATTTCCCTAGGTCTCTAGAAAGTCTTTGAGCCAAAGAAGGAAATATAAAACTCAGTCCACTGATTGGTTCAATATAGTTACCAAACCTTGTGATGCCCACAGTTTGAGTGAGAGACACTTCAACTGGAATTGGACAGGGAATCATGAGCATATTCATTGGATTATCAACCGTCCCTTGGCCCACCAAGGGTTGGTCCTACACTACCTTGATCCCATGGGCCTCTAGATGGTCACTGGGCCCAATACCATTCAACATCAATTGTTGTGGGCTTCCAATAGCACCAGCTAATAATATTGTCTCATTAAACGACTTCGAGTTCTTCATTAGGTATGCTTTGTGAAACACTCCCGATGCATCTTTAAAAACCACACCATAAGCTTGAGGTCTTGCTGTTCCTGCATCAAAATAATCAAAGAGGGATTATCAAAACCAACTGATCAAATTAAAGGCATGCCACAACAGCTCCATTCTTGTCCTTTATACTAATTTCAATACCCCAGGGAAACAAAAGGCGAGAGAATTAGATTATTTTCATAGACTTCATCTCGTGGTTGCTTGCAAATTAAAATAACACTATAAAAATCTTCAAACATGCACTACCATGCTCAAGTTGTCTACTAATAAGTTTACGGTTTGTGTTTAACCTATCAACCTAATGAACCCAACCCAATTAATCCAAATTGACCCAACCTGATCCTTGCATATCAGGTTGGTTTTAGAGTTATCATGTGCTGATTTTGAGAAATTTCTTAACATAAAGAAGTCAAGCCAGATTGAAAAATTTTCAAAACCAATCCAACTTGACCCCATGCACTCACCTTCAGGCCTAGATTCATGTTACAAAAGCTGATAACATCATACAAAGTACTTAATGAAAAATCCTTACCATTATTATACCTAAACAAGATCTTGTACACAGTTGCATGTAAATAAACAGTAATCTTTCTTGGATCAGCATACTCAAGCAAATCTGCCGCCGTGTGTCTATGACCCTTCTTATCAAAAATCGTTCCTCCAATTTTTGTCCCATACAAGTGATCATACGTAAACCCATTATAGGGCAACACCCCAACCTCAAGCAAACCGTCTCTCACAGCAACTTGATAATCCACCTTTGGTGGCTTAAACACCATCAACTTTTCCACCCATTCATAAGATTTGTTCACCAGTGTCTCGTCCCAATCAGCTTCCTTTACATAACGAGTGCTAGCATGCGAGTAGAATCCGACATTCAAGGCGGTTCCACCACCTAAAATGCGTGCTCGAACATTGAACACGCCATCTACGGAAGTGAAATGTTGGGTAGGGGATGTAGGAGACGTGTCTGAAAGAGTGTCTGAGAAATTTTCCATGTTAGTTATGTTTGGATTGTCATAAAGGGAGCCTCCTCTTTGAAGGACTAAAACCCTTACATTTTGTGCTAGAGTTGCTGCTAGTGGACACCCAGCTGTCCCTTCACCAATGATTATGTAGTCATAATCTATGAAGCACGGGTGCGTTTCAAGACTCGGGTGCGGGTGCGGGTACGGGTGCGGGATTCGGCAATTTTTGAAAAATTAGGGTACGGGTGCGGCGGGACTCGGCAATTAAAAAATTATTAAAAATATTTTTATTTATATTTTCTATATATTTTTACTATTAAAATATTTTTAAAAAACACATTACTATGCCTTGATTCACAAAACAAAGAAAGAAGAAGGCAAGAAACACATTACTATGCCTCTAAGGTGAGAATTTCGGCTTTTCCGGCTAGTTTCAAGGCCGATTCCGGCCGTTTCCGGCCTGTTTCGGCCGTATCGGCAATTTCGGTCGCCGGCCGATACGGCCCGATTCTGGCCGAATCAGCCCGGTTCGGCGCGAATCGAAGCCGATTCGGCACGAATCTAGCCGCGTCGGCGCGAATCAGAGAAGAAAAAAAAAAAAAAAAAAAACTCAGACACGGCACCGACGCGCGGTCAACCGCGTCGGACGCCGCGTCCCGCGTCGGACTCGGGTGCGGCACCCTCCCAGCCGCGTCCGTGCTTTCCAGGTCATAATATACCATTTCTGGGGCTAAAGTTGCTTCTTGGACAAACGTATAGTTTGGAGCTGTTTGTAGAAAAGAAAAGAGATATATGAGTGTTAGGGTCATATTTTATGTAATTGGCTAATCTTTTGATAAAATGTACTTTATTTGTAATTGGGTAGATCTAAGATGAGTTTAATATATTAAGAAATATGTTGTTCAAGCATATCAAGTGTTCGTATTAAAAGACATGAAAATTGGTCCAAGAAACAAGTGAAGAAAAGTTGTTCATTAAATCTCGACAGATAACTCAACAGATGCCTGCTATCGAGATTTAACGTGAAGCTCAATAGATAGCTTGACAGCAGCTAGATCTATCGAGAATTACGATTTTTAGTTTTCTAGATTTGAAATTCAGCCTAGGCTTATGTATTTGTTTAGGGTTTCTTTTCTTACAGCCCTAGACATATATAAGATTTATTTTAAGAGCCATCACATACGGATATAGAGACCAAAAGATTTATTTTCTTTGTGAAAAGCTACTGCGTTTGTACGTTATAGGGTTTTGTAACCAAGTGCTTCTTGATCTTCATTGTTGATGAAGTGAAGAATTTTGCAACCAACAACATCGTTCAAGTTGTTGGAGATAGTCACGTACTGAGATCCATGTAAAGGGTTAGTCACAGATTGGAGATTTGTGCATAAAAGGAAAAAAGACTACAACAAGATCAAGTCCAATTGGGTATTAAAGCGAAAGTTTAACTATAGGTTGGTATTTTGAGATAGGCCAGGGTAGTTGGTAAGATTCCTTATACTTGTAACCGCTTGATTGTTGATTAATGGATTTTTGGGAGTGATGACTTTAAAATCACCCAGTAGGGTTTTTGCCTTGTGAGAGGTTTTCCCCATTTGTTAACAAATCACCGTGTCAATTTAATTTCCACTGCATTTAGTTTATTTGGTGATTTGTTGGTGCCTCCATGATTTATATATAATTTGATCTACTTAATCAATTTAGGTAATTGAATTAATTAACCGGGGTCAAGTTCTCTTAACCCAACAATAAAAACAATATATATGGCTCAATATGGTGATAAATAGTGGTTAAATAATTAGTTTCATTCTTTTCTAATAATTTCTTTTGAGACAATTCATAAGTTATTATGGTATCAAACCAGTTGATTGTGAATCTGAACTATGTCTCGACTGAAGTCACAATTTACTCTTTCCTGAGATTAAGTTTTGGAACAACTTATAATCTACCAAATAATAGCTTCATTAAATACAAATTTAGTATCCGTTTGGAAACAGCTTATCTAACTTTTTGCTGAAAGAGTGTTAAAATATACTTGTACCTTGAAAAAGCGAGAAAAGTCAAGAAAAAATGAGGTTTTAAAAAACTATATATAAAAACTAAAAGCTAAAAACTGAAACTAATACCAAACAATCTTTTAGTCTACAAGACTAGAATATTATGTTCTCAAATATAAAAGTTTAAAATATAGCTAGGCCACCTAGACATTTTGAACGTCAGCTGAAGTAATATTAGCGTATGCATGTCTCTATTTACGGTGTCTGAAACAGAGAACAAAATGTAAACTAAAACACGTGTACCTTTTTCTGAGTGAACAAAGCCATGAAAGTGAAACATGAGAATTCCAACAAGAATAGCCTCTATAAAGCTATACCATCGCGAACCCATATCGAAGATTGCTGAAATCTTCTTTACAGAACTAAAAGGTAAGAGCCAAGCAATCTAATTAAAAAAGTGCAAACTGAGAGCTCGCTTAAGGATCCCCTACGACCTTGTTCTCTTTTCTTTGGGAGCTATAATGATGTTATATTTAGTGAAAATGTTAATGAGAAACCCCATATAAATATATATATATATATATATATATATATTTATATAACAGGAGAAAGAAGCTTACAACCACAATAGTTCTAGAAAAGAGGAAATATTATAAAAGATGAGAATGGAAAAAATATAACAAATGTAGAAGTAGATGAAGGGGAGAGGGAGAGTTATTATAAAATAAATGTAAAATAAAATATGGGGAATGGGAGACATTATGATATGATACTGAAAATAAGGCGATATAATAGGCCAAATGTATGCAAACTGAGGAAATAACTTGAAATTGCTGAAATTAATGTAACTTAATAAATGTAACTTACAACTATTATTGGCCAACTTGGCTTTGATACCACACTGGGTAAGTTATAGCTTATTTAAACAAAAACAACTAAGCCAACTGAGGCCATATGATTAAATTGAAAGCAGAAAAATAGAAAAGTCATTTGGTTACAGGATTAGATATTCCTAATATAGGATTACTAAGAGATTCTATAAGAAGGAGATATGTTGAACCAAGCCTGCTTTCGAAGACTTCAACTTCTTTATATAGACCTGGAGGAGCTTAGGATTCTGATTGGAGAGAGCATGCGATCCTCTAGAGATTCCTGAAAATTCGCAGAAGGGTAAATTACTTTTCCAGGAGGTGAAAACCTTTTCCACTGAAAGTAGCAGGAACCTCGAAAGAGCAGCATAGCTGCGACACTGTTCATTTTTTGTCTTTTGTGTCAGTAGTTACTGTTTCTGTCATCTTGCGTCGGCTGGTACTGCTCATGAATAGTAACTTTTCTGCTGGTACTGTTCTAAATAGTGATCAAATCTAGGACTGTTTGGAACCATTCTGAGTAGTGATTGGTGCTACTAGAATAGTCTAGGGGCTATCCAAATTATAGCCTTCGTAGGGATTTTGAGAATCCTAGAAAGGGTTGGTTGGTGACTTGTAGATGCTTCAGAAGAGGCAAGAGAAGCCTTTTCTTCTTCTTCTTCTAACTGAGAAGCTTGAAGGAGCAACTGGTCAGAAATATCTTTTAATTCTTTTCTAGATTTTTAACGACTAAGACAGATTCTAGGCTAGACTGGGACCTTGTCTTCTGGGCAATGGCTCTGTGGATTGGAAGAGGGAAATCCTTATTTATCTTATTGATGATTGGATCAATTTTGAGGCTATCCCACCATTTTACTGAGAACTCCATGTTTAATAGATTGTTGCTAATTGCATAGGACCACATGTTGATCCAATGGATTTTATACCTGATGGTCATATGCAAGATTGCTGGGAACTAGGAATTGTGGTGGTTAACTTGGAATCTTGAGCTGAAATATCTGAGGGCATCCTGGAGAGGTTCTGGAAAGATCTAAGGGCATCCTGGAGAGGTTCTGGAAAGATCTAAGAAATTGATCCGAACATTTTCCACCACTTAAAGAACTATATCGATATTTGACTGTTGAAATTTTTGTCACACATTAAGAACCATGAATGATCAAAGTTCTTATATATATGAAATAAAATCTTTTCAATTTTATTCTGATAAAATTGAATCTTTTCAAAGGCGTATATAGTCATAATAACTATATTGAATTTCTGTGCTTTCTATTGTTTTGAGCAGGGAGGGGTGCTGGCCCCATTCTATATATATATAAATATATATATATATATATGATTTAATGATTCGATTGGATGAAACTTGCGTCCATGCAAGTGCAACTTAAACGTGAGCTCCTTAAGACTTAAGAGTAAGATTTGGGATTTCTTTCTTTTTTTCAAGAATCAGATTTGTGATTTCTTACCCAAAAAAAACAAGGCATCAATGACTTGGGGATGGCTTTTTGGCTTTAGTGAATAGCGTATATACGTACACGTCTAGATAATTGAAATGAGAGACAAAAAAACAAGAGTTGGGTTCAAGTTACACCTAGTGTAATTAAGTAATGTTACACCACTCAATATTTTTTAATTGGATGCAAATATTGACAAATCCACCGTTAGATTACATTATTTTTGTATATTTTTTATGCTTGCAAAATTTCAAGGTGATCAAAAATTAATATCCATGTCATCAATCAATTGTTATAATTCAAATTTTTGTAATTTAAAATAATGCATAAAATATGAGTTTATGGATCAAATTGTAAATAGCATCCAATTGATATGAAAATTGGCATGCATGTTAAGAATATATAAAACATGTAATTCAACGGTTGGATTTTCAAAATATTAATTCAACAACAAGTTATTGGATGGTGTAACATTACTTAAAGTTACACCAGGTGTAACTTGAACCAAACTCAAAAAACATATACATATTTGTGACTGTAATAACAGCCTTTATCATGGCATTCTTCTATTATTTGTTTGATGATGCCAAATTAGGTACAAAAAAATTCGAGAAGGAATTTGGCATTGAAATTGCTGAATTAGGAAAGCCAAATTCACTCATGTTTTCTCTCTCACCTAATTTGGCTATTTGAAAGCCAAATTATAAGTATCACTTTTTTTCTCTTCACTTTTTTTTTATAGGGTAGGGGGATTTAGGTAGGGGAGAGAAACCAGTTCTTATTTGGATACACACTTGCCCACTTTGATACAACTTGCATATTTGTTAATGTGTGATTGAATTGCATCACTTACACACGAGTCTATTAATTATTGGTAATTGATAAAAAGTAATTCAATTACCATTTGTCACGTGTCTTACCATTTGTCACGTGTCTAAGTTGTGTAAAAATGTGTGATCTCCTAAATTTTTTAGGAAAGAAATGAACGTTAAATTTTGGCAATATAGTTGCCCAATTTGGCCCCATGCATGATAGGTCCCACATGTGGATCCATAAGAGCTTGGAGAATTGTTCTGGGGCTACCTTGCCTAACTTCAATAGAGTACTCCAAGTCTACGAGCCGTTGTTCTTTAATTCGGGGGCAAGTGGATTCTAATATTAAAAAAAAAAAAAAATTAAATGGTGACATATGGGCTTAATATAGTTCACAAAAAACCATAATGCCCTAACCCTAAAGCTCATGCATGGTTGGGTTTGGTGTAATGACATAATACATTCTATTGGGCCGACTTTCACCAATACGAGTGCCGGGGACCTTTTTGGGCTTGACCGACACACTCTTTTGTTGAAGCGAACAAGTTAAAAAAGCAATGCAATTGGAACTTGGAAGTATCTTCTTTGATTGCACTTTGGAATCGACCTCTTACAAGTCTGTGAAAAAGCACATACATGATGGAGCGGACATAGGATACCATCTTGTTGAAATTAGGGCAGTTGAGGTAGAAATTTTCTTCTTGATACATAATTTAGATACACTTCTTTAGGTGTTATATTTTAAGTTCTCTAATTAAAAAATTAATTATATTGTTGTATTTACCTATGAGTCATGTGGTTGAATTTAATTGTTCTTGCGAAAGATAATATTGTTCATATAATGTTGATCAATACACAAGCACATGATTGAATTTAATCACGCTACTTAAGATAGATATATATATATATATATATTTATATATATATATTTATATATATATATATATATATATATATTAGAAAGAATCGCGCTACTTAAGATAGAACACGTAAGAAATCATAACTTGGTTGAATTTAATTTTAAAATTTGATAATTAGGGAGGAGGAAATCTATAAGTTTGATTTTCCACCTATCATAAGTTGGAGTTTTTGCTTGATTATTTTAAAAAAAAAATGTTGGAGTATGAGTTTTTGACTTTCTTAATCACTTATTAAGAAGGTTTGAAAAGAAAAATAATTATTATGCAATAAAGTAAAGCTCCACAAAAGTCTTTTAGGGAATATGGTCGGATGGAGATGATTTTGCTAATAAAATAATAATGTCTTCTTCTTCTTTTTTTGACTCCTATCACCTATGCACCGAATTTTTTTGAGTCCATGGATTGGTTAGAAAGAAAAGAAGGTAAAAAGAAAGTGCTTCCTTCTCTACAAGTGTATTGAATAACTTTGCATCTAACAATAAGTTTCAATTTGCTGGGAGTTAGTCACATACTGGGATTTGTGTAAAGGGAAGAAGTCTCTACAAAATCAAGACCAATTGGGGATTGACATAAGGATTCAACTGTAGGTTAGTACTTTGGGATACACCAGGTTTGAGTTAAGATTCCTTGTATTTATAATCTCTTGATTTTGATTAGTGATTCTTGGGAGTGGTAACCTGAAAATCATCCGGTGGAGTTTTTACCTTGTGACAGGTTTTCCCCATTAGCCAACAAATCACCGTGTCAAATTTACTTTTCATTGCACTCAAGATTATTTTGTGATTTGTTTGTGCCTCTACGATTTTGCATGTAATTTGACATAATTGGGTAATTAAATTAATTAACTGAGGTCAATCTATAATCCAACCGTCAAGAATCTTGTAGTCTAGCGGCATTGTTTGTTCTTGCACTTTGAATTTGTACTCTCCTATTGTATGTAATAACTATTCAATTATACGAAAGGAAAAAAAAAAGGTATAATAAGTTTAAATTTTGAGTGACATTCATGTTGTTATGATAATTATAATTATTTTGAATTCGACATTCATGTTAATTTTATAGAATTTTTTTTTAAGAAAATCGTTGAACCATTCACATTTTTTTTTTAAAAAAAGAAGTTGCAAAGTTGCACCATTCACATTACTGATATTTTTCTCAAAAAACAAAAAAAAAAAAAAAATTACTGATATAGTTTCCTTTTAAAAAATTAAAATAAAATAAAAATTACTGATATAGTATTAGGAGAAAATGGGCTTTTGCCCTCATTTCGCAAAAAATCCAGCAATATGTCCCTGTTTTGAAAGTATTTAGGTTCGTGTCCCTGTTTTAGTACTCGATTTTGTAAAAGTCGGGTTCTACATGAAACTTTTTGATACTAAAATCGGGTTCCATTGCACCTCAATTTTACGATGATCGAGTTTGTTTCACGTTTTTACCAGGCTGGCCAAGCAGTTGTGGCTTTTTCCAAATAAAAAATTCCAGTTGGACAGTTAAAAACTCAGCAATGGGAAAATCGAGTTCTATGCAGAATAAAAGCAAATTTTGAATGTAACGTCCCCAAAGTGCTTCCTCTCCCTCAGTCCGATCAGTAGCCTATATGCTTCCTCTATCTCCCTCAGTCCAATCAGTAGACTGAAACCTCTCCAAAGCGCCTCCTCTCCAAGTGTGCTTCCTATCCAAGTTCTCTTCTTTCTACCAGTTGACTGAAACGCAACCCAAACCCTAACCTAACCCTCACCTACAACTCTTACCATCAAGCTTAAAAATCAAAGTTAAAGAATTAGAACTGCATTAAGGTAATTTCTAAAATCTGGGTTCAATTTTTTTTAGGTTTTCAATCCGGGTGTGAGTTGTTGTTGTTGTTGTTGTTAATCATAGTTGTTGTGTTTAATCCTAGTTGTTGATGTGGGTTTTAGATAAGCTTGTTGTTGTGTTTAATTGTAGTTGTTGTTTAATCTGACTTAAAGGAAGAAGATTCTTTCTATAGATTTGTGGGCTTTGATTTAGCTATTAATAAAGAGGCTATGGTGTCAAATTACACTGAGTTGATAAATGGAGCAATTCATTGGAATCCTACATTTGTGAGATTTTCTCATGATTAGGAGCCAGAAACGTTTGCTCAATGCTTCCAAACTCTCTATTTAATCTAGATCCAAACAGGTGTGGATGATAATTGTTTTGAAGTTTGCACAAGAATGGATGTTTTAGTGTCATTTTTATGTATGAGGTTTTGAGAGGTTCTATCTGCATGGATTTCCTTTGGAATAATGTCATTTGGTGGTATTTGTGGACACTAAGCTAGTGCAAGAGATTATAGGACTCTGAAATTTAGCTCTCGTAAATGAACTTTGCTATCTGCAAGACTCTAGCTTGAGATCCTCAAGAGAGTTTGAATCGGTGAGACTCACAGTGGAGGCGTGAAAAGGAAGTGGAGATGTTTGAGAGTTTCTTAGGGAAGTTTGAGGCATGTTTGACAAACAATAACCTCTGCTTTTTTGGGTTTGAAAATTGGAATTACTTCAGCTTTGGTGCTTTTTTATTGAACATTTGTTTTCTTGTCGAAGGGGAACTTGTGTATGCAATCAAAGAATAGGTTTATTGGACTTGAGATTCAGTTGTAGCTTTGACATTGTGGGACACTGAGTAATATCAAAGCTGTTCTATAAATATTATTAATCCGCAGCCATAAACTATGAAGCTAATAGCTATGAAACAACGAAGCTATATAGCTTTGAAGCTATAACCCCAATGTACTCATATAACACTCATTCAACCAAATACCAAAGCACAAGGAATACAACCTATCAAATGAAAATTCTTCTCTAATATAAAAATACATTATGGCTGATAAAAGGCACCTTTGCAATATCTAAAACTACTCCTCACCTACGCCATAAAATTTTCTATGTGCTTCGAATTCTGATATGGGTTTTTTACCTGAGATGATAGAGAGATAACACCAAATTCAGGAATGTATAGTTGTGGATCTGTGAGGAAACGCTGTGAAGGAGCTGAAACTGTGGAGCTGTGAGGCTTGAAAGGCTGATTGTGAACAACGTGTTCTGATATAACACCATAACTCGATTATCATAAGGTCGAGTTCACTTTAAAAAAATCCCAGTATAACTCGATATTCCTATAATCGAGTTATATGCACGACAAAAAAAATTCACGTACAACTTGGTGTTAAGAATATCGAGTTCAATTTGAAAAATTTTCCTAAAGAACCCAACTTTATTAAAATCGAGTTCTAGCTGGAATAAAAAAATAGGAAAAAGCCATGGTGGTAATCCAGCGTGGCAAAATCCCACCTCGATCTCGATCATCGTAAAATCAAGGGACATCGAAACTCGATTTTAGTATCATTGAGTTCCATGTTAAACTAGAACTTTATAAAATCGAGTACTAACACGGAGCTAAATACTATCAAAACAGGGACATATTGTTGGGTTTTTTGCCAAATGAGGGCAAAAGCCCATTTTCCCCTATAGTATTATAGTACTGGCAATAATTTTAAATGAGCTCCTAGTCCTAGGTGTTCACGGTTGATGGTTCATCACACATGTAGTTTTCTAAAATTATAAAATGGGCCAATGGGTCTTATGACCCGCAACTTGTTGTGGGTCACTAGTTGGGCCATGGTGCAATATAGCCCAATCTGGATTTCGGTCAAGAGGTTTATATAAATATATATATATATATATATATTTATTTATATATATCATCCTTTGGCCTAAGGATGTCAAGAAACTACAGGAATGAGCCAGATAGTGATTGTACGAAAGTTTTCCTTCAAAGTTCAAACTTGTTTGAAGTAACCTCCTTCAACTTATTATGTTGTAGTTCATAAAACAATTGTTTTGTTATTAAATCACGTAATTTATTAAATAATTTAAGTCACTGAATATTAAGTAGGTCATGTGATTAAAAACAATAGCAGAGTTAGGATTTTAGTTTAGGGTGGGTAAGATTAAAAAGAGTAGAGATAGTTACAAACTATATGTACAAGACACAGCTGAAATCGTGTTCAAAATTTCAGTTATAATTGCAAAAACGTCAAAACACGATTTCACCATTTCACAATTATTATTAAAATCATGTTTTCAACACATGATATTTAGCTGGAGTGCATACGACATTGTAATTCAATGTGTGCAACAACAATTAATGAGATTAAAAGCACAATTGATCCAAATAGTCTTAGCCATATGATAACAAAATAGCCAAATCATGCTAATTTAAATAAATTTCTCTATTTCATTCATAACATTTCAACCAATCAGCTCTCAGCAAAAAGAACCTCTGCTATATATGACTTTGGTTAGAACTAACAAAACACCTTTGAAAATGATGCAACTTCAAGCACATCTTAAAAGCTAGCAATGATTTCCTCTAGCCACTTTAAATTCAGAGCTTCAGAGAGTTAGGGGTGCCAATGTGAAAGTCCCTGGCTTTAAAACATAGTGTATTTCCCAACTTTTGAAACTTTGCAGCAACAACAACTTGTTGACCCATAAACCCATGGATTAGCTAGCTGAGATTTCCTCAAAAATATTGAATTTCAATTATTGTTAAAAACCAAAAGTGTCATGAGACTTCTAATAATTATCAGAAAAGAAAAACTGTCGTGAGTCCATTATTAAGTTATCTATTTTTTTTTTCTTTTTAAATAATATGTAACACTTATCTCTTCTTATCCAAAAAAAAAAATTAAAACTTATCTCTTGACTCTAATTGGTTAGAGAGAGCAAACTAATCTAAAAATCTGGTAAAGGAAGGAAAAATAATCTTTAGACTCCTATATTAAAGGAGTGGGTTCTCATTTGAGTTGCTATGTAGTGGGTTGGAGGAGCCATCCACCAAAGAAGTTTGTAGGAAAATACTTACCCACTTAATTTTGATAGCTATAATTGTACAACCAGGTACAATGGAAGAGTGGGTTCCAGTTAGCTCAACTAGCAAAGTCTCTGATAGTTGAATAAGACATCTGGCCTACACAAAAAAAAAGGAGCGGATATCATAAGTTGAAATTTTCTATAAAAAAAAGGGGTACAATGGAAGAACCATTCACATTATTGGCTCTCTAAGAGTTTATTTAAAAAGGTTTAAAGCCTGTGCTGTATATCCAAGGGTTAGGCCATTTTGAATATACACCATTGTCAATTTCTTTAAGACCTTCTCCCACTCTCCTTGTGTGGGTGTGTTAAAATACTTAGTATTTTCAAAATAAAAAAGAATGTGTTAATCTCACATCGGAAAATGAGTGTGAATTAAAGAGGTTTAAAACCTATGCTGTAAGAGTTAGGCCTTTTTGGATATACACCGCTGTCAGTTTCTTTAAGACCTTCTCCTCTCTTTCTGTATGTGTGTTAAAATATCTAGTACTCTTAAATAAATAAATAAAAAAAGGCTTTATTTTCTATTTTAATTAGTTAGTTTTTTCCAATACACACATGCATAAGATACTTTACTTTTTGTATTATATTCAAGTACTTTTTAATTTTTTTCATTCAAACCTACACATTACAAATTGAATGCCAAGATGGACCACCTCATGACCAAGTTGTCACTCAACAGTTAGGATTGGCCTCTCAATAATTAAGAATGGGTAAGTTGGCTACCCCATCACTGTGATTGTACACTCAATGACCAAGATCAACCACCTTTAGGGGTGTGCAGAAAACCCGCCAACCCGCCAAACCCGACCTGACCCAACCCAATCCAGCGATTTTTAGGGCTTGGTGGGTTGGGTTAGGTTACAAATTTTTTTTTTTATAGCGGATTGGGTTGGGTTTGGGTCATAAAATTACGGGGTAATTACACATAACCCACCTGTGGTTTGGGCGAAAATCACTTTGCCTACCTGTGGTTTGAAAAGTATCACTTAACCCACCTGTGGTATGTTTCCGTCAATCTCCGTAACCCACCTCAGTCCCAGCCGTTACAAAAAAAACCTCTTAACCCCAAAACACAACATAACGCAAATCAAAACACCCAAAACTCAAAAACTTTTCAAGAGAGAGACTTGTGGTGAGATCAACATGTTCTTCATGGTTTGGAGTGTTTGGAGGGGGAGAAAACACAAGTTTCGCAACATCGAAGCTAGGGGAAGGTATGTGTGACTGCTGTTGATCTGCATTTGGGTTCTTGATGGCATTTTTTACCACGACCCACCTACATAGTTAGGGTTTGTAAAATTTTCTCAAAATTGGTGTATGTTAAATGTGCATTTTGCTATTTATATGTAGAATCGCTTAGGATGTAGCTAATGTACTGCTATGGTTGTTTATATAATGCGTATACCTGAAAGAATCAAGTTTATTTGTCAATGATTACACTTGTTTGTGAACTGTGGGTAGTGTGGTCCCTATGAATTTGTTGGGAATTTGGTTTTGCATGTGCTATATGTGGTCCTTTGGCCGTGTGTTGTCTCTCAACAACAAAACAAATTTTATATGAAAAACAAAACAGCACTATGTTTGGCTTGTTGTCTCTTTTGACTTGTTGTCATTTTCAGCATGTCAGTATGTAAACAAACTACTTATTTTAAACAAACTACTTATTTTAAACAAACTATTTATTTTAATTGCAGATGGTTGACTTCACATTTGACATTGAAATTCATGTTGGAGGATGTTTTGTGGAGGACCCAACCCTTGAATATGTGGGTGGGTCTGTACATACATTGACAGAGATTGACCCTGATAAGTTGAGTTTCTTTGAAATTTGAGATTTATGCCATCTAGTTGGTGCTCCTAAAGAACACAGTAGATATAGGTATTTACTTCCTGAAGGTGATATAAAAGATTATTTAAGGGCCATAGAAACAGATGTAGATGTGGTGAATATGACTACCCTTCATAGGGCATGACCAGCTAACAAAGTCATAATCTATACTGACATAGATATGGAGCCACTGGCAGTTCTGCATCCTAATGCAGGCCAAGTGGCAGATGATGGTGTAGGTGGTGATGGAGGGGTGGATGAAATAGATGTGGAGAGTGATTATGATGATAAGAATGTTGAGGATGTTGAGGTTGGTGATAGAGTTGAAGAACAGGATGCTGAGGTTGGTGCAAGGGTTGAAGAACAGAATGTTGAAGGAGATGATGATGATGATGATGATTGGCTATATGAAGGCCTAGAGGGGGATGACTTTGGTGATGACATATTTGCTGCTCCAAACTTAGCTTCACAAGGTTCTGCTCCAAAATCAAGTGATGCTCCCAATACAGCCCTAGAATCAAGCAATGCACCCCATGTAGCCCCAGAATCAAGCAATGCACCCCCTGCAGACCCTGAGTGGGCTGAGCTAGCTCTTGAGGATGACCTGGTAAGCATGGATGGGTCTGATGATGAGCAGGTACCTGAGCAGCCAGAGTTTAATGCTAAGAGTGACATGAGAAATGTTGTACTAAAGAAGGAGATGAAGTTTCCTAATGCAAAGGTGTTCAGAGCTGCTTTGAGGGAGTATGCAATTAAAAAACCTATTGACATCAAATTCAAGCTTAATGAGAGGACCAAGATATCAGTTCACTGTAAGAATGAGTGTGGGTGGAGATGTTATGCATCTCAAATAAGTGGAGAGCTAACATTTCAAATTAAGACCTTGACTGATGACTGTACTTGCCCCAAGTCTTTTAAAAATAGCCAAGCAACATCAGCTTATATTGCTAAGAGGTTCATTGAGGATTTTAGCAAAAATCCAAATTCGGAGGTGAGTGGTGTACACAATCATGTGATGCAAAATTTATCTGTTGACCTAAGTGTAATCCAAGTGTATAGGTCAAAGAGAAAGGCAAAGGATTTGATCAATGGAGATGAGCAACTACAATATGGTGTCCTTAGGGACTATGCACAAATGATAAACACTGTAGACAAGGGGAGTATTGTTATACTACAGACAGAAATGGCTGATGAGACTTCCCAACCAAAATTTAAGAGGATGTATGTTAGGTTCAATGCTCAGAATGTAGGATTTTTAGGTGGATGCAGGCCATTTATAGGTTTAGATGGTTGTCACATAAAGCACAGATTTGGAGGGCAAATCTTATCTGCTACTGCCAAGGATTCAAATGACAACATTTTTCCAGTAGCCATGGCTGTTGTGGAACAAGAAAACAAGGAGTCTTGGATATGGTTTTTGGAAATTTTTGCTGATGATATAGGGAGGCCAGAGGAGCTTCAGTTGGTCTTCATTTCTGATAGGCAAAAAGTATGCAATTTGTTTAGTTATACTTGAATGGCTTCATTTGCTGAACTAACATGTTTTGTTTCTTTGTTTGGTTATTTGCAGAGGCTTATACCTGCAATAGAGACACTATTCCCTACTGTGGAGCATAGATACTGTGTGAAACACATCTACAACAATTTCAAAGTAGATCACAAGGGATTGGAGCTGAAGGATGCACTGTGGAGGTGTGCTACTGCCACAACAGTAAGGGAGTTTGAGAGATGCATGTAGTACATAAAGGATTTGGATGAAAAGGCATATGAGAATCTTGCAAACATTGCACCTACACAGTGGACAAGGTCACACTTCACTCCTATGGCCTCAACAGATTGTTTAGTAAATAACTTGAGTGAGTCTTTTAACTCAATGATATTGAAGTCTAGGGACAAGCCTATATTGGTAATGTTGGAGTGGATTAGGATTAGACTTATGACTAGGCTTTACACAAAAAGGGAAGGGATAGAGAAGTATGTTGGAAAGTTGTGTCCAAGCATACAAGATAAGCTAGAGAAATTGAAGGTTGAAAGCAAGCCATTTAGTGCTACCCCAGCTGGCAGTTTCCTTTATGAGGTAGCTAGTCAGTATGAGAGGCATGTAGTTGATCTTGTCAAGAAGACATGCAGCTGTAGGTATTGGGATTTAAATGGCATTCCATGCAAACATGCCATAACAGCCATTTATACAAACATTGAGACACCAGAAACCTATACTCACCCATGCTACCACAAAGAAACTTACATGGAGATATACAAGGAGGTACTTCCTCCCATGCCTGGCCAGTCAGAATGGGCTGAGACTGGACAGCCTGCTCCCCTAGCACCTCACATATACAAACCACCAGGCAGGCCACCCAAGCAAAGAAAGAGGGCTCTTGATGAGCCTAAGAACCCTTACAAAGCAAGTAGGCTGAACAGACCTGTAACGTGTGGGAAATGCAAAAAGGAAGGGCATAACTCAAGAGGGTGCAAGGCTGGCATCACTGGGGAGACACCATGGCAGAGGAGACAGAGGCTTGAAAGAGAAAAAGCTGTAAGTAATTGAGATTTAAATGGCAAAAAAAAAAAAATTGTTTTTAAACTTACAAAGGTATTAATGTACTGAAATTGGGTTTTGTTGCAGGCAAGGGGAGGGGTGCCTGCACCTAGTACCAGATCTGGATTTGCACCTTAAGCTACACCCCAGCCACCATCCCAGCAGCCTACCCAGATTTACAACATGAGATCTGCTGCTCAGCCTTCGTCCTCATAGCAAGGAAATCAAGCTAGGCCATCTCACATGAGAGCAGGATGGTTCTCTTCCTCATAGCCAGAGTTTCACACACCTAGGGAGACCTGGGATACCCTACCAAGTTCTTCACAGGTAACTTAGTTGAGTTACCTCTTTCCTAGATGGTTGTGTAGACTAGGATATTTTTTAACAAGTGGATCTATTTTTTATTTTGTAGTCTTCACCTGTAAATAGGAGCACTGGTGGTGTGAGGACTAGAGGACAGCTTGCTACACAAACGCCACCAAAAATGAATTCAGTTGGTGGAAAGAGTAAAGGCAAGAACTGAAGCTAGTAGGTACGCTTGCCAGCATTGGGAGTAAAGCTAGTGGGAACATGTGGGCCTGCAGCTAGTGTTTTTTTTTGTGAAGACCATTGTTGGCTTTTTGTAATTATCAATTAGTGTAAAAAACAATCACCTTTTTGTAATTATCATATATATATATATATATATATGTGTGTGTGTGTGTGTGTAGCTGACCTTGGAATGTGCTTTTTTGTAATTTACTAGAAGTTAAGGTACAATACACTCTAGGTTGTTATTATGGTATGAAATTTTGTAGTATTATATGGAAGTTGTGGTATTATTTGGAAGTTGTGGTATTATGGTATGGAAGTTGTGGTATTTATT
The DNA here is from genome assembly GCA_030021035.2 of Notholithocarpus densiflorus. NCBI lineage: Eukaryota > Viridiplantae > Streptophyta > Magnoliopsida > Fagales > Fagaceae > Notholithocarpus > Notholithocarpus densiflorus. The sequence continues at coordinate 4,709,431 of JARYZH020000017.1, forward strand.
CAATTCAGTTTGTATGGAACATTATTTGTCCAAACCAGATTATATGGAAGTTTTATTATTGCTGCTACAGATTGTGTCCAAGTAGATTTTTCCAATACAGAGTGTATGGAAGTTGTTATTGTGAAATGGTTGTTATGGTATGTGCAGGTAACTGTATGGAACATTATTTGTCCAAACCGGATTATATGGAAGTTTATTTATTGCTATTACAGATTGTGTCCAAGTAGATTTTTTCAATACAGAGTGTATGGAAGTTGTTATTGTGGAATGGTTGTTATGGTATGCGCAGGTCATTGATAATTAACCAATACTTCTTTCATTGAATGGTTGTTATGGTATGCACAAAACAATACTCAATAATTGACCAATTCTTTGTTCATTGACACATTAAAACATTACATCAGTAGGCTAGTGCTATTACAATGCAAATTCATTAACACCATTACATCAGTAGGCTAGTGCCATAACTATCTCTGCTAACCAATTAACTACTTCAGGGCAACAACCTTGGTCTCTTCACTCCAGAGAACTCAATTGAGCCAAAACACAACAACAACAACATAACAATAACAAAAAAGATCCATGACAAAATGCGTGCAAACTTCCACATTCTCTGCTTCTCTTCATCAAACATGGCATTTTCCTTAGCTTTTGCACAGACAGCTCGAGCCTTTCTCTCCCTCTCCTTGGCTTTGGCTTCCTCTTCAAGATCCTTTTTTGCCATTTTCCTAGCTTCTTCTGCCGTTTCCAGAGCTGTCCTTTCCCTCTCATTGGCAAGTTGGAGAGCACTCTGAAGCCTAGACATCCTCTCTAGAGCCAAAGGTGCAGCTTCATTCCCATGAGGACAGGTTGGGTTATCAAGCCAAACAAAGAAATGACACTTAGGACCAACCTTATAATGGCTACAACCCAAGAACCTCCTCCCAAAATTGTACAAACTCAAACTTGTTCTCAAAACACAAGTCTGCTCATTGCACATATGCCCACATGAACCCGAGAAATTACCACTTGATGAAGACATATCAACAAAACACGATTCTTGGGAAGCCCAAATTTAGAGTTTCACATAGTAAGTTGGCACTTGAACAAAATCTGAAACCCTAAATCGAGAACAGACACAAATACCTTGATTTTCTTTACCGAAACTACCTCCCCTAGTTTCGATGTTGCGAAACTTGTGTTTTCTCCCCCTCCAGACACTCCAAACCACGAAGAACACATTGATCTCACCACAGGTCTCTCTCTCGAAAAGTTTTTGAGTTTTGGGTGTTTTGATCTGCGTTATGTTGTGTTTTGGGGTTAAGAGGTGTTTTTGTAACAGTTGGGACTGAGGTGGGTTACGGAGATTGACAGAAACATACCACAGATGGGTTAAGTGATACTTTTCAAACCACGGGTAGGCAAAGTGATTTTCGCCCAAACCACAGGTGGGTTATGTGTAATTACCCCTAAAATTACAAACTCGCCAAACTCAACCCGACCCACCCATATTTTAATATATGTTTAAAATATATTATATATTTAATTAATTTTAAAAAAAAACTAGTTGTAGAGAACTTCCTCGGTTCCTAATATCATATATAATATAAAATCCTATTAGTTCTTTTAATATATATATAAATATATTATATAATTAATAAAAAAAATTACAAAATTTTAGATATATTTTGTTTATAACTGAGTTAGGAACTCATGTATATTTTGTTTATAAGTGAATTAGGATACTACTTTATTTATATTTTGTTTATTAACTCAGTTGGATACTTAAACATATTTTGTTTACAACTAAGTTGGAATATTAGTTTATATGTTAATGTAAATTTTGTTTATCAACTCAGGTGGCAAGTGTGATATTTTTTTTTCTGCTCAATTTTAATAATAATTAATAAATAAAAAATTGTCCAACCCATGGGTTCAACCCAACCCAACCTAATTCATGTGGGTTGGGTTGGGTTGGGTTAGACTTATGTGATGGGTTGGGTTGGGTTGAAATTTGTTTAACCCACCATGGTGGGTTGGGTCAAAAAATCCCCTCAACCCGACCCAACCCAACCCATGCACACCCCTAGCCATCCTACTATCAGCAAAAAAGATCACTACAACTTAATTGCCCATCCCATAATTAAGCTAGGCCACTCGGTGATGCTGATGACCAGTGATGACTTAGAGAGAGAGAGAGAGAGAGAGAGCCGTACTATAGCTTTTAGATTTTTTGGTGAGCATGCGGATGGCCTGATTCATGGTGCTTTTAGTTTGGAGTTCAGACTAAATATATTTGGCCGAGAGCATCTCCAATAGGTTTTTTAAATATTTTTTTCTCTGAATTTTGGAAGTGAAGTCATAAATCCTCCAACACGCTCTTTAGAGCATCTCCAATAGGTTAGCTATATCTATTTTTTGGAGAGAAAACCTCACTATTCACACTCCAACAGATTCTTTAAATGCAAAACTTTTCCAAATAATTTTTGAAGTTGCTACAGTGCTTCTCTAGATATAGAGAACACTGTAGCAACTCCAAATGAATTTTTCTACTTAAAAAATTCATACATCTCAATAAAAAAAACAATTCTTTCTCTTTCGTCTCACAGCTACAAACACAACAATCTTTCTCTCAAACATCTCCAAACTCAAGCATAATCAAATTATCAGAATACAAACTCAAAAACACAATTTTAAAATTAATCAAATCATAACAATAAAAGCCAAAAAAAACAAAAAAAGAAGATAGAAGACAGAAGCCATCTGACCCATCTGGATTGCATTGGGGACGAAGATGAGCGACGGCACAGTGACCCGTCTCTCTTGTTCTTTCTCTCTGTACCTCTTTTCTTTCTTTTCTTATCACAGAGAGAGTTAGTGAATGTTCTGGAATCAAGTAAAAAAAGAGAGAGAGAGCTCCAACAGATGCTCCTTCGATCAACGGTGGAGCAAGCAATCTCTTGTTCTTTCTCTGTTTCTTATCACTGCTAGAGAGTGTTCCAGAAAAAAAAAAAAAAAAAAAAAAAAAAAAAGATAGCTAGAGAAAGAGAGAGAGAGGGCTGGAGAAAGTGATTCGGAATGAACTAGAAAAAGAAAAAGAAGGGTAGATAGAGATTGGAGTGGGATAGTGTGTGGTGGAGAAAAAACCAAGGAGAAAAAAAAAAAAACGTATGGATGAAATTAAGAAAGGAAAAATAATATAAAAAATAAGAAATGGCAATTAAGAAATGCTACCACAATATTTTCACAATAAATTTTAAGTAATAGATTGTTATTAGCTAATATTGGTGAGTAAAAAAATAATTTTAGTGGTGGGTTCAAATTAGAACTAGTAACAAATTTTCACATAAGATTTTGATGTTATTCTTGTGAAAGTATTGCGAAAAATGTTGTGGATATAACACTTTTTATTGAAAAATATAATTGTTGGGAATGAATATAGGAAAAATAAATGATGATAAAAAAAAAAGAATAAAGAATGAATGAAGAAATAATATTTAAATGAGATGGAGAAAAGGATAGAGAATCTGTTGGAAAGTGTATTTGAAAAAGTAAGTAGGTAAAAGCTAAATGTCACTGTTCACTGTACAAACAGTACAAAAATTTAGATAAGCTGCTGAAAATGCTCTTATTCATAAATTTTTTTAAATCTTAAGTGACTTTCTCGACTTGAAGAGTCAGTGGTGGCTCTAGAAATTTTGTTTGGGGTTATTAAAAAATTTTAATAAAGTTTTTTTTTTTTTTAATATATCGAGTTATCGACAAAAAAAATAAATAAATAAATAAGACATGAAGTTTTACAATTTTTTTCTACAAGTTTTCAAATTTTGAATTGTTATATGATAATTCATTATGAGTATTTATTGCCAATGTGGGTAGTTATGAGACTATAACCATTTTACTTTGTTAAGTTTATCTCACATTTTTATTTTTATGTAGTTATTATTATCTATTTGTTATTGTTTTTATACAAATATTTTAAACTAAATGAATAAACTAAACTCATTGGCTTTGTATTAATTATTGAAGCACACAACCATACTCATTCATACATAAAATTATACACTACGTGTCTACTTAACCAATCAAATGCTTGGACAATCACTAACCTTACTATTTTTTTTTTTTTTTGAATTTTACTAACTTTATAACAAAAAGTTATTATAACATGATAACAATACACACACATGTAACAAACCATCTCTATTTCCTAATTATTAAATTATATAAATTTATATTATATTTATATTGTACAGACAAATATCCACCCACATCATAATTCACACAAATAACATTATAACAAAAAGTAATGCACACAATCAATATTAGACACACTCACACACATAATATAAATTTATAAAAAAGAATGACACTTACAATTCACAAACACTTACTCTTTACTCTTAAAGTTGAAAATACTTGTAATAAGGGTGTGCAAAATTTAAGTCAGAGTGTACAAAAATATTTTTAAGAATAAATTAAAGTATTAAACTAACAAAAACAAATATTTTATATATATAATTATTTTTTTTGAAGTCAGGGGGTTCATTTCAACCCCTGAATATAGTGTAGCCCCGCCCATGTGAAGAGTCAAACACAAAAAAAGAAGTCGGATATAATATTCAATTCTCTATGTTTCTCTCTCAAATTGAATAAAAGTAAAAATGAAGAAGGAATAGAGAAATAATATTTTAATCAGATAGAAATATTGGATAGATTTAACATATGTAGTCATTGGAATCATTCTAAAAAATGAGAAATTAGCACTACCTGTATTTGAAAAGTAGTTAAGTAAAATATAAAAATTATTTTATTTTCTTTAAATATGGGCGAGAAAGTAGTGATGCTGTTAGAGATGATCAAACTTATTGTGTTGGACAAATTCTTGCCAACTATTCTAAAATTTTCCTAGCATGATACAGAACTTACTATCTTTCTAGAACTCACTATCTTTCTAGAACTCTTACGTTGGACAAACTTGTCAACTATTCTAAATTTTATTGCTTATGCAATAAACGATGACTGCATGGAATTTGCATGAAAAACAAACATTGACAAGCATGCTCGCACAAAATGTAAGAAATATCATCTCCTTTAGACTCAGTTACCATACCTTGTGCATTTCTGCATGGAGGCTATTAGCCTATGATTAGATGGTGTTAAGCTAAAGCAGTCACAGGGCAGCTCTCCTTTGGCAAGTCAATGGGATGAAATTTTGGTAGCTCTCCATGTTACTCAATCAATCCCCATTACGTGCCAAGGAAGAGACGCCCTATAACTGGTTTGCTTATATTGAAATCAATTTCCTTCTAATGCATATACTGCCTAGAACTGCTTCTGGGTTTTGCAAGTGACACCCAAACATGGCTTTTATGCATTTCAATTGCGCTTAAATGAAGGAATAAACCATTGAAACAATGGCATATGCTAATGGATATCCTAGGGGGATCTGCGTTTCTTTTGTTTTGTTTTGAGGGAAAGGGGGCAGGGTTTTTGTACCTTCCATTACCAAATCTTGAAAAATCTCTTCCCAATTGCATATAAGATTCTTTGTTGCTTTGAATGTGAGAACGGGAAGTGGAAAAAAGCAGCTGAGCTGAGAGGAGAATCAGGTTATGCTCCACATTGTGAAGCTAAGAGGGACCTTACTTGACCGCATATCCTAGTGTCATATTCTTTTCCTCTTATCTTTTGCTTTATAGCTTTTCCGCAAAACCTTTGCTTTGATTTACATTTTTTCCTTTCGCGACAAAACCATTTCAATCATAAAATGAAACACCATTAGGAATTCCTAAGTAGAAACAAGCTGTGCAATGACACCTTTGATGCAATGTCACTAGTGAAAAGAATCATAATTCTTTCTGGGTTCTTACTTCTTACCATTATCATCCATGATGCCTAATCTGTACTGCCTGGTTCAGTTATAACAATCTCTCTTCTCCTTCTACTCCATCAAGACATATTTGTGAAAACTTGGTTCCATCAAATGGTGTAAACATGATTAGCAATAAATTAGACATTGTGGAAAGGCCTAAAACACTTGAACAGTGTGGCAACTGATCCATAGGTATACGAAGATTGATCAATCATCAACAGGGTCAAGGTCAAGATTCTTAGGTTTAATAGTTGGGTATACTCTAGTTTTACCTGAGCCATATATATCTTATCCAGGTTTGTTTTGACTAGGACGTTTCATGGGAGAAACCAAGACTCATTGGCTCTATAGGCAAAAGCATTTATCTATAAAAATTTCCCAAAAATTTTCCATTTGAAAATATTGCATTTGTACGTCAAGCATTTTTAGGTGTTTAAAATGTATATATAACATTAGCATTGATTTTCGCACACTCCTTATTGTAAATCATCAATTTTAAGTTTTAAATATGAACATTGATAAAAAATGTGGACATTACATCTGAAATTATGGACATTGGGTATACGAAGTGTACATAAACAGATGTAAGAGAATAATTACTGATATAATAACGTACTACTTACTGCACACTATATAAACCAATTTTTGTATAGTTAGAAAATTCCATGCCGGCCTATGTTGATAATTGTGCAAAAATACTGGTTAAAATACTTTTTAAGTTTGGATTTGCTGTTAATTTAATTCTTGAAGTTTGGATTTGGTCACTTTGATAGCCATCTATCTAAAATTAAAAGTCACTTTGATAGCCTCGTTACATTAAAAGTCACTTGACATATATGAATGCGAGTTGAAAATTTTAGGGAAGAATTTCATAAGAAATATAAAATAAAAAGTAGTTTAAGGAAAATTCAAAATCTCAAACTTCTTTTTATTTTGTTTTATTTTTGTATGAATTCACTTAAAGGATTTCTTTTTCAAATCACCATGTCCGATGACATTTGGGCCAAAATGGGCATTTGCTCATTTCGCCCAAAAGATGTAGCAAAATGCCCCTGTTCTGAAATTATCTAGCAAAATGCCCATATTTTTAAACTCGATTTTTAGAAAATCGAGTTTCAATGAAAAACTCGATTTGATGAAAATCAAGTAATGTGAGAAATTTTACATGAAACTCGAGTTCCATGTTTTTTTTTTTTTTTTTTTTTTTTAAAGTTTGATTTCACATAACTCGATTTTCTAACAATCGAGTTTTTCATTGAAACTCAATTTTTAGAAAATCAAGTATAAAACAAGGATATTTTGCTAGATAGTTTCAGAACATGGGCATTTTGCTAGAAAGTTTTGGCGAAAGGGGCAAATGCCCATTTTGGCCATGACATTTGTATAGGAAAAGTGAGAGAAAAAAATTTGGATAGAAAATATTAGGATTTAGGATCCACAACAAATTAACTATTTCAACTTGGATAAAAATTTGGGTTTTCTGCTTTGATACAATTTAAAGGAAAACAATTCCGATATGTGTAATCTTACCTCAACTTCTTTAACTGACAAATTGAACCAACAATAGGATTGAACTAGAATTACAATATAACGAGAAATTTTTTTTTTTTTTTTTTTTTTTTTTTAATATAACTGTGGTCCAAGAGAAGGGAACTTGAGAGAATTGGAAGGACAGTAAATTATGACACCCTTTTTGGGAGAAATGCTGATGGTGGATTATCTATTTTAAATGGATCAATTTTATAGTTCAAATTTGACGATGCCAAAAATCGTCAGTGAGTCGTGCAGTGCTCACGTGCTCTAAACAGAACATGCGAAACAGAAACAAAGAAGACCTTACAGAGAGTACCAATGTGTTACCGGCCAAATACCCTCCGAAGGTTAAGTTAGAGAGAATTTCTACAACTCTAGAGTGCCAAAGCTAGGGAAAATTACACGTACCTTGATTTGTGAGGGCTTTAGGGTTTTTATAATAGTGTAGAGCTGACCTTCGTTTCTTAGTGGAGAAGGCATTTCCTTGTAGAGAAGATTGTCGTTAATACTTGTGTTTTATAGGATCCTTTCCTTGTAGAGATTCCTCTGATTAGGGTTGGGCATAGAATACAAGATATTTCCATGTATAGACATTCGTGGGGACCAAGCCAGGCCATGCTGGGACTATTGGTTTACTTGACCCGTCGGTCTTGCGGTCTGTCGTTGCTTTGCTTCCCGTCAATGTGGGATAGACGAGCCTCGTCGTCGTCCACCTGGTAGGTGTCGTCGGCCTATCAAAGGTCGCCCGTCACCTTAAAGCTAACGACCATAAAAAACCCGTCTGCCTTGCATGTTGAAAACGTCCCCATCAGCTGCCCCCTACTCCATGGCTCCGTCGGTTCCAACTGACGGATCATGGAGTATAATCATTAACTACAATCTTTTTATATTATTATTTATCTTTTTGAAAGGGGTGTCATTAATTGTTCTTGAGCAGCCTTTATTAAATGCTAGGAGACACGTGGCGTTAGCCAGTTGGCCTCGTTTCTAATCGAAAGCGTCGCTTCGTTTGTCGCGCTTCTTCGTCCTATAAATAGTCCTTTACCTCCTCCCATTTTTCCTTATTTCATCTTTGAGAGCCTTAAAAGAAGTAAAGCTGTCATACTGTCGTCTAAGCTGTCCGTCACTTGCTGCCCGTCGACCTTCAAAGGGACTGTCGCTTTTAATCCGTCCGTCTTTTCTCGTAAGTTCTCTTCTCTTCACTTTTATTTATACTTTTGCAACATGTCGCCTTTTATGTTTTGAGACCCGTCAAGATAGGTTTTTAGAAAAATACCTTCGTCGCTTGTAGGTGAATAGATGTCAGATAGGGAAGCGACGAGTGAACTATTATCGTCAGTCCGTGAGGGTGTGGGCTATGATGAGGTCTTTCTGTCAGGGCGCGAGCCTGGGGAAGATTTCCTTCGGTCCCCAGAAAGGGAGCCATCTACCTAATCCTTGAGTGATGAAAATGAGGAAGAGGATGAGGGAGACGTCGAGGGGAATGATTATAACGAGGGAGAAGGGAATGAAGAGGACGGGGAGGATGAAGAGGACGACGAGGGGACCCAATCTGAGGGAGGAGATTCAGAGGGTCAGGAGGACGGTGGTGCTCGTCCCTTCATTCTTCCTTCGATATGGACAGTCAATGACTTTTACCTGACGATGTCTAGCAAGGTGTTCAACACCCTTCGTGATCGTTACCAAATCCCCGAGAATATCCCAATCCATTTGCCCAGAAAGTTCGAACGGTGCTATTCTGGGAAGACTGCGGACGTTGGCATGTATGATGCTATGTTCGTTGCGGGATTGAGACTGCCACTGACAGAATTACATAGTCAATTGGCCAACTACTTGGGCTTATCCATCAGCCAAAAAGCTCCTAATGCTTGGAGAATATTTATTGGAGCTGAAGTAATTTGGGGTCAGCTCAGTGGTGGGAACCATCGGCTTACCCTCGACGAGTTATTCTATTGCTACAGACCCCAGCACATCTCCTCGTCCCAAGGAATCTATCACTTCCTAACGAGGAAGATGTCACTTAGGCTAGTGTCAGACATGCCTGATTCAAATAGAAATTGGAAGAATAGATATTTCTTTGTCCAAGGGACGGATTGGGTGTGCAGACGGGAGGAATGGGACAGCATGCCCCACGGGTTTGACAATACATAGGGTATTGTAAGGGATTTAGGTGTGACGCCGTCCGCGTTTTTTTTATCCTTGATTTATTCCTTTTGTCATGTGTTTAACATCGTCTATTTTTTCTCTTCTTTCAGCTCGGGTCCGTCTGTAGATAACCGACGAGCAGGAGGCTTTCATTCGTCGTGTACTAGAGATCCCTTTGAGCCAAAGGAAGTGGAAAGACCTCGTCACTCTAGACACCCTTCACACCTATTGCGATGGTCCTGAACCATCCCCTACAGCCCACAGATTAAATGCCTTCTCCCGTCAACGTAAGTTTTGATTTCCTTGCTGCTTCCTGTCGTCTGTGTTTTACTCTCTTTAACGTCTATTTTTCTAACGTCTGTTCTTTTCTTAGCAGAGATGGAAGTAGGGAGGCAGAGGGCGCTGGTAAGGCAATCTACTGCTTCACGCAAGCAACAGCAAAAAGAAGGGTCCCCGGCATCAGCCTCCAAGGTCGTCGCTAAGGGGATGTTGACCGTCTGCAAAAGAAGGGGGTGGACAACCCCGTCGATGACAAGCAGCCGAAACAGCCATCACCTTCCAAACCTAGCCATGGGGTTGGCAAAAGGCTGATGATGGGGAAGGGTCCCGTCGCTCAAGGCGCCGTCCGCTAGCTGCTTATGCACAAGGAACACACCGTCGAGATGGTTGATTTAATCATTAAAGAGATGGACTTAGACCCTTGTGCTGATCAAACCACTGAGGACTTGGGGGCATTGGGCCTCTTCGACTTGTCTAGGGTATGTTTCTCTCAAGCTATGTTTTTATGCGCTACTTGTCCATTCTTTTTCTAACGGATGTCTTGATTTAGGCGTTGGTGCATATGAAGGCGCTTCAAAACAGGTGCGTTGCCAGCGAGGGGGTGATTCGTCGGTACCGAAAGCATCAGGAGATCGAGAATAAGGAACAGGACCAGTATAAGGAGGCCGTCTGTATCCTCAACGAGAAGCTGACGTCTACAATTGCTAAACTGAAAGAGGAGTCCCGTCTCCGAGAAGAAGCGAAGAAGGCGATGGCTGGTTTGTCGACGGAATTGATGACCTTCCGTGAACAAATGGATAAGGCCAAGGCCGATGCCATGGCAGAATTCAGGGCTTCCCAACCCTTTATCAATGCTTGTGGTGTCTACTATGGTGACAGATTCGACAACTGCTTAAAGCAAGTTGTATCCGTCTACCTCAACCTTGACCTATCTAAGATCACCTTTGACGACGTGGTACCGACAACTCCTGGGGGTGGTGATACCGTCAATGAAGAGTCTGATGATTCTGCTCACACAAAGGAGCAGGACCTGAAGGACAACAGCGTGGTCATCGCCCAGCTTGTTCCTGTAGGCCTTGTCGGCCCTTTGGTCTCGTCTGCCAAAGACCCGTCTACCCAGAACGTTATGGATCCGACTGTCGTGGACGCTCCTCTGTCTTAGTCTTTTTTAATTCTCAACTTGTATTTATGCATTCTATCTTATTTTCAGACAATAGCGCGTGCCCTTTTGTTTTTGGGCTTTATTGTAAACATTTCGCCCTTTATGGGCTTTTATTTATTATTTTTCTTTCTTATATCCATCGCTTGCATTTAGTCTTACTTGCTGTTTGAATATGCCTGTGCCATATGCTGGTTTTTAATCTATCCGTCCATCCCGGTGGTCCTTGGTTAATTTTTGGGGGCCCGGTACTCGTCGATACGTGTGGTTGCCCGTCTATCCTGAGGGTTGGACTTGGAAGAAGTCTTGAGACCAAGCACTCGTCGATGTCCATGGTCATCTGCCCACCTAGTAGGTTAGGAGTTGGTGTAGCTTTTATGGACCAGGTTCCGTAAGTAATACTTAGGATTTTTCTGAGGACTGGGTACCCGTCAGTATTCGTGGCCATCCGCTTACCCCGTAGGATGGACTTAGAAATATATTGACCAGGTACCCGTTGGTATCCGTGGCCGTCTACCTACCCTATAAGTAAGACTTAGAATATTTTAGGGTATGCATGGGCTGTCCACCTAAGGAATTACATAACCCACTTATATGAACTTTAAGTTATCTCTTAGGATTTCCTTGTATCTGTCCACTCAAGGACTTGTATACATTTTATGATATCCCTTGAGATGTATCCATCCACTTAAGGACTTGTATACATTTCAAGGTATCCCTTGAGATGTATCCGTCCACTTAAGGACTTGTATATGTTTCAAGGTATCCCTCGGGATGTGTCCGTCCACTTAAGGACATATATTTCAAGGTATCCCTTGGGATGTGTCCGTCCACTTAAGGATGTGTTTGTCCACTTAAGGACATATATATATTTCAAGGTATCCCTTGGGATTTCCTTGTATCCGTCCACTCAAGGACTTAATCGTAGATGCGTTTTTTGTAGAAATATATATATGCGCATGATATATCTGAATAACTCCTCTTATTATGGTAAACATGTGCATAAGCCAAAAAAAAATGTTTTAAAAAAATAAAAAGCCGCCCTTTAGGCTAAAAGTACTGTAGACAATAAAAATAGCTAGAATGAAATAAACTGGAAATGGGGAGTGGTGACCTGTATGCCATTGTCTACTAGTAATATTTCTTTAGGTGCTCGGTATTCCATGAATGATGCAACTTCTGACCGTCAAGTGTTTCCAGGTGGTAGGTGCCCTTTCTTTGCCACGAGGTGATTCTGTAGGGTCCTTCCTAGTTGGGTCCTAGCTTTCTTTAGGAGGAATCTCTTGTGGCATTCGTCACCTTCCTTAGGATAAGATCTTCAACCTGAAAGTCTCTGTGCCTAACTGTGGAGTTGTAGTGCTTGGCCATAAGGTCCTGATATCGTGCTAACCTTTGTTTCGCTGTTGCTCTGACCTCGTCCACTAGGTCCAACTGCAGGCATATGGCCTCATCATTCCTGCTCTCATCATGATTCTCCACTCTGAAACTTGTGAGTCTGATCTCAGCAGGGATAACAGCCTCGCTCCCATATGCTAGTCGGAAGGGTGTTTCTCCTGTGGGTGTTCTGTTCGTCGTCCTGTATGCCCACAGTACACTTGGCAGCTCGTCTGGCCATATACCCTTTGCCCCCTCGAGTCGAGTCTTGATGATTTTGAGCAAGGATCGATTTGTGACCTCAACTTGCTCGTTGGCCTGAGGGTGGGCTAGCGAGGAGTAATGATTCCTGATTCCCAATTGTGAGCAAAAATCCCTAAACGACTCATTGTTGAACTGCTTTCCGTTGTCCAAAACCAAGACTCTAGGGATTCCGTACCTGCAGATAATGTTTTTCCAGACGAAACTTCGTACGTTTCTCTCCGTGATGGTGGCCAGTGCTTCAGCTTCCACCCATTTGGTAAAGTAATCTATACCGACCACTAGCAACCTTAGTTGTTTTACCGCAGTTAGGAATGGGCCCATGATGTCTAACCCCTATTGAGAAAAAGGCCACAAGGCCGTCATCAGAGTGGCCGTCTGATGATGTTGCTGAACCTTTGACACTTGTCGCAGGTTTTGACAATAGCTTGGGCATCCTTCTACATGGTAGGCCAATAATATCCAACTCAAATCAGCTTGTGCACTAACGACCGTGATCCCAAATGGTTCCCACAAATTCCTTCGTGAACTTCCCTCATGACATAATCTACTTCCTCGGTGGTTAGGCATCTTAGGTACGGTCGAGAGAAGCCTCTCTTATACAGGAGGTCTTTTATTAGGATGAACCGTGCCGCCTAGACCTTCAATTTCCTTGCGGCCTCTTTACCGCTGAGTAGTGTGCCGTCTCTCAAATACAAAGTTATCGGTGTGGTCCAGTTGCTTTCCGAGCCTATTTCCTGCACACCAACGCCATCTATCAAGGGCGAAAGCTGAACAAAAGAAAGTACCTTACTAGAGATGGGCATGTGTTCTGTTAATGCGGCCTTGGCAAGACGGTCTACTTGTTCGTTCTCTTCCCTTGGGATTTGAACAAATTTGGCCTGAAGGTCGTTGCCTACCCGCTTCCTTACTTGCTCCAGGTACTTCTTCATCCGTTCACTTTGCATTCGTAGTCATCGCTCACTTAGCTCGTGATCACCTGAGAGTCGCAATAAACAGTCATACTTGTGGCTCCTACTGCTTTGGCGAGATCTAGTCTTGCCACTAAGGCTTCGTACTCCACCTCATTATTGGTCATAGGGAAGTCAAGACAGACTATGCACTCAATCTGGTCCCCTTCTAGAGAGTTGATCACTATTCCTGCTCCGCCAGCCTGCCTGTTGGATGATCCGTTCGTACGAATAATCCATTGAGGATGCTCCTCTGGCCCCTGGCCTTCCATATTCGTGAATTTTGCGATGAAGTTGGCAACTATCTGTCCCTTCACTGCAGTGCGCGGGCGATATTGTATGTCGAATTCGCTTAACTCAATTATATTAGTACATATGTGAATCATGTTAAGAACATATGTCAATATAGAATTGGCTAATCCTTTGACAAAACGCACTTTACTTGTAATTGGGTAGATCTAGGATGTGTTTAATGCTTCAAGGAATAAGAGTTCAAGTCCAAGTGTTAAAGCTATGCAAGTTTGTCCAAGAAACAAGTGAAGAAGTGCTGGATTTTAAAGCTCGACAGCTAGCTCGACAGATAGCATCTATCGAGGTTTAAAAGGCAATTTAGTCCGATACTCGACAGCTGCTCGATAAATACCCTGTCTATCGAGATTTATGAAAATCAAATTTTCAGTTATGATTTTCATCCAATCCGTGTATACATGTTTGGGCTTTCTTTTCTCACAACCTTAAACATATATAAGGATTATTTTAAGGGCCGTCACAGCTGATGCAAGTGAGTGCAATTTGATGCAAAGGTTTTCACAAGCATATTGTGACCGGAGACAATTTCTCCTAGTTCATCTTTCTCTTCAAGAAGCTTCTGCGTCTATACGCCGTAGGGTTTTGTAACCAAGGAGCTTCGTGATGTTCATCGTGTGGATGAACTGAAGAACTTTGCAGCCAACATCTTTCTCAAGTTGGTGTGTAAGCCGCGTACTGGGATCTGTGCATCGATTAGTTAGTCACGTAGTAGGAGTCGTGCATTAAAAGGAGATATTGTCACTACAAAACAAGTCCAATTGGGTATTGGGGTAAGGGTTCAACTGTAGATTGGTATAAGGTACTGAGATTCCTATACTTGTAACCGCTTGTTGTGATAATAGTGAATTCTCGAGAGTGGTGACCTTAAAATCACCCGGTGGGGTTTTTGCCTTGGAGGTTTTCCCCATTCGTAAACAAATCACCGTGTCAACTTTATTTTCCGCTGCATATTAACTTAGTTGGTGATTTGTTTGTGCTACCACGCATATTGCATGTTAATTAACTTACTTAATTCACTTGACTAATTAATTGGTTAATTTATCACAAGGGGTCAATACATTCTTGGCCTATCAAGTGGTATCAGAGTAGGCACACTCTGATTAGGGTTAATCTTTGTTGTGTGATTCATTGATCCTTGTTGTCATGGCTGTAACCGGCATGAAAAGTTCTTTGTTTTCAAATACATCTTGTTTTTCTAATCTCTATTTATTTGAGTATATCAGAAAATGCAAGTTTAAAAGTTATTTGAATTCTATCATGATGATCATTGGAAAAGATCTTAGCTTGACAAAGAAGAAACTAGACTGTCTCAGAATGAAATTGTGCAGAGGAGTTCGTCTGAGAAGAGTGAAAGTTAAAAGCTTTGTTCATAAATGGCAGATGAGAGAAAACACATTCCTACTGATCTGTCATCTAAGCACGAGGTGTGCTTCATGATGAAGTCCGCATTTAAGGTTATGGATACGTGTTTGTGGTACCTTGACAGTGGTTACTCAAAACACATGACTGGAGACCGATCTCTCTTTAAGGTTTTCGAGTCTAAGAAAGGTGGTAATGTCACTTTTGGTGATGGGAGCAATTCACAGATTAAAGGAAAGGGAACCATCTCACTACCGGGACTACCAGACATTGCAAATGTGCTATATATAGAAGGTCTAAAAGTAAACCTGTTGAGCATAAGTCAGATATGTGATCAAGACTTTATGGTGCTATTCTCAAAGGGAAAATGCCTTGTGTTGGATGAGTCTGGAAAGAAACTCATAAGTGGTGTTCGCACTCTAGACAACTATTATGGTTTAGTCCCTGATGCTGATATTGTGTGCAATAGCATTCATTTGCCAAACGAAGATCTATGGCATCAAAGGATGGGACATGCTAGTTACAAACATATTTCAATTGTATCTAAGCAAGAATCAGTTTTAGGGATGCTCAAGCTCAGTAAAGTGAACAATGTGGTGTGTGGACCATGTCAACTTGGGAAACAAACGAAAGCTAAATATCCGAGCACTCAGACATCCGTTACATCTAGACCATTGGAGCTGCTACATCTGGATCTCATGTGTCCAACCAGAATTGAGTCTCTTGGAGGAAAGAGATACTTCATGGTTGTGGTAGATGACTTCACTAGGTACACTTGGGTCATCCTTTTACGATCCAAGTCTGATGCTCTTGTGCACATTGAAGCCTTGTGCACAAGATTACAGAATGAGAAGAGCTTGAAGATTGATCGAATTCGAAGTGATCACAGTAAAGAATTCGAGAACTCTTACATGAAGTCCTTTTGCACTAGATCAGGTATATCTCAGGAATTCTCTGCTCCTATTACTCCTCAGCAGAATGGTGTAGCAGAAAGAAAGAACAGGGTTATTCAGGAGATGGCTAGAACCATGCTGCACAACAAGGATGTGGCTAGAAACTTGTGGGGAGAAGCCGTCAACACTGCGTGTCATACGGTTAACAGGGTGTATTTCAGATTTGGTACCAAAAAGACTCCCTATGAGCTGTGGAAGGGAAGGAAACCAAATGTTAAGTATTTCTGAATCTTTGGAAGTACTTGTTTCATTATCAAGGATAGAGAGAATGTGGGAAAATTTGACTCCCGAAACGAAGAAGGAATATTTCTGAGATACTCCTCTACAAGCAAGGCTTATCGAGTATACAACAAAAGAACCAAGAAGGTAATGGAAACTGTAAATGTTGTTATCGATGAATCTTCAGAGTCCAGTTTTGAGAAACTTAATGAGGAAATCCTCAAAGAAATTCTTCCTTCTGAGCCCAAGGACATTCAAGAAATTGTTGATCAAGAGCCTGCATCTCCCAGTACTCCCGGCACTCCAAGTGTTGTAGAAGGTTCAGCAGATATACCTACTTCACCTAATTCTGAATCCTATGAAGAGAAAGGACCTTCCTCTCGAATTAAATTGAATCATCCTCCTGAAGTTATTATGGGAAACATGAATGAACTTACACTAAGGAAGCGTACAGTTGATAAATGTGTTGCTAACTTTGTGTCATATTCTTGTTATTTGTCGCAAGTTAAACCCACCAAGGTTGAAGAAGCTCTTCAGGACGAAAGCTAGGTTGAGGCTATGCATGATGAACTGCTTCAATTTCAAAGGAATGATGTCTGGACTCTAGTACCTAGACCGGAAGGTGAGCACATCATTGGCACAAATTGGATATTCCGCAATAAGACTAATGAGGAGGGTAATGTGATTTGCAACAAGGCTCGTCTTGTGGCTTAAGGATACTCCCAAATGGAAGGAGTAGACTATGATGAGACATTTGCTCCAGTAGCTCGTATGTAGTCCATCAGAATTTTCCTAGCCCTGGCGTGTCACTTGAAGTTCAAGTTTTACCAAATGGACTTGAAGACTGCTTTCTTGAATGGGTTCCTTAAAGAAGATGTTTATGTGGCTTAACCAAAAGGATTCATTGATCCACACTTTCTGGATCATGTGTTGTATGTCAAGAAAGCACTTTATGGCTTAAAGCAAGCCCCCAAAGCTTGGTATGATCGGCTCACACAATACTTGGTGTCACATGGGTTCACAAGAGGAAAAGCTGAACAAACTCTCTTCATCAAAAGGGAAGACGGCGAGTTGATAGTTGCTCAAGTCTATGTTGATGACATCATCTTTGGGTTGACTAAGGATGAACTTGCTCATAGTTTCTCAAAACTCATGCAGGCCGAGTTCGAGATGAGCATGATTGGAGAGTTGACTCACTTCCTTGGTTTGCAGATCCATCAGCAAGAGTCAGGTATATTCCTATCTCAATCTAAATATACTAAAAATCTTGTGAAAAAAGTTTGGTTTGGAATCTACTAGTTCTGTTAGAACCCCTATGAGCCCAAATGTTAAACTCACTGTTGATTTGTTGGGTAAAAGTGTTGATTCATCTCTTTATAGAAGCATGATAGGTAGTCTTCTTTACCTTACTGCTAGTAGACCTGACATTAGTTACAGTGTGGGAGTGTGTGCTAGATATCAGGCTAATCCCAAAGAGTCTCATATGATTGCTTTGAAAAGAATCATAAAGTATGTCAAAACCACTGCCAACTTTGGTGTGTGGTACAGCAAGGACACAAATGATGTCTTAGCTAGGTATTCTGACGCAGACTAGGCTGGAAATGCTGATGATAGAAAGAATACATCAGGGGGTTGTTTTTATGTGGGTAATAATCTTGTCTCCTAGATGAGCAAAAGCAGAATTCCATCTCATTATCCACTACAGAGGCTGAGTACATCGCTGCCGGTAGTTGTTGCATCCAACTTCTATGGATGCAAAAACTCCTCCTTGATTACGGTATTCGTCAAGAGCATCTTACCATCTACTGTGACAATACTAGTGCCATCAACATCTCTAAGAATCCGGTTCAACATTCTGAAACTAAACACATAGAGATTCGACATCACTTCATTCGGGAGCTTGTCGAAGATGGTACTCTCACTCTTGAGTTCATTCACACTGATGATCAGAAAGTTGATTTGTTCACCAAACCTCTTGATAGCAAATGGTTTGAATTCCTTCGCCAAAACATTGGTGTTATCTCCATGGATTGATCTCTTCTTCTCCTCATCCTTCCTCATGCATTTGCATCTAGTTTTAAGCATTGATTTGTTTAACCTGTTTTTGTTTGTTTATTTTTAGTTTTGTTTTATTTTGTGTTTCAAAAAATAAAAAATTGAAAAATCAGAAAAATACAAAAACAATGTGTGTTTTGTGTACATTGGTACTTGTGTACCTTGGATGGCCATTGAAATAAAGTTTTCTAAACTTTGTATTTTTTGTAGCTTAGATGAGAATCTCTATGCATAACTAAGTAAGTGAGCTTTGTGGCTCGTGTTTGTGATGAGTAAGATTAAGTAATCTCTTGTACTTAACACTCATATCACTCTTTTTGATGGGAATAACTAGAAAATCCTAAGAGAAAGGCATAAATAACCATCTCACCACTGTTGCCCACCAATCATGAAATGACATCTGTATGCTTTGGCATAACAAAAGTGCAATGTCAAAAGCTTAACATAATTGGATATTTATTTTCTCTCTTTTATATGCCTATGCATGATTTGCTTAAAAAGAAAAAATATGTAAAGAAAAATAAAAGCAAAAAGAATCAAAATGCTTTATATATGATTGCAAGCGTGTCTTCTAGGAGATGTGGGAGTTATAGGATGTACCTCGAAAGTGATAGTCCCCATCAAGCAATTATGATTGTGTGTAAGTTAAAGTGATTTTCTCATATCTTAAATCGTCATAACATGTAGACACTTATGCAATCTTGCGATGTTTTTCACACATAACACGCAATATTCTTTGCTACTCTTGATACATGTGCAGGTACAATGTAATTTGGCTATCACAAGGAATACATGTGTTAATGTATGCTTACTAAATTGTCTTAACTTGTTTTTAAAATATAAAATTGGTTAGACTTGTTTAATGTGTGTGTGTGTGTGTGTGTGTGTGTGTGTGTGTTTGGATCTAAATGCTTGACATTTTTTTGTTAAGAGATGTTCTTGAGAGCTTAAAATATTGTTTGGATCTTTGGTTGAGTAGCATGTTTGATTGCATTCATGTCTGTGTTTTTCTCTTCTTTGAAAAACTGTTTTTAAGCAATCTCGACAGCTTCTAGATACCTCTCAAAAACTAGGCTATCTATCGAGCCTCTTGAGCTTCTTTTCTCGATAGCTGTTATCGTAATTTCGATCCATCGAGGTTTGTGAGAATTAGGCTCAATAGCTGCTCGACAGCTTCTCGATCCATCAAGGAAGTTTCTATATGCTCGATAGATTCTTGATAGCTGCTCGATTCATCGAGGTCACTTTGCTATGGACACCTCTCGATAGCTTCTCAATAGCTCCTCGATAGCTCTGTCTATCACTTTTTAATTCTCGACACCTCTCAACACCTGCCGATCCATCGAGCTGCGTATGTTTCTATATATAGTGTCAGAGCGATTTTTCTTCATTTCTCCCCGATCTCTCTCGACAGTTTTTGTCTCTTCACCTCCCTAAACTCATCTCTCTCTCTCTCTCTAAACCTCAAACCCAGAAGTTTTTCGGCCTCAAAATCATTTCTTCATCTGGTATGATCTTATTTTCTCTATTCTTATCATGCATTTCATGATTTTTTACCTAACTTTTGGGATTTTTTGAAAAATTTGGGGTTTTTCAAAATTGATGAGCTTTCAAAAATTTTGGGTTGGTTTTTGTTTAAATGATTTTAAATCATCATGCATTGCATCACATTTTCATTTTAACAATGATTCATGCATTTAGATGTGTGCTTAATATGTTGAAATGATATGTGCTGGTAGGTTTGGATTGGGCTGAGCCCATGATGTTTTTACTTTTGCATGTCACATGTTCATGCATTTTTCATGCATACGTACCTTTAAGTCTCTCTATTATGATATTGATCTTTTTGGTGCTTTTCTGCGTGTTTCTTTCTCTCTCTTTCTTTCATTAGTTGCTCTATGGCACCTAAGCGAAAATCTACTCTGTCTCGGAACCCTCTTCGTCCCGGGGCATCTTCTTCTTCTTCCCCCGCTGATTCTACTCCATCTCACATTCGGTTCCATGATGATAAAGCCCGTAAGTTCTTTTTGGAGAACTTTTCTCGACGCGGCATTCATTCGGAACACCAAGTCATCCTTTTGGATTTTTTCGATACTAACCTTCCCACTGTCATCTACAGTAGAGGTTGGGAGTCACTGTGTGGCATCACGGTCACTTGTCCCTCCATGATCATACAGGAGTTTTACTATAATATGCACATATTTGACTATTCTGTACCTCATTTTATCATTCGCGTTCGAGGTACGCACATGGTAGTCACTTCGGATCTTATATCCGAGGTGCTACACGTCTCGAGGGTAAAGTTTACTGACTACCCCAGCTATAAGCGTCTTAGGATTGTGTCCAAAAATGAACTCTCGTCTCGCTTCTGTGAGACACCTTCTTCTTGGGGTGACTGTCAAAACACCCCTTGCTCGAGCTTTGCAAAAGGTCCGAGGTTCCTTAACATGGTGATGACATTTGTTCTCCATCCATTGTCTCACTATAACTCTATCACAAAACCTCGTGCTCGATTTTTGCTATCCCTTCTTGAGGGACTCACTATCGACTTTTCCTCTCACTTCATTCTATCCCTCATAGATGTCTATAGGGATACGGCGACTCATGATAAGCTCATCTTTCCTTTGGCTATCACGAGGCTTCTTCACCATTTTTCTGTCTCCTATCTCGAGTCTCCTAATTTTTCGGTTATGTGTGCCATAAATGCTGCTATCGTTAGACAGAGCGAGGCCCAACTTCGACCGAAGCGGCCACAAACAGAGACAACGACTCCTTCGGCTTCCTCTGTTCCCTCTTCATCCACTCCTTCTTCATCGGCGGGTGGTGTAACTCTTGAGGCAGTCATGGCACAGCTTCAGCGCATGGATACTCGCCTTGATACACTCAGTGATCAGTTGTGTCAGGTGAAAACCCGTGTCGACCGTATTGCTCGACGGCAGGCTCGCCTTGGTGGCTTCATAAAGTCTCCCTCTCCTTCTCCAGAGGCATTTGAGGATGAGGATGATGATGGTGACTCCGACAACGACGATGATGATGAGGATGAGGATGCTAGCTCTTCCGGTGATGACACGATAACTGCTTGAGTTACTTACCCTTTGTCATTCGTGACAAAAAAGGGGAGTAGTTTTGGGATGAGAGTAGTCATGTATTTAGGGGGAGAGGTAGCATAGGACATTTTTGTGATAGGGGGAGTGTTTATACTTTGAGGGATGTAGTGAGGTTATTATGTATTTTCTTTTCTTTCTTTTACTTTTACCTCATGTACACCGGTCTTGTGACCATTTGACATACATTGTACTTATCTTTTGATATATATATATATATATATATATATGTTGATGTATGTTATTCATCTATCTTTTCATGTGTTATTTATTTTCTCTCTTTATGCACATGCTTCTTATTATTTGTATACAATATTTTATTTCTGTTTCACACTAAGATGCCGTGATGAGTTTTGTTTAAAGTGTTTCAGAAATACAGGTTGTCAAAGTCTTTCTTGCCATGAACTCTCTTCTTGCAAAGTTTTTCAAGAGTTTGTGTTAGGATAGATTTTATTGTATTCAACAAGTGAATATGAGTTGAGTGATTTATGACTTCTCTCATATGTCCATTTGTTTGTTATGGTTTTGTCACGGATTGCCAAAGGGGGAGATTGTTAAGACATATGTGAATCATGTTAGAAACATATGTCAATATAGAATTGGCTAATCCTTTGACAAAATGCACTTTACTTGTAATTGGGTAGATCTAGGATGTGTTTAATGCATCAAGGAACAAGAGTTCAAGTCCAAGTGTTAAAGCCATGCAAGTCTGTCCAAGAAATAAGTGAAAAAGTGCTGGATTTTAAAGCTTGACAGCTAGCTCGACCGATAGCATCTACCGAGGTTTAAAAGGCAGTTTAGTCAGATAATCATATTTTTAGTTCTGATTTTCATCCAATTTGTGTATACATGTTTGGGCTTTCTTTTCTCGCAACCCTAAACATATATAAGGATTATTTTAAGGGCCATCACAGCTGATGCAAGTGAGTGCAACTTGATGCAAAGGTTTTTCACAAGCATATTATGACTAGAGACAATTTGCCCTAGTTCATATTTCTCTTCAAGAAGCTGTTGTGTCTGTATGTCGTAGGTTTTTGTAACCAAGGAGTTTCATGATCTTTATTGTGTAGATGAACTGAAGAATTTTATAGCCAACATCTTTCTCAAGTTGGTGTGTAAGCCGCATACTAGGATCTGCGCATCGATTAGTTAATCACGTACTGGGAGCTGTGCATTAAAATGAGAGATTGTCACTACAGAACAAGTCCAATTAGGTATTGGGGTAAGGGTTCAACTGTAGGTTGGTATAAGATACTGGGATTCCTTTATTTGTAACCGCTTGTTGTGATAATAATGAATTCTCGGGAGTGGTGACCTTAAAATCACCCAATGGGGTTTTTGCCTTGGAGGTTTTTCCCATTTGTAAAAAAATCACCGTGTCAACTTTATTTTTCGCTGCATATTAACTTAGTTGGTGATTTTTTTGTGCTACCAGATTACCCATAGCGCCATCTGTCTAGCTTCTGGATTACTCATTTCTCTCCGTAGGGGCTTGTTTGTCAAGACGAGCACCGTATGGGCCTGGAAATAGGGTTTGAGTTTACGAGCTGCGGTAACTAGGGTGCAAGCTAGCTTCTCCATCGAGGGGTACCTTTCCTCTGCGCCTCAGAGCGCTTGGCTAGTGTAGTACATAGACTTCTACACCTTTTCCTCATCTCTAACCAAAGCTGCACTGACCGCTGCTTGGGAGACGGCCAAGTAGAGAAATAGCTCCTCCCCAGGTTTGGAAGGACTTAGCAACAGCGGGGAAGAGAGGTATGCTTTTAAGTCCTTGAATTCTTGTTAGCATTCGGCCATCCACTTGAAGGACTTCTTCAATGTGCAGAAGATAGGCAGGCATTTGTCTGTTGCCCTTGTCACGAACCTGTTCAACGCCGCTACCTTGTCGTTGAGGCTTTGCACTTCTTTTACATTCCTAGGTGGTGCCATCTCCATTATGGCTCAGATCTTATCTAGATTGACTTCAATGCCTCTCTGAGACACCATGAACCCTAGGAATTTTTCAGCCGTTACCCCAAATGCACACTTGCTTGGATTGAGCTTCATGTTACAAGAACGGAGGGTGTCGAAGGTCTCCTTGAGGTCCTCCAAATGATGATCTTCCCGTCGGCTTTTCACTAGCATGTCATCCATGTAGACTTGGACATTCCTCCCAATTTGATGTGCAAACATCTTGTTCATGAGCCTCTGATACGTTGCTCCTGCGTTCTTGAGACCAAATGGCATCACTTTATAACAGAATAGGCTTTGGCTGGTGACGAATGAAGTTTTCTCCTGGTCAGCCTCGTCTAGCCTGATCTGGTTGTAACCAGAGAACGCATCCATAAAGCTCAATAACTGGTGCCTTGCCGTTGAGTCCACCAGGATGTCGATTCGTGGGAGTGGGTAGCTGTCTTTGGGGCAAGCCTTGTTTAGGTCCATGAAGTCTACACACATCCTCCACTTTCCGCTGGCCTTCTTGACCATCACCACGTTGGCTAGCCAATTGGGATAGTATACTTCCCTTATAAACTCTCCATCTTACAACTTGCAGACCTCTTCCGCTATAGCTCTGTCTCATTCTTAGGCAAACACCCTCTTACTCTAATGGACAAGGGGAAAAGAGGGCGATACGTTCAACCTATGAACCATAACTGAGGGGTCGATCCCATGCATGTCATCGTGGCTCTAGGCAAAGACATCCTAGTTCTCTCTTAGGAAGGTCGCGAGAGCTTGGAGAACTGATGGATTGGCAAGGGTGCCGATCCTGGTCGTCCGCTCAAGTCTGGAGTGATCGAGAAGTATCTCCTCCAACCCCTCAACGGGCTCTACAACCGCCCGCTGCTCCTCTATGCTCAGAGTCTGTAAATGGTCGTCCATCTCCAACATTGCTATGTAGCACTTGCATGCTGCCACTTGGTCTTCATGTACCTCTCCTACACCGTACTTAGTAGGGAAATTGATCATCAGGTGATGGGTTGAAGTCTCGACTTTCCACAAGTTGAGGGTAGGTCGGCCCAATATGGCATTGTAAGCGGACAAGCAATCGACAATAAGGAAAGTCACATCCTTGGTGATCTGTTGAGGGTAATCTCCGACCGTCACAGGTAGTGTAACTACCCCTATAGGGTATACTCTTGTGCCTCCGAAATCGACAAGTGGTGCATTGGTCGGTACGAGCCGTTCTTTCCCGATTATCATCTACTGGAACACCAAGTAATAGAGGATATCAACAAAGCTTCCATTATCGACTAGGACCCAGTAGGTGTTGTAGTCTCCCACTCATATGCTAACAACGAGAGTGTCATCGTGGGGGTGGTGGAGACGTCGAGCATCTTCCTCCAAAAACCTAACTATGGGGTTGTCCACCCGAGCCATCTTTGGGACAAACCTTGTCAGCTAGACGCTCTGGACCATCCTAAGGTAGGTTTTTTGTGCCTTCCTAGATGAGCCAGATGCTATGGTGCCCCCTACTATCATCCTTATGTCCCTCAAGGGGGGCCTGGGGCGCTCGCCATCCCTCCTACCAGCCTGCTCCTATGGCGAGTTGTTATCTATTTTCTCTTTGCTAACGAACCGTTGTAGCTTCCCCTGCCTGATGAGGGCCTCGATCTGTTACTTTAAGTCGTAGCATTTAGATGTGTCGTAACCGTGATCACGATGAAAACGTTAATACTTGTCTCTGGACCTCTTGCTGGGGTCTCCCTTTAACTTGTTAGGCCACATCATGGTTGTATCGTCCTTGATCTGCATCAAGACCTGATCGATTGGGGAAATTAACGGGGTGAAATTCGTAAACCTTCCAGTGGGCAGTTTGGAGCGCCTATCCTCCTATCGGTCTACGGTTCTAGTCTTCTTCTGTCCTCTATCCTACCGAGCATCTTCCTGCCTATCCCTCTTCTTGGGTTTTTCCTCTCGAGCCAGTAGTGCGTCTTCTGCATTCATGTACTTAGTGGCTTAATAGAGTACATCTAACATGGTTTTTGGGTCATTTTTGTATAAGGAGAACAAAAACTTCCCCTTCCGCAAGCCATTGGTAAAAGCAGCAACAAGTATTTTGTCATCAACTTCATCTATCGAAAAGGCTTCTTTGTTGAAGCGCATTATGTAGGACCTCAATGTCTTGTCCTCCCGTTGCTTGATGCTCATCAGGCATGTAGTGGACTTCTTATACCAATGCCCCCCGATAAAGTGCGATGCAAACTATGCACTTAGCTCTTTGAAGGTACTGATGGAGTTGGGTGTCAATCTGCTGAACCATACCCCTTGCGGGATCTTTCAATGTAGTTGGGAAAGCTCGGCATATGATCTCGTCCGGAACACCTTGTAAGTGCATAAGGGTTTTGAATGACTCCAAGTGATCTAAGGGATCCTTAGACTCGTCATAGGCTTCTATCTGCGGCATACCGAACTTTAACGGAAGGGGGAACGAAGTAATGGGTGCTGTAAAAGGCAAATTCGTCCAGTGGACTAGCTCGTCGAGGTCATTTGACACCCATCCCTTGAGGCTGTTCATCATGAAGTCCATCCTCTCCTTCATCATTTGCATCTCTGCAACCATGTGCGGTGGTGCCGTATATGCGACGGAAGGACGGCTGGTGTCTTGTCGCTCTTGTTTGCTTAGGGCATTGCTGCCCTCTAGTCCTTCTCAGTCCTTTCTTTCGGCAGTGTGCTAAGGGCTGGTTCCCTCTTACTCTTCTCCTTGATTATTGGGCTCAGCGTTCCTTTGGCGCAGCTGTTCTTCTAGGTCGTGGTTTTACTTAGTGATGAGTTCCACAGCCGCGACTAGGGTCTATACTTGCCTTTCGAGGGCAGTAGTGCGTGGTTTCTCTCCTTGATTGTTGTTGGTTGCCATCGAGCGAGTGACTACCATTCAACTCTTTGTCTGGGAAGTGGTAATATGGCCGCTATCGTTCTTCCCCACAGACGGCGCCAACTGATGATGCCAAAAATCGTCAATGAGTCGTGCGGTGCTCACGTGCTCTAGACAGAACCTGCGAAACAGAAACAAAGAAGACCTTACAGAGAGTATTAGTGTGGTACCGGCCAAATACCCTCCAAAGGTTAAGTTAGAGAGAATTTCTACAACTCTAGAGTGCCAGAGCTGAGGAAAATTACGTTTACCTTGATTTGTGAGAGTTTTGGGGTTTTTATAGTAGTGTAAAGCTGACTTTCATTTCTTGGTGGAGAAGGCATTTCCTCATAGAGAAGATTGTCATTAATACTCGTGTTTTACGGGATCCTTTCCTTGTAGAGATTCCTCTTATTAGGGTTGGGCGTAGAATACAAGATATTTCCATGTATAGACATTCGTGGGGACCAAGCCAGGCCACGCAAGGACCGTCGGTTTACTTGACCCGTCGATCTTAGGTTTGTTGTTGCTTTGCTTTCCGTCAATGCGGGACAAATGAGCCTCGTTGTCGTCCACCTGGTAGGTGCTGTCGGCCTATCAAAGGTCCCCTGTCACCTTAAAGCTGACGACCATAAAAAAACTTGTCTGCCTTGCATGTTGAAAACGTCCCCATCAAGATTAAACATTATAAAGTTAAAAGTGTATCTAACATCTTGTAATCTAATATTTTAAATAATGTAACACTTTATACATTATTAAATACAAGAAATAAATCTTAACAAGTTTTCTTTGATTTACTTGAAACAAAGAGGGTACATGACCATGAGTATAATTATGTTTGATGTGATAGACAATGTGTATAGATTGCCAAACCATTTAAAAAATTTAAGAACATGAACTTATGCTTTGTTCAAGAGCACAAACTAATTATAATGGGTTGTTCGCACTAAAACACTATATGCGAGACAGGATTTCAAACCAAAAGGATGGGTTCTACACTACCTAAATCAATAGGGCTTTCAAAAGTACAAATCAACCAAGAATAGAGGAACAAAACAACAGATGTTATTATTAATAATACTGTAACGAGTCACAAATACCAAATTACAAGATCACACAAGTACATAACTAAAATTAAGTTACAATATGTTGGAAAACACAGTTTTGCATCTCATACAAAACAAGCAGTGGAAATTAAAGGATCTACTTCATTCATGCAAGATAACATGGAATATCTAAATTTTAGAAACAAAGAATAGGAAGGTGTACCTTGATGTAGTGAAATTCAAAACAAAAGAAGATTGAACTTGAGAAGACCTTCAATCTTCACCCTAATTCCACATATGCCCAAGATGTGTGGTCTATCAATCAGTTCTATACGCATTTGTTCAATAGAGAGTGTAAAGAGAAAACTGTTTTCTTCTCTTTTAATTGTACGTATGTTTTTAACTGTCAATGCAGTTACTTTATTTAATAACTCATATTAAATAAAAAAAACTGATTATCTAATTGGGTTAGCCTTTTTGGCCATCCCAATTGGGCTTTAGTGTATGGCTTGGAATGGGACCAAAGAGACAAATAAAGCTTTAGCTACAATGGGCTTCGGGCTTATCTGTCAACTCTTGACAAGCCCAAAGTTATCATTAATTATATTTAATATCACTATATAAATATAATTGCACTCTAGACTTTATTAATAAAATTAAATCTCAAGACTTTACCATCTAAATAATTAACCCCTTCATGAAAATATTTATAATATATAACTGTCACTTTGATTATTACTACCTCTTGATCCTTGAATACCTAGTTATTTCCTTTAAGTTATTCATATATATTTATGAAATCAAATTTCATAAAATATAAATTTTAGTAACTCTTTACTAAAGTAATTATGCCTAACACTCTGAATAACCAAACTCATTAAACTTATCTCAAGGGAATATTTTATATCTCTATAAAGAGATTATGAATTCCATCTTGAGAATATGTGTTCCTTCAACACTACGTGTGGTTGCCCAACATACTAAGATTTTGACCGTTAGATTAGATCTCACTCCTGATATATCAAAGCAATCTACATTTCATGATCAGGTTCACTATCCTCTTAGGATTGAGAGTTTACGTAAATAAAAGTTGTGAGATTTATTATTCAGTTGACAGTCGTTTATAGAATAATTAATCTCATAGCAGCCCAGTTCAATATGTCTTATACACTTAAGATATAATAACATATCAACTAGAAGTCTCCACTTCCATGATCAAGATAAACCATCTTAGTTGACACGTTATAGTCTTCGTAGATGAAATGCCCAATTTCATCACCGACTACGAACTAAGGTTCTGAGTTTACAAAGAACTTATGATTTATATCTTCTGTGACTAAATCACATAAACCACATACTATACATCTCAAGGACTATATGATAATGTCTAAATATTCAAGTTACCACTTTTTTAGATAATAAAACAACTTTATTATTTATAACATAATGTCATACATAGCATCATACAATAGGATTTTAGGGCACTAATCCTAACACAATACTCCTAAGTTTATATACAAAACTAAACCTAGATAATTCATGCAAGGCAATGCACACTTACAACATGAAGTTATCCTTCCATCATGAAGTTATCCTTCCATCAATCGAGAATGAAATCTAGGTTGTACCCAATCATTGACAATTATTGCATCAACTCACAACTTGAAACAAATAACTTCTATAATAAATAACTGCTTGCATGCTCATGCATATGTGCTCTTCACATGCTCAAATAACCGTTCGCA
Source organism: Notholithocarpus densiflorus (assembly GCA_030021035.2). Classification (NCBI taxonomy): domain Eukaryota; kingdom Viridiplantae; phylum Streptophyta; class Magnoliopsida; order Fagales; family Fagaceae; genus Notholithocarpus; species Notholithocarpus densiflorus. The sequence goes on from JARYZH020000017.1 coordinate 4,738,607, forward strand.
CATCCATGTGCTTCTCACATGCTTGAATGTTTCAATAAAAGCTCGCACATGCACCCATGTGCTCTCCACGTATTCACATGCTTGAATAACTGCTTGCATGCCTATATTCTTCAAATTGGCTCTGCAATCTCTCACACTTTATAACTGATAAAGGATAAATTACTTAATACTATGGTGCCGCCCGTATTCTCCCAAGGGCTTCATTTTATTGGTAAATACCCAACAGTTTACTCCCACATACAAACATTATATTTTAATTAACATTTTTGTGTATAAGTAATTATAAATAAACTTTGGCCTCCACGTCTGCCATTATTTTATTTATTGACTCAACATGCTTTTCGATTTATAATATCTAATTTAAATCATGATCTATTTCAAATTTTTAGGGCATTCCTTTTGCAAATAAATCAGCCATGCATGATGCCGCACATCCCGTGAAGCAAAGCCTGAATGAAGCATTAGAGGGTTGTGTTTTGCATTCCTCTCTAGCCCATCTAACGCAACATCTGTATGTTCCGCTTTACCCAAATCTTCCTGATTTCTTATATTTTAATGTTAGACTTTTTCCATCTTCACATGGACTGGAAGAGAGAAGGCAAGGTGAAACTAAAGAGAGATGAAAGGAGGGAGAAAGATTGGGGGGAAGAGAAGGAACAAGGTCATTGGCTTTCGCTACAACTAGCACAATCAAAATCAATCTAATCATCATCATAATTCCACCATGCTCAACCATACCTTGCTCTACTCTTGTGAAAATAATGACTACTTGGAAGTTGAATATATAGTGTATATATGGAGAAAATTGGCAAATGCCCATTTCACACAAACTTTCCAGCATTTTGCCCCCCTTTCCCAAACTAATTAGGAAAATGCCCTTGTTTTGAAACTCGATTTTCTAAAAATCGAATTTCAATTTAAAACTCGATTTTTGGACAATCAAGTTATAGCGAACCGAAAAATTTAAATAAATAAATAAAATTTTGGAACTCGAGTTCCATGTGAAGTACTCGAGTTCATGGAACTCGAGTTCCTTGAAAAAATTTAAATGGAACTCGAGTTCCATGAACTCAAGTACTTCACATGGAACTCGAGTTTCAAAAAAAAAAAAAAAAATTTCTCGAAGTCCACATTCGCTATAACTCGATATTCCAAAAATGGAGTTTTACATTTGGAACTCGATTTTTAGAAAATCGAGTTTCAAAACAGGGGCATTTCTCTAATTAGTTTGGAAAAAGGGGCAAAATGCTTGAAAGTTTGTGTGAAATGAGCATTTGCCAATTTTGGAAGTATATATATATATTTATATATATATATATATATATATGAGCTCTAAACTATTTATCATGCATAAGTTGTTGGAGAATTTCAAAATAAAGTACATATTTTTGTTAAGAATGATAACTTTTGCAGAAGTATTAATTGATTGTTGCATTTTAATTAATAAGATTTTTGGCAAAATTCACATCTCCTGGATTGGCTCATGCCACTAGTTTAAAAATTATGACTTTTGGCTAACTATTGCAGCTTTCAAATAAATTGAATTTTAAAAAATTCTGTCTCATGGAAAGTGTCATGAGACAAATGGGGAAAACCTCTTATAAGGCAAAAATTTCACCGGGTAAATTTAAGGTCACCACTCTCAAGAATCCACTAATCAATAATCAAGCAATTACAAGTATAAGGAATCTTACCACTACCCTGGCCTATCCCAAAATACTAACCTACAGTTGAACCTTTACTCTAATACCCAATTGGACTTGATCTTGTAGTAGACTTTTTTCCTTTGTTGCACAAATCTCAAATCTGTGACTAACTCATTTGCACGGATCTCAGTACATGACTAACTCCAGAAACTTGATTGGTTGTTGTTGACTGCAAAGTTCCTCACTTCATAAACGATGAAGATCGTGAAGCACTTGGTTACAAAACCCTAAGACGTACAAATGCAGTAGCTTCTCAAAGAGTATATGAGTTCTAGGTCTATGTTTCCGTACGTGATGACTTTTAAAATAAGCCTTATATATGTCTAGGGTTGTAGAGAGAGAAACCCTAATCATTCAAGTCATCATGGGCCGAAATTCAGATCTAAGAAATCTGAAATAGTAATTCTCGATAAATCGAGCTTGTGTCGAGCTTCTTCATTAATATTCGATAGCAGCTAGTGTCGAGCTTTAATGAAATAGTTTTTTCTTCACTTGTTTCTTGGATCAAACTTCATGTCTTTAATGATACCACTTGATATGTTTAAACAACATACATCTTGATACATTAAACCCAACTTAGATCTACCCAATTATAAGTAAAGTGCGTTTTGTCAAAGGATTAGCCAATTACATAGAAAATATGACCCTAACATTATACCATGACTCAAGGGGAGAAGAAACCGTAAACTAAAACACATTGTGTACCTTTTTCTGCATGAACAAAGCCATGAAGCATGAGAATTCCAACAAGAAACCCCCTATAAAGCCATAACATCGTGAGCCCATATCGAAAATTGCAGAAATCTTCTTTACAAAACCAAAAGCCAAGCAATCTCCTTTTAAGAAGTGCAAACTGAGAGCTCTTTTAAAGACCCCTTACCTTGTTCTATATTTTTTGGGAGCTATAATGATGTTATATTTAGTGATAATTTTAATGAGCAAGCCCCACATATATGGATTCAGATCTTCTAGATTTCCTAGAATACTCTACCAAGTAAAGTTCTTTTAATCTTAACCTCTCATTTAAAAACTAATGGCTCATGTGGCAGGAAAAAAATATTGCTAACAAACTTAATGGTTTTAGACGTGTTACTTTTTGCTCACACAATTAATTTTTAGAGATGGGATGCTAGGTCAACCTTTAAGTACTCCTTTTTAGATAGATAATGACATTGGGAGTATGCTCAAGTGAGGTATGAATGTATTCAATTAGAAAATGCCTTGAAATGGCTAAGTGTTTGTCCTCGGGTCTAGTCCGAGGATCAGGTTACAATTGAGTAGTCTCTCTCTCTTCTCCCAAAAACCAAAAAATCACCCCCGTGATCCAAGTACTTCTTGGCTTTATATAGTTAGTCAAAATGTATATGGACTCTACATTTGGAGGAGTATGATCAAACTTTTCTGATACTTGTCCCATCAAGGCCTTGCTAGAAGGCTTCTACACTAAGGTATAAGCTGTATGAACACTATTCATAAGTCATTTCCTCATTAATGTGGTCAGCTAAGTGGTTGTAGTGCATTTAATACGGAAGGGATGGTTGCTCTGTCCTTCCTCTTTCCTCTCTTCTTTGCCCAATGCCAAGTAACCCTTTCTTAACCTCGGTTTGCACTGTGCCCCCCCTTAGCTCTGATCCTCGACTTTTCAAGAGTGAGTTGGTGTCCTTAGAAACCCTAATCAACTGTGGTTTTTCTATCCTTGCACAAGGTAGCTGGGATCTTTCTGAGGACATTCTAGTAAGGTTTCCTGAAGTTTGCCTCCTCGAAAATGTCCTCAAGTATTATATCAGTAATGTAGGATCATCGTCTTCCCACAGTTCATATTACACCATATCATTTAAATTTGAACAAGACCTTAAAAATAGCTGTACATATGTTTGAGGATATAGATTATTTGGACGTGGCCCAAAAAAGGAAAAGGAAGTTGGAAGAAAATGGCAAGAGAGCAAGGCCCAATGGGGGACACAGTTATGAGGATCCAAGAAGGTGATGTTCGGGCTAAAAGAATAAATAAAGGAGAAAGCTTGGAGATAGAAGAACACAGAAGGCAGAAGTAAGCTAGAAAAGGACCTCACACAGGTAATTTTGTTCTGATTAATGAAAACACGGTGACTGCTAGTCAACACCGCCAAGAGCCATGAGTATCTTAGGATGGAACTGCCAGGGGCTTGGGAACCCCCGGACAGTTGGAGCACTGCGAGAATATGTGCGGCATTGGGATCCCAAAGATGTCTTCTTATCGGAGACGAAGATGAAAATAAACAGAATGAAGAGAGTGAAGGAAAAAATTGATTTTGCAAATGGTTTTTATGTACGGAGAGAAGGAAAGGGTGGAGGCTTGGCAATGTTTTGGGGGAAGGAAACGAATTTGGCAATCAAAAGTTTTTCAAGACACCATATTGATGCCGTGGTAACGGAGGAAGGAACAGGCTTTAGGTGGAGGATAACTAGGTTTTATGGGCATCTGGAAACACATCGAAGAAAGGAGTCGTGGAATTTTCTGGATACACTAAATAGGCAATGCAAGCTTCCATGGTTGTGCTTTGGAGATTTTAATGAGATTCTCTCAAGGGAGGAAAAATTGAAGGGTGCCCTAAGACCTCAACAACAAATGGATAGTTTTCCCAATGTGGTTGATAGATGTGACTTTAAAGATATGGGTTATTGTGGTCTAGATTTTACTTGGTGCAACCAACAAGAAGGGAACAATATAATTTATTTGAGACTTAATCAAGCTTTTGCAACAGCTAACTGGCTTGACCACTTTAACAATATCAAGGTACACCACTTGCTTGACACATCATCTGATCACTACCCACTTTTACTATCTGAGTCCATGTCTATTGGACAACATAGAGGTCGTAGGTTCCATTTCGAAGCCATGTGGACTAGAAAAGCTGATTGTAAGGGGATTGTTGATACCATATTTTGTCTGCCCTCGATTTGCGTGACGGACCCTGAAAAACTCAAAAATATCATTTTCTATCCATGGGGTCACGAGAACATATATAATGGCATGGCACGGCCCGTTCGAACACCAGAGCACTTAAAGTGCCTTTTTCAGCTAAAATGACTAAAATGCCCCTAGTCAACCTAAGGATTGACCGAAGGTCAAACAAGGTCAAAATCCACACAAAGTAACATCTTTCGTAGTTTTTCATCAAAACCGAGCTTCTCGGAGATTTTTAGCCACTTTGACCAAGTTTGACCTGAAGTTGACTCTAGGTGGGCCCAAAAACCCTAATTTTGATCCGATCATCGAAACGGATTGAAACTAATGTCATTGCAAATATTATCGAATTCTCGCTCCAACGACTATTCATGGGTCGAAATCTGAGTTAGAACGGCCGAGATATCACAAAAACCGGGTTAATGCACCGCTAACTTGCCGGAGCCATAACTTTTGATCCAACCGTTGGATTTTTGAGTTCCATACCTTTTTAGAAATTAAAAATCAAGATCTGTCTAAGGGTGTCAAGATCAACCCAATCAGAAGCCTTTTGAGGCCGGCAGCCCTTGATGAGCTGTCGCCTCGAAAAACGTGCCTAGGGCTATAAATAGCCCTAGGCACCCCCTAGACCAAGGGGACCACATTTTTTCCTAAAGTCTGCCTTCTGCCCAGCTTCTCCACACATTTTTTCTCTCTTCCAAACACCAAAACACACATCAAAGCTTCTTGATTCTTCCTTCCCCACCAAAGACACAAGGTATTATTCTTATACCCAATCTTTCTTTCCTTGGTTCTACACTTTGGATTTGGGGTTTAGGGGTGTGGATGTAGCTTTTTTAGCTATCATCCACACCCCCTAACCTTCTAAATCTTTTTCTAGCATTTATCCTTTCTTTTGCTAGAATAACATGATTTATTGCTTTCTTTAGCATGTTTCTTGCTTTATTTGTGCTTTTAGCTTAAATCTCCTTGATTTTTATGCCTTATGCCATGTTTTATGATTTATGCCATGCTTTCTATGCTTAGATCTTCTCTTTCCTATGTTTTGATGTTTAGATCCACAAGCTTCCATGTCTCATATCATGTGTTTGTGACTAGATCTATCTTTCTCATGTGTTGTTTGGCTAGATCCATAAGTTTCCATGTTTGTTCATGTCTATTTGTCTTTCCTACATGTTTCATGCTTTATGCCGTGTTTTCCTATGTTTTTTTCCTCTTTTTGCTCTATGTTGATGTTAGGGTTACATACTCACATGCTTGTATGATGTCGTTGGCTATGCCTTGCTTGGATCTATGTGTTTTATGTGTTTATTTCCATGCTATAGTTTAGATCCGTGTCTTCACATTCTTATATGCTTGGATTCATGTACTTCCATGATTGTGTGTTAAGCTTCTACAAGTTTATATGCATATTTCTATGCCTATGCGTCTAGATCTATGTTTTCACATGCTTGTGTGCTTGGATCTATGTTCCATATGCTTTATGCCATCTCCCATGTACTTGTGCACTCCATGCCATGTTTGTGTGCTTAGACCTAGACCTTGTTTGTCATGCCACGTGCTATTGTAGCCCTTTTGTCGCATTATCTTTCTTTCTTGTGTTTTTGGACTAATGGTTAGGACCCAAGCTAGACCCTATTGTCTTTGTCATCGTCCATACACCTTGGCCCATATCAAAGGGTTTGGATCACCCATTTTACATGTCTATGCTTGCTTGCTTCTATGTTTTATGCTTGTGTTAGCCTTTTTTGTTCTAGTGGCCTTAGTGGGTTTGTGGTTGTGTGGTTATATCTGACGCCCATGAGGCCTTGTTTGGATGTAACCATTTGGGATGCATCGCCATGATGCCAGTTGCTTCGTGCATACCTTTCCCCTTTTCTACTCCGTGCGATGATATGTTTGTCATGCTTGTTTGTGCCCTCATTGGCTTTATATACATCTTTACACGCTTGCTCACATGTCCATGCATGATTCTTGCTTGCTAGTGTGTCGTCCATGCTTCAACGCAATGAAGTTATGGATATTCGATCCAAACCTACATTTTGAGATGCATCGCTATGATGCCAGTTGCTTCGTGCATACCTTTCCCCTTTTCCGCTTCGTGCGATGATATGTTTGCCATGCTTGTTTGTGCCCCCATTGGCTTTATATACATCTTCACACGCTTGCTTACATGTCCATACATGATTCTTGCTTGCTAGTGTGTCGTCCATGCTTCAACGCAATGAAGTTATGGATATTCGATCCAAACCTACATTTGTCCCTCGTGGACACCACCTTTTGTGTGTTTTCTTGCTTGTGTGCCTTTTGCTTGTTTGTTTGCTTTCTCGCTTGTTGCCTTTTTGCTCATTTGTTTGCTTTCTTGCTTCTTTGCTTGCCATGCCTATCACGCTTATCCACTTTATGCCTTTTCATATGCTCTTTGCACATTTTCCTTCCATTGCTTCTCTACTAGTTTTCTTGTCCTTGCCTTTGCATGTATGCACATGGAGCAAGGACGCATGGAGCCAGGGCACGGTCTCTTAGGCGAAAGCAAAAAGGGCGCGAGCGCAAGCATATCGATTTGAGCCAAGCAGCAGTAGCTAGTAGGTTTAACCTCTCCCATTTGGTTATGTACTCTTTTAAACCCCTTTCCTTCCTCCTCATTTTCTTCTCTAGATGGTTTGTATTAGGTATACCATGTTGTGTGCCATTCATCCTCATCTCTAGAGTATGGCGACCCCTGTTTACTTTCCTGCACCTATATTTTGGGCCATGCTCTAGGGATGTAGGCATTTACTTTCTTGCTCTCTGTGCTTGCGTTGTGCATGATGTATGTATATATATATATATATATATATATACATGCTCGCCCCCTCCGGTGTGATTATCACAGTCCGTTTCACCTAAGGCAAGCGATGCCTAGTTTCTGCCGCGAAAGTAAGGTGACTTGTCTCCAGATTTTTGCCTTAGAAATCTGGTACTTTGCTCGAACGCCTTAGGAACGCATAGATTAGGACCACACCCATTCAAAAGCCAAAACCTCAAAGCCCCCATGCATCCAAAGCCCCGAAAGCCAATGCCGAAATCGTGTTTTACTGCCAATTTCCTAAAATTAAGGTTTTATCAAAACAAAATACTATCCTTAAACAAGCATTGTGGGGTGCCTAACACCTTTCCCACACGTAACCAAACTTCCGGACCTAAGAATCAAGATTTTTTGCCATCCACATTAGATTAGGAAAAATGCCATTTTTCTTAACCTAGGATTGGTAATAAAATCAATTAGAAACAGGTGACCAATCACACCTTAGAAAAACCCAATGATTGGTGGCAACTCCACTTACCTTTGGTAATCCTTTAAAATTTGGCCTAGATTCCTGCCATAACACCAAAGGTAGACCTACCTTCCTCCACCGAGAGAGAGAGATCACCTGAAGCTCCACGCGAACAACACACCACATATATCGAGAGGGCCCACCAACGAGGCCTCACGCGCGCGGGAGTTGTCACCACAGCGGGTGGTCAAACGAAGGCCCACGACAACAGAGATAATTAAAGAAAAATGGAATGAAAGAATGGAATCAAGCACCCGAAGAGTTATTGCAGCTAAGCTTAAACAGTGTGCATCTACCCTAACAAATTTGAGCAATACTGTCTTTAGCCACATCCCTAAGAAGATTAAAGAAAAGAAGAAGGTTCTCAGTGATCAGATTATACAAGATAAGGATAGACAGAATGGAGCAGAGATTAATCACCTAAGGCACGAAATTAACGAATTGTTAGACAAGGAGGAGATTTGGTGGGCGCAAAGATCAAGAGTCCAATGGCTAGGTGAAGGGGACCGAAACACAAAGTACTTCCACTATCGTGCCTCAAAGCGACAGAGGAAGAATAAAATTACTGGTCAATGGAGTGAAAGTGGCTCTTAGTGTGATAATAGAACCAGCACAGCAGCCACTGCTATATCATATTTTAAGGAAATCTACACCACCACACGTCCTAGCCGAGTAGAAGTGGTAACAAGCCTTATCCATCCTAAGGTCACTAATGATATGAACGAGAACCTTATCAAGGATTTCACAGCAAAAGAGGTCAAGTTAGCTCTCCAACAGATGCATCCAACAAAAGCCCCCAGACCAGATGGTATGTCTGCTATATTTTTCCAAAAATTATGGAATGTTGTTGGCTCAGATGTTACAAATATGGTGCTCAATGTGCTAAACTTTAATATGCCTATGGCTGAGATTAATAAAAAAATATAACCCCAATGCCAAAAAAAAAAAAAAAAAACCCCACTAGAATGAAGGAATTTCATCCTATCAGCCTTAGCAATGTTACTTACAAGTTGATATCTAAGATGCTGGCTAATCGTCTCAAAGCAGTGCTACCCCAGATTATTTCAGAAAATCAAAGTGTCTTTTTATCAGAGCGCTTGATTACTGATAATATCATTGTTGCTTTTGAATTAATGCACTATCTAGAGCACAAGAAGGAAGGCAAAGATCTTTTCTATGCTGAGAAGTAGTCCCATTATCCGCCTTTAGAGAAATTTTTTAAGAAGGTTCCGTTTAACACATCTTGGCCAAGCAAGAAATAAGTGCTTTGCCGGGTGAAGGTGCTCTCTTCTCTACTCCTAGACAGTGGGGGAAGGTGCCCTTTGTTGACCTTTCAGGAGACATGTTGTAATGTGAAGCTGGCAATATGTGCTTGAGTCGATGATCAATTCGTCGTTCAATCCTTCTTAAATGGTGATTAGACTTGTTAAGATCTTTTCTATGCTAAGAAGTTTCCATATCTATAACTTTTCTTGTTGGAGGGGCGACCGTTTGTTGTACCAAAGAAAAAGGGTAAACCAATGTGATCATGGCATTGTAGGTGCTTGCGATGGGACAGATACGACTTCCCTAAGTTGGTTTGGGTGGCATAGCCCGTTGCGGAAGTCCCCCCTTTTTTTGATCCATTTTTTTAGTCTGGAGCCAAAGCTTTACTTTTAAAATAAGGCTAGCTTGCGTAGGGGCGCTCACATTTTTTAGTTGAGCCGTATCTTGCTGGGTGGGACCGAGAGAAAGAAAGAACGAGGGGCAACCATGCATGGTACTTCTTGACCGTGTCTCCAAGGGACAGTTGAACGAGCGACTCATGAATGCTGCCGGGTTGGACGAGCCAATAACTCGAACGCGTTTGTTCTGTTTTTTGAGCAAGAATCACAGCGTATATGGCGATTAAACTAGACATGAGCAAAGCTTACGACAAAGTATAGTGGGTTTTTGTGGAAAATGTAATGAAGAAACTGGGTTTCCACGAAAAATGGGGAAGCACATGGCAACATAATCCCATCTAAAGGACTTCGGCAGGGTGATCTTCTATCATCTTATCTGTTTCTCTTATGCATGGAAGCCTTTTCAGCTCTTATTGTGGATGCTAATAACAATAATGGGCTCAATGGTATCTCAATATGCAGGGGCTGTCCAAAAGTCACTCATCTATTCTTTGCAGATGACAGCCCTTTGTTCTATAAAGTAGATAGCCAAGAATGTCACAAGCTTGTTGAAATACTTGAGCACTATGAAGTGGCATCGAGGCAAAAAATCAATACAAATAAACCCTGAGTTTTCTTTAGCCAGAACACAACCTATGAGACAAGAGGTAAAGTTCTTAGCATCTGTGGGCCTATGCAAGACTCTAGGCGCGGCAAGTACCTTGGCCTCCCATCTGTGATTGGAAAATCAAAGAATCAAGTATTTGCGAAGATCAAAGAAAAGGTGGCAAAAAACTGTCGGGTTGGAAGGAAAAAATGTTGTCATTGGGTGGCAAGAAAATTCTGATTAAGGTGGTTGCTCAGGCGATCCCAACGTATACCATGAGTTACTTCCTTTTACCAAAGGGATTATGTGAAGACTTGGAAAGGATGATAAGAAATTTCTGGTGGGGGCAGAAGGGTGAAGAAGCAAAAATGGCATGGGTTGGGTCGAAGAAAATGTGTACATCGAAGCTAGAGGGTGGTATGGAGTTTCGAAATCTTGAAGCTTTTAACCTTGCTATGTTAGGTAAACAAGGATGGCGACTCCTCATGAATAAAAGCTCTCTTGTGGCTCGTATCTACAAAGCCAAGTATTATCCATTGTTATTGATTCCGTTCCGTTCCGGCCGGAACGGCCGGAATTTTTCGTACCGGTATGCAAACCGGTACGAGAAAGCCTCACGTTCCACCTCGGGTCAAATTCCGGGCCGTTTCGGGTCATTCCGGTCATTCCGGCCGAGATGTGAATTTCGGCCGGTACCGGATTTGGCTTGTTTTCTACTTTTTTTTTTTTTTTTTTTTTTTTTTTTTAAGTCTTTTTTTTGTGGTTAAGAACTTAGGAGTTAGGAGTTAAGATTAAGTGTTAAGAGCTTAAGATATGTGATTGTGGTATACATTGTCATAAATAATGTCTTTTGTTTGTTCATTCCTTCTACCTCTCTCATAATTTTTTTTTTCTTATGATTTGTTTTGTGGTTAAGAACTTAGGAGTTATTATTTGATATTTAGTTATTGACTTGTAAATCTTCTTATTGTGTGATGTTAAATTGATGTTATATTGATATTTAAGACTTAAGAGTTAAGACTAAATGATTTGTATTATTTGATATTTAGTTATTTATTTATTAGAATTAACAATTTATGTTCTACAAGAATATATATAAATTATTTTTTAGGAATCCCGAAACACCCTGAAACGGTACGCCGAAATCGGCCGGTACCGAAATATTCCATTCCACTGAGCAAACCGAAACGGGTTCCGAAACGGTATTAATAACAATGGTATTATCCTAATGGAGATGTATTAGGCGCAAAATTGGGTAGCAGCCCATCTTATGCTTGGCGAAGTATTCATAGCAGCTTGGAGGTCATTAGGAGAGGTACAAGATGGAGAGTGGGTAATGGAAAGTTAATCCACATTTGCGAGGACAAATGGTTGCCCACACCAACCATGTATAGAGTATGCTCACCCCCACAAATTTTTTACGACTTCCCCATGGTCTCCTCTCTCATTGATGAAGATACAAGGTGGTGGAAAGCTGGCTTGGTGAAGGCCCTCTTTCTTCCTTTTGAGGCAGAAACTATCCTCCATATACCATTAAGCTATTCTCTCTCGGATGACAAAAAAGTTTGGGTAGGAAATAAGCGAGGTGTCTTCTCAGTCAAAAGTGCATATTATCTCTCCATTCCAATAGGTGGAAAGGAGTGAAAGCTCTAATGGGGATTACAGAACCTCGTTGTGGGAAAAAATGTGGCAACTAAATATTCCCCCCAAAGTCAGAATTTTTTCTTGGAAAGCATGTATGAATGGTCTACCAACCCTTCCGAATCTGGGAAATAGGGGAATTGGTACTAATGCTCTATGCCCCTTATGTGGAAAAGCCCCTGAAAGCACCCAACATGCCTTGATATTCTGTGAAAAAGTCTGGGAAGTATGGTGGCATTGGTAAGCCTATCGTATAAGCTTGCTGGTTGAAAACCATGCCTTTGTGGATGTTTCAATGCAAATTCTAGAGAAAGGCATCTCTCATGACCTGGAGATATTCTTTGTCACTGCTTGGTCCATATGGTACAACCGGAACTAGGTAGTACATGAAGCTGTGGGACTTCCATCATCGCAAATCTGGGGATATGCTCAAAGGTTAATGAGTGAGTTCAGTGGGGCTATCACAGCAACAATTCTTAAACAACAGCCTCCTGAGGTAGGATAGGCAGCACCTCCTCCAGATACGTACAAGATTAATGTAGATGGAGCGACTGCGGAGAATGGAAAACCCTCTAGTGTTGGAGTAGTGATCAGGGACTGTAGAGGTGTGTTATTGCAGCAAGGGGGAAAATACTACCTGCTACTTACTCAGCGGAAGTAGTTGAAGCTTTTGCCATTGAAGAAGGAGTTGTGTTGGCTTGTGAATTGAAGCTGTCAAATGTAATCTTGGAGTCTGACTCTACCGCTGTTATCCAGGCCTTAGTTTCAAGATCAGGCTTTGGAGAAATGGGCCTTATTATTCAAGGACGTCTTGCCATGTTAGATTCCTTCAGTAGCTGGAATGCAAGACATCTGAAAATGGACTACAACAGGGCTACGCACGATTTAGCCCAGGTAACCAGAATTGCAGAAACTTCCCAAACATGGATAGGGATTGACCCCCTTGTTTTGCAGTAAGCTCTCCTTATTAATCAATCAAAGTGTTAATGTCCCTTTGGGACTTCTTGTATTTTGGCCTTTCCCTCTATTGTACTTCAATTTCAGTTCTTTGGTGGAATATATCAAAGTTTTCAGTTCAAAAAAAAAAAATGGATCTTAAAAATAGATGCCACATCAGCTATTAAAATGGACATGTCACATTTTGAATTTCTTTTTAGTTTAAAACAAATTTAAAAACTCAGATCAGAATAGAGAACTTGGCCATTGGTGCGATTAGGGAGGAATTTTCTGGACTGGGGTGAGTAGAGGAGCTGCATGGGCTGGGTCACCAAGAGCTCAAGTTGCAAGGTGAAAAGACCGCATTTTCAGATCTGGGTTATAGAATAGAAGTGCAAACCCTTTATTATTTTGCATGTATGGACTCCACTTACCAAATAAAAGGATTTAATAATGATTTCAATTGGGTACAGAAACTAACTTAGAAAAAAATTGGTACAAAAACTATCCCAGGCCATTACGCGTAAAGAGCTAGTCTACTAGTTGAAAAATGGGACAACCAGATAAATACAATTTGCACAGAGGTATGTTAAAAATGGTTCTACCAAAGCAACTGTTTTTTTGGCGTTGAAAATTGCCTCCAAGTTCTCTATTCATTATGGCGCCGAGATCTCGCTGGAGATCAGTTTGGGTGTTGGCACGATAGTGAGATTGGGGTTCGGATTTGACTTGTAAAATTTTTTTTAACTAAAAATAAATTCAAAATGTGGCATGTCCATTTTAATAGCTGATGTGGAATCTATTTTTAAGGTTTTTTTTAAGAATTAATGACAAGGTGTAATCTAAACCATTGAATTTTAAATGAAACTTGCGTACATGCAAGGCAACTTAAACGTGAGCTCCTTTGGATTAAGACTTAGTATTTCTTATCAAAACAAAGAAGGCATCAATGACTTGGGAGTGGCTTTCAGGCTTAGGGTATGTTTGGTTGAAGGTGAAATAGGGTGAATGGAAAATAAAGGAGAGAAAATAAAAGTGAGTGTTGTTTGATAAGAAGAGAAATGATGGAAAATTTTTTGTGGAGTCCAGGCATTTTCTACTCTGGCCTATCAAAAATTGATCTCTCCATCTTGGAGAGAAAACACAAGTGATTTTGATGCAACCTTGTCAGTTACTTTTCTACCCTTTCACCCATTGTCTTATAACGTTGAACATGCATGTTTCAACGATTGATATTCTCCTTTTCTTTTTTTATTATTTTTTTCATCCTTTTCGTTTTCTGCTTTCTTTGTTGTTTCATTGGTTTGTTCTTTTCCAATTTTCACTTTCTTTCTTTCTTCTGTTTATTTTAATTTTAATTTATGTTGTCTACTTTTTTTTTCTCTTTTTTTTTCTTTTTTTTTCTTTCTTTTGTGTTTGTTCAATATCAATATTTGTGCTCTCCTAAAGACTTGGCAGTTCTCAAGTAAGAGCAGTTTGGCTCCTCCTTAGTGGTAGTTATCCTTCTCTTCCTTGTAGTATATGGTTTCCCTTCTCTGTGAGAAGGAAGGTGGATCCTTTAGTAGACTTGTTTAATTAGAGAATTAGTTTGTTTCAGATTGTGCTTAGTTTGTATTTTGTGCTTCAGTATTTATCCTTTAAACTGTCCAATGGAGGAGTTATCCAATCGGTGGAAGAAATTAACATTGTCTATGTCTGAGGTAATACTGTTGCTTTGAGATCGGATAGAAAGAAGAGGGAGTTTGAACTTGAAGGAAAATTCTTTACTCGTAGAACTCTCAATGTTGAGGCGGTTGCGGAAACTTTTAGACCCTTATGGCGCACAAAAGGTGGTTTCAATGTCTCTGTAGGTGGGGAAAATATTCTCTTGTTTGCGTTCGAATTGGAAGTTGATGCTGAAAGAGTTTTTCAAGGCGAACCTTGGGCTTTTGACAGACATCTTTTTATCTTTGAAAGATATGATGGTTATTCTCCTCTTCACACGTTGGGTTTCAAAATGACAGCCTTTTGGGTGCAAATTCATAATTTACCTTTCCCTCTCCAAACTGTTGAGACAGCTTTCAGTATTGGAGAGACCATTGGTCCTGTTATAAAACCGAAAGATTTAAGTGAAATGCTGGGTGCAAATTTCATAGGGGTAAGGGTGATTGTCGATGTCTCTAAGCCTTTGTGTAGGGGAAGGAAAATTTCTTGGGATACAGAGTGTGAAGGTTGGGCTGCCTTCATGTATGAAAGGTTACCCAATATTTGTTATTGGTGTGGATCTCTCTCTCACGATGACAAAGGTTGTTCACTTTGGCTGCATAGCAAGGGCACTCTGAAATTAGATGATCAGCAATTTGGTCCATGGATAAGGGCTCCTCCTTTTAACCCGGCAAAGAAATCTGTTGTTGAAGTCAAAGGATACGAAGTTTTGAATCAAGGTGTTGAGGATTTGATGATACTTCCTGAGACTCGGGTTGATCGTAATGTACCAGAACTTTACCAGGGATGTAATAACATGACTTCTCCATTTCAGTTTCAGATTAATGTTGAGAATAATAAGGGAACTCGTGCTGTGGAGGGGAGTATGGTTGCTGCGAAGGATGCTTCTTCCTCGGTGAGACCCTCAACAATGCTGTTGCAGGATGGTAAGGCAGTTGCAGGGGACCTTCCGAATTTTGAGGAGCAGTTACATGCTTTAGATAAGGAGATCAATTCCTCTTCAGCGTTTTTAGATTTACATCCCGATAATCTTGGGATTAATTCAGTTGGTACTCCTATGTTTTCTCATGCCACATCAGGTGTAAACGTGTCACAGGCAAGTCTGAATTTAAATGAGAATGAAGTCAGATATGAGGTGGACTCTTTGAAGGCTATTCGAGCTGAAGAATTTAAAGTGGGCTGGACTTCTACTTTTAATGAAAAGAAAGGAACACGTGGGAGGCCTAAAAAAACTTCATAGGGTGTCTTTCTTCATGCTGCTTCAAGCTTTGTATCTCCTAAAAGCTCTCCTATGCCTACCCGTGAACAGAAGAGAACCAGGAAACGCATTGTGAATAAAAATTTAAATCCTACAGAGATGAAAGCCGTGAGTTCTGACCTTGGGGAGAAGAGAAAAGTTGCTGAAACAGAGAGCAAGGGATATCACTCTATTGCAGCAGAGAAAAAGAAGAAAAGTGAGGTATGTTCAACTACTTTAACGGCGGAGGTTGCTCATCAACCCCGCCGAGCACAATATGTCTTTTAAGTTTGAACTGTCAGGGGCTTGGGAACCTCCGAATAGTTAATGCCTTGGCAAAGGTGGTTGATAAAGAAGAGCCCATCATTGTTTTCCTTATGAAGACAAAGTTGAAAAAAGATTGGCTGGAACTAATTAAGGAAAAATGTAAAATGAAAAACTGTTTTGTAGTCCCTTGTACTGGGAATAGTGGTGGTCTTATTTTGTTGTGGAAAGAAGAATTAAGGGTGGACGTTAAGACTTTTTCTCAAAATCATATTAATGCTTGGGTGGATGGAGGGGAAATTGGTTGGTGGCATTTTACAGGTTTTTATAGTCATCCGGATACGGCTAAGAGGCATGAATCTTAGGCGAAATTGAAGCATTTGAAATGTTCGTCTTCTTTACCTTGACTGGTTATTGGTGATTTTAATGAGATTATAGGTCTTTCGGAAAATGAGGGTGGTAGTATTCGTCCTAGAAAGCAGATGGAGGATTTTGTATCTACTATTAATTATTGTGGATTGTGTGATTTGGGTTTTCTTGGGTCTAAGTTCACTTGGCTCTATCCAACAACTAGTGGGGTTCAAATAAGAGAAAGATTGGATAGGGCTTTGGCTACATTAGAATGGATGTCTCTTTTCCCTATGGCCAAGCTTCATCATTTGTCCTCTTCGGTTTCGGATCACTCTCCATTATCCCTTCATTTGTCTCAAAGAGGGAAGAAAAGAAGACATAGAAAAATTTTCAGATTTGAATCAATGTGGTTGAAGGATTTAAGGTGTGAAAAGGTTATCAAGGATGCATGGGAGCATGGTCAGATGGTAGGATCGGAGTGGGTTCTTCAAGAATGTTTAGAACGGTGTAAGGCAGATTTATCTGCTTGGAATGCTACCAAATTTGGTCATGTGGGAAGGAATATTATGGAGCTTCAAACAAAATTAGAATGGCTAAAAGTGCAACCCGTGTCCAAGGAAGTAATGGAAGCATTGGGGCATACTCGAATTGAGTTGAATTGTTGGTTGGATAGAGAGGATGTCATGTGGAGACAAAGATCAAGGATTAACTGGTTTCAAAATGGTGATAGAAATACAAGCTTCTTTCATGCTAAGGCCTCGGCTAGACAAAGAAAGAATTTCATGAATGGGTTGTTAGATGAAGATGGGGTTTGGCAAGTTGAAGAGGATAAAATGGGAGAGATAGCAATTGGATACTATGGGGATCTTTTCTCTACTAGTAATCCGGTGGAATTTTCTGATTTACTCTTGGCCGTGCAACCTAAAGTGACCCAAGCAATGAATGATTGGCTAGTTCGACCTTTTGTGGAGAGCGAAGTGAAAGGAGCCTTGAAACAAATGTACCCATTGAAGGCACCGGGACCTGATGGGATGCCTCCTCTTTTCTTCCAACACTTTTGGAGCACTAGTAGCATGGTGGTCACCAAGACGGTACTTGATTTTCTAAACTTTGGAATTTCTCCACCAAACTTTAATGACACTCACATTACTCTTATCCCAAAAATTAAAGAGCCTAAGAAGAGAACTGATTATAGGCCTATTAGTTTATGTAATGTTGTGTAAAAGATTGCTTCCAAAGCTATTGCTAATAGGCTTAAACGAATCTTACCTTCGATTATTAGTGACATACAAAGTGCTTTTGTCCATGAAAGGTTGATTACTGATAATGTTTTGGTGGCTTTTGAAATAATGCACCATATTAGTCAGAAGAAGGGGGGTAAGGTAGGGGAAATGGCTCTTAAACTAGATATGAGTAAAGCTTATGATAGGGTAGAGTGGGTATGGCTAGAAAAGGTTATGGAGAAATTGGGCTTTGCTGGTAGGATGAGAGATTTGATCATGAGATGTGTTTCTACAGTAAATTATTCAATTAAAATTAATGGGATACCGAGAGGACACATTATTCCATCTAGGAGACCCTTATCTCTTCCTTTTGTGTGCAGAAGGCTTATCAGCTTTGATTCAATCAGCTGTGGATAGAGGTCAAATGGAGGGTGTGAAAATTTGTAGAGGTGGTCCAAGATTGTCTCATTTATTTTTTGCAGATGATAGTCTGATTTTTTGCAAGGCGACGTTAAAGGAGTGTGATGAACTACAAAGGTTGCTTGTTGTGTATAAGAAATCTTTCGATCAACAACTAAACCTTGCAAAAACGTCTTTGTTCTTTAGTAGTAACACTTCAAGAGATGTTCAAGAGGAGATAAAGAATCGGTTTGGTGCCCAAATAATTAAGCAACATGAGAAGTATCTTGGTTTGCCTTCTTTGGTGGGGAGAAATAAAGAACTACCTTCAACGCTATCAAGGAGAAATTGGGGAAAGTGTTGGCGGGTTGGAAAGAGAAATTACTTTCAAAGGTGGGGAAAGAAGTTCTAATCAAAGCAGTGGCTGAAGCCATTCCGACCTATACTATGAGTTGTTTCAAACTTCCAGACTTGCTTTGTGATGAACTAATGGGGATGATTCAAAATTTTTGGTGGGGACAACAAAAGGAGGAAAGGAAAATCGCATGGCTTAGTTAGGAGAAAATGTGTGAGCCTAAGTGTGTTGGAGGAAGGGGTTTCAAAAATTTAAAATTGTTCAACAAGGCTTTGCTTGCAAAACAGGGTTGGCATCTTCAAATGGGTGGTGATTCTCTTGTGAATAAGGTCCTTAAGGCTAAATATTTCCCAACAACTGATTTTATTCATGCTTCCATGGGACATAATCCTTCTTATACATGGAGGAGTCTAATTTCTGCCCAAAGCTTAATTATTGAAGGTATGCAATGGAGGGTTGGCAACGGAGAAAATATTAAGGTTTGGCAAGGTAAGTGGCTGCCACGGGGTTCAACTTATAGTGTAATTTCTCCAAGGATATTTCTGAGTGGTGATATAATGGTTGCTAATTTAATTGATTCAAGCACAGCCAAGTGGAAGAATGAGGTAATTGACAGTCTTTTTATTGATCATGAAGCTGATTTAATTAAAAGTATTCCTTTAAGTGCTGCATTACCGCCAGACAAACTGGTTTGGGCTGAAACTAACAATGGAAAATTCACTGTTGGGAGCTGTTACTTTGTTCAAATCAAGGAACCATGGAACTACTTCTGATGGTAGTTTGTTAAGGAAATTTTGAAAAAAAGTTTGGTCATTGCGTATCCCTCATAAGGTTCGACATTTCTGTTGGCGTGCTTGTCGCGATACTTTACCAACAAAGGCTAAATTGAAGAGACGTAATATTATAGATGAAGATGTGTGTGTGTGCTGTCAGGATGAGGCAGAAACGAATTGCCACATTTTTTGGGGTTGTCCGAGAGCATAAGAGGCTTGGGCTGCTTCAAAGGTACATCTGCTGCCTCTGGATACTAATATTTACTCTTTTGCAGGACCTTTTATGGCTTGAAATGATGACTAAAGTTGCTGGGGATGAGAAGTGTTCACAAGTGGTTATGATTGCTTGGGCATTATGGTGTAATAGAAATGAGGTTTATCATGGAGGTGAAGCCAAAACTAGGATGGAGATAGCTTGATGAGCAGCAGGTTACCTTCAGGAATATTGGTTTGCAATTGAGGTGCATGAAACACATGGTTCAGATATGTTGCCGCAGCCTGTTGACAGAGAAGTTGCTACTGGTTCAGATATGTTGCAGCAACCCATTGACAGAGAAGTTGCTGCTATGCATTCGACCTGGGTTCCTCCTCTATCGGGTTTATGTAAAATTAATGTAGATGGGGCCCTTTCTCCCACAAAGAAGTTGGCTAGCATTGGGGTAGTAATTAGAGATCAAAGAGGCCGAATATTGGCTGCATTATGTAGAAAAATCAAAGCTCAATTGGGGGTTCTTGAAGTTGAAGCAAAAGCCTTCGAAGCTGGCATGTTATTGGCAAGACATTTGGGGTTGATGGACGGGGTGTTGGAAGGGGATTCCCTGATTATTTATAATGCCCTTAAGCGAGTTACAGAACCTCCTACCTCGGTTGCTGTTGTTGTGGAAGGAATTCATGCTTTAGGATCAACTCTTAGTGATGTTCATTATTCTCATGTGAGAAGAAATGACAATTAGCCAACCCACATTCTAGCAAGACAAGCTCTAAGCCTTGTTAATGATGTAATTTGGATTGAAGAGACTCCTTGCTGTATTCAGCAAGCTCTTATCCAAGATATATGTGGATATTGATGTTCTAATAATATGTCTATGTGTGTTTATCAAAAAAATATATATATATTTGTGCTCTCCTTTTTTTTCCTATTGGTTTATAATAAAAAATGTAATAAATATAATAACAAAGAGAAAAAAAAGAATATGTATAATGCTTTAATTTTTATAAAATATTTTATAAATTTTAATAGATAAAATAAGTAATATTTAATTTTTAAAAAAAATTATTTTATATATATTGAAATAAGGACGTAAGAGTAAATTTATACAAACTACATTTTTTATCCTCCTATTTTTCCTCTCAATCAAACAAAAAAGTTTTACATCCTTCCACTTTTCCACCCCTAGGCCTCCAACCAAATACAAATGAGGAAAATTAAAATCTCTTCTATTCTCCCACTTTTCCATCATCTCTCTATTTTCTATCCTCCCACCTTTTCATCTCTCCAACCAAACGGACCCTTAGTGAATAGCATAGATGCGTACACGCATCCATAATTAAAATGAGAAAGACAATATATATATAAATATATATATATATATATACAGATTTGTGACTGTAAGCTTTTATCATGCATGCCATTATTTTCACAATTTAATGCAAAAAATGGAAGATTGATAAAGATTATGACGATTGACGTTTGGAAGGACCGTGTGATTGTAAGCTTTCTCTGCCTATTCTCTCTGTAATATTGGTATCTTTAATGTGCAACCAGAAACTGGAAGTAGTAGTGACGACTATATGCATGAGAGTCAGGAACAGATTCTTCTATTATCTGTTTGGTGATTCTTCTTTGGACGCACACACACTTCTTCACATCATTTGATACAATTTGCACATTTGTTAATGTGTGATTAGATTACATAACTTACACATAGGTCCACTACTAGTACTTAATAAAAAGTAATCAAATCATCGTTTGTCACGTGTTTAAGTTATGACAAAGTGTATGCACAAATATATAGTCCTAGACTTGTTGGGAGAGAAATTAAACATCCAATTTGGCAAAGTAGTTACCAAATTGGACGTTTATTTCTCCCACCTCATTTTATATTCTAATTTGGCATTATTAATACTGTATTGCTATTGAATTCGTACGAAATTTGCTCTCTCTCCTCCTTTCCCCCACAAAAACATCCCACGCATCATATAGTGTCTATAAACTAGTGTTTGTACAATATTCAACCGAATCACTCTTCTTAGAAAAATTTTAGGACCACAACTGAGTTCATACTCATTTTCAGGACAAAATTGGCCTTTGCCCGTTTCTATCAAACAATCCAACATTTTTCCCCCTTTTCCAAACTAATTAAGGAAATGCCCCTCTTTTGAAACTCAATTTTCTCAAAATAGAGTTTTTTTTTTTAAAAAAATTATGGAGCCCTATAGTGGCGTTTTAAGGAGCCTATAGTGACGTTTTAAGGACCTATAGTGGCGTTTTGGAACTCGAGTTCCAAAACGCCACTATAGGCTCCTTAAAATGTCACTATATGCTCCTTAAAACGCCACTATAGGGCTTAACTCGATTTTGAGAAAATCGAGTTTCAAAAGAGAGGCATTTCCCTAATTAGTTTGGGAAAGGGGGCAAAATGCTAGATTGTTTGATAGAAAGGGGCAAAGGCCAATTTTGTCCCTCATTTTCATAACTATCCGATGTGATTGACTGTGAATAGTGAGAAAAAAGTAGTGGGTTTATGTAAAAATGACAGACAGTCAGTCATAGTCTACCACTAGAATAGTTGTGAAAATTGGTGTAGAATTGGTTGTGGTCCTAGAATAACTCCTTTTTTTTTTTTTTTTAATTTATAGAGTTTTAACATATGGCGTCCGCTCCTGATGATTGTGCTCTTTATCATCAGACCAAGACTCCAATCGATTTTTGGTGTAAGTGATGATTGAACCCTAGATTTCTTATTCAACCATTAGAGACTTTATTAGTTGAGCTAATTGGAACCCAATAGAATAACTCCTTGTTAATGCCAAATAATAAAATGGTATTAGTGGTAGCAGGTCTATTTGAGAATTAATAACAACTTACCAACTAAGCAGTTTTGAAAAAAATTGTGTTCATAACGTTACTTATGTTTTTGTGAATTTAAGTTAGCTCAAATAATAAAATATCCTGTTGTCAAATAAGAAATTTGAGATTTAAGCCCCTCACCTGCATTCACTTGATATATCTTAAGATATGGGGCTTAACGTGGATTTAGGTTTCATCTATATCGTACATGTACGTGTGCAATATAACTTTTTAAAAATGTTTTCCATGTGTCTTGTGTATGCATCTTAGGAACTATAGCTTAAGATAGGTGAAGACGAGTTCAAGGTGAAGAGTGCTTCCTTTGTTGACTTTTATTTTGCCAGGTTTTTCTACATTTTCAACAACTTAGGTGAGTGAATTTAGGTTGTTGTCTCCTTAGTGTAGTACTTGTTCTCTGTACAAGGCCTTCTATAGATTGTATAGCATCCAATAAGTGTGTAGCATCCAAAAGTGTTAAGTATACTGAGATAGCAAATAAGCGTAAGAAATAAGAAAGCAAATAATGAAATAGTGAAGAGTGGTATGTGTAGCAAAGTATATGTAATGTTTTAAGTATCAATAAAATTCTATTTTATTGATAAATCTCAACACGCCCTGCCATGCCTCATCGCGTCTTATGTGAGTGGATTTGGATCAATTTGAACTTGGGATTTTATTTTTCTCTTTCTTTCAGACTTTTTGTGCTTTTATAACCTTTTGTGATATTTTTGTTTAACCTTGGAGATTAGTTTTCTTTGCAGGTGAATTTAATTATTATTGGGAAAAATTAACAGATACCCTAAGAGCATTAATTTAAGAAATATTTTTAGAAACTTTTTATGAGAAATTAAAAAAGAAATTGATTTTTTGGGAAGCTTTTTATATTTCTTGTAAAAAAGATATCAAAACTTTCCTAAAATAGTTCATTAACAAATATCCTAAGAGCACCCGTTAACCAAACCTTTTATTATTTAGGGTAAGTTATAATCTTGGTCCCTAATGTTATTTATTGTGTCAAAATGATTCTTATCATTTTAAATGTGTTAGTTTAGTTCTTAACATTTTGATATTATGTCAAAATAGTTCCTACCATTAAATGATAGATGAAAAAAAAAATGACCTGGTTAATTGTGATTATAAAAAATCAGTTTTTATGCCACGTTATGTACTGAATTTTTTGAGTTCATGGATTGGCCCAAAAGAAAAGATGGTGAAAAGAAAGTTAGGAGGGGGGGGGGGGGGGCCTATTTTACATTCTCAAAAGCCTAAAACAAGCTTTATCCAGGTTGCTATTGCTAAAAACTTTTAGCAACTATGAATAGCTAAAAACTTTTAGCAACTATGAATAGTACGTTTGTATATATACAAACTACTGTAGCATGGTTGTAAAACAAAAATATATTATTTTATTTATTTGTTTCAAAGGAAAAGATAGAAAATGAGTGGAAGAGAGAAAAAGAGTTGGAGAGGAAGAGAGAGAAATGAATAAATAAATGAATAAGGTTGAAAAATAAGAACTGGGATGTTGGGTGAGTTATAAAAATGGGGATGGTAAAATAGATAAATTAACTTTTGAGTGTGTAAAATATGTAATTTTTTTAGATACCTAGATGAAAATTCTCTAAGTAAATTGATCGTGTTTCATGCTCCAGATTTGATATCGTATTTGTATGGACTAAGCAGTTGCTTTTTTTTCTTTATTATATATTTTTAAGATCAAATAGCAATGTTACAATCATCTTTATCTCACATTATGTGGAAGGACTTGAAATGCCCAGGATTAGATATATTTGGATTAATTTAAGGATGTTTGGCCCAAACACCCACTAAAAAAATTAACATGATTACATGTTTTGATAATCTAAATTTTGGATTGCATGTTCTTTATGTTCTTAACCCACAAGTTAAATTTTTTTCCAATCGAATTTTATATACTATTTAATTTATAAACTTATTTTGCATGAATAATCTTATATTACAAAAACTTAAAATTTAAACATTTGTTAATAACATAATTAGTGATCTTTGACTTTCTAAAAATTTTACAAGTATAAAGAATATGAAAATAAAATGTAATTTAATAGTGAATTTGTCAAAATTCACATTTAATAAAAGGATATTGAGTGGTGTTCGAGCCATTGGCTTCAAACATGTTTGGAGCCAAATTTTGTTCTTAATTTAAGGCCACTTAAAGTAGAAAAAAGAGAACCCAAAATCATGCAACCAAATGAGAACAATTGGATTTGGTCCATCATCATCGATTCAAAACGTGTAAGATATCTTATTCAACCATTAGAAACTTTATTAGTAGATAACTGGAACCCACTTAGTGAAAATTGAAACAACAAATATGTAATGAATTAAATTCCTTTGACTTTGCTATGATGTATTTCTTGCATACTACTACTACTACTATTATTATTATTATGAATGTCGTGTTATTTTAATGTTAAAATGCATTAACACAATGATAATAGATGACACTCCATAATACTTGAAAAGGCAAAGTATCAAATCATCTTCTACTTCCTCCCATGTGAACGCCTTTCGTGAAAAATCTTCTCTCCCATATACCTGCATTCAAAGAAGGAAAATTTAAGACTAAGAATATGTTAAAATAAAAGTTAAATGATTAAATTCACAATTTTATAGTATCAAAGTTTGAGCACTGTCTCTACTCTATCTCTTATTCAAAAGGTTAAAATCACGCATGTTGGATCTTAAAAGAATTAATAGTTAAAAGATTATGTACACCATTTTCCAACGGCTTAAGATTTTACCTTCCCAACATCATTAAAGTTGCTTGAGGATTAGTCCCAGGTGATTGTAAAAATGTTGAACCATCAGTGACTCTTAGCGCATCCACACCAAGAACCTTATAATCACGAACAATAACCTTACCAACTTGGCAACCTCCATGGAAATGCCCCAACTTGGCAACCTCCATGGAAATGCCACATGGTCATGACAGTGCCTATACAAAATTGTTCCAAGGAAAACGCAGCACTAGGATGTTGCGGCCTCCTGTTCCATTGTAAACTCATCATCATATCTATTAGTGCCTGCACTGTCATGTTGCTATACCGGAACTTTGAAAATGGATATGTATCTATAACATTCATGATGGTGCCCATGCCTAGAACACACACCCTTAGGTCCTCTGGTTCTTTGAAATAGTTAAAGGTAACTGCTGGATTGTCATTCGGATTTGTGTTCCGAAGCTTGAGATAGCCTATAGAGAGTGGATGTCATAGTTTTTCACCAATCACACCACCTTTAAAAGTCTTTTTGGCAATAGAATTTATGGTTTCAACAGCTTCAACCACTGCTTTTGGGGGCACTGTGAATGGCTGGTTAGTCTGTAATTTGAGCAATGTCATAGTTAGTTTCCTTAAATTCATTTAATTAGATAACCTTATTGAATAGGACAAAACCTAGGTATAGTTCATTACATGTTGTACTTCCAAAATTTTGCCCTGTCCAATATATTAAGAGCATGCACATTATCACGAGTTCAGACTGACATATTTCTCTTATGTGAGTAATTACAAACTTAATTATTATGTAAGTGTTTTTTTAAGAAGATGGTATCAACATGCGCCCTTGGTGCAATGGTCACTTCATAAGTATAAGTGCTTGTGATGCATGGGGCGTGGGACGTGAGGGGGCAAGGGTCAGGGTTTAAGTCTTTAAGAAGGAGTTTCACACACATATACACTTAGATTAGGCTAAAGTAGAATTTATATCTTGTATAAAAAAAAAATATATAAAAAAAAAAAAAAAAGATGGTCTTTTTATTTTGAAATAGAGTGATCCTGTACATTTTGAGAATGCAGTTTGCAAATGTGTTCTACTAAAAAGCAATGATATATATAGTAATTTTTTATTCAAGAACATATAGTTTCACATCTTGTTTGAAAATTCACATCATGGACTGTAACATGCATCACTTTACTTTGAATTTACTCTGAAATTGATAGGAAGAAGAGACTCCGTGTGGATTTTCTCGATAAAATTTCAATAAGTGCCATTTGCTTTTTGACATCATTATGCATTCATGGTGTTTTTTTTTTTTTTTTTCAATCAATAGGATTTGCTTTGTGATTGTGACATCATTATGTATTTATGGGGGTCAAAAACAATTCCTTTTCACATACGGACCTGAAAGTAAAAATAGAGCCAAAAAAAAAAAAAAAAAGACTTTTCTTCGTACAAGTGCGGGAAGGATGGATTCGAACCAAAGTTTTTACATGAAGAGAAAGCAATATTATTAAATCACAAGAACTCTTGACAAATAAAAAAAAAAATACAAAAGAGGCTACATATTGCATGTAGTAAAAAAAAATCGAATTAAGATATATTTAAGTTTGGCTCGATTCACCCAATTGGACCTCAACTTTGAAGGACCCAAATATTCTCAGCATGATCTCTCTCTCACACATAAAATGTGGGCCTCACATATGTTGTGAGAGGGATGTCTTATAAGATTATCTCATTAGATAATTTTTTGTGAGCTCCGCATATAAATCAAAAAATGCACTTAAATGACTAGACACTTTATACATGGTTAGATTTTATTTATTTATCTATTTATTTATTTTAAGTGAAAAAGAAGTTGGAAGTTAAAATCTTATTTATGAGCTGCCCTAGGTCTCTAGAAAGCCTTTGAGCCGAAGAAGAAAATTGAAATCTCAGTCCACTGATTGCTTCAATATAGTTACCAAACCTAGTGATGCCCACTAAGGGTGTGCAGCCAACCCGCCAAAATCAACTCGACCCAACCCAACCCACCGGGTTTGGTCAGTTTTTAAGGCTTGGTGGGTTGGGTTGGGTTGGGTTGCAAAATTTTTTTTGATAGCGAGTCGGGTTGGGTTTGGGTCATAAAATTCCAAACCCGCCAAACTCAACCCAACCCACCCATATATTTAATTAATATATATATATATAATATATTATATAATTAATAAATTTTTTAAAATAATTAGCTCTTTCTATCCTATATAAAAGCCAATTAGTTCACACAAACCCTAGTAAATTACTATTATTGTTTAGTCATTAGTGTTGTTTGCCTTTAAGAAGTTACATTGATACTAATCTTTGGGTTTTTTTAATATATTTATATTTATATTTTTTCCTACTCAATTTAATAATAATAATCACTACAACAAAATGTATTTTTAGTGACGAAAATTAGTGAGGAAATATTTTTCATTTAGCGACGAAATATGAATTTCGTCACTAATAATGAAAAAAATTATAACATTTAGTGACGAAAAATAAATTTTGTTGCTATTGTGATCTGAAAAATGGGTGCCAGCGGAGGGAAACTTTGGCGCGAGTTTAATTAATCTATAGTGTCGAAATATTTCATCGCTAAAAGTTGAAATTTTTAGTGACGAAATATTTTGTCACTGTAGGTATTGCTGTGAATAGTATTAGTGACGAAAATCATTTCGTCACTATAAGGAAGAATTAGCGACGAAAAATATTCGTCACTAAATATAATAATAGTTTTGCACTTCCATGTTTTTAGTGACGAAATCACAATTCGTCACTAAAAGTATGCTTTAGCGACGAAATATGAATTTCGTCTCTAAAAATCTTAACAAAGCCTGGGTCTTTAGTGACGAAACTGAAATTCATCGCTAAAAGCTTAAAAGCCTACTACCTTTTGCGACGAAGAGGTAGCAATAGCGACGGACCAATTCGTCTCTAAAGACCACTATAAATACCCCTGTTTGTTTTATTTTCTTCCTATTTTCTCCTAATCCTTCACCTTCGTTCCCAAAAGAACCCAACCCACCCCGATCCCAAAAGAAACCACCTATACCATCGCCTATAAAAACCCAATCTGTCGCTGATAACCCACCTGTACCATCGCTGATAACCCACCTATACTATCACCGATAACCATCGCCGATAAACTACCTGAACCGTCGCCAATAAACCACCTGAACCGTCGCCAATAAACCACCTGAACCATCGCCGATCAAAACGATTCGCAACGATTCTTGAGCACGCCGATTCAAGAACCACCTGAACCGCCGATACGAACCCACCTGAGCACAGCCGCCAATTTGAGCATAAACCCAGCGAACCATTCGCAACGATTCGCAACTGACTCTTCGCCTTCCTCCGCATCAGCGACTCTTCGCCTTCCTCCGCGCCGGCGACGCTTCCCCTTCCTCCGCGCCGGTGACGCTTCGCCTCCCCTTCGCGCCGGCGACGCTTCGCCTCCCCTTCGGCGAAGCGTCGATGGTGCCAGTCCTGGGTTCGTTCTCTCTCTCTTTTTGCTATAAATGTTTATGAGCTAGGCCTATGGTTAATGGGTTTTTCTTATGTTTGTTTTTTGGTGCAGTAAAATCTTCATTGGAGGCTTAGCCAAGGACACCACCTATGGTAAGAGAGAGCATTCTATTCTTTTCTATGATTCTCTTGATGGGTTCTGTGTTTCTCTTGATGGGTGTTTTTGAATCTATAATGGGGGGTTTGCTATTGTTGTTGTGTGTGAAAAGTTACTATTTTTGCGTGTTTGTTTCTGTTAATGGGTATTGTTTGAATGTTTGATATATTATATATATGATGTAGTTCTTGTTGGTATTTGACTGAGTTCAGATACCTTGTTGGTATTTGACTGAGTTCTTGTTTGCATTGTAGTTTCTCTATTGCAATGATAATTATTAATTTTTTTTTTTTTGGGTGGATAATTGTTGAGGTGTTTGATTGTGATATGTGTAATGAATTTGAATTTTGGACCAGGTTGAGATCAAAAGAACCATTCCTAAAGGTTCTGCTTCTGCACAAGCTAATGATATCAAAACAAAGAAAATTTTTGTTGGTGGGATTCCAACTACAGTCAGTGAAGGTCTGATGATTGAACTTTTAGCATTTGATTAAAATTTGTTGTTGTTGTAACTAAACTGATGGGTTTGTGCTTAAGCTTAAGTGCTGAGCTAATTTTGGTTGGGATTTTTTTTTTTTTGGTGGGTTATCCATTTCTTAGTAAACTAAAAGTTTTTTTTTCCTTTTGTATGTGGGCTAAAGCTAACTAAAAGTTATCTTTCTTTTATGTCCAGCTCTCTTTCTCTTTTGTGGCTGAAGAAATTGTGAGGAACAAGGTGAAGAACACAAGTTACCTTTGGATTTTTTTTTTGAAAGTTGTAAACTTAGCTTGAGCAAAGTAAGTAAATTCTAGTTAAAAACTTATAAAACTCTATACTTGTGATGTTGGAAATTGGATTTGTGGTGGTATGTTGTATTGGAGCAAGCGGGTGGCTTGCATGGTGTTATAAGGTGGTTTAAACTAATATTGAGAGTGTTTTTCATTTCTTGCAAATGTGAATGACTATGCTTGTTTAGATGTGATGAATAGTATTTTATTTGATGTCAATACTTGTAAGCATTATAGTTGTGATGTTTGTGATTGGTTTTGTGGTGAGTTGTTGTGTTGAAGCAAGCGGGTGGCTTGCATGGTGTTATAAGGTGGTTTAAATTCATATTGGGAGTGTTTTTAGTTTCTTGCAAATGTGAATGGACTTTGTTGATTAAATGTGATGAATAGTACTTAATTGATTTCAATACTTATAAACACTCTATACTTGTGATGTTTGTGATTGGTTTTGTGGTGGGTTGTTGTGTTGGAGCAAGCAGGTGGCTTGTATGGTGTTATAAGGTGGTTTAAATTCATATTGAGAGTGTTTTTAGTTTCTTGCAAATGTGAATGGACCTTGTTGATTAGATGTGATGAATAGTACTTAATTGATCTCAATACTTATAAACACTCTATACTTATGATGTTTGTGATTGGTTTTGTGGTGGGTTATTGTGTTGGAGCAAGCAGGTGGCTTGCATGGTGTTATAAGGTGGTTTAAATTTATATTGGGAGTGTATATTTGTGTGCAATGTATATTTGTTTAAGTATTAATATAGACTTGTGCATTCATGAATGGGATGGAACTTTATCTAAGTAGCTTATAGACTTAGATGTTAGAATACATTATGCATGAGTTGTCCTTATTTTACTAAGGATTAAGGGGTTAACTTTTACTTATTCAAAGATATGATAATTTAATTGTTACGAGTAGTAAGAAAGAGAGAATTCAAATCATAATTTTCTTCGTAAAAGAGATTAAACAATATCATTGTTTAAACTATAAGGTCTTGATTTCAAAGACACAGTTAAGAAGATTAAATATTAAAAAATTCAAGTAGCAGTTTTTTCAAAGTACATCTTTTTAAAATTTCATTCTTCTTAAATACAATGTGTAAGTCCTCCAACTTGGTATCACAAACTGATGTGCTTAAGGAATTTGTGAAGCTAATCAAAAGATTGGTTATTTCTTTCATTTGTGGAATCCTTGTTTCTGGCGGCAGTACTAAAATCAAGCTTCCAAAATCAATCATATTCAAAGGTCATGCTTAGTTGTGTCTACACGCACAATAGGTTTCAAAGAATCTTAAATGCTTATTTATATGTTCACATGACTTGAAAGGATCTTAAACTAAACCAACCCAAAGCTAAAAGTACAATGTTAAAGGCAACATGATAAGAGGAAGATCAATTTAAAAATAAAAAGGGCTTTTCTTGCAAACCTTGTCCATATATAACCCATTCCCTTTCTTAAATTAATTAGTATACACATAATCAATTAGAGATGATATAATCAAAACCCATTTTAAGAATTAAAAATACTAAGCAATTCTAGCTAAGCTCAACTTCATATTACATTACCCTCCTAGTCAAATCCTTTGTCTTCCTCAACCTTAATCATTTGATGTCCAACTCAATTCACCTAACATCAACATCTCAAACAACTGTCATACTCGGGATCATTTTATTATCATTCAAAATCTCTGGATATAATTAATGTCAAGTTACAACCTAACTCATATGAGTGAGTGTCTGCGGTTACTTTTATAATCTAGGTCCATTACGCGTTAATTCTTTATTAAATAAAGAATTATTATGATCATACTTAAGAAGGGTTAACACAATGAGCAATCTTCTTGGGATCACCAAAATTCTCATCACTTTTTTTTTCTCTTAATCCTACACATACGCGCACACACACAATCACACAACCTTCTTTTCTTTTACTAAAGCTAAGGACCAAGAGGAGCGAGCTAGGGACCAAAAGAATATTCTTAACTTTTTAAGGAGCAAGAGTTATGATGACGCTCTTACCTATGGGGGTGGTTCAACTTCAAGTTAAAACACTTTTTGGTTAGTACTTTATTTTAGCAATTGACCCACAGTACATGGTGTGACTACTCTTAATGCATTGTTAGAAATATTTCTTATAACATAGTTAATGTTTTTACTTTACGATTTTAATGTAGTATTGTTTTTATATTTGTGCAGATTTCTTATTGGTGGTTTTTAGGAGATTTACTTTTGGCATTACTTGAAGACATATGAGGACATCTTCCATTATTTCTAATTATATTATGCTACACTTTTTGTATTGTTATAAAACATCTTGAGTTATTGTATATGTTGCAAACAATTATTGTAGGGAAGGAGTTTGAATTGGATACTTGTTTTATTTTTTACTTGTGGAATGTATGGATCTTTTTTTATAAATGTGCTGTTGAAATAAATGTATTATTCAAATGTGAGGTTTTAATAATGCAATAACAGGTTACAGGTTAATATCAAAGCCATGAAAAAAAGAAAATCTAGCAACAAAAAATTGTTTTAGTGACGAAATATTTCGTCGCTAAATGTAGCAAAATTTTGTAAGAAATGGTTTTAATGACGAAAATTTTTGTCACTATATGTGCTTAGATTTTCTTAAAAATAGTTTTAGTGACGAACTTTTTCATCACTATATGTACTCGAAAATAGTTTTAGTGACGAAATTATTCGTCACTACATATGATTTAATAAACTAAAGTGTTTTTAGTGATGAAATATTTTCGTCACTGAATGGTGTTTTTAGCGAGGAAAACATTTAGCGACGAAACGTTTTCGTCGCTAAAAGTTTTTTTATTTAAATCAAATCGGACTTTTAGTGACGAAATTTTTCGTCACCAGGACTTTTAGTGACGGGGTTTCAGCAACGAAATGAGTTTCATCGCTAAAAGTCCGATTTCGTCACTAAAGGTCCTTAGTGATGAAAAACTAGACTAAAATTCGTCACTGAAAATACATTTTGTTGTAGTGAATAATAATAATTTGTCCAACCCATGTGTTCAACTCGACCCATGTGGATTGGGTTGGGTTGGGTTAGACTTATGTGATGGGTTAGGTTGGGTTGAAGTTTTTTGACCCACCATGGTGGGTTAGGTCAAAAAATCTCTTTACCCAACCCAACCCGACCCATGCACACTCCTAATGCCCACAATTTGAGGAAGAGACACTTCAACTAGGATTGGAGAGGGAATCATGAGATATTCATTGGATTATCAGCCATCCCTTGGCCCACCAAGGGTTGGTCCAACACTACCTTGATCCTATAGGCCTGTAGATGGTCATTGGGCCCAATACCGCTCAACATCAATAGTTGTGGGCTTCCAATTGCACCAGCTGATAATATTATCTCATTCAACAACTTCGAGTTCTTCATTAGGTATGCTTTGTGAAACACTCCCGATGCATCTTTGAAAACCACACCATAATCTTGAGGTCTTGCTGTTCCTGCATCAAAATAATCAAAGAGGGATTATCAAAACCAGCTAATCAAATTAAAATCATGCCACAGCAGCTCCATTCTTGTCCTTTATACTAATTCCAATACCCTAGGGAAACAAAAGGAGAGAGAATTAGTTATTTTCTTAGACTTCATCTCGCGGTTGCTTGCAAATTAAAATAACACTATAAAAATCTTCAAACATGCACTACCATGCTCAAGTTGTCTACTAATAAGTTTACGGTTGGTTTCAGAGTTATCATGTGCTGATTTTGAGAAATTTCTTAACATAAAGAAGTCGAGCTAGATTGAAAATTTTTCAAAATCAATCCAACCTGACCTCATGCACTCACCTTCAAGCCTAGATTCATGTTACAAAAGCTGATACATCATACAAAGTACTCAATGAAAAAACCTTACCATTATTATATCTAAACAAGATCTTGTACACAGTTGCATGCAAATAGACAGTAATCTTTCTTAGATTTGCATACTCAAGCAAATCTGCTGCCGTGTGTCTGTGACCATTCTTATCAAAAATTGTCCCTCCAATTTTTGTCCCATACAAATGATCATACATAACCCAATTATAGGGCAACACCCCAGCCTCAAGCAAACCGTCTCTCACAACAACTTGATAATCCACCTTTGGTGGCTTAAACACCAGCAACTTTTCCACCCATTCATATGGTTTGTTCACCAATGGCTCGTCCCAACCAGCTTCCTTTACATAGCGAGTGCTAGCATGTGTGTAGAATCCGCCATTCAAGGCGGTTCCACCGCCTAAAATGTTAGGATTAGTGCCCTAAAATCCTATTGTATGCCATGTATGACATTATGTTTTATGTAATAAACTTGTTTTATTATTATCTAAAATAATGGTAGCATGAATGTTTTGACATTATCATATGATCCTTGAGATGCATAGTATGTGATTTATGTGATTTAATCACAGAAGATATAAATTACAAGTTCTTTATAAACTCAAAATCTTAGTTTGTAGTTGGTGATGAAATTTGACATTTTATCTGCGAAGACTATAACATATCAATTAAGATGATTTGTCTTGATCATAGAAGTTGAGACTTCTAGTTGATATGTTAATATGTTTTAAGTGTATAAAACATATTGAACTGGATCACTGTGAGATTTATTATTCTATCAACAACTGTCAAACGAATAATAAATCTCATGACTTCTCATTTACATAAACTCTCAATCCTGAGGGAATAGTGAACATAATCATGAAATGTGAGTTGTTTTAATATATCAAGAGTGAGATCTAGACAAACGATCAAAATCTCAGTATGTTGGGCAACCACACATAATGTTGAAGGAACACGTATTCTCAAGATGGATTACATAGTCTCTTTATAGAGATATAAAATATTTTTTTGAGATAAGTTTAATGAGTTTGGTTATTCAGAGTGTTAGGCCTAACCACTTTAATAAAGAGTTACTAAAGTTTATATTTTATGAAATTAGATTTCATAAAATATATTTGAATAATTTAAAGGATTAAACCGGGTACTCAAGGATCAAGAGGTAGTAATTTACAAAGTGACAGTTAAACATTATGACTTTGTATTACTACGAATATTTTAATGAAGGGGTTAAATGTTTAATAAAGTTTTGGGATATAATTTATTAATAAGTCCTAGAGTGCAATTATATTTATATAGTGATATTAAATATAATTAATGGTAACTTTGGGCTTGTCAAGAGTTGACAGATAAGTCCAAAGCCCATTGGAGCTAAGCCATACACTCCCAATTGGGCTGACCCAAAAGGCTAACCCAATTAGATAATCAGTTATTTATTTAATAAGAGTTATTAAATAAAGGAAACTACCTAAGTGCAGAAATAAATGTGTGATTGAAAAGAAGAAAGAATCAAAGTTCTTCAATAAGGAGACACTTGGTTATTCTGTTGAAAGATCACATATAGAATTGATTAAGAGACCACACATCTTAGGCACATTGTGGAATTTGAGTGAAGATTGAAAGGCATTTCAAGTCCAATCTTCATTTGTTTTGAATTTCACTACATCAAGGTACGTTTTTTTATTCTTTGTTTCTGAAACTCAAATGTCACGTGCTATCTTACATGATTGAAGTAGATCCGTTTATATTCCGCTGCGTGTTTTTGTATGAGATACAAAACTGTATTTTCCATGTGTTTTTCCAACATAAAACGCACGCTTGAGCATTGTACATGTTGTCTTCGGAAGTGAATTGTTGAGTAGGAGATGTAGGAGACGTATCCGAAAGAGTGTGAGAAATTTTCTCTGTTGGTTATGTTTGGATTGCCGTAAGGAGATCCTCCTCTTTTAAGGATTAAGACTCTTGCATTTTGTGAGAGTGTTGCTGCTAGTGGACACCCAGAGGTCCCTCCGCCAATGATTATGTAGTCATAATATACAATTTCTGGGGCTGAAGTTGCTTCTTGGACAAATGTATAGTTTGGAGCTGCATGTAGAAAGGAAAGAAGATATATGAGAACAATGTAAATGGCTCAATATGGTGATGAATAATGGTTAAATAATTAGTTTCACTCTTTTCTAATAATTTCTTTTGAGACAATCAATAAATTATTATAGTATCAAACACGCGGTGATCGCGAATCTGAGACAAAACTAAAGTCCCAATTTACTCTTTCCTTTCAATTTTATTGTCAAGATCAGAAATTTCTTTCTCCAAGTTGATTATATTTTCTTTAATTCTCCATCCAGGAAGAAGCTTTGTGGGATCAATCTTGTGATCTTCCAAACACCTTATCACAGATTTCAGAGCAGCTAATTGTTTTTCATTCGCTTCTTTCTGTACAAGACATCTGAGACAAAACTAAAGTCCCAATTTACTCTTTCCTAAGATTAAGGGTTCGTTTGGATACAACTTATTTTTGCTGAAACTGAAAACTAAAAACTGAAAACACTGTAACAAAATAATTTTTAAATGTGTGAATAGTATCGTGAGACTCATTTTTAATATTTTTTAACATGTGAACAGTGCTAAATAGTTCATCAACAGTACATAAACAGTACTCTTGTCCCCTAAAGCAGAAACGCGTGAAAAAAAAAAAAAAAAAAAAAAACATGAACGTGAAACGCAGCTTCAGTGGATCCAAACAGATACTAAGTTTTGGAACAACTTATAAATATACCAAATAATAGCTTCATTATACGCAAATTTAGTCTACAAGACTAGAATATTATGTTCTCAAATTTCAAAGCTTAAAATATAGCTAGGCCACCTAGACATTTTGAACGTCAGCTGAAGTAATATTAATATATGTCTCCATTTACGGTGTCAGAAAGGGAGAACAAAATGTAAACTAAAACACGTGAACCTTTTTCTGAGTGAACAAAGCCGTGGAAGTGAAACATGAGAATTCCAACAAGAATAGCCCCTATAAAGCTATATCGTCGTGAACCCATATCGAAGATTGCTGTAATCTTCTTTACAGAACTAAAAGGTAAAAGCCAAGCAATCTCCTTTAAAAAAGTTCAAACTGAGAGCTTGTTTAAAGATCCCCTATAACCTTATTCTATTTTCTTTGGGAGCTATAATGATGTTATATTTTAGTGAAAATGTTAATGAGAAACCCCCATATATATATAATTTAATGATTCAATTGGATGAAATTTGCGTCCATGCAAGTGCAACCTAAACGTGAGCTCCTTAAGACTTATGGCTTGTTTGGATGGAGGGGGGAAGGAGGGAGAGTGGAGGGTAGTAGAGTAGTATTGGCTAAAAATGAGCTAATTTTGTGTTAAATCTACTCTACTCTACTCTACTCCCCCTCCCTCTCCCTCAATCCAAACGGACCATTAGAGTAAGATTTGGGATTTCTTATTCTTTTTTTCGAGAATCCAATTTGTGATTTCTTACTTAAAAAAAACAATGCATCAATGACTTGGGGATGGCTTTTTGGCTTTAGTGAATAGCATATATACGTACACGTCTACATAATTGAAATGAGAGACAAAAAAATATATACAAATTTGTGACTGTAATAACAGTCTTTATCATGGCATTCTTCTATTATCTCTTTGATGATGCCAATTAGGTATGAAAAAATTCAAGAGGGAATTTGGCTTTGAAAATGCCGAATTAGGAAAGCCAAATTCAATCACATTTTCTCTCTTGCCTAATTCGGCTATATGAAAGCCAATTTATAGGTATCAATTTTTTCTCTCCACTTTTTTTGATAGGGTAGGGGGATTTAGGTAGGGGAGAGAAACCAATTCTTATTTGAATACACACTTGCCCACTTTGATACAACTTGCATATTTATTAATGTGCAATTGAATTGCATTATTCACACACAAGTCCATTAATAATTGGTACTTAGTAAAAAGTAATTCAATAACCACTTATCACGTGTCTAAGTTGTGTCCAAGTATATGGGCAAGTATATGGGTTAGCCCCATAATAGGACCCACCTGTAGCTCTCACCCTCATGAAAGAACTTGGAGTATTGTCCTGGGACTACCTTGCCTAAACTTCAATAGAGTACTCCAAGTCTACAAGCCCTTGTTCTTTAATTCGGGGGCAAGTGGATTCTAATTTTTTTTTTTTTTTTTTTAAATGGTGGCATATGGGCAATATAGTTCACAAAAGACCATAATGCTCCAATCCTAAACCCCATGCATGGTTGGGTTTGATGTAATGACATAGTACAATCTACTGGGCCTACTTTCACCAATATGAGTGCTGGGGACCTTTGGGCTTGACCGACACACTCCTTTGTTAAAGAGAACAAGTTAAAAAAGCAATGCAATTGGAACTTGGAAGTATTTTCTTTGATTGGACTTTGGAATCGACCTCTTACAAGTCTGTGAAAAACCACATACATGGTGGAGCGGACATAGGATACCATCTTGTTGAAATTGGGGCAGTTGAGGTTGAAATTGTCTTCTAGATACGCTTCTTTAAGAGTTATATTTTAGGTTCTCTAATTAAAAAAAAAAAAATCAATTATATTGTTGTATTTATCTATAAGTCACGTGATTGAATTTAATTGTTTTTGCGAAAGATAATATTGTTTGTATTATATTGGTCAATACAATCACATGATTAAATTTGAACGCGCTACCTAAGATAAAGCACATAAGAAATCATAACTATGTTTTACCTTTTTTTTTTTTTAATTTTGATAGTTAGGGAGGAGGATTCCACCTATTATAAGTTGGAGTTTATGATTATTTTTTTTTTTTATAAGTTGGAGTTTGAGTTTTTGACTTTCTTCATCACTTATTAGGAAGATTTAAAAAGAAAAATAATTATGCTATAAAGTAAAGCTCCACAAAAGTCTTTTAGGGAATATGGTCAGATGGCGATGATTTTGCTAATAAAGTAATAATGTCTCTCTTTCTTTTTTTTGACTCCTATCACCTATGCACCGAATTTTTTTTTTGAGTCCATGTATTGGTTAGGAAGAAAAGAAGGTAAAAAGAAAGTTAAGAGGGGAAAAAAATCTTCATATGCGTGTGTTATGGACAAAACAGCTGCTTTTTTTTTTCTCTCTATTTATTTATTTTTTAAGTTTTTTTAATTTTGCTCTAGACCAAATAGCACTGTCACATTCATCTTTATCTCACTTAATAGTCACACTGTGTGGAAGGAGCCAGAATGTCTTGGATTAGATATGACTTGATTAATTTAAGGCCACTTAAAAGTGGATAAAAGAGAACCCAAAACCATGCAACCAAATGAGAACTGAATTTGGTTCATCATCATCATCTATTCAAAACGTGTAACATGCTGTTTATATGCTTGTAACCTTCATGGTCTTGGCAGAGATTGCAAGAAACAAGCTTCTGGAAATGGATCCTAGTAACAGTGGGAATTATGTTCTCTCCACAAGTGCTTATGCGAGTTCAGATAGATGGGATGATGTTATTAAAATGAGAGAGTTGATGGTTGAAAGCAATGTCCAGAAGCCATTTGGTTGTAGTTCCATCGAAGTAAATGGTACAAAATTGTCTAACTCCCAAGACCTGTGCCTTATTCAATCTTAAATGAGGAACCATCATGTATGGCATCTCAAACTATGAACCTCACCAGAACATTCATTTAGTGCATTGGTAGTGTTAGTAAAACCAAATGAGTATTAACCATAGCACTAAATATCTGGAGGTCTGGACCTTACCCACAAATCAACCTGTTTGCCGCTGGGACCAAGATGTTTTTTGTTTTATCAAATTGTCAGCTGTGTTGGTGCTGGAAATTATTTTGGTGAGGGAACCAACGGCGTTTGGGATTTTGGATTCTTTTGAGAGAACAAATTCTGATGGATGTGCCCTGCACAGACTTAAAATTGGGTTGCATCATATGAAACAAACAAAGAAATGAATTGAAATAAATCAGAGCTAGGACAACCATAATATAAACTTAAACTTACTATGGATTCTAGTTAACTTAATTGATAAATTTTTTTATGGTAGAATAAGAGATTTTGGGTTCAATTTCCGTTTATATCAAAAACCAATTTATATATTAATTTGATACTAATGAGTGTAATCATCATAAGCCGACGTTATGGAGTAGACTCTATAAATAATAATAATAATAATATAACGTAGTTGTCTATGATTCAATCTATGTACAAAAGGACAATATAAACTTTAGGTTTTTATTGCCAACATGACAAAGCTGATAGGTGCTTTTCC
The DNA here is from genome assembly GCA_030021035.2 of Notholithocarpus densiflorus. Lineage (NCBI taxonomy): Eukaryota > Viridiplantae > Streptophyta > Magnoliopsida > Fagales > Fagaceae > Notholithocarpus > Notholithocarpus densiflorus. Next base: position 4,778,084 of record JARYZH020000017.1, read on the forward strand.
TCCCATTATTTTGTTGGTATTGATATTGAACTTCAGTTTTTGGTTTATTTTTTAATGCTGGTAGGAAATTACCTACAAACAAATGAATCATCAATAGCCAAAAAGCATATAAGAAAGAAACAGAAGTCATTATGCCTATAAATTAATAAACTAATAAATGACTTTTCCAGAAAGTTGGAACAAATTCTGTAGTAATTAACAATTCAAAGTAGTACTTAAAGTCATATTTTGCATCTAGCTTACCAATTCTACAAGACCACTAAACTCAAGGTGACTTTTTACACTAGTTAAGAACAAAACCAAAGGCAAAGAAGTTGTTAGCCGCCATGAATTATTAGTCACACCATCGCCAAAGGGAAAGTTAAAAAACATAATAAAAAAAAAAAACACACAAAATACAAAAGTTTTAATTCCTTTGATAATTCATTCTTTAAGTGATACAAGCTTGTATGGGAAAATTAGGCCTTCTCTATAACCAAAAATCAATACTAATAGCCCATGAACTTATTAAAAAGGCCATCATGTTCATCACCATTTACATACACATAAAAACAAAAACAAAAAAGGTATGTTCACAAAAAACAAGATGGAAAGAAAAGAAATGGTCCCTATAATTTCCACTTCTTTTGAGAGTCTAATTCTCCATATTACATATTTCATGTTGGAATTGGAAAGGCTTATTTACCAAGAGTCTGATAGCTCAATGATAATCTTCAAAAACAATTCCTCTGCAAAAGAGAACGTAGGTTCAAATCTCCTTTCTCTCTCTCTTGTCATAAGAAAAAAGAATGCAAAGACTTATCTCCCTGAAAACTACTTCAACATCGATCATGAGCTGCTTGTCTGGGAGGGAGTGATGATCTTGATGACCAGTCCAGGGAACACATCATCCGGGTCATGGATATGCGGGTTACGCTCCACGATAAACGGGTCGCCGCACTTGTCGCTGATGGTGTGGAGGGTCTCACCCTCTCCCACCACATAGATTTCATCACATGGCCGGTTGTTCAAGAACTGGTTCCCTCTCACAGCACTACTTTCATCAGTGACAGTTTCCCTTATAGAGGCCAACAAGATCAAACCTAACAAGGTTATGGCACAATACCATGATGCTGAATCGGCTATGGATATTGATGCCTTCATGGCTTTGGTTGTTGAAGAGTTTGCCATGAAAAAATATGGGTTTTGAACTTTTGATGAAAAGTGTTTTTAGAGTGTATATATATATATGGAAAGTTGTGTGTCTCTCTAGTCTATAAATATGTGTGTGTCTGTCATATTATATATTATGCAAAAACACATACACGTATAGAGGGAGGGGTCGTTGGCCGTTTGCGTTGGAAGTAAGTTGGGTTAAACGACTTGACCTGGTTCTAGTCTTCTAATGTTTGAAATTTGAAGGTTAAAATGAATCACTTCCATACTCAGCAAATTGCTGAAAATGACCTTAATGATATTTTTCAAGGATTAGGTATTTGGTTTTGCAGAGAATAGGAAAGCTCAACTAGTTATTATAGATTTGTATAAAAATTATGACATGTGGGTTGTCTATAATAAGCGAGTTAGATACGTTTCACCTTATATTTAAAGATATAATGAGAAGTTTGACAAGTGCAATTAAATTTTTTTTTTTATATATAAGTTTTTGAATATTGTTGCTAGCTTGAAGTGCAAATTATTGAAACATATAGAAATAATGTATTTGGTGAAACAACTTTTAGGATGAGAAACATTTGTTATACAGATGTTCATGTAGTAGGTAGAGTACCCAGTAGATATACATACACATAATTGGGTGTTAGAAAATAATTCTAGTGGTCAACCAATTATAATAGAATTTGCATGCTAATCATGATGCTCTAATCTTATATTAGCAGTGCCAAAACAGAAAAAATTATGTTGAAGGGTCCTATAACATGGTTATGAATTTGATGAATGATGATCAATAGAATTATATTATATTGAGGTTGTGGAGTGAAATCAACTTTCAGGAAAAATATGAACACATATTAAATGAATTCAACAGATACCCATCATCTTTTTTTCTCAGGACACAATTAAAAGATCAAGCTAACAGACAGCATGGGTTTGCAAATTAAGAATATTCATTCCAATCCTATGCTAGTAGTCTAGTACACAATGTTTCACATTTTATAATCTCTTTCCTGCCGTGTCATACTTTTTTTTTGCCTTCAAAAGCTACTAGAAAGGATACCGTGATATAGGTCATTGTCAAATTAAAAACACACCATATACTACAAAATTAACTTTTTAAATCTTAGTAATATTTAAAATAATTCAAATGACCATTTTTTTATAATGTTTGTCACTTTAATTAGACAAATAACTGAGTCAACATGAACAACATATGAGTCAAAACATAATTATAATAACGGATTCTCGTCTAACACATATGTTCATAGAGTTATTTTTTGTCCTATAAAAGTTGTGGAAATATAAATTTTTTTTTTTTTTAAAGGTTAGTTGTGTCGTTTTAACTACCATGAGATTTTTTTTTTTTAAGTCAATTTTATGACATAGGAAGTGTGTTTATGTTTAATAATGGCTCATAATTGAGGGGGTCTATTTGCATTTAACCCTTAAATAAATGAATTTAGGTATATAATGAAAATGGGCATATTAGAAATTTCATAATAACATATTGAGGAGAAAGATAGAGAGGTGGAAAAAATATTCCATTTGTGTAGAGAAGAGGCAAATTGCATGAAAGAGTTGCGGTCTCCCCCACTCACCACCCATGGGAAATACTACAAATTTCAATCATCATTCATAAACTTATAATCAAACATTCAAACCCAAATGAACAACTAACCTAACCCAAAAGCCAGGGAATATCGACTTTGCCTCTTGGCGTGCTCAACCAAAATTGGCTTTATGAGATAAGTCATAAGCTGACCAAGTCATTCACACGTTCAGATTAGGATTTGGGGACCAAATCAACGCTTGGAACCAAAGGTCCAAGAGCCATCGTTCTCGATTTAGTGAATTCCATGGTTAAAACTGAAAAAGTTACTACATATTGGAGGGTTGTGATCAATGATTAAAATTTTGGAAAGTTTCACTATTTGGATTAAATGGGTTGTAGAAAGTGAAGTCAGAAGAGGTATTCGGGGTCGGTTTTAGATGTAACAAATGGATGTGGCTGGAAAATTATGGTCAGAATGATTGTGATATTTTTGTCCAAGGATATTATATTTAAATTGATTTTTTCCCATCATTTTATCAAAAATGTTTATTATGGACTAAAAAAAGGGTAGAATAAATCTTAAAACTCTGACCTCATAATAAAGAGACCACAATATTTTTTTTAACAATTAAAGAGACCACAATTGGGAGAAAGCTTATCAAAAAGGCTAAAAATAGAAATCCCCATATGCTACAGTTGTAATATTTTTATTTTTTATTGCTTGTAGTTTGGTGCCTTCAAGCTTTTTTTTGTTTTTTTTCCCTCTCAAGCATTGATGGAGACACTACAAAACACGCAGGTCTTAGGCCGCGTTTAAAAAAAGGTGGCTACAGACAATGAAAATAATATTATTACATATGTTAAAATAGACAATGAAATGCACGTTTTTTTTTCACATGATTCTACACTGGACTATGCCTAATTAATGGCGGTCCAAATCATACTTGAATTAGACCTGTTTTTTTAAGGCCTTGAATTGGAGCTTTTAATTTCTAATAAATGCTAAAATTAAAATTTTGATCTTAAGCCCATGCATGCTTCAAATTAAGTAGCCTTTCTGGATTTTTTTTTTTTTTTTTTTTTTTGATGAAATCTTTTCTGGATATTGGTGTATCACATTGTGTCCATTTCAAAAAATTTAAGCTGATGTTTCTAATTTTCTATAACTCATTTCAGCTTTGTAAAAGGAGGGGGAAAAAGCTGCCCTCTGTCCCTCGCCGGAGCTACATCGGGCCGATCGGCGAGCTCCATAGACGTCGACGCCGTGCCCTGTCCCTTCCGATCGGCGAGCTCCTCCTCTCTCCTTCTTCTTCTTCTTCTGCTTCTTTTTCGTTTTCTTTTTCGCTCTTTCGTTTTCTTTCTCTCCTCCCTGCTTCTTCTGTTTCTTTTTCGTTTTCTGTCTTCTAGTCAGTTCATTTTTACTTTTCTAAAACTTTTTTATATTTCCTCTTTGTTGTTTTGTGTGTCTTCTGCCAACCTCCACGTGAAAGTCACTTTCAAACATTTAATTACAAATTTTAACTATTGAGTACCATATGTTAGTGTCACGATATCTTTGATATGCCCTTGGTCCAAAAGAAAATAATTTATATTATTATTTTGACTATTATTTTTAGTATTAGTATTATTATTTGAATGTAGCCTATTTAAATTTTGATCTATACTCTAAATATTTTATGTGTATTATTGTACTACTTTAGGTGTTAGTTTACTTATTTGTAGTTCTTATATAATTTAAATTCTAGACATAAACGTATTTTATGTCTAAAAATATTTAAAAATATGCTTAAATATAAAATTTAATTAATTATTTAACCGCCGTATCCCCGTCGTGTCATGTCCTTATTTTTCAAAAATTGCCGTATCCTCGTATCCGTGTCCGTGTCCGTGTCGTGTCCGTGTCCATGCAACATAGCTAGGCTGATGGGGGAATGTGCATACTAGCAACCATAGTGGCTTCTATGTAGTAAGTTAGGCAACGTTTGAAAGAATATTAGAAAGTAACGTCTCGAGTTTTAGAAACTCAAGATCTACATTAATAATCGAGTCTCAGAGACTCACTTTGTGCTCGCTTTGTGCTGACTGAGTTGGACAAAATGCCACCTAGATCTCGAGTCTTAAAGACTCGTTTTGTACAAAATAAAAATTGAGTCTTTAAGACTCGATTTCTACTCAGCAAAATTTGCATAGAGTCTTATAGACTCGAGTTCCATGGGGCAAAATAATAAAAACGCGCATAACACTCAGCCCGTATTTAATAACACAGCCTTCTCACCCAAAAACAGAGCATCATCACTAAGTCTCTCAGCCTCACTAACTCTCACCCTCACTAACTCTCACTCACCCATAAGTCTCACACCACATTGCCTCTCACTCTCACTCACTACATTGCCTCTCTCACTGCTCTTCCCTCTCATCAAATTCATATCTCAGGTAAGAGTTTTTTGATTTGATTGAATTTGTAGTTGGGTATTAGTTGTCTATGGGTGTGGGTTAAAGAGTTTGACTATTTATTTTATAGATAGTTAACATAACTTAGTTAATTTACCAATATTGTGAGACCCATAGAACTTTGTTTTTTTAGTGTTAATTTTTTGAGTATTTATTTGCATAGTTTTTGTTATCAAAATTTTATTCATCATTTCTAGGCTTTTATTTTTATCATGATCTTACAAGTTTTTTTGACTTTATTCATCATTGTTTTGGGTATGAAATGGGTAGTGAATGAATGTAATGAATGGGTATCATAATCAAACTCCTGAAAGTAATTCTTAATATGCACTGACCTATAATACATGACTGTATAAGGAATTGATCATTATAAAAAATAAATAAAATAAAAAAAGTTATAAGAATTGGTCATTTTGGAAACAATTTGGTATCACCGTAATGACATTTAAGCCTTAAGGATATGGAATACTTTGGTCTTGTTAATTTAATATGTTTTGTTAATGCTCCACTAGATATGTTTCAAATTTGCTTCTGAAGCCAAACTTAGAACCATGGGTACCACAAGTTACATAATGGCTATAAAACTAGTAATTACTTATGAAAATTCTGGCTTGAATATGTTCAACCTTAAGATCACATTACTTTTTTTTCCCGCACTTTACGACTATGTGATTTAACTAACATAGTAACTTGACTTGAACAGATTCACAATGCCTGAAATTGATATAATCTTATACCACGGTGGTCCGTTTAAGAATGCCAATACGAACAAGGGATTGCCATTTGAAGGGCCGGGTATAAAGACATATTATACCCAAATTGATCGTAGGTTGAAAACCCTTGATGAATTGAAGAAGATTGTCATAGAAGAGTTGTGTGAGAATCTTGTTGTGCACAACATACAAATTACTTATCGTATGCCAAATGAAATCCTAAAGCACCGGATTAATTACAAGTATATGGTGATAGAAATAGACAAACATGTAAAGATCATGTTTGACAAGTTGGAGAGAATACCTAAAGTAACTAACATTGAGTTGTACATACAGTTGGAGCCGCGTGCAGTCTGGCAAGAGGATATCCAACAAACAGCCACAAGCTTACAGGTTACGGTTCCGGATGCTCAATATGAGTATTTTACACATGTAGAGGATGATGATGTTCATGCCGATAGTGATGATAATGGATGATGATGACGACAACTATGTTGATGAGACTACTGCCATTAACAATGATGATGACGATGATGATGACAACTATGTTGATGAGAATATTGCCATTAACGGTGAAGATTTTGTCGATAGAGATAAGTATGAAGACATGATTGACAGAGGGGATTTGGGGGACTTTGAGAGGGACATTGATGACGATGAGACATTGGACGGTAATCAACCTAATGCAGACAATGTAATTAGTGTCCAAAACATTACGAACACAATCCCTGCCTACGCACCTCCTGCATTGTCATTCTCTGCAAATACTTGGAAAAATATGGTTGATCCTTCACATATTGAGATGCCATTTGTATCTACTTGGAGAGAGGGGGTGAATTTGTGCAAAGGGTTGACTTTTGCCAATAAAGAGGAGGTAAAGCGCATATTAACAATTTGTGCCCTCAAGGAAAACAAACATTTTACGATCACTAGGTCGACAACGAAAAAACTTTGTGCGAAATGCGTGCATAAGTCATGCAAGTGGTATGTCTGCGCAGTTATGAAGCCCAATCTCCACGAACTATGGATGGTCACCGTGTATGTGGGTCCTCACACGTGTATACCGATTGGGGTGCGAAATGATGATAGAATGATGAGTTGTAATTTTATTGCATTAAACATCCATCAGAAGTTATGTGAGGATCACACTACCCAGTTAAGCATCTCAAATCTATGATAGAGATGAAATATAATGGCCATAAACCTTCTTACTACAAGGTATGAGATGCGAAACAAAAGGCGATTACGAAGATGTTTGGGAATTGGGAAGAGTCTTACCAAAGGTTGCAAAAGTTGTTAATGGCATATATTGATCAGGACCCAACTACCCAGGTGTTCCATCGTATCACACCCACCGATGAAGATGACACCGTATTGTTGCATTATGTGTTTTGGTCTTTCGGTCCATGCATATCAGGATTTAAATACTGCAAGTCGGTTATTAGTATTAATAGGACCCATCTGTATGGTAAATATCAGGGAAAGTTGTTGGTCGCAATGGCAACCGACGCTAACAAAAAGGTATTCCCTCTCGCCTTTACTGTTGTGGATTGTGAGTCAGGGTTCAGTTGGAGGTGGTTTTTACAGTGCCTCAGAGAAACGATTGGCCACGTGATACCTGACGACGGCATTTGCATTATTTCTGACCGACATCTCGGTATCAAAAACGCCATTGCAAACTGGCCTAGAGGGGATGATGGAAGAACACGGGTATTTCATAGATATTGCCTTCGACATGTTGCTAGCAACTTCAACACCCATTTTCAGAACTCAACTCTAAAGTCAGCGGCGTTGAAAGCGGGATATGCTAGTCAGGTAGTTAAATTTGATACCATAATGGAGTCCATTAAGCAGGTGGAAATTGAGGTCATTAGGAATAAGAAGAAGGTGACGGGGAAGGATGGCAAGGAAAAGAATCAAGATTATCTTCCATACACATACCTAATGAGCGAGTCTGTGGATATGTGGACCCAGTCACATGATGGTGGGAGACATTTTGGGGCAATGACAACCAATATATCAGAGTGCTTCAATGGTGTACTAAAAGGTGCACAGGGCCTTCCTATTGCCGCTTTGGTTGAGTTCACTTGAAACAAACTTGTTCAATATTTCCATGACCGGCGCAAAGAATACCATTATGAGTTGTCAGAGGGTAAGAAATGGAGTGAATATGCCTTATCCACGTAGGATGGAAATAAGCGTAAATCTGAGAAACACTATCTCAAGCCATTTAGCAATGAAAGAGTTGATATTTCAAGTAGTTACCCAACTCAACACGTGTAGCGCAGGAGGGGGAAATCACAGTTGTGAAGTTCGATTACGGGAAAGAACATGCAGTTATGGGAAACGACAAAACATAGGGATCCCGTGTTCACATGCAATTAGAGTATGTGACCATTTACATATTGATTCGACCACATATATTCACCCATGTTATGGTTTGAACAATGCCCTTAACACTTATGAGCATGCATTTGTGATTCCTAAGTCACAGTCATTGTAGAGGGATCCCATGGGGTCAAAGTGGTTGCCTAATCCAGCATTGTTGCAGGCCAAAGGTTGACCGGTGAAGTCAAGAATAAGGAATGAGATGGATGGAGTGAGGAATAAGGATCGAGAACTGGGATGGCGGAGGGAGGACGCAGATTTGATAAAGAGTCAACCCAAGCAGACATGTGGACTATGTCATGCTTCTGGGCATAACCGTAGAAAATGTCTGCAGTCCCGTGACGCTTCCACAAGCAGTCATGTTCCACACTAGGTAGGTAGATGGCAAAAAGTTATGCATCGATTAAATAATTGTTGTTCATTCGATGTTTACCTAATATTTACTATTTTGTCTCCTAATGTGATTACTCTACGTTTTTCAGGCATGCTTCCATGGACGACGTTTTTGTCGTGCGGACTGCCAATCTTAGGAAAAGTGACTACGTTGTATTGGCTCTATGTGAACTTTTTGGTTTTTGTTGAATGTACTTGTAATTCTCTATCCAATGTACCTTTATGAAGATTGTGATTTGAGTAGTATGGTTAGAACTGCAAATTAAGCGTGGTTGGGCATGTTTAGAATGTTGATATATTGAGAATGCCTTTTGCTGCGATGTAAGTGCATTTGCATTGTAAAACCATGTTTATGTAGAGAGCGTAACAGTTTCTATAGTTTGGTGCCTATTGAATTTGCCTTTTGATGTAATTTAAGTGCATTTACATTCTCAGCTTCTCTGCCTCTCAATGAGTGTTTATGGATTACATTCTCAGCTTCTCTATCTTTGTTTCTCAGCAGGTGCATGCACACATTTCAGTTTCTAGTTTGCCTGCATGTCTAGGAAAAAAAATAAAATAAAAATTTCCCAGTTTTTGGTTTGAGGAATGAGCAGAGAAAAAAAAAAAAAAAAAAAAAAAAATTCCCAGTGGAACTCGAGTCTATGAAACTCGAGTTCCACTGGAAAAAACAGAGCAAAACAGAGCAATCTCTCGGTCTAAACAGAGCATTGATCTTTTGGATCTCAAGAATTAAATAGTCGAGTTCTTCTTCAAATATTTTTTAAGAATCTCAAGTTTCAAACACTCGAGTTCTTTTTCTTTTCTTTTTTTGTGATTTTTTTTTTTTAAATCTCACTCTTTTTTTTTCTTTTGTACAAATGAGCTTTTTTTTCAAATGTAAGTATTATGGTTTGAGGAATGAGCAGAGCAAAACAAAACAAAAAAAAAAAATTTCCCAGTGGAACTCGAGTCTATGAAACTCGAGTTCTACTGGAAAAAACAGAGCATCTCTCGGCCTAAACAGAGCATTGAGCTTTTTTGATCTCGAGAATTAAATAGTTGAGTTCTTCTTCAAATATTTTTTGTGAATCTCGAGTTTCAAACACTCGAGTTCTTTTCTTTCTTTCTTTTTTTTGTGATTTTTTTATTTTTTTAAAGTCTCACTTTTTTTTTTCTTTTGTACAAATGAGCTTTTTTTTCAAACGTAAGTATTGTGAACATAAGTTGATGGAGGTTATTGATCATGATATTGTTATTTGTAAAAAAACTACTAAAATTGTACAAGAAGAAGCTTATTTTTCTCTCAAAAAAAGAAGAAAAGAAAATAAGAAGCTTATCTAGCCTTTAAAATTTAGGCGCGTACAAAAAGTTAATCTGGTTTTGATTTAATTATATTTATAGTATATGTATGTGCTATAGAGTATAGAGAGAAAAAGACATAACATAATTATATAATATTTTTAAAAAATTAGAAAAAGCTTATTCTTTTTCATAAAAAAGCTTATTTTTATAATTCTATAGATCCATTTATTTTAAATTATTTGTTATTCTTCTATTGATCCAATTTTACTATCAATTTTCATATTCTAATATTATATTCTTTATCGATTTGATTCCTGCGCGATACACTTTTAATCGAAAGAGTTTTACCAATTCCAAGAGGTTTTACTTATAAATTTGAAAATTGGATCCTTTCGATTTTTATATGGAAAATATACTTATGAAGCTGTTTCAACTTATTAATTAACACTAACCCTAGATCAATTCCCTTAAAAAATGAATCAATACTTTTTTTTACTCGAGCTCCATTAAGATCATGTACTATTTACATCCCAACCCCCGACCTCAAAAAGGAGGGTTCTAGTGAAAAAACACAAACAATGTCGAGCCAAGAGCACCCTCATTCCTATCTAATTAATATAAAAAGAAAATGATGGATGTAAGAATCCACAGACGACCATATCCCTCAAGTCGCATGTTGCTTTTAACCACATCGTTTTAAACGAAGTTTTACCATAACATTTCCTAGTAGGTTGCTGTAAACAGTATGTAATTGATTCCATTATGGACTCATGAATAATCATTGGTTCGTTCGGTACATAGTAATCCATACTTTTATGAATGGGTAATTTCTCAAGAAGTATCAACACGAATTAAATTTAACCCCATATAACATATATAATATATAATATATAATAAATATTTTTTTAATATTTTATTTTATTTTTTCTTTAGAATTATAATCTAAATAAATACTTGATGATACTATATTCCATCAATAAACAAGTGAATACAAGAATGCATGTAATATGGAATAAATCTGATCTTGGCGGTGGTACTGTCTTACAAGAATTCCTTCTCAACTTAAATGCTAAAATTCTCTCAAACTATCATTACAGAATCCTGGAATGAAAATTCAAACTTAAAATCACATAAATTATTAGGGGAAATCAACAAATTTGATGGAAGTGACCAATTAACTCTCATATGCAGTATTTAATACTAAAAATATAGAAAGGTAATTAGCCAGCAATCTTGTAGCTGGGGTTGACTAGATTATCCAAGCCAGCGACTACTTGAATCGACTCTATGACCCCACCAACCTTAACATCTGCCAAATAATCCTCATTTTCTGTCACATAACCAAACACTGCGTAACGACCATCCAATATGTTGGCATTAATAGGAGTTAATTCACTTTCTTTCAGTAGCCAAAATATCTGGCTGGATGCAGAATTGTCCTCAAATTCCTGTCAACAAAATTTAAAAACAATATCTAGTTAGCCTTTCTATCATATTAACAAAATCATTGCATAGACATAGAGAACAGTAATGTTGGAAGTTCAAATTCTCACATCTCTTGCAATTACACAAGCAAGATATAAAAAAATAATTTAGTTGATGATGGTGTGCATGGCAGTTGAACCAGTAAAGTTTCTTTACCAAGGTAGCTGAAAAACATGATATTATCCCCTAGGTACAAGTGAGAATCATATGCATTTAACTTGGGATGCATTACCTCTTTGAATTTCCATCCCATCATAGAAGTGCCTTTCCACCAAGTCTATGAAATTCCCAGAAGTTACAAGTGCATTATAACCGTCTAGAACTACCAGGAAGACACATTCATCTAGGTTAGGATTGTCCTTAACCTTGACCTTCATCTCCACAGTTGCTCGCCCCTTCAATAAAGGCATATTTCGGTATTCTTCAGGCACTTCATACGGGAAGCCATCCACCATATCCTCTTCAACACTGCAGAATTATTTTATGTGAAATTTTTTTTGAAAAATAGTCTCTTAAAAAAAAATGTTTTGTATCGAAACTTCACAATTTGCAATTTTAGTGTAAGTGTTCATACTTAAGTTGTGTTTCAAAGCCATTTCATACTTAGTGCAATCTGAAGTTGTGTTTCAAAGCCATTTCAATGCAAAATGTGTTATAATCAATTTTAGTGCAAAATGTAATATTTTAATGCTTAAAAAAATGTTTATAAAGAGAGGCTATTCTCCCATAAGATTTTACCATTATTTGTAACTAGCCATGCCCCCCCCCCCTCCCAAATTTTTTTAAAACTCTTCTATATTACATAAAACTAAGGACTCCTGACTACTTTGTACTTAAATGCTCAACTACGACTAGTCATAGACCTGGTACTCGTTGGAGATAATGATGTGTAGAATTTTAAGCGTAAAACAATACACTAAAAGACAAACTCAGCAACACCAACTGACCAACACAGTGACACACCAACAGATAAAGTAAAAAAAAACAGGGGCAAATAAATTGAATAATTATAAAGACTTAAAGAGAGACAATCAGTTCAAAAAGAAAGAGAGCTCTCTCTCTCAGAATGGAACAGTACACACTCCACAGCAAAACCCAAAGATTAAGAGAGAAAAAGAGAGAGAAGTAAAGTGTAAAATACCTTGAGTTAGGCCTGAGGGGTGGCGCCAAGGGCTGCGGCAGCACGTCGAGGCGTCGGAGGCGAGGAAGGATTCGAGGCCAAGCGTCCGTGTCGCAAGCTCTGATCTGATCAGACCGATCTCCGATGCCCGATCCAAGCTCTGTTGCTCGAGTTTCAGGCGGAGGCGCCATTGCCGCGTCGCCCCTATGTGCTTGATGATGAGGTTTCAGGCGGAGGCGTAAGGCGTTGCCACGTTGTTGTTGATGAGGTTTTTTTCCTTAGGTTAGGTAAGGTTTCTGATTTTAGGTTCTACTTTTACCATTTGATGATTGAGGCGGACCCGTATTCGTATTGGGTTTTGGTTGGTTTTTTTTTTTTTTTTTTTTTTTTTTAGAATACGTTTGGGTTGGGCCTGTTGGGTATTTGTTTAGGATTGATGTTGGGCTTTTTTTTTGGGCTTGCTCTGTTACATTTTTTTTTTTCAGATTCTCTGTTACAATTTTCTTTTTTTTAAAGATTTTAGTTTTAAAAACCCATAATAATTTTGTTATATTTGGTTTGGCCCCTAGAAAAAATTACTAGCTTCATTACTGATGATAATGTATTAAGAAATTTTTTGTTTTTTTGTTTTTTTTTTTTTGTTTCTATATTAGTTGATAGTTTGTTAAATACTAAATGAACGCTTATAGAGAGTCTTTTGACTAAATATTGCTTAAATTTGAGTTTATTTGTGATATATGTACTACAACATGAGGAGAGAGGTGAACATCAGCAATTATGTTGCCGGAATTGTGAGAAAAAGTAGGAGAGAAGGGAGAAACAATGTGACCAGATGGAGGAAAGAGAAAAGCAATTTCGACAATACCATTGCTCCCTAATTTTTGTGCATGTATTCGACTGCCCTATCAAGTGGTATCAGAGAAGACACACTCTGATTAGGGTTAATCTTTGTTGTGTTGATCCATTGACCCCTGTTTGTCATGGATAGAGGACAGTCATTAATTATACCTCCTTTATTTGATGACACTAACTATGCATACTGGAAAGTACGCATGAGAGCTTTCTTGCAGGCTTTAGATGAGAAAGTGTGACAAGCTGTTGAGATTGGCTGGACCAAGTCGAAGGAAGTGCTGGCCAATTGGGATGATGCTAAGATTAAGGCGACAAACTTCAACAGCAGGGCATTGAATGCTTTATTCAGTGCGGTCACTAATGAGGAGTTCAAAAAGATATCCTCTACTGAAACTACTAAGGAGGCATGGACTATACTCCAGACAACCTATGAGGGAATCAAGGCTGTCAAAGATTCAAAACTTTAGAGGCTCACTACAAGCTTTGAAGAAATCAACATGGAGGAGGTTTTGCAAGTCTTTGGTAAGAACAAACCTGACTTTGATGGGTTAAATCACCTTAAAATTGTAAGTATTCCCTAAAGATTCTAATTTTTCTTTATTTTCCTATACAATTTATATGTAATGTCTTTCGAAGATGAAATACTCACATCCATGAATATTCATGTCAATATTAGTTAATTGATCGAGTAAAAGCCATTTTCTATTGAGCTCATGATAGTCAGCATACTCATTTTTTGTTAGAGTTGGCACTTGGTAGTATAGACTATAGACCACTAATTTGAGTGCAAACCTCAAATTTGATTAGGTTTGTAGATCAAGTAATAAATTTTGTTTCAAATTTTATCAATCATAAATGAGCTTCAAAATCGAATACTCTTCAAGAGGAAAATTTAATGAACTTATTTTATTTTACTAAATTTTTTAAGAAATGCACTTTGGTAATAGTTGGTTATCCATGGCATAGGTAACCATGATATTGAATGAGGCTCTGAGGTTGTACCCACCAGCAACTTCACTACTTCGAATAGTTCACAAGGAAACCAAGCTAGGAAATTTGATTATACCAGCTGGAGTGGAGATTGCTCTACCAACAATCCTAGTCCACCATGATTATGAACTGTGGGGTGAGAATGCAAAACAATTTAACCCGGAGAGATTTTCAGAAGGCATTTCAAAGGCAACAAAGGGCCAAGTATCATTCTTCCCATTTGGTGGGGGTTCGAGGATATGTGTTGGTCAAAACTTTGCTCTAGAAGAGACCAAGATGGCTTTGTCACTCATTTTGCAGAACTTCTCATTTGAGACATCCTCATCCTATGCTCATGCTCCTTACTCAATCATAACTGTTCAACCTCAATTTGGCGCTCACGTTATATTACATAAGATATAGTACCACAAAGTTGTTCCAGTTAAGCAAGATTTATCACCATTGTGCCTCGTGGCTTATTTGGTGTTCTATTTATTATTTAGTGATTAAAAACTCATTTTCTAAAGAACAAGAAACAACATATTATGATTTCCACTCTATTATATTATGTTTGTGTTTCTACATCCATTATTGCATTAATTGAAGGAAACAATGTTGAATAATGTTTAAAATATATATAATTAGAAATATACATCATTATTATTGGTAAATTTTCATTTTTAAAGTATAATGTTAATTTTTTAATCCTACCCTAATTAAAAACCCTTTTACCGATTATAAGATCCCGATTTTAACAACTTTATTGCAAAGGCTAGAGTATATGATGCTAGTAGAAAATTAATGGATTTCCCTTAAGCGTTCTAAAATTGAAATATTACACATAGGGAGATAAAAATGCCATTGATCTCTTTGGACTCAGCCAAAAAACTAAGGAAAAAAGGGGAAGAAAATGAATTCTCCGAACTGAAGCAATTTATTTAAGAAATGCCAACCAAATTTTCTAAGCACCCTTCTACAAATCAACCACCTTCTTCCATGAGTCTCGGCTCGATATCACGTCCCACCATCTCCCCACATTTTCTCTTGAAGTGAATGAATTGCCCTTATTAGTGTCGCTGACCAAGTACTGAGTGTTGGGCAAGTGTGAAAGATCAGCCAAATAAAATTCATCACTAGCCAAGAACCGAGCCTCCCCGAGCCTCTTTTCATAGATGTCAAGCACTTTCGACAGCTTCTCTTCATTCTGCCTGAAAACTACTTTGTCTTGCTTGATATTCATTCGAGGCGCGAATGCAAGTTGAAACACCTGTTGGGTCCCAAATAATATTATTACAAATATAAGCAATCCAAAATAACAATTACACACAAGAACACAAAATTTACGTGGAAAATCCTTTCTCTTTAAAGGGAAAAACTACGGGACAAACTTCGAATAATTTCACTATGATCAAATCAATTACAAAAATTATTGTGTATGTTTCTCGGCTAAAGAAAAATCCCTCTTATTTTTCTTTATTCACTCACTCACACTAATTATCTCTTTCAAATGTGACAACACTTTGCTCTCTCATTTTTATTTTCTTCTCCATGCACAACTCTCTCTTGGCTGTCTTCTTTTTCTCTAAGCTACTCCCTCTTGGCTGCTATCTCTTCTTTTTCTTTCTTGTACGGCTTTCTCTTTCTTTGCTCTTGCACATACTCTCTTTATGTCTTCTCAAAGGCGGTAGTACCTTGCTATCTGCTTCCTCCTATGTTCCTCCCAAGGGAAAATCCCCTTTCTCTCTCTTGATACAAATGTAGCGGACCTCTAAATGCTCTTTTAGTTGCTTTCGGAGCATCAGGAAGATTCATATATATGTTTGATTGAACCTGAGGATCCGGTGATGGCTTGATGGAATTCTCATTTATGGAGAATTGACTCAAATGCAATTTACATTTTAGCCTAAAAAAAAAAAAAAAAATTAACACTTTGACTGACTCACTGAATGCATTGGTTATTTTTTTGACCCTCAAAGTTATTAGTATTGGTATTAACTAATATACCAAATATATTAGGCATTTGGAACAAATGGATTGCCCATTTAATTTTGATGTACAACCTTGTGCTGAATCAATCTTCTGTGCTTTTTTTAATCTTTTTTCTTTCTTTCCATACTACAAGTTTTAATTGTTCAATTAAATGCTATAATAATACTTAAATGTATTAATTAATAGATACATGGACCCTTCCATAAAAAAATAAAAATATTTTAACCAAAAAAATATAAAGTATAAACAAAGAAAAGAGAACACCAAGAATTTACGTGGTTCGGCTTTTGGACTACGTCCACGGGTGGCAACAACAAGAAATTTCACTAACAAATTTGGAGAATACAAAATGATGTAGAGACATTCTCACAAAACTCAAACCCCAATACACCCAAAATTATTCTCTCTCAAAGACAAAGTTTACTACCTCCATAAAATGTTTGGGATTGAATACAAAATTTGAGGCTAAACCTAAAATAAGTAAAAGATTTCCCTTCTCTGGAATTCTTGCACAGCACTCATTAAAGTGGTCTCTCACTATGACCTTTTGCCACACCTTTTTGTATCACCCAACTTGTTAGACTCGCCACACAAATCAAATAAGAGAGCAACATATATATATATATATATATATATATATATTTGACTAAGAGAGAATACGAATCATCTGTACCATTTTTTTTTTCTACCAAATTTCCACCATTTTTTTTTTTTTTTTGCTGTCCACCAATTATGATATGTCACATGTTCTCTTTTTTTCCATTTTAAAATTTAGTTATTTTATAAGGAACGTAAAAAAGAATACATGGTAAGAATTAGTTTTCGATCAATAACAAACCAAAGTCAACAAAGGAGAATATGTTGTTATGCACCAAAAGATATGCAATGAAAGCATGAATGAAACAAAAGTGACACCTCTCCATTGTAGCTTGAATTTAATCAAACCACCTAAATGAAAAATCCTCCTACACCTCCATCAAAGTCTCCATAAATTATCTCAAATTGCAACCCAAATCAATTCAAAATATGAATATAAGGAAAAATCTAATAATCTTCACCATAATTAAAATTCCACCAAGCAATCTTTCAAACAAGTCAAAGAAAGAATTTCTAAAATTCTCCTACACCTCCATCAAAGTCTCTATGGATTTTCTCAAATTGCAACCCAAATCTATTCAAAATATGAATATAAGGAAAAATCTAATAATCTTCACAATAACTAAAATTCCACCAAGCAATCTTCCAAACAAGTCAAAGAAAGAATTTCTCCTTAATCCGAAAATGAAGAATTACAAATTGCACCAAGCTTTTCAATAATTATCCACAATGAAGAGATTTTGTAGATCACCAAATTTAATCAAAATCCTCCCTGCCTTCTAGAGACTTCTCTCAAGCCACGATTACTTAAGGTGCCAAATCAAAACAAAGCCCAACCAAAAGACCAAAGTGCAAATCATCTCAAGCTACTTCCAAATATGCCAATAGGCACCAAATGCATCCAAAAATAGTGTCACAACCAATTAGAGCCCAACCAAATGAACAAAAGGCATATAATCCCAAGCAAACTCCAAATAAAAACCTTTTTGAACTTATAGTTTATTCAGTATCCAAAAGCCCAATGCATGAATACCACAACCAAACCTATAATAAATTTCTAGCTACAATCTCATGACTAGTATCAACAGAAGTAAGATCTTTTGAGCTCCTACCATGTCATTCCCACAGAAGAAAGTTTCCCTGCATATTAATTCAATACTAACTAAAAAAAAAACAAAAACAAAAACAAAAACAAAAAACAAAAAACAAAAAAATGCTTGCTTCTATTCAAGGCAAGAGTGAAGATACCTGTGGCAATAGCAAATGGGGTCTCTTAAGAAGAACTAATTCTCTAAAACTTGATAACCTTATACAAATGTGCAGTGCCAATGTGGAAGACCTTCAAAATAGTGAGAAGAGAAATTTCTAAAACCTTAACTTTTTTTTTTTAAAATATTTTTTATACACACGAGGTAGATCTATAGTACAATCCAGCATGAATCTTTTCACAAAATTGGGGTGACCTCATGTAATCATGTTGATATAATCAGCAAAAAGTAAGCATCCATTTTTCCCCTTCTCACCCTCTAACTTCTCGACATCTCACATAGAAATAATCTCAAATAAAAAAAAATCAATAAGAAATATAAATAAAATATAAGGAGCCCAATGAACACACCATGACAAGTTTGAAGACAATGTTCTGATTGACCTTAACCAGTTTGGTTTCCCACACTTTAAGAGCTTTTGACCGAAAACATAAAGTAGAAGAAAGCAAGAAAGAACTCAGCTTCGTTTAAGCTTGAAGCGCTTAGTTGGGCTTGGATAGGTCTAGAGATGGAGGCTTGGACAGGTTGAAGATGGTGTTCTTGCAGTACTAGATGAACATTGAAGCGGCCAAAGATTGGCGCTAGGCATCACAGTAGAGTAGAGATTCAAGCTCAATGCCGACAATTGCAGAGGAAATGAACAATCATGCAAAATTGTGGTTTTTTAAGTTTTAGCTTTGTAAGTATTTAAAACTATTCACGAGGATCGAATGCACACAAACAAGATAGCGTACTTGAGAATATGTAAAACACTTGTGAAGCTTAAATTAGATTTTCGAGACCAACAAGCTCTCTTAATGTGATCATGCCCAAAGGCTTTGTGAATGGGGATTTCCAAGTTGATAGCTTTTGATAAACTTGTTGCATGGTCGGACGAGAATGTGGATTGGTGTGCAAGCATGCCAATGCTATCTTTGCCACTAAATCCACCTTCTCCGTAGCTTGCCCTGTAGGCAACGCAAGCCGTTGATCCAATACATCTTCTAATAGCACATCATAGCGGTTGATAGAAATGATGAGATCAACTCACCCAAATGCCCTTCCATAATTACTTCTAATGTGACTACTCCAAAACTATAAATGTCGCACTTTTCACTTACTTCCATTGTGTAAGCAAGTTCTGAAAGTAAATGATTAGAGTTTTACTATTCTTTCACATTGTAGAAGCAAGTTTTTAATAACATTTCTTTTCATATAGTAAATTCCTTTGGAATTAGGTGGAGGGGGCAACTAAAGGAATGGAATTCTGCTAAAATTTTGAATGTCAAATAAGAAAAAGGGAATTCTTTTTCTTAGAGAGAGAGAGAAGGGGTGGGGCTACCTATGTATTATGTCATCTTAAAAAAATTTCCTTGAACGCATGAGTATTATAGGTAGTGCAAGCAAAATTTTGATTTAAACTATTCACCAAATAATTAAATCTAGTTTGAAAGAATTGACCAGTTGGAAAATGAGGCTCACTCTGTAAAATGTGATTCTTCAATAAGTACAAATTAGTTGGATGTATTTATGCACAATTACTATGTAAAAAAAATAAAAATAAAATAAAATCTCAACAATTGAAATTAAAAAGAACATTTTATTTATTGTAATAGTGATTATGGCCCTAAATAAAGGAGGTAACCATATAAATTATCAATGATTGTGACCTCCAATCTTGTATTTTTATTTTTTAATGCCAATCAAGATGATATTGAAAATAATTTTTTCATTCCTAATTCAGCAAAGTACTCCAATTATTAAGGACAAAGTTTAGTTACAAAATTGATTGTAGCATAAGGTTACAACCTTACTCAATAAAATAAAGGCAAAAATACACTTTTGATCCCGACATTTTGGGCCGATTCTCATTTTGGTCCCTATTTTGATTTTACTACTATTCTAGTTCCTAAAAACAGAAAATCAATTCTATTTTGGTCCCAACCATAAACCCACTAACAAAAAATGCATATGTGGCAAATAAAGTACTCTGTTGGCAGGCATTGCAATTAAAAAATAAATAATTGATCCTACATGTCATTAGCCACACATCCATGTCATATCCACATTAGCAAAAAAATTCATTAGGCATTTAAATAATGCTATGTCAGCATTTTACTTATTTTTTTAATTAATTTTTTTAAAAGCCAAAAAACAATAATTAGTTTAAAAAAAAATAAAAAAAAGGCTAAAATTAGTTTTATTTCCTCATTCGCATTAGAGACAGACAAGCTTTCTTATTCGAAAAAGAGCTCTAGAAGTTCAGTCGGTGTTCTCTCATCTCTTAATTAAGATATTTCGAAATCGAGAATCGTGAGACTCGCCCAAGCTAGTAAAGGGGCTTTCATCGGTATTTTGTTTAGGGATAAACCCTTCTAAGGAAAGGATGAGATATAGCGTTAACTCCACTTGTTGGTATTCGTTGGGACGCATGCTTGGCTAAAAGTTCTAACTGCTCTAGTTGAGACTGCTGCTAACTTTCCAGCTACTGGATCACTAAAAGCTATAAATATATATATATATATATATATATATATATATACATATATTAAAATTCTTTGAATGGAGGTTTAACCACAATTACCAAAATTGTTGAAATATTTCGTCCAAACTTTTATATATATATTTATATATATATATATATATATATGTGTGTGTGTCAGTGATTTAGTCTAACTCCAACTCATTCCAATCTTTCTTTCATTCTCATCAGCTTCCACTTTAGAAAGGGAGAGATTCCAAACCCAACAGTATGGATTAATATACGTATCTCAACAATTAGTTTATTATTAAACCTCCATTCAAAGACTTTTAATATATATATAACGTCCATTCTTATCTCTTCTTCACTTTCTTCTACCTCTAGCTCTCTCTCTACAAAGAAAAAATAATAATGGAAATTTCACTGGACAAAGTTGCCACCTCCATTCTTTTTGTTATAATAACAACGTTGTCATGCATGATTCTGAATTGGGTGTGGTTAAGACAAAAATATTTAGAGAGGTGCTTGAGAAAGCAAGGTCTTGTAGGCAATTCCTATAGACTTTTCTTCGGGGACACGAAGGATAGCTCTATGATGATAAAGCAAGCTTGTTCTAAACCCATAGAACTCTCTGATGATATTGTGCCACGTGTTCTCCCCTTTGAACATCACACAGTGAAACATTATGGTATGTATGTCTACAATAAACTTAATTACCTAAAGATTTTGTTGCAGCAAACACAAATTATATCTCACTCATTTCCACAGCAATAAAGTATGTATGGTTGTTTTAAGTCCTGTAACTTCTGTTTAAAAGCTGCCAACTATGAATTAGCTTATGCCCAAAATCTTAAATCTGAACCAGAAAAACTAGACCGATTGATTAAACTATAAACAAGAATCTAAATTGGTAGCGGTGGAGCCAAAATTTTCTTAGGTAAAGCTAATGTTACTACTTCTAATTTTAACACACAGCTAAAATTATTTTTTGCCAATTAGTAATAGTTAATAAGAAACTCTCACTGGAGGTTTGTTGTGAAAATGATATAGACATAATTTTTTTTTTTAAAATATTAGATTTTCTTCTAACCTTCGTGAACAAATGCAGGCAAGAATTCATTTACATGGCTTGGCCCAAGACCCCGTATTAACATTATGAGCCCTGAACAAATCAAAGATGTTTTCACCAAGATTGGTGACTTTCAGAAGCCCAAACCAAATCCACTTACTAGATTGCTTGCAATGGGAGTAATAAACTACGAGGGTGAGAAATGGGCTAAACACAGAAAGATTATCAACCCTGCTTTCCATTTAGAGAAGTTGAAGGTTATATATTACATTTCTTATCTTTTTAAATCCATGTGGAATCAATAGTTGTGTCCAAATTAGATTATTGTTATCACTTTAGTAAAAAATGTTGTACCTTAGTTTGGAGCAACATGATTTATCTTTAAAGTGATATTGTACAAATCACCAAGTTTAACACAAAAACACTTATGTGTTGAACTCCATAGCTTAGTTTCAAATGTCCGTCTAGCACATTTTTGTGATCAAAAAACTTATAGGCATAGTACAATAATCACAATAGGGAATTGTTTGCATTTTCGTTATGAATAATGTTATAGACATAAACTATTTTACAAATTTTTTTACAAACTAATGATGTGGTGAGTGATTATTTGTAAGTGAAAAGATGACGTTAGTAATGGACCTAAATGAGAACCAGTAAGAATTTGTCACATAAAAAATTTGTAAAAATGTCGTGAAATAATTTGTGACTGTAGCAGTACTCATAACTTAAAAGTGACAATATTTTTTGAGATGGGTAGTTAATGGGAGAAGTAGGGTTCAAACTACATACACTAGGCACCACAAAGAATATGATTATTGCTAGATACTACCTTTGATTAATTAATTCAAAGTCATTATAGAAAATACTACCTTTGATCTATTGCTTAAAATATGATTGACCGAAAATATTGTGTGCAAATAAGATTCTAAGTACATTCAAACATCAGTAATGCTAGTATAGCAAATAATATTATATGTCCATTTTCTTCTTTTTTTTCTTTTTTTTTTAAAAAAAGACTATATGCCCATTCAAACTTTTAAATATGAATAATATCAATTAAATTTAAACTTAGATTCTCGTTTGCTCAAATGGGAAAAGTTTGACTCCTACCTACACCCAAATATTTTCTTTTTTAATAGTATCTTGTTTTAAAAGTAAAGAATAATTATCATAGGGTAGATGCTACAAATTTTAAATTCTATCTCTATAAAAAAATTAACTTAAAAACATCTATTGCAATCAAATTAAAAAAGAAAAAAGAAATAGTTATAAAGCATTTAACTACTTTGAATTCATTATATAAATGAAAGGGTAATTCTTTGTTGGCAATTTGACATATATTACAAACCGCATGTGTATTATAAGCGTAGTTGGGATTCTGTCAAAAACAATATAGAGTAATAATATAGACATAACATTTTTTTACTGTTATTGAAGTGGTAAATTGTTAGTAATTTTTCTCTTTATAAAATGGTTATTGATTTTCATATGGGCTATATATCATTAGTAACTTGTCATTTGCAACAGCTGTGAAAAAATTTGTGAAGAAAGTTACGTATGGAGATTTGTTGAACAATATAATGCCAATAATCTTGTTTCTATTTATTATAGTTTAAACAATTTACATTGCGATTGCTACAGCTTATGTTACCTGCATTTTATCAAAGTTGCATTGATATGATTAGCCAGTGGGAGAGGTTGATCTCTGAAAATGGATCCTGTGAGTTAGACGTATGGCCTTATCTTGAAAACTTGTCAAGCGATGTGATTTCAAGAACAGCATTTGGAAGTAGCTATAAAGAAGGAAGAAGAATATTTGAACTCCAAAAAGAGCAAGCACAACTCTTTGTAAAAGTATCACAATCTGTATACTTTCCTGGACTAAGGTAGTGATTAAACATTCAACTTTGAAATTTAGTCAAGTTTGGTTCCTTACCCCCCCCCCCCCCCCCCCAAGAAAAAAAGTCAAATTTGATTTTTATTGAGATAGGATTAACCAATTACAATTCAATTTATATGTTATATAGATTGAAATTCTATCGTATCTATTAAATATATATATATGCTAATTTTTTTTTATAGGAATGTGCTATTTTTTAATATAACAAGATTTCAACGAATTTCAACATTTGCTTGGCCCACCTTCCAAATAAAAATTCTCATGCATCTGAAGTCCGATCATTGTTTTAAAAATCAGTAAGGTCAAAAAATTGATTTTGGCCCCAATTCCCAGTTTAACTAGGTTTTTGACCAATTTTGGGTAATTTTACCGGATCGGATTGGTTCCGGTTCCTAGTTGAATCGGTCGGTCCTGTTCGGTTTTTAAAACCATGTCTCCAATGAAAACAAAATTCCAAATTTTATTGTTTATTCATGAATAAAATTGGTTATAACCTACTTTCCTAAACATCTCATCAAACACAAAAATTAACAGAGATCATCACATTATAATTAATACAATTTTCGTTTCTGTGTCTTCAATCTTCACAATTTACTAAAAGCTAATATTTATGCATGCAGGTTTTTACCAACTAAGACACACAAGAGGATGAAGGAAATTGAAAGAGAAGTACAAGACTTACTAATGGGAATCATTAACAAAAGGGAGAAGGCATGCAATGGCAGAAATGACGACTTATTAGGCATACTAATGGAATCAAATTCTAGAGAGATTAAGGAATTTGGTAATAAGAAGAGTGCCGGAATGAGTATTAAGGATGTAATTGAGGAATGTAAGCTTTTCTACCTTGCCGGGGAAGAGACAACCTCGATTTTACTTGTTTGGACAATGGTTTTGCTGAGTAAGTATCCAAATTGGCAAGCTCGTGCAAGAGAAGAGGTTTTGCAAGTCTTTGGTAAGAACAAACCTGACTTTGATGGGTTAAATCGCCTTAAAATTGTAAGTATTCCCTAAAGATTCAAATTTTTCTTTATTTTCCTATAAAATTTATATGTAATGTCTTTCAAAGATGAAATATTCACATCCATGAATATTCATGTCAATATTAGTTAATTGATCGGGTAAAAGCCATTTTCTATTGAGCTCATTATAGTCAGCATACTCATTTTTTGTTAGAGTTGGCACTTGGTAGTATAGAATATAGACCACTAATTTGAGTGCAAACCTCAAATTTGATTAGGTTTGTAGATCGAGTAATAAATTTTGTTTCAAATTTTATCAATCATAAATGAGCTTCAAAATCGAATTTTGTTTCAAGAGGAAAATTTAATGAACTTATTTTATTTTACAAAATTTTTTAAGAAATGCACTTTGGTAATAGTTGGTTATCCATGGCGTAGGTAACCATGATATTGAATGAGGCTCTGAGGTTGTACCCACCAGCAGCTTTGCTACTTCGAAGAGTTCACAAGGAAACCAAGCTAGGAAATTTGATTATACCAGCTGGAGTGGAGATTGCTCTACCAACAATCCTAGTCCACCATGATTATGAACTATGGGGTGAGAATGCAAAACAGTTTAACCCGGAGAGATTTTCAGAAGGCATTTCAAAGGCAACAAAGGGCCAAGTATCATTCTTCCCATTTGGTGGGGGTCCGAGGATATGTGTTGGTCAAAACTTTGCTCTAGTAGAGACCAAGATGGCTTTGTCACTCATTTTGTAGAACTTCTCATTTGAGACGTCCTCATCCTATGCTCATGCTCCTTGCTCAATCATAACTGTTCAACCTCAATTTGGCGCTCACGTTATATTACATAAGATATGGTACCACAAAGTTGTTCCAGTTAAGCAAGATTTATCACCATTGTGCCTCGTGGCTTATTTGGTGTTCTATTTATTATTTAGTGATTAAAAACCCATTTTCTAAAGAACAAGAAACAACATATTATGATTTCCACTCTATTATATTATGTTTGTGATTCTACATCCATTATTGCATTAATTGAAGGAAACAATGTTGAATAATGTTTAAAATATATATAATTAGAAATATACATCATTATTATTGGTAAATTTTCATTCTAAAGCATAATGTTAATTTTTTAATCCTATCCAAATTAAAAACCCTTTTATAGATTATAAGATCCCGATTTTAACAACTTTATTGCAAAGGCTAGAGTATATGATGCTAGTAGAAAATTAATGAATTTACCTTAAGCGTTCTAAAATTGAAATATTACACATAGGGAGATAAAAATGCCATTGATCTCTTTGGACTCAGCCAAAAAACTAAGGAAAAAAGGGGAAGAAAATGAATTCTCCAAACTGAAGCAATTTATTTAAGAAATGCCAACCAAATTTTCTAAGCACCCTTTTGCAAATCAACCACCTTCTTCCACGAGTCTCGGCTCGATATCTCGTCCCACCATCTCCCCACATTTTCTCCCGAAGTGAATGAATTGCCCTTATTAGTGTCACTGACCAAGTACTGAGTGTTGGGCAAGTGTGAAAGATCAGCCAAATAAAATTCATCACTAGCCAAGAACCGAGCCTCCCTGAGCCTCTTTTCATAAATGTCAAGCACTTTCGACAGCTTCTCTTCATTTAGCCTGAAAACTACTTTGTCTTGCTTGATATTCATTCGAGGCGCGAATGCAAGTTGAAACACCTGAAACACTTTCTGACTATAAATATTCTTTTCTTTTTTTCTATTCTGGCTAGTGAGGTTTCTGTTTATGGTGAGGACCATCATGAGCAAGATACATCCTATGTCAATGGCAACAGTAAACACATTCAAAAAACACATTCACATGCTAACAACCTTCAGCAAAAGATAAGGCCTTACTGCTGCCATTGACATAGGAAGTATCTTGCTCATGATTGTCCTCACCATAAACAGAAACCTCACTAGCCAGAAAATCCTAGAAAATATATATATATATATATTTATAGTCAGAAAGTGTTTCCACATATTCAAACCATAAAATAATTGGATTACCTTAATATTTTGTATGGTAACCTTATTTGGCATTGGAGTTTTCACTGCACTAGAAATTGGTAATGGAGAAGCTTCCTGTAAAAGAATTAAATAGTTCTATATATCAATAAATTAAAAAAGCATGTGGTGAGATTGTCATGATATTACCAACTTAATTGCACATAACCTTTTGTAATGGAGAAGTAGATTCTATATCCTTCACGACAATATTTTCATTTTCCTACACAGGATATCAATTGACTTCAGTCACATCTTTTGAATACTAAATTATACCAAAACAGTATATTAAATTAACAATAAAAGATAAAATTACCACTTCTGAAAGCACTGTTACATTGGTATCATTTGAAATGCACTTCCCCTGAAAATGAAAATGATTCCATAATTTGAGTTAGGAATAAAGAAGAAGCAAAGACACTAGTTAACAAGTTCAATCTTTCACAAAATAATAAATTCAAAAAAAAAAAAGTTCCAAAAAACCTTACCTCTTCCTGCAACAAAGCCTATTAGGCTTCTTTACAAACATGAAAAACCATCTTTTATCTAGGTACCTGAGCCTCATAATTTTCCAAATCTCTTATAGTACAATTAAGAAAGTATTATTTTCGTCCCCTAACAAACACCTATTAGGTACATTTCCTAGAAAGTGAATTAAGATAAGTTGCAGGTTTCTAATCTTTGCACAAAATATGATCTGGCCAAAATCATGATTAATTGATATTTAGTACAAAGCAAAATATTGGATACCTTCTCAAATGAGGTCTGATGAATTGCTTCATCAAATAGTTTCCTTCAAATGAAAAAATAAACAAATGTTTCAATTGGGTATTTGTATACACTTGAAATTCAAGCTTGAAATGTCTACTTTCTAAAAAATTAGACTGCGTCAAGGAATTCCTTACCGTTCAAAAGTTATTGTCAAAACGGTGACCAAAGATCAATTTTCAACACATTTTCAAAGCGATTTAGTCTCGTGAATAACTAGCCACTAACGTATTTTTTACAAAAAATTTGATTTTGTGTGGATTGGTCTCGAGGTACAGGAATAATATTTTCAAACCAAATTCATCAATGGAACGTTAGACTTCCATTTTTTCGCCCTTCTATCGACACGTAGTTGGAATTGGAATTTTGGGTCACTCGATCGGTCATATTCAAACGACAATAAATCTCTTGATTTGAGTCGAAAAAATTCAAAATTTATATTCACATTCAAGCTCGAAATGTCTACTTTCTAAAACATTTAGACCGCGTCTAAGAATTCCTTACCATTCAAAAGTTATTGTCAAAACGATGACCAAAGGTCACTTTTTAACACATTTTCAAAGCGATTAAGTCTCGTTAATAACTTGCTAGGGTGGGCTTCTTACTATAGATAACCTTGTTAAGAAGAAGTTACCTCTTATGAATTGGTGCTGCCTTTGTTGATGTGAAGAGGAAACTGTGGATCACTTATTGATCCATTGTAAGTATGCTTATACTTTGTGGAGTAAAGTCCTTAGTTTGTTTGGGGTTCAGTAGGTGATGCCGAAGAATATTGTTTCTCTTCTTACTGCATGGTGGAATTGGTTGGGGAGTCACACTTCAAAAGTGTGGAATATGGTTCCAGCTTGTATTATGTGGTTAATTTGGAAGGAGCGCAATGCCTATACTTTTGAGGAAATTGAGAGACTTGTAGATTGTGCGAAGTCTTTGCTACTCAGGACTTTGTTTGAGTGGTCCTGGATTTAGGGGTTTACGCATTGTCATTCTTTGTTTGACTTCCTTAATTCTGTTAGTCTTTCTTTTTGATTGGTTTGTATTCTTTTCAATGCAGTGAGTTTACTATCGTAAATTCATTGTGCTTTTATTATCAATAAAGCTATTATTACCTATCAAAAAAATTATTTTTTACCCAAAATTTGATTTTGTGTTGGTTGATCTCGCGATATAGGAAAAATATTTTAAAACCAAATTCATCAATGGAACATTAGACTTCCATTTTTTTTGTCCTTCTATTGGCACATAGTCGGAATCCGAATTTCGGGGCACTCGATGGGCCATATTCAAACAACAATAAATCTCTTGATTTGAGTCAAAAAATTCAAAATTTGTGTTCAAATTCAAGCTCAAAATGTCTACTTTCTAAAACATTCAGACCGCATTTAAGAATTCCTTATCGTTCAAAAGTTATTGTCAAAACGGTGACCAAAGGTCATTTTTAACATATTTTCAAAGCAATTAAGTCTTGTGAATAACTATCCACCAACGTATTTTTTACTCAAAATTTGATTTTGTGTTGGTTGATCTCGCAATATAAGAAAAATATTTTAAAACCAAATTCGTCAATGGAACGTTAGAGTTCCATTTTTTTGTCACTCTATCGGCACATAGTTGGAATCCGAATTTCAGGTCACTCGATGGGCCATATTCAAGTGACAATTAATCTCTTGATTTGAGTCTCGTGAATAACTTGACACCAATGTATTTTTACCCAAAATTTGATTTTGTGCTGGTTGATCTGGCGATATAGGAAAATATCTTAAAACCAAATTCGTCAACAGAACGTTAGACTTCCATTTTTTCACCCTTCTATCGACACATAGTTGGAATCCGAATTTTGGGTCACTCGCCATATTCAAACGACAATAAATATCTTGATTTGAGTTGAAAAAAAATCAAAATTTGTGTTCAAATTCATGCTCGGAATGTCTACTTTCTAAAACATTAGACCGCGTCTGAGAATTCCTTACCGTTCAAAAGTTATTGTCAAAACGGTGACCAAAGGTCACTTTTTAACACATTTTCAAAGCGATTAAGTCTTGTGAATAACTAGCCAACAACGTATTTTTTACCCAAAATTTGATTTTTTGTTGGTTGATCTCGCGATATCTCTACGGAGCCCATAAACTAATGCTAGTTTACCGGCTTGGCAATACAATTAGTCACCACTCTTGCTTTTTAAATTTTGGGTTTGACTTACCTCCAGTGCTTTTTTTAATTGGACATTTCCTTTTGTTTTAAATATATAATGGCAAGTGATAGTGGGTTTAATATCCGCATTTTATTTAGTTAGTGGGTGATGTGGCAGTTTCTCATTAAATTAAAAGGAAATTTTAATTAAAAAAGTACTGAAGGTAAGCTAAACCCTTAAATTTTAACCATCCCAAACTAGCTAATTAATGGCATTTTAGCAAGGAGAAAGGGGGAACAAAGGGCCAGCTAATTGTGACATCTCAAGGCCATTTCATATTGAGTTGTTGGGAATTTTAAACTTTTAAGATTTTTTTTTTTTTTCTTTTTTCTTTTTGAGAAATTAAACTCATAGAAATTTTCATTGATTGATATTTAAGTTTTTCTAATTAATGTTGTTGATTCTATTGCAATGGCCATTCCCATTTGTCCATTGAAACAGAATATTTTTGTATCTGTCTATTCCAACAAATTGTATTAGGATTTAGGACTATATTTTATTTTATTTTATTTATATATATATATATAAACGAGAAAAAGGGGGACAATAAAACAATGGATAAAAAAAAGGTTAACATGATAATTTAGTAATCACTTCAATCTTCAATCTTCTCTTTTCACTTTTTTTCAGAATATGGGAACAAATGGGCACAATAATATGCCAAACAAAATAAAATGAAAAGGTAAAGTAAAATTCAACAACCTTTTTAGTAGAGAAGAGAAAAACCGTATTGAGCAGAAATAAGGAAAATTATAAAATACTCCGGGAATACCATAAATGCGTACTCTCCCCTCTTATATGAATTGTGAGTCTCACCATAAATTTAATTAGTGAAATTCATAATTATGTAAGAGAGGGGAGTACACATTTATGATACTCCGGGAGTACTCAATAATTACCCCCACAAATAACATATCAAACAAAATTAGAATAGACATGTCAATTAAATTAAAAATCTATTGCTCAAATTTTGTTCAATAATACTCATGTCTTTTAATTTGTGTCACTAATCACTATCCTTCATTATTGCTCCATAATGGTGTCAAGTTACATTCTATCATTGTGAGGAAGTGACAGGATAGGAATCATTGATAAATGTATGAATCACATGAGCAATTGTTGGCCACTAACCCCTAAGTATTAATCAAGTATTTCAACGAAATATTTACTGCTACAAGATTGGAAGTAATTGCAATAGCATACTTTCATATAAAAAAACAAAAATAAAAATAAAAATTTGCAGGAGCATAACTTTATTCCTATTCTCATCAACTAGAAGACTAAAACCACCAAAGCTAATCCTCAAACTCATTTGTGACAAGGCTTAATTTTTGCTATCTCAAAAAAAGATCTTTATTTTTTGTTATAACGTTGAAGGTGGCCCTAAGATTACTGAAGAGGTTTATAATGATATCAAAGTAATATCAAATCCTGGTGTGGGTTCCAGTTAACTCAACTGGTAAAGTTTCTGATGGTTGTATAAAAGATCTAGGGTTCAATTTTCGCCTACACCAAAAACTGATAGGTGTCTTAGTCTGATGATAAAGAGCTATCATCAAGAGCGAACGCTATAGGTTGAAACTCTCTCCAAAAAAAAAAAAAAAGTCCTGGTTGTGTATTAGACTTTCTAGAATAACAAAACTCTGTGGCCTTGGAAAGTAACAATTGAATCACGTAATTTCCACCTTGTATGTTTTTTTTTCTAATGAAAATAATGTAACTCTAACAGAAATATCAATTGCGTTATTTTAAATACCATCATCATTTAAAAGTTCAATTTTGTAGCACATGATGTATTTGATAATGACCCAAATCAAAGGGTTGTATTTGCATTTTTCAAATAACTTGTCACTAACCTATGCAATATTGCACGGTATTATTTAACATAAATGTGTAAAATTTATATTGATTTCAATGTCAAAGTAAAAAATAAAACTATTATTCTCTCAATAACTTAAATGATATTTCATTCCTAAATAACATCAATTTACCTCGATAGAGAGGCAGAAACTCTAGAAGTTGAAGCCCGCCAAGCTCTCTTGTAGTCTTGTGCTGTTTTTGTACCTCTTTATAGTGTTTTTCTCATTCTTTGTCGATTAGCCACTAATTAGGTGACACTTTTAAACTAATAAAGAATTGGTTGGAGTTTGTTATGGCCATTGGCTAAATCAAACATTTCAATTAGATGTTAGAACCAACAAAAATATAAATTGAAAGGAAATAAAGAGACCCAAATATCAAAACAAAAGACAATCAAGATAATTCAGTCATTCTAAAAATATACAATTTAATATAATGTCTAGTAGAAATAATTAGTATTAGTTTAAAACATCCAATATAGTACGAATAATAACTGATTCAATGATTATTCATAAAAGCAAACACCAATAAGTTGATTATAAATATGGTGACAATATTGGAATTTAGTATCACCTCCTTGATTTGTCAAAACATGATTAGAATTTGAAATTGATATAAGGAGAGGATAATGGAAAGATATTGAAAACTTAATTAAGATTAATTCAATCTTTCAAACACACCTATTGAATTCTACAAAATGGAATAAAATATTTTAAATTCAGATGCTAAATGTGTTCACTTCTAATCATGATTGCCTAGAGTATAATGAACACAAAAGATTGATTTCATAAACAGAAGTAGTGACTCACCACCAAATTTAGGAAGTTCATCTTCTTGCTTTATGCTTCTTGTTTTTAAATTTTAAATTATAAAGTTCTACAATAAAAAGATCATGTGCGAAATTTGTATTGGATAAAATACAATAAATCAACATACTAAACCTGATGTTTAGGCTCTGCTGGATAAAACTTTCCCAACTGTTGAATATGAGTAGTCACAATGCTGCTCTTTAACTTAGTTTGTTCTCTCTCTTTGCTAATTGCCGCCAATCTAAAAACCACAGAAAAAAAACCCTATATAGGAACACTCCTGCATATGCAATTCTCATCAAAAAAGAAAAGAAAAGAAAAGCAATCTATATATCAATTCCAAGAAATACTAAACAAATAATTCCAAGAAACAAAGAGGGAGTGGAAAATCAACCTTAATATTTGTGTTGGTGCTGTAAAGATACTAATGAGGTTTAATATTTGTGTTGGTGCTGTAAAGGGAGGTTTGTATGCGAAAAAGAAAAAAAAAATCAGGATTTATGTTTGTGTTGGTGTCGTACAAGGTTCTTATGCAAGAAAGGAAGAAACCCTAAAGGTTTTTTAAAAATAAAACTTCTAAAAAAATATTAGTGAGGTGTAAATTTGTTGAACATATATTATGAAACATAAACCAAAAGGACTAACGTGTGCCATTAGTACATTGCAATTGGAAGAAGGGCGGAGTCTGTACCACTATCTCTAGCTATGAACATCCCCAGCCTAATTATTACTTTTTCCGCTTCATGCTCAATGAAATTCTTCTACTTATCATGAAACAGTATGAGACTGTATTAAATGGTCTTTGCAAAACATATATCTAATAGAGTTTTACTTAAACTAAACTATTGTAATACTTGATAAGATAATTACACGTTAATTGAAGATAAATAATAAATATATAAGATATAAAACCTAAAATAAAAAGAATCTAATATAAAATTAAAAAGAAAATAGTGATGACGTGAAAAATTGTGGGAGTTTCAGATGTTTCGGTTATATATATATATATATATATATATAAATATATATATATATATATTTTGATAATCATCCTTCTAAATAAATTCCTAGTGTTATGAGCTTGGGTGACAAGCCTACAAATAGGCGGGTGGCAAGATTTCTCTTATACGCCACATGTACCCCTTATCCAATCAAATTGAATTCCTTAATTAAGGGTATTAAGCAACTTATGATAGAATCATGTTGCGTGCAAGTGTAATGCTTATAACAGGAACTGAAAAACATGAAGAAAAAAAATACTTGGAACTGAAATATTCTTACTCTCTTTATGAGATTAAATTATTGCTAAAATGTAATAGAAATTAGATAAGTTTGGGATCTATATTTTATTAATAAATTCGGAGATACTCCCAACCCAAACATATCTTTTCTCATTCTTAAGCAAATGTATGGAAATGAACCGAATTGACAGAAGTGGACCGAATAGACCAAATTAGTCTGAAGTGGACCTAAGTGGACTGAACTGGACCAAATAGACCAAGACAGACCGAATAGGACCAATATAGATTGAAGTGGACTAAATAGACCAAAATAAACTGAATAGACCGAATGAACTGAAGTGAACCCAAATAGATAAATTGGACATTAACTTTTAAATCCTTGTAATAATTAAAATGACTCAAATGGCCATTTTTTGTTTTAGATTTTCTCACTTTCATTAGACAAATAATGACCACATGAACAACACGAGTCAAAACATGATTACATTCTCTTCTAACATATGCTCATAAAGTTAATTTTTCGTCCTATAAAACCTAAAAGTGATGGAAATATAAAAGAATGGACAATTCACAATTGTGTCGTTTTAACTAGCATAAGAATTTTTATTTTTAAAGTCAATTTTATGACATAGGAAGTGTGTTTAATAATGGCTCATAACTGAGGGGGTCTCTTTGAATTTAACCCTTAAATAAGTGAAATATAGGTACATAATGAAAATGGGCATGTTAGAAATTTCATATGGAGAGAGAGAGAGAGAGAGAGGCAGAAAAACTGTTCCATTTGTGTGGAGAAGTGGCAAATTGCATGTAAGAGTTGTGATCTCCCCCCACTCACCACCCATGGGAAAAACTACAAATTTCAATCACCATTATTAATCAACTTATCAAAGCCAAATGAACAACTAACCTAACCCAAAAGCCAGGGAATGTCAAGTTTTGGGCTTGGCATGGGGACCAAGCTGGGGTTTAAGTTTAAGACTTTGCCTCTTGGCGTGCTCAACCAAAATTGGCTTTATGCATGGTATAAGTCATAAGCTGACCAAGTCATTCACACGTTTAGGGACCAAATCAACTCTTGGAACCGAAGGGCCAAGAGCCATCATTCTCAATTTAGTGAATTCCATGGTTTTAAAACTTAAAAGTTTCGACATATTGGAGGGTTGTGAACTTGTGATCAATGATTAAAATTTTGGAAAGTTTCAATATTTGGATCAAATGGGTTGTAGAAAATGAAGTCAGAAGAGGTATTCTGGGTCGGTTTTAGATGTGACAAATGGATGTGGCTAGAAAATTTTGGTCCAAATGATTGTGACGTTTTTCTCAAAGGATATTATTATATCTATATTGATTTTCCCATCATTTTATCAAAAATGTTTCGTATAGACTATAAAAAGGGAAGAATAAATCTTAAAAATATGACCTCATAATAAAGAGACCACAATATTTTTTTAATAATTAAAGAGACCATAATTGAGAGAAAACTGATGAAAATGGCTAACAAGGGAAATCACCATATGCTACAGTTGTAATATTTTATTTTTTATTGCTTGTAGTTTGGAGCATTTATTTTTATTTCTATTTTTTTAAAGGAAGGCCTTGAATTGGAGTTTTTAATTTTGAATAAATGCTAAAATTAAAATTTAATCTTAAGGACATGCATGCTTCAAAGTAGCTTTTCTAGATATTAGTGTATGACATTTGTGTCCATTTCAAAAAATTATGCTGATGTTTCTAATTCTATAACTCATTTGTTTCTATAAAAAATAAAAAATAAATCTATAACTCATTTCAGGTTTGAAGGGATAAAAAAGTTAGGGTTTAGCTTACCTTTAGTACTTTTTTAATTGGAGGTCTCTTTTTGTTTTTTTTTTTTTGTTTTTTTTTTTTTTTTGCGAAAATGTAAAACTGACCCTCTAACTTTCTTCAGATTTTATTTCAGTCCTTTAACTTTACTTTCGTTCATTTCAGTCCTTTAAGTTTCAGATTTATTCAATTAAGGTCTTTTCATTAACTTTTGTTAAAAATTTTTGAAAAAAAAAATCTGGAAAATATTTTTCAATCATTAATTGAATTTTTTTAATTTAAAAAATTTGAAGAAAAATTTATAAAATTGAAAAATTAACTACAACATATAACAAAAGTTGATGGAAAAGCCTTAATTGAATAAATTTGAAAGTTAAAGGACTGAAATGAACAAAAGCAAAGTTAGAGGACTGAAATGAAATCTGAAGAAACTTAGAGGGTTAGTTTTGCATTTTATCCTTTTTTTTTAGAAGAATTTCTCTTTTTATTTTAAATACACAATAGCAAGTAGTA
Organism: Notholithocarpus densiflorus; assembly: GCA_030021035.2. Taxonomy (NCBI): domain Eukaryota; kingdom Viridiplantae; phylum Streptophyta; class Magnoliopsida; order Fagales; family Fagaceae; genus Notholithocarpus; species Notholithocarpus densiflorus. The sequence goes on from JARYZH020000017.1 coordinate 4,813,911, forward strand.
GCGGGTTTTAATCTCTGTCTTTTATTTAGTTAGTGAGTAATGTGGCAGTTTCTCATTAAAACAAAATGAGATTTCAGTTAAAAAAAGTATTTGAAGTAAGTCAAACAACTATTGCTAATTTACCAAAAATAATTGAACTCTAACAAAAATATCAATTGCGATATATTATATACCATCATGGTTTACAAGTTCAATTTTCAGTGCATGATGTATTGGATAATGACCCAATTGGGTTGTATTTGCATTTTAACCCAAATAATAATTATCCTTTTAGATAAATTCCTAGTTCATCCACTCAAATTGAATTCCTACGTCTAACTTCTATTCTCTTCTCAAATAAATAAAAAAAAAGTAACTTTTATATATATAAATATATATATTTATAGTACCAAAATGTTAAAAACTATCAATTCTCCTGACGTTGTTGATGCTTCTTTGCAGGAATCGAACAATGATGCGTGGATAAATACCACTAATAAGTGGAATAATAATAATATTTATACTTATACCACTAGTAAGTGGATTGTTATGGCTTCCTCAGCAGAGAGGAAAAACAAGGGAAAAGTATCAGCACAGGGCTATTCTCATGACAAAAGGCTCACAGCGGGACAACCTTTAGTAATGCATGAAGGCGCATCCTCTGGGGTAAAATCCAGCGGATCAACATCCCTTCAGGAATTTGTCCCAGCGGAGGTGACATATTAATTACTTTACAAGAAGTCTTATCAAGAAATTTACAATTTCACAATGGAACCCATTCAGAGTTACCAGATTCTATTAAATTCATTCTTGATAACCTCCAATTTGCTTTTGTTAAAAACCACCATAATGTTTTCCAGAAAACTCTCAGAGCCCTTGAAATCCACATTGTTAATCTTACTGCTCAAAATGAGGTTTATATGAGCCACCATGATAACCTTGTTCCAAAAAATGACCTTGTTTCAGAAAATGAGACTCTTAGAAGCCATCTTGAAGCCTACATTAGTCAACTCTTTGGCAAAGAGGAAATCCATTCAATGGATAAAAAGACTATAATGGGCACTAATTATGCTAGATTGAGTCTTAAGACCCAATCTATTTTAAGAAGTGTTGTTGCCAACTTGCCAACAGATATACAATCTAGTATTCTGGAAAGCAAGGCTATGTTTGGGTCTTTCGACCTATGGTTCAAATATTTCGAAAAACTTGTTACAGCTACTATCCCTGATCCTGATGAATTAGATGAAGGTGATAATGTTTTTATTCAGCTTGATTGGGAAGAACACTTTGGGAGCAGTCTCAGGGTGTATGAAAAGAAACATCCATTCCCCGGTCTTCTGACTAATTATGATGATGGTTCATATGTTGCCGATGATGATTCAGATGTTGATGATATTAGAGATCCCAACTGGCTTTCCCAAATGTTTGAATATGGCTTTATCAGGTTTATAAAAATAACAAGCCATTATCAAGCCAGCCAACTCCCACAAGTTATTCAGGATGCTATCAAAAGATTTAGCAGTCCTTCTGTTTCAATCAGATGTTGGAGTACGTTGCCTAAATGGGAAAGAGATAACTGGATGAATGTCCAGCCCTCAAAGCATCTCATTCTCATTAATGGTCACACTCACCAAGGGCCATGGTTTGAAGGAAATTCTCAATTGTCCTTTGCTGATCCTTATGCTCTTGCTGAATGTTGGAGAAATTGGTTCAATAATCAAATTATTAATGTTGCTCAGAATCTATGGAAAGACTATCATTTCATGGGTTGCACAGATAGAATCTCTGTTTTTGGTCCCAGACCATATTCTGATGCCATTGCTCATTTGAGGATTACTAATCATTGTAATCCAAGAAGTCTTCTCATCCCAGGGAAAACCCCAGTGTTTGAGCCAATTTTATATTGTGCATTTTGTAATCAATATGCTATTTACCATGAGCATGACTGTGATTCTCCACAAGGTCCTTTTGATCCTTTTGATGGCTATCCGTCCGATGCCCCTTCCACCGATTAAAGGATTCACTCCTGCGGTTACTACTGGTTGGTGCTATTTACCTGCGGTTACTACTGTTTCAAGGGAAGTTACTACTGTCTCAAAACTGCCTTTACTTTCCCATATTTGTCTAGCCTGCACAAACGGCCAAAATTGCTACAATATTCAAAATGGAATCCCATGTGTCTGACAAAGCCATGCACTTATGAAATGATCCCAATCCCATGCTTCTGACAAAGAATAAGATATTCCTTAAAGATTTTGATATCTTATTGGTGTCCTTAAAAAGAAAAGGTGGAATCTTGTCATGATTACATGCTTTGCCCTTGAAATGCTCTTGCCATGCTTCTTCCGACAAAAGCCTACACTTCATAGTTTGAAGAAAATGACAAATTATTCAGCTGAATTTTTATGACAAAAAGTGAAAAAATACTATTCACTTTTTACTGTTCACCGAGTACTGTTCACGGATTACTGTTCACTGATTACTGTTCATTGATTACTGTTCACCTTTTAGTGTTCACTCCGAATTTTTGCCTATTTAAGGGAGGTTGTCCCTTATGTTTAGAACAAGTTTTTCTTCAGAATTCTTCCTTGAGAGCTTCTTACTTCTCTAGAAAGAGTTCCTTGCTCCTATTACCTTGTTCCTACTACCACTATCTCTCTACAATCCTTGTATCTAGGACTAGAACAAGCTTTGTAATTGTTAACCTGTAACTGTTGAGATCTTGTATTCACTACTACTACTGTAAGTGTTTGTTCTACTTTCAATAACAAGTATTTTCAGTTTTATGTTCATTATTCTACTTGTTGCTACCACCATCTTGGACAGATTACCGCCATAACGGATGGTTCTAAATTGTTTTCATTTACTTTGAATTATTTTGATATATACTGCTTGGCTGGTTCTACCGCCTTATTATTGTTCTAACATTTACTTTCACTACATTATTACTGTGCTTCCGTCTCTTCCCTTCAGCTGTGCGTCCCCTTCCCCCTTTATGTATATATATATATATATAAATATATATATATATATATATATATAACTGAAACCTTTGACTTTTGGTTGACCTCTCCACAATTTTCCACATCAGCATTTTTTATTTATATTTTTTAATTTGATTTAATTCTTTTGATTTTATAGCACCAAATTGCAGAAAATAAGTTTGTGTTCCTCGACTCTTATTTTATAATTTATAGTGTAAACCTTACCAAATCCGTGTAGGACTAGAAAACCAAAACAAAATAAGAAAACGTTGGCGGCTTCAGGGTTAAGTCATACATTTGTGTCAAACACTAGTATACTATATAATAAAAGTTCGGCTTAAACGTTGTGGTTGTGTCAAGTGGCGGTACCAAATTGCAGAAATTTTTTTAGATTTTTAGATTTTAAAAAGAAAATATTTACATAAAAAAAATAATAAAAAAAGTCTAATGCATCTTAAATTGCAGCAACATAGACGTAGTGTAATCTAATTCTTCATATTTTTTAATTACTCCACTAAAACAACGATGTCTAATGCATCTTAAATTGCAGCAACCGTATACTGCACTAAAAAAAAAAGGTCTAATGCATCTTAAATTGCAGCAACATATACTACACTAAATCAAAAGATCTAATGCATTTTAAATTGTAACAACAGTATACTACACTAAAAAAAAGAGGTCTAATACATCTTAAATTGCAGCAATATTTATAGAATGTTTTAGAAAATAGATTTTCTTTTTCTTTTTCTTATCTTCTTCTCCTATAATTTCTAAGTTGATAAAAATCTTAATTTAATTACAATCCAAATTCTTTTCTCCATCTATTTCTTCTTAATTTTCATCTTCATCTAATCCTTTTTTTTTTTCCATTTAAATTATATTACTACACCTATTAGCTACAATTTTTTGGATTAAAAAAAAAAAAAAAAAAAACAACAACAACAACAACGTGATATATGATTGAATTAACATGATTATTTTTCACACCTCTACAAATTAAGTTTGAATTCAAGAGAAATTGAGTTGAACTAAAACTATTTAAGAATACTAAAATCAATCAATAAAAAAACCAAATTACTACAGGTAAAAATAAAAATAAAAATAAAATAGCATCGTGATATTTGATTGAGTTAACGTGATTATTTTTCACACCTCCACAAATTAAGTTTGAATCCAAGAGAAATTGAGTTGAACTAAAACTCTACTAAGTCTACTCTACTCTACTACTTAAGAATACTAAAATCAATCAATAAAAAACCAAAATTAAGTAAAGAACTACAGAATGAAGGATTTGGCTTTTTCAGTGAGAATAGCTATCTTTCTTTCTTTTCTTTTTTTGCATTTCTATTTTTCTATTAACGTAGTTCAATTATTATTTAAATTCTATGATTTTTTTAAAATATTTTACATAATGCAATTCATCTTAATTATTGATGTATTTTTTTGATTTGGTGTTCTTAATTGATTGTGCAAATTATTTTCCTCACTTATGGCAATATCAAAATGTATAGACACATGTATTTTATATGTAAACTTTTACATTTACATTGCAATACAATTTTTTTTTCCTCTTTATGTACTTTTATTTATCTATTTTTGAAATTATTTCGATTATGGTGTCCTAGAAGATTTAGATACACATAGGTAATTTATATGTAAACTTTTACATTTACATTGCAATATAATTTTTGTTTTCTCTTTATGTACTTTGATTTATTTATTTTTGAAATTATTTTGATTGTGGTGTCCTAGAAGGTTTAGATACACATAGGTAATTTTTGGAATTTTTATTTCGGTCAAAATTTTATCATTGAATTTATTTGGGATGGAACTCATCTACCATACGAAATTAGGAGATTTATGTGAGAAGAGCTATCTTCATTATTTTTTTTTTTTTTTTTTTTTGAGTATCTATTTTTCTATTGAGGTAGCTCAATTACTGCTTAAATTATATGATTTTTTTAAAAAAAAATTTAGATAATGCAATTCATCTTGATTATTGATATTATTTTTTGATTTGGTGTTCTAAATTGATTATACTGATTATTTCCTCACTTATGGCAACATTAAAATGGCTATGACTGGTAATTTATAGATAAATATTTACATTGCAGTCTAAATACTTAATTTTTGTAATTTATGGAATTTGTTTTTGGTCATATATACAAGAAATTTGTATATGATAAGCACTTCTGCTACTATAAATGTTAGCAAGTATTATGGAAAGATTTTTAAGTGCCATACATACATACATACATGTGGGGACAATTTTTGCTTCAAGGCCAAGGGCTAGACCAATTTGGAGCCTTAGGCATTTTTTGTTATCCCACATTGGAAAGATTGCCTTCCTCTTTCTACCTTATAAGGGATGAGCCAATGGAGATAGAGTACTTACCAAACTAGTGGTACTCTATCTCCATTGGCTCATCCCTTATAAGTTACTGGCATCAACCCATCATATGAGCTCTTGCTTTCCACTTGTGTAATAACTCTTTGTTCTTGCATGCCACCAACTGGAGGAGACATCAGGGGTGGTGCTCTGGCAGTAAAAAACAACCGCTTCATTCCTTGACTCTTCATTTGATTTGAGGACTGAATTTCATCTGCTTTTCTTTTCCGCATTACCTTATCTTCAATTTTATTGTCAAGATCAGAAATTTCTTTCTCCAAGTTGATTATATTTTCTTTAATTCTCCATCCAGGAAGAAGCTTTGTGGGATCAATCTTGTGATCTTCCAAACACCTTATCACAGATTTCAGAGCAGCTAATTGTTTTTCATTCGCTTCTTTCTGTACAAGACATCACACCACTTGTTTAACACATGGATGCATGATAAATAGTGATAACAATAACAAGGATGATTAGAAGCTGAACAATATAGCGTACCAGTACCATAGAACCATGTGCTACTGCTCTTGTCCTCTTCCATGCTTCTTTAGACTTGCGTAAAAATGATGTCAAAATTGTCTGAGGATGAAATTTTTCCTCAACCCCAAAAGTATAAGCAACATCAACAGCTTCAACACTCCTGCCATTTTTCATCATTTCCTCTATAATATCTGTGACAGGTAGAAGATTACATCAGAAAGACTTGACCATTACAGAAAATGAGCAAGCAATATTATCTACATATGCCAAGAGGAATATATATATATATATATATATATATATATATATATAAAATGTTGGACACCATAAAGCAATGCAAGAGCTCCATTTTTGTAGCTATGTTCAGAATAGTTATCATGAGCCTTTACACCTCGAAATAGAAGATGCCAATGAATAATTAAATCAGGAATCATGTCCACCAAATTAGTTGCCATAGTTAAGTACCATTTATATTCAGTGCTCATAATTTCAGAGCTAAGATTAGGTTCAAGTCATTCATAACAATGGATAAGAAAAATGTGATGCAGGGATTCTAAGGGGGCTGCTGTTTAGGCTTAGAATTGATTAAGGGAAATGAGCATTGCTTAGAACAAGGAACAAGGAACAAGGTGTGACAAAACCTTCTTAAGAGAAATCCATCTCTTGCATTCAAATTTTTTTATATATATAAATAGTAATTGCATTCAAAATTAATCACAAACTAACTACAATCTAGTATTTATACTAGTTGTTTGGCATTAGCATCCTTCTAGATGCTTGACAAGTGTCTAAATCCTATTGGCTAATGCTTAAGCAATCATCTACAAACTCATGTTATATATATGGGAGACTCCTTTGTAAGTATGAGATATCATGTTATCAGATTATCAATAACAACAACAAAAATTAAATTAAATTTTAAAAAAATAAAAGAAGAAGAAGAAGAAGAAGAAAGAAAGAAAGATATCATGTTATCTATGACCACTTGTGAGGAAGATTAAAAGTTCGATATATATTTTATTTCATCATCAAATTTCTTTATATTGTCTGGCTATTTGCAACAAAGAGAAGGGTCGCTATTTGGACAACGGCAAGTCGTTTATTACTCAACATTCACAATACAACTTTAATCAACGGCAACCTCTCAAAAAGAAGTCTTGCCGTTTGTCCCTCAAATATTTCCATCTAATAACTCTCTACGGTCTACTCTCTATAGCTTTGATTATCGTCCTCTCGGTTTAGGCCCTCTCACAGATTCAAACCTTAGGCTCGACCAAATCCATCTAGTTCTTAATGAAACTCGCAAGACCCATTTCCAGGATCTTCAGCACCTACACAACGACCCAAAAATCAGAGCGAGTAACTAAGAATTCAATCTCCTTCAATCCCATCAAAGAGCTTCATGCCCACCTCATCAGAACCCACCTTTTCACCGATCCATACTCAGTTTCTGAGGTTATCAAGTCCTATGCACTATATTCACCAACTTTGCCAAAAGCCCACTTCGTTTTTAACCAAATTGAGTGTCCCACATTGGTAGTTTGGAACCATATGATTCGTGGTTTGTCACAGAGTGAACAACCTAGTAAAGCAATATGTTTTTATAACCGTATGTATCACGAAGGACTTGCTGGGGATAATTTGACCCTTATATTTGTTTTCAAGGCTTGTGCTAGAGTTTCTGATATTGTATATGGGAAGAAGTTTCATGTTCATGCTTTGAAACTTGGTTTTGAATCCTATCTTTTTGTTTCCAATGCTTTGATTTATATGTATGCTTCTTGTGGTAATTTGGTTCTTGCGAGGAAACTGTTTGATAAAATGGGCGACAGAGATTTGGTTTCTTGGAACTCTTTGATATGTGGGTATTGTCAGTGGAATAGATTTAAGGAGGTTTTGGGTCTTTTTAAAGCAATGCAGGTGGCAAATGTGAAGGCTGATAAAGTGACAATGATGAAAGTTATTTTAGCATGTAGTTATCTGAATGAATGGAAAATCGCAGACTCTATGGTTAAGTATATTGAAGAGAATCATGTTTTGGTTGATGTTTACTTGGGGAACACTATGATAGATATGTATGGACGGCGTGGTTTAGTGGATTTAGCACAGGAAGTATTTGATAGGATGCGTGAAAAGAATATAGTTTCTTGGAATGCCATGATAATGGGGTATGCGAAAGTGGGAAACTTAGTTGCTGCACAGAAATTTTTTGATGAGATGCCTAAAAGGGATGTGATCTCTTGGACTTCTATGATCACAGGTTACTCTCAAACTAACCAGTTTGCTGATGCAGTGAGACTTTTTAAAGAAATGATGATGGCAAAGGTGAAACCGGATGAAATAACAGTAGCTAGCGTGCTTTCTGCCTGTGCCCATTTAGGATCACTTGATGTTGGGGAGGCGGTTCATGACTATATCCGTAAGCATGGTGTAAAAGCAGATGTTTACGTAGGAAACTCTTTGATAGATATGTATTGCAAATGTGGGGTGGTTGAGAAGGCTCTAGAAGTGTTCCAAGAAATGAAAAAGAAGGACTCCATCTCATGGACTTCAGTGATTTCTGGTCTTGCTGTGAATGGTTTTGCAGATTCGGCACTTGAGCTTTTCTCACAAATGTTAAGAGATGGTGTTCAGCCAACTCATGGAGCCTTTGTTGGGGTTTTACTAGCTTGTGCTCATGCTGGATTAGTAGATAAAGGGTTGGAATATTTTGAAAGTATGGACAAAGTCCACAGGCTCACTCCAGAAATGAAGCATTATGGGTGCGTTGTGGACCTATTGAGCCGCTCTGGCAATCTGGACAAGGCATATGATTTTATAAATAAAATGCCTATGGTTCCAGATGTTGTGGTATGGAGGATATTGTTAAGTGCTTGTAACCTTCATGGACATATGGTCTTGGCAGAGATTGCAAGAAACAAGCTTCTGGAAATGGATCCTAGTAACAGTGGGAATTATGTTCTCTCCGCAAATGCTTATGCCAGTTCAGATAGATGGGATGATGTTATTAAAATGAGAGAGTTGATGGTAGAAAGCAATGTCCAGAAGCCATTTGGTTGTAGTTCCATCGAAGTAAATGGTACAAAATTGTCTAACTCCCAAGACCTGTGCCTTATTCAATCTTAAATGAGGAACCATCATGTATGGCATCTCAAACTATGAACCTCACCAGAACATTTCATTTAGTGCATTGGTAGTGTTAGTAAAACCAAATGAGTATTAACCATAGCACTAAATATCTGGAGGTCGGGACCTTACCCACAAATCAACCTGTTTGCCGCTGGGACCAAGATGTTTTTTGTTTTATCAAACTGTCAGCTGTGTTGGTGCTGGAAATTATTTTGGAAAGGGAACCAGCGGCGTTTGGGATTTTGGATTCTTTTGAGGGGACAAATTCTGACGGATGTGCCCTGCACAGACTTAAAAATGGGTTGGTTCTACATTACAGGAAGTTTTGATAGAGTTCCAGCATTTGACAATGAGAAACAGCAACAATAACCAAGCCTTGGTCCCAAAATTTGGGGCTGGCTGTGGATCCTCAACAAAAAAGTCAAGGTGAGAAGTGTCAATAAAATTCCTGACAAAGTATGCTAGGGTGGTAAATATTTGGGGACAGAATTCAACCTTGGTAAGCTATGGAAAAAGGTGGTGATAACAGGAACTATGCTAGGTATCACTGTGGATTGGGCATTTAGTGTTGAAGTCCTTTGCTTGCTTGTTACCTTATAGAGCATCTCCAAAATACAGTTTCCAAGATAATCATAATCAAATGTAGATTTTATGCCAGGGTGGTGCGTAGTTGGGTAAATATGAGGCACAGGTACATTGATTTGGGAGGTCTTGCTTCTCCAAAAAACATATTTCTGCTGTAGATCACTTTAGCAGCTCTAGAGGTAGCTGCTTATTTGAGTTTGTTAGACTGCAGTTAGGACAAACTATATAGAAGCTCCAGCGATGGCTCCTAATAGAGGCATTAGACTGCAGTTAAGACAAAGTATTGAGCTGTTGTTGGTTGGTTGCTTCAAACAGATTAGTCATTTCATGTAAATAGTTCAGGGTTGAGTTCCTTGTTTCCTGAGAATATTGAGGAAGAGTTCTCTGTTTGGTTGGTGAGAAGACCAAGCAAAAGAAGAACTTTGAAAGAAATAGAGAATTCTTCGTTGCATTTGTACTATAGCTGGAGAAATGGATTGCTCCTTTGAGGTTCTGCCTGCTTACTATACATTAGCTATAAATACCTTTCTAGTAAAAAATTTCAATTTCTTTTTCTCTTCTAGATATGCTTGAGCATTGTAATTTGAGAGTTTGATTGTACTCCTCACCGCGTACACCCCCAGTGTACTTGGATTTGTTTTATTTCAATAAAAATTTTCGTTACTTATCTTCTTTTTTTTAACAATTTCTGGACACCACTCCAGAATATACTTGTTGCTTGTAAATAGGTTTCCTGATATGAGCCAAGTTGCAAAGTACTAATTTTTTTGGTTTATTGTATCTTGAATACTATATTACCGTGTCTTCATTATTTTGCAATGGCTTCCTTTTGCCATACTGCTGATATGTTATTCTTCTTAGCTAATACAAGATGGATCATACCAAAGAAAGAAGCAAGAAGTCAGCTCACACAGAATCTTAGACGCATCACAAGACCTGCGACAGTGCGTCTACAGATTAAACATGACCTTAATAGCACTACGTCCACTGGCACTGGTTTCAAATGCATCTTCTACCCCCTTTTGTGAGAATCCAAACCTGTGAGTTATCAAGGGCTTAACATCGATCTTGCCTGTCTTTAAAAGCTCAATGCAGAGTGGCCATGTATTCCTATATCGGAATACTCCAATCACATCGACCTCCCTAACACCAGGAAAAAAATTCATTAATTATATGAAGTTAAAGTTTAAAGCGAGGAAAACTATAAAATTAGTCTCTACCTGTTTTCACACACACAGAAATGCAGAATAAAGAAAAAGCATTAGGGCTTGGGGTTGTACCATTGTAAAATTGCAAAAAGGATTATTGGGGAAACCAAGTGACTCAAAAGCTAAATTTGTAACAAAAATTCTGCAAATTCATCTGCTCATTCTAACTGGCCTCTGTCAAGGAACTGGGAAACACCAACCTCAATAATCTGCTAGTAGATTATTATGCCTTATCATGGTACCAATAATTTCATCACATTGCTATGCATTGTCATCCAATAGTGTGATCATATATTATATCTAGATCTATTTCTGTCAAATTGTCAAGGGAATTATTTTATTTGTTCCACAGGGTTCAAGAGGAAATCCAAGAAAGGAAATGGGCATGAGTTTTAAAGTTCTGGGATCTCTGTACATAAGTGCAGTAGTGTTCAGCTTTCAAATTGGAACTTAAAGATTGTTTGGTTAGTAGGGGAATGAAGGCTAAGGGGAAAAAATCTTCTGTTTCCTTGATAAAGTTTAAGATCAGGTACCTGACAGCTGCTGAGGTAAGAGGAACTGTCGTCTCACTCTGAGCCAATCCAATAAGGCAAACTTTTCCACCTGAACAAGTGGCATTCAAAGCTGTTGACATGGTTTTGTTCAAACCAACACAATCAAAGCTGACATCAATGCCAGAGCCCATAGCACTTTGCATTTTTACCACTTCTTCACCTACATCCTGTCCAAATATCACTCAAATCATTTACAAGTATGAATAACTTGGACAGATAACTCTTGGCAAATTGTTTATAATTTAACAAGAAAGTTCAACTGACTGGGGGGGGGGGGGGGGGGGGGTGGAAGAAAGAAGGAAAAGGGAACCTGAATGTTTGTTGAAACTTGAATGGTCTCATCTGCACCAAGATTCTTTGCAATAGATAAACGGCAATCATCAACATCAACAATGACAATTCTAGGTGCTCCAAAAGCACGAGCAGCTAACAAGACAACAAGGCCTATTGGTCCTGCTCCCACAATCAATACATTTGTCTCAGGACTGATATTTGCACGACGACAGGCATGAACACCAACACTGAGGGGTTCACACATTGCTCCTTCCTCCAAGCTGACATTGTCTGGTAGTTTAAAACATAGATATTCTGGATGCACCACCTGCAAGAAAATAGCACGGTGTTCTTGCATTTAGAACATAAAAATTATGAATATTTATTTAACATTTCCTTGAATCAAAGGTATAAAATTAGATGCTAATGCTAAAATCGATATCTCATGACAGGCTATATTGGGTTGCAAAACAAATAGGGAATCTAACGCAGGGAACAATAAGTGCTATTTAGTCAACCATATATTTGGTTCACATTTCCAGCATAGACTTGGGGGGAGGGGGGATAAAATCTTAGAAAATTACTATCAAAGAATGCCTCCCAGCTGCACATAATGTATCACATTGCCAAGATGTTCTTGTAAATTGAAGTCCTGTTTAGATGCACTCGTGTAGCCTTATTTTTCCATCATAATGATAGTGAAGATAAATTGTTGTCAAACTCTGCATCACTCAATAATACTTCATTCACGTAGATTATATAATATTCATTTATGAAGTTTGGTTTGAAGAGATGCAAATGTTGGATACCTTATTGGCCAGAGAGCCATTAGTTGGGGGAGAACCAAAAAACTTCATCTCAGGGCATAGATTGTAGCGACCATCTTTGCAGAGATTGCATCGCCGGCAACTGATTCCAGGCTCCAATGCTACACGGTCTCCCACTGCTAGTGTCTTCACTTGGCTTCCAACTTCCTCTATGATCCCAGCACACTCATGCCCTATAACCATGGGCTTCTTGACAATAAAATTTGCACATCTCATATTCTGGTAACAAACATATCAAATATCAAATCAGATATCAGTAGGTCACATAAACCTCCAAAAACAAAACAAAAAACAGATAATACTAAAATTAATCATTCGCTCTCTCCCTCTCTAAGAAAAGATTAATATATTTTATTGAAGAATTAATATAAACAAGGTGTCAGGCTAACATTTTACCTTGAAGTGGTGAACATCACTTCCACAAATACCAAGCGCCTTTATCTGAACTTTAACATCATGGGGGCCTAAATTTACAGAAAATTGCTCAATGTGAACAACTGTCTCAAAAATTGTACATCATCAAGCTATTTACAATTTTAAAAGATATTATCCTGGTTAAAACTTAAAAATCATACCCGTCAGCTCATACTCATGCATTATATAGTGGACTTAAGGGCATAATAAATGTGAGTGAAATTTTAATTTTTTGTAATAGTCAAATCCTGTAAACAACACTTCGTTGCTTGGCATGTAATACAGGGTCAAAGGGGTTTGCAGTGTTTCCAGGCTGAGCAATGCCACCAGCACAGAAAATGTTGAGCCCATGCTCAATTATCAGGGTACAAGTTATCTTTGCACAAGACACTAGGCTGGGCTGGCTGCATATATGATTAAATGATATGTTGGGTCTTCTGGTCTACCTTCAATGATCTGGATTTGTGTATTCTTATATACCGATGCATGAATTTCATATACTTCATAAACATAAGTGGTTTGGCATGCGTGTAGAAACATACACTAACCCTGAACATGGTCAAAAGAATAAGAAATTTTGTAGCTTCATGATCTTTAACATGCATAGCACAGTGTTTTGAAACACGATAGAAAGACATGACCTGGACAAAGAAACATTACACACGAGGGAAAGAGAATTTTACCAAGAGGAGGGAGATGATAAGGTTCAATTTTAAGACTTTTGATGCCAACAAGCCAAGCAGCCATGTTCTCTTCTCCATCTTTGTGTTCCTTGCCTTCAACAACACCCCCTGACATCTCTCTCTCTCTCCTCTCTCTCTCTCTCTCTCTCTCTTATCCTGTCTTGTACAGTATAAGAAGTTATTTGGTATCAAATGATAGCATGTCAATGGTATCAAAATTTAAAAGTGTTAGACACGTCAACAAAAGATAACTACCCCACTAACAAAAGAAAGACATATGTATGATTAGTTATTTTTGTACACATCTCTTATTTATCGGATTTTGATACAGATAAAATTTAAGAAGTGTGAGACAAGTCAACAAAAGATAACTAATCCACTATCAAATGAAAGACATATGTATGGGTAGTTATTTTTGTACAAATGTCTTTTATTTATTAGATTTTGATACGGATGACATAGTATCATTTAATATAAAATACATTTTATATTAAAAAATACATTTTAGAATAGGAATGACACCACACCACGTTTTGTTACTGTGTCATGATTCATGACTCATAAGCCTCAACTACCCTTTTGGATTTGGCGATATATCCTCTCCAATTAAACCTTTGAATCAGGTTCTACTCTTCAATGATCGATTGCAGTCATGAATAGTCAAGTATGGTTAATCCTAGATATTGGCATGATATGGTGTATGAGCAACTTTCTCCAACTTTACCCTCAAAGTGGTGATAAATTTAGGCCTTAACCAAGTCATTAACAAATAGTTCGAGATTTGGAGAGAAGTGAAGCTTAAACTTAAAAGTATTATATATGTTCATTTATTTAGCAATTTAGGCCAAATTTGCTTTCGAGACTTGATTTATAAGCAAGTCCAAGCTCAAAGCACAATATCAAAGCTTGTTCATTTGGTGCTGAAAACTCAAGGAGTGTACTCATATCATATGTACTCACTCACCTAACAATGTTGTAATGACTAATCATGTGGGGCCACCAATATGAGCCAACATATTTTTTACCTCAAATGGTCACCACAATTGCATAATTATACCAGATGTGCCAATTACAAATTGATTTGCCGTTTTGCTCATAGTCTTGAATATATGGTCCTCCGTCTTCAAGTTTGGTTTATCGTGGTAAAATCAAGACCAGCTTCATTGGATGTGAACTTGATTTTAACATAGATGTGCTGTATTAGTAACTGAGACATTGTCACTCAATGGTGGTTGTTAATGCAAAATGCAAATTATTCTGCACATAGGCTAATTTCTAATTAGCCTTGGAACTAGAAATTTTTCTTTAACATTAAGCTTGGTTTGGTTTGAGATAGCAAAAATCATTAAAAAAAAATTTTAGTTCAGGTCTCATCCATGGAACATCAATTTAGGTCCCCAGGTTCACAAGTGAAGGTAATTTACAGTGCCAAACCCAAACATACCCAAAAGGACAAAAAGGGTGCTTGGTTTGGTTTGAGATAGCAAAATCAATAGAAATATTTAGTACAGGTCTCATCCATGGAACATTAATTTAGGTCCCCCAGGTTCACAAGTGAAGGTAATTTTTACAATTCCAAACCCAAACATACCCAAAAGGACAAAAAGGGTTTTTAAAAATGATGATTACACATCATTATTGGCTTTAAAATAAAATTTTTGCAACTTGCCGACAAGGAATATCTTATCTAATATCAATCCTACAAAATTATTTGGAAGACAGTTGAAAATTAAAATTCCTTTTATTTTCTTTTGTTTTTTACCTTTTTAGTTAAAAAAAAAATAGAAAACTATAGGAGAAGTTAAAAGCTAATTGCAAACAGTCAGAACTCACATCAAATGGTCACCAAATCTATCTCATAAATATTCCTGATGTGCATTATTGTTTTATAAATGTGGCAGTGAATACCGTAGAGGGAGGATCATGTAATCTGATCATCTCAAAGGCTTTTATTAATGGGTGCAAAAGTATGTCCGATAAGAAAGATTCTAACTAATCCACTATATTAGAAAATAACAAAAATTAATAAACGAATTCTCTTTTAATTAAAATATATTCTCCAGAAAAAGCCTGTTTGTTACAATAAAAATACTGAACTTATCCAATGTACTGTGACACTCGTTAACCAGACCATAGAAATAGGGAGCCTTATCATGATTAGATACATTAACGCCCATAGTTTTATTTGTAGCCCAAAAAAAGAGGTGGTATATCCTGTACCCACTCTTGATAATTGAGTTTTTTTATTTTATTTTTTAATACAAAACCAAGTTGGGTTATCTACAACATCTGAGTCATCATCTGGACGACCGCCTTCTGTTGCGTTGTGTTCTTCTAAACACAGAAAGAACCATCTACACCTCACTGTCCAGATATTTTCTGTGTCAGACTGTGTGTGTGTGTGAAACAAAGAGAGCAAATGGGTAAGGGAGGAATGTCACATGGGAGTGCGGGAGAAGCCAAAGATGGTGAAGAAGAGAACATGGCTGCTTGGCTTCTTGGTATCAACACCCTCAAGATTCAGCCTTTCAAGCTTCCTCCTCTTGGTATATCACTTTTTTCAATTAATCAGACTTTTTTTTTTTTAGTCAATTTAATCAGTGTGATTGAAGTTATGCAGCTCTTCACTTATTTTTTTGAATTATTTATTTCTTTGATCAATTTATGGATAACCCTTTTGCTTGATTCTTTCTGAGCTGGCTATTTTTTTTTTTTTTTGAGGATTTTAGGACCACATGATGTTAAAATTAGGGTGAAAGCTGTTGGTATCTGTGGCAGTGATGTTCACTACCTCAAGGTAAACACAATTCAGTTAGCTTTATTTTTTTTATCTGTATTAATTTATAATATTTTAATTGAGTTGTGATTAGTTAGATTAGCATCTGCTGGGTTGCTGAGAAAAATAAAATAATAAGGAAAAGATAAGACTTCATTGTTGAAATTTGAATCTTAGTACACCTTGTTGACTTAGTTGTTTCTTTCTTTTTCTTTTTTCTTTTTTATTATAGACGAAAACATAAAATAACATTAGTGGAATAGTCCATCTACGTGCACACTCAATCTCACAACATGCTTAGTGTCAACTTATGATTGGATTACACTTGGTGAAAAAATGGATTTGGTGCTTCAATCATAGGTTGACACATAAGTTTGTTGTGGATTTGAGTGTGGGTTTGGGTGTGCCGCTAGAGTTTTTCTTAGTGAAAATAGTAAAAAAGGACATGTCAATTAAGGTAGTGAAAAAAAGTAGGACTTTGGATAGGGTAGAATGAGAAAAAAATTATGTGACCAACCCTGATTAGTCTATCAACAATCCATAGCCAACTCCAAAGTTTTGGCACGAATGATAGGTTGTTATTTTGCATTGCACATGACCATTTCTTCCATTTTCTTACCAACCAAATGCAATAATGTTAAGAAAAAATAGTTTGACTTGGAGAAGATATAAGAAAAGGATTGAGTGTCTAATGCCACATTTTGAATGTTCCATGTATTTTCAGACCTTGAGATGCGCAGATTTTATAGTTAAAGAACCCATGGTAATTGGGCATGAATGTGCTGGGATCATAGAGGAAGTTGGGAGTGAGGTAAAGAAGCTGGTGCCTGGTGACCACGTGGCATTGGAGCCAGGGATCAGTTGCTGGCGATGCAACCTTTGCAAGGAAGGTCGGTACAATCTGTGCCCGGAGATGAAGTTTTTCGCCACTCCACCTGTCCATGGTTCTCTTGCAAATCAGGTCAAAATTTGCTGCATTTCAAAACAGTGCATTGCTAAAATCTAAATATAGAAATATATTGGACTATTATTTTTAACATGCTCTTGCCCCAGCACAACAGAAATCACATTTTACGCCTATTATTATTATTCCATATCTGGTCATTTGTAAAAGCACACTGGTTACTTCAATTTTAAGTTACATAACCTTGTTTCCTTTCATGCAAAGTTGATAAAACAGCTCAAATAGAAATTCATGATCATGGACCTTCATTTGTGATTTTACCTTCCACACTTGATCATAATACTCTATTCAACATATATAAGTGGTGTATCACATGTTCCTAATTGCAGGGGGCATGTGTAGTATTGAATGTGATGAAATAAATTTATAGTGCAGCTACAGGCTTTGTCTGAGATGCATCTTTCTATTCACAGGTGGTTCATCCTGCAGACCTATGCTTTAAACTGCCAGACAATGTCAGCCTGGAGGAAGGGGCTATGTGTGAACCCTTAAGTGTTGGTGTTCATGCTTGCCGACGAGCAAATATTGGTCCTGAAACAAATGTTTTGGTCATGGGAGCTGGACCCATAGGGCTTGTTACAATGCTAGCAGCTCGTGCTTTTGGGGCACCCAGAATTGTTATCGTGGATGTGGATGATCACCGTTTATCTGTGGCAAAAGAGCTTGGTGCAGATGAGATTGTTAAAGTTTCACCAAATATTCAGGTTTTCATTATTCTGTTTTATACAATTTTCTACAAGTTAATTTTATGCAGTGTGCATCAGATCCATCTCCCACTCCCAAGTCCCACCCCCTTTTAAAAGGAAAACAACATGACGATATCTTCATCTTGTAAAATTGCTCAATTTTCATTACTGTTTTCAAGTTTTATTGTGCAATATAGGAAAGGACCATATCCTGTCAATCTGACCTCCTTAGTCAATCTCAGTTCTTTGATTAAAGTTACAAAATAAGTTTTTGACAATTATTTTCACTCCTTCGCAGCCTCCAACTCACACAAATAAAAATATTGTTATTGCTTCTAACATGAAAAGAAGAATGGCTCTGTTAGTTAGATCAAACTTTCAATCAAGCTTTTTCTTTTCTTTTTTTCCTAATAATTTTAAATTTTTAACCTTTTTCTTTTATTCTCAAAATTGGTCCTTATTCATATTCTTCTTTTGTTGAAAGAGGGATAAAAGAAATTAAAATAAATAATGTACAGCTTCTTCAGTTTTATACTAAATCCATCTTGTATCAGTTTTTATCTGCTCTTATAAAGCTTTGGTTCATTGTTCTTCCTTTAGTATGGATAATGTTGAGGATCCATGACTCTTCTAGTGGTTGTTGTTAGAAGTCTCCGTTGCTATTTTTAACTTCACTATTTTACAGGATGTTGCTGAAGAAGTATCACAGATACATAAAGCTATGGAAGCTGGAGTCGATGTGAGTTTTGATTGTGCAGGCTTCAACAAAACCATGTCAACAGCACTGAGAGCCACTCGTGCAGGTGGAAAAGTTTGCCTTGTGGGAATGGGTCATAGTGAGATGACTGTCCCACTCACTCCAGCTGCTGCGAGGTATTTGATTTAATCATGAACAACCATTTTTGTGTTGAGAAATTATTCAGAGTTTACCAATAATTAAGGTCTTTTGAATAATTTGTGTGAAAATTGGAGCCTCATAGTACAAATTGGAAAGTTTGCAAGATATTTGAAATAGTGATGGAAAATTTGGTATTAGTTCTGGTTGGAGTATAAGAATTGGATGTAATGGAAAAGGGAAAGGGCAGATATTTGCATTTAAATTATTATTTGGAAGAATTGATAAGTCTGTCAATCATTTGAGTAGTAGTCACTACTCACTATAAATATGCATAATTTTTTAAACAGTGTTCAATAAGAATGTCAGCTAGGAGTTAGGATGTCTCGAGAATTTGGAGAAAGTTTTGAAAGTGAAATTTGTATCATATAATCGTATGAATTTGCAAAGCTGAGTTTACTTTTTCACTCTTTGATTTTTTGGTAACTAACAGCTATGGTTTTCTATTTCTTATAGGGAGGTGGATGTGGTTGGCATCTTCCGTTATAAGAACACATGGCCGCTATGCCTTGAGTTTATAAGTAGTGGTAAGATCGACGTGAAGCCCCTTATAACCCACAGGTTTGGGTTCTCTCAGAAGGAGGTGGAAGAAGCTTTTGAAACTAGTGCTGGTGGTGGTAATGCAATTAAGGTCATGTTTAATCTGTGAAGTCTGCCATCGCCTATGGGATTATGGGACCGGCTTTGCATGAACATAGAACTCAGTTTACTTGTTATAATTAAAAGAGGAAGAAAGAGAAAATACTAGCTTATGAATATAAATAATTATCTCAGCTAGTGGCTTGTATAAAAACTTGTTCTTACAGTAATAAAGTTCAGATATTAATACTAAGCTTATGAATAATTATTTTCCTCTTGCTTTCAAATTTTTTTGTATTTTGACAGAGGTATTTTAGCATTCATTTAGTAGAAGATCGTTAAATTCTTCTATTTTAACCATTATGATTGTAAACCTACACCTTGTGCTGATGAATAGGTTTCTTCAACAGATGAGGGCTGATAGAAAGGGGATAAGTGAAATGTAGGGATAAGAATGAAGCTTGACAAAGCCTGATAATCCATGGGATTGAAGAGAGATTTTCAATTTCTCGAGTCCACATGTACTCTTGTTTTCCTAGTGCTTTAAGAGATTGCAAAAAAAGTATCTCTCAAGTTGATCAGTCCCTGATAATATTGAATGAAGAAACTCTGTTCCAAACCCTGTAGAAGTGGGAATTGTGTGCACTGTTTACAAAGGATTAGGTCTGACTCAGGTATATTCAAGTTGGGTCGTTGAAACCTGAGTTGATGAGATCTGTGTCCCTAAAAATATGAACCTAAAATCTGTTCCCTCTAGGCTCAAGCATGTAGAGGGCCAAGGCCACAATGTGGTGTCTTAGTCGTAGGATGGCTTTTTGCTGACCATAGAAACTGGGAAACCAAGTTCTGTCAGTTCCTCTTAAAATCTTTGAATACCACAACTGCCTTGGAGTTGGCATGTTGTTGAACGTTTGTGTTATCAAAAAACAAAAAAAAAAAAAAAAAAAAAAAAGAATACCATACTGGACATCCACACTTACGACATTAAGCTTAACACAGACTAATGTGGCATGAAATGCAAGCAATATTTTTAAGGATAAAGTTTAGCTACAAAAATTGTTGTAACCTAAGCCTATAACCTTACTTATTATCATTAACATTACTACATATTTCAAAAATTTAACTATTGAATTGCATGTTTATGCATAATTTTAAAGTACAAAAACTTGAAATTTAAACAATTTATTGATGGCATGCCTATTGATTTTTAATTTTCTAGAAATTTTGCAAGCATGGAGGTTATAAGAAGAAAATGTAATTTAATAGTTGATTTGTCAAAATTCACGTCCAATAAAAAAATATTAAGTAAGATTGTAGTCTTAGGCTACAGTAACTAAACTTTGTCCTATTTTTAATGGTTGTTATATAAATATATATATATATATATATAACAAAGTTAGAGTGTAACATTTATTATTGTTACACTCCTGTTGAGCCACATCATCCACTCATTTTCAACATTCTCTCTTATTTTTAATTCTTTTTTTTTTCCTTATTAATTTCCCAACTTATTATTATACTTTTTCTAACTTTTCCCCTCATTTCTACATTTTCATCTCCCCACTGCTATCTACCTTAATATCATTTTTCCTCTATCCCTTTATCTTCCTTTATTTTTTTGCTTTTCTTATTTTCCCTCCTCTTACTATAAATTTACAATTCTCTTTTCCATTCTATTCATAGTTTTTTCACACACAAAATGTTTCTCTCTTTCTCTCTCTCTCATTTTTTTTTTTTCATTTTTGGTGGATTTTTTTTAAATATTTTTCTTGCATCTCTACTTTAGGTTGATGAATGTTTGTATTATTTGGAACTCTACTTTGGGTTGATGTGATTAAGTTTTGTGTTTTAAGTTGTTATCTTTTTTATTCTCTTTAATTTCATAAATGTTATCATATTGCATTATAAAGATAGCATATAAGAATATTGTGGTAGAACAAAGTTTGGCCCATGCCAAACCTAGACCAAGAACCATCAAACATAGGCCCGTCCCACCAACAAAAGGCCAGAGCTGAATTACCTAGGCTATTGCATTCTCTATAATATCCGAGCAAACCCCATCAGTCCAAGGAAGGGAAGTAATGCCCTGAGGGAGTCTGCCAGCCAAGCACAAGATTCGGCATCAAACACAAGTTACTAGGAAATCATTTCAGCAGCAAAATAATGGGTCTCACTCCCTAATACAAGATTAGACACGCTGGAATAGTAACCTAGACCTAGAGGGCCACCCAGACTCTGCAAGTGGAGGGACCCACACGCATGCAGAATATTCTCTCATCATGACTGGTCCACTAATACAAGGGTATAAAAACAGAGGAGAAGGCCAGGGTAAGGAGTTGGAACATTTTTTTTAGGGGAGAAAAAACATGAGAGAAAGAAAGGAATCATCATCTAATACTTGGGAAAGGTGATCCAGCTCAGGACACCTTGGTTGTCTGAAATCTTCCTCGGGAAGTAGATTTTTAGTAATGAACCACTTCACAACCATTCATCTTCATCATCCACCATCCCAAACTTCTCTTGGGATCTCTCATTTTGGGCTATACCCAATGCAACATACAAATTAATTAAGGGTCCAAGCCCAACAATCTTTATTTCGCTATGGGCCGTACCACCACAAATATAATGTTGTTTTATTACATAACATGACTTGGATAATTTGGTGTTTTTTTTTTTTAACTTTTTTTCTTCTCATATTATTTTCTATAAAATTCTTATTATTCTCTCTCACATTCTCTCTTGAAAAAGTGGTTATTCTCTTTCTCTTGATTTTTTATTATTTCTTGCAACTCTACTTTATATTGATGAATCATTATAATTTTTTAAAACTCTATTTTGGGTTCATACGTTTTTGGCGTTGTATTTTTTAGTTCCACATCACAAGTACTCTCTCTCTCTCTCTCTCTCTCTCTCTCTCTCTCTCTCCAATAAAATTTAGAGAATAAATTATACATATTTAGTGTAAGTTTGATATGAGTTTTGAGGCTCAACAAAAGCATAACAAAAATAAATGTTATGCTTAAGATTTTAGATATTACGAGTTTGAGATTTATTTTATTTTTTAATAAATTTGGATTTAAATTAGGTGCTTTCAACCCAAACATGTCTTTTCCTATTATGTAAGTGCACAAAAGTAAATCGAAGTGGACCAACATGAATTGAATGATTTGAATGGACCAAATTGGATCAAATTGAAAAAAGTGGAGCAAATGGAGAGAATACAACCAAATAGGAACAAGGTGAACCGAATAGGACTGAAGTGGACAAACTGGACCGAATAGGAGCAATGTGGACTGAATAGGACATAATGGACCAAATAGAACTAAAGTGGACAAAATGGACCGAATAAGACCAAATGGCCCAAATAGGACTGAAGTGGATCAAAGTGAACAGATTGGACCGAATAGGACAAAATAGAACCAAAGTACACATAATAGGACGCAAGTGGATAGAATTGACCGAAGAGGACCGAATAGGACCAATGTGGAATGAATAGACCGAAGTACCCAAAATAAGGGCCAATGTGAACTGAATGGACCGAATTAAACCGAAGTTGATTGAATAAGACTGAATGGGCCGAATTGGACCAAATTGGACCGAAGATAATAAAATGGACCAAATAGAACCAATATGGACTGAATAAGACTTTTGAATATTTGTCTTTTTATTGCATTTTTATAGCTCATATTTCTAATTTCTAATGTCTATTTTATTTTTATTTTTTTGTATTTTTTTAACTCAAAACTAAAGAGTTTAGCCCAAATTTAATAGAATTTCATACTTTTTAACTCAAAAATGAAGAGAAAAAAAAAGTATTTTTGTGCTAAACATGAAAAGAAAACCTACAAAAATAATCAATTTAAGGCCCAATTAGTCTAAAATGAACTAAAGGAGGACCGAAATTGACTGAGTAGACCAAAGTAGACCTAATTGGACCGAATAGAAATTGTTTAATTTTTAGGGAAAACGAATTATCTTCAAAAAATTTTAGAGAAAAAATTATACATTATATTACAATACAAAATAATAATTTATTCCCATATATCACGTGCGTCTGCAACTAGTTTTGAAAACAAAACTTGACGAAACAAACGACTACATGAGAATTATATCAAACAAGGCAAGACACGGGTAAAGCAATTTCCTGACAAGTTTATAATCTATAAAGCAATGATTTAGGATTTTGGAAATGGAAAATGCTTGTTGAAAAATATTAATACAATATCAAAGTCAGGTCATATCATGGGGTGGTGAATTGCTATTAACATCATCATCTTGTATGTTTTGGCCTAAGATAGCAATGTCACCACCTATTACAACATCCTAAACGAAGAATCCTCCAAAAAATTCCAAGCAGTGACCAGAACCTCCCTGAATAATACTGAACCACTTTAAATTCTATGTATTTTGCCTGTATTCAAGTCAAACCCACAATGCACAACTCATCACACACCCAACATACGATGCTCTGAAGTCTGAAGTCTGCAAAACCATCCCTGAAGGACACGTGCATTCAGAAGAACCCAAAAAGGGTGGGGGGAAAAGTCGCTGTATTCGAACTATCAACAAAACAAAAGGTGTATACATGATCAAGTACAGAACACACGATGAGATTTCAGTCTCAATGCACATTTTAACATTTTCTTGCAGCAAGCAATATGAATATTTGCTCAATTTTCATCATGATTTTGTCAAATGTTACAGCCTTGATAGGGGCCAAAATGCCCTTCATAATTATGGCACACAGCAAGGAGACAACAGCTTTGGTGCTGAGAAACAGAGAACACATACAACGGTACTACCACTATAAACTAAACCCGAAAACTAGCTTTCTCAACTTATGATTCCTTCTGTAAACTCACAAATTACAAAGGGACCCAAAAAAGAAAAGCGAACTCAACTAATCAATATAATCAAGAGAAAAATGCAGAGGGCAATATAATTGATGCCACTCATCGAGTTGTAGCAGTTGATTCGGCCAACCACCGCCACACTTTCACTTGACCTGCTCCATCACCGGTAAAAAACAGGCCTCCGGGACCCATCTGAATTGCTCGAACCTCCTGTTTAGCATAAATTTTACCTCTCTCGGAAAATCTAAAGCAGGATAGACCAACAGAAAACATATACAATGGTTCATTAGGTTCTTGAAAACACAAATAGATGCTAACAAAAATATTAAATAAAATGAAGGACACAAGTCAAAACCAAGAAAATACTCACGATGGCAAATCATAAAGATGGACAGTGTTATCATTGCAAGAGCATAGCAAGATGGGCTTGGATTCTAAATCATGCATCCCACAGAGTGTAAGCAGCCCCTGCAGCAGACAAAATCATAACTTCATTAACCCAACTATACTACAATATAAAAGAAACTCTCTTTCAAGATGTTTGCGACATTTAATTACTAAAGCACAACATCTTACTTCAAATATAAAAAAGAAAAAAAGAATGGCAATAACATATCACTTCAAATAATGCCACCCATATTCACTAATTTCTAAACAAGAATCCACAACCAACTGTTTCCTCATCTCAGATAACTTCCTACTCCAAACACATATAAGTACTAAATAAATTAAAAGAAATCAACAACCAAAAACCAAAACTTTTTTAGGGGGAAGGCGGGGTAAGCAAAAATATAAAATGAGAGAAAGTACACTGATTGCTGAAATAAAAAAATTCCCATGTGAAAGACCAACGTCAAATTACTCATGGTTGAATTATATCATGAAATAGAGGTTCCTGGGGATGCTGTTTCATACCATCGGACTGCCCTCAAACATGCACACGCATGCACACACAAAACAATAAAATAAATTACCACAAAAATCAGGACGACCTTCCCACAAATTCTGGTATAAAAGCTCAACAAGTAATTGAGTAGATATGCATCACCTGCAAAGGGCCAAAGGCACCCCTAAACAGCCTTAAAGATCAAAAGCCTCCACCCCTAAACATAACTAACGCCGACCACATATACCCCCAAACAGAACTAAAAACAATCTTTTTTGGTCCAATTCTAAAACCAATCCTTAGCATCCAAATGCTCCAACGATCCTTTTTACTAAAATGAGCCGAGTAGCCTATTATTTGAAAACCAACTTAAGAAGTATACATGCACAGAAAACCTTGCACAGAGTAAATATCATGGCTGATCTTTAAGCCTCCAACAGTTTATCAACACCTACAGATCTGAACATGCAAGCCAAGAGGAGACCTCATCATAATCTATAATCCAAATCATCAGATCCTCATTGTATGCTTAGGAATAAACTTATATGCAATCCCATCCAAAAAAATTTTAATTTAAAGCCTTTTCCAGAATCATAAATTTCCAAAAGCCATCATAGTCCAGCACATCACAACTCAGAACTTTGATAGAACTCTAAATTTTCCCCTTGAAACATGGACTGCCTTACTAACAATCCATTGAAGGTTTTCACATACGCAAATTTGACACCAAAAACCCATTTCCAAGTCCTAGACATTACAATTGCCAGTAGATGCTTCCTCAATGACTTCTTTTAATGCATCCAACAGAATCCTTCTGACGCTAAACAACAAAGATAATTCTGCTGATAAGAACTCCAGAGAGAGATCATGATTTATGGTGGAGCAAAGATGGATGGATATACAGCCAAGATATGGCCAATCAGAAAATTATTTTGCTCCACTTGAAAGCAGTTTGGATTTATATTGCACAGACCACACTAAAAATCTCTAATAAGATTACAAAGCAGCCGTGAAGAAATTCACTCTTGACTACTGGAGCCCCCAACTCTTTGAATGCAACTTTTTCTGCTGAAATTAGACACAATGTGAATTAAATAATTCCCAAAAACTGGATGGTTTTGGTTTCCCAAAGAAGAAATGAAAAAAACATAAAAAGGCCTTCTACATTTTAATATGCCAGCTTATGGGGCACTCATGGTCACAAAGAGTTTCAACAATTCATACAGATTACAACTGAATTAGAAATTTTGAAGTAAAGGTGGCATGGGAGAGATGTGATGGAATCTTGTTTCTTCTAGAAAAAATCACCTCTAGATGTGAGAAGACAATATACTCAGTAATTGATGCCAAAAACAAACAGCAGAAGTCATTTGATCACACATAAACAAATCTATCTGAAGCAACAGACAACAATACTTCAATGAAATTTCAACAAACATGCAAAACAAACTGCATATTTCTTTTGATCACACATACTCATACATAACAAATTGACATGTTCCAAGAGAAGTAATCTTTCGCAAAATCATCAGTCAAGGAAAAAGAACAATTTGTTTACGTTTATTATCTCCCATTAATATTCAACCACACTGAAGCTTGCAATGTACTATTTACTTGGCCCATGTTTGCTATCTCAACTTGGAATGCATTACACAAACTTCTAGGCATGAGAATACATTTGGCCTCTTTGTGCATGTTTGGTAACCTTTTTTTTTTTTACATAAGAATGCATTCTCTCATTTTTCATTTTTGGAAGCTAAAATGAGAATCCTCAAAACTGAAGGATTCTTGTTTTTGGGTAATTAAAGAGACATTTTATTGAAATAAGACTACTTCATGTACAATGAACACAAAGGAGTCTAAAGAAATACAAAGTAACAGTATTATGTACAGAAATCAGAATGACGGCAACTTTATAAACTCATAATGGAGTTGCTATTAGTGAAACCCCATGCACAAGACCAATCAAATAAAGAGCTTGGGAAAAATTGCTATCAATTGAGTCCTTGTACTTTCCGCATCCTCAAATACGGTGGCCAAGCAACCACCTACATCCCACAAACCCATTCAAATCAAACCTTGAACCCAAAAACCCCAATAGGGAGGGTGGAAGAGAGACAGGATGGTTCAGCAATGGCCAAGCTCCCCAGAGAGAGAGAGAGAGGATAAGAAGCAGGTCATGTCTAAACCAACCAGACGTGTGTGGCCCTCCTTTTCCTTTTAATATTTTTTATAGGTAAATATATATATTGCAAAGAGACTACTTCATGTTCCAGGAACATGGAAAAATCTGAAGATTTACAAATGACATAATTATATACAGACAGAGACAGAACTACACTTGGACTGAGGGGGGGGCATGCCGCCCCCCCCCCCCCCCAACTTTTTATTTGTATGCATATAAATAAAAATATTAAAATATGATCCCAAAATTTATATACTTGGCCCCCCTCCCCAAATAATTAACAAATTCACCCATGAAACCCAAATAGAAAAAATATCTGACCTGCCCTTTTGCCCAGTTGTCCCAAAAAAACTTCAGACAAACCAAAAAAACCAATCAAACAAATCACAAATCTAGATAACAAGAATACCCTTCAGGCAATATAGCAGATCAGGCTCTTCCTTCTCTAATCTAACCTCTCTCTTCTCTGAAATCTCTCCTCAGTCCCCTCTCTCTGCACTCTCTAAGATGTGTTGTGTGAGCTTGTGAGGCGGATCCTCTGCCAATTTTTAATTTTTATGAGGATGAAAGCCACTTTGAATCTGTTTTTTTTTTTTTGCAGATCACTACTCTAGTCTATGCTCTCCCCTCTCTCTTGAATTGCAATAAATGCTATGTTAGTAATTTTTGTTTTGCCAAATGATAAATGTGAGTAACTAATAGTGTGTGAACTTGTGGCTATCGTTTTCATCGAAATAAAATAAAATAATTGTGTTGTGTTATATTGTGTGAATGGTGAACTTGTGAATGCCTAAATGGATAGAGGGGGTTGTGGCACGTTTTTGCTATAGTGCTAGATGGAGTATATATGTGTCAACTTTTGGTTCAAAGGATAAGTAACTAATGATAAAAGTTGTACTAATCCAAAAAAAAAAAAAATTTTGAAAAAAAAAAGGTGTAAGGTATGTCTAAATAACACATGAAGAGTACTCATTCTACTATTTATTTTGATACTTCATTATTTCCCTATCTTATAATAAATCCATTGTTCCAAAAATTAGCCCCAAACAAAACCAAATATACATTGATTTTTACATTGGATAAAATCTCATGACTTTACAAGTCAAGAAATTATTTGAATGTTATGTACATGTAAATCAATCCTTATAATTTATATGACTTATATGAATTGTAGATAATGGGAAAGTCAACTACAATGTTTGATTTTTTTGAAAGAAAATACAAACAAATTAGAAGTCATTATTGATATCCTATTTTATGAAAATCATCGAACAACATTTTGAAGAATTGTTATTAATGAAATAAGTATTAGTTCATTGCAACATGATCATAGATTATGTCCACAAATATGGGATTAAGATGTTAATGGGCGTTATGAAATTCAACAAACTAATATTAAGCTTGCCCCCCCCCCCCCCCCAACTTTGAATCCTAGTTCCGTCCCTGTATACAGAGAGACGACAATGGTAGGAACTCTCGAATGGAGGTGTTATTAGTGAGACCCCATGCACAATGCCAATCTAATAAAGAGCCTACTATAAACATAGCTAACAATTGAGTCCCTGTACTTTCTACATCCTTAAACGTATGTTATGTTCCCTTCAAAATGTCCACATCAAACATAGCGGCACTAAATTCCAAATGTCGGACAAATGCTTACCAACCCAATTCCTCCACAACTTGAACGCAGCAGTGAAGTGTAGCAATAGACAATCCACCGACTCCCCACTATAACGACACCCCACTACACCGACACGTACAACACCACCCTAATATCTTATAACCTCGCTTAAGGAGACTGTCATGCGTGAGGATCATCTCCCATGCCGCAATCACAGCAAAAAAAAAAAAACACTGGGTCCTTAATATAAACCCAACCTGACCCATATCTCTTACTTAAGCCCAATCAGATCCAAATGCATTCTAAACTAATTTATAACCAAACACAATTACATTAAGCATAATTATTTTTTAAGAGAAGTCTTGGCGTAATACCAAGTGTAATTTTTTAGAAAGATGTATTATGCTATAATGCATTCTAGTAGGATACACTCCACTGGAATACATTCAGCCAATAGAGTTACCAAACACTACCTCAGTATCCTCTGAATTCCACCATGGACAAAACAGCTTTTATTGAAAAATGATATTATATTTTCTTGAATCTTGCAGATCTCTAAAGCATGCCACCTAGAATGCTAAATGCAGATTAATCTGATAAATAAGTCATCATTTTCATAATATAGGGTTATGAAAAGACCCTAAAAGTTCAAAATAACTCTTAAAAATTTCAGATACAGCACAGGAGTCTTTCAAAATATAATGTGCACGTAATCTCCCTTCATATGAAAATTGATCTTCCAATAGCAAGGCACCTCCTCCCCTTATAAGTTCTAGGTGGAGGGTGAGGTCATGAGTTCAAGAATGTAGCTTACCAATAGAACATAATCTCTCAAAATAATCTGAACTCATGACCTCATCACCCTCCACCAACTTCATTTCTGATATAACCAAGATAGTTTGATAATTTCAACAACATACTAAGAAGGAAAGAAGATCAAATGCTCCTTTTATCAATATCAACATCTGAATTCAACTAAATGGATTGACAAGCCCACCAACTTCATTTCTGATATAGCTAACTTATTTAAAAATAAAATTTTAATATGCATGAAAAGGAAAAATAAAATATCACAAACCACATACATGGTCTTCATTGTGAGTGTATGTTACTTCCAAATTCCCACTTTCTGTAGCAACCCACACCTGCACAAAACAAAAATGGAACAACATAAAAACTTTGTAGCTCTAGTGCATATTAAAAATCTAGAGATATATACATACATATATATTAAATAAAATAAACATTAGAGACATCAACCTTTATTGTTTTGTCTAATGAGCATGATAAAAGAAACTGGTCCCAACAAAGAACAGACATCACAACTGAACTATGCTCCTTTAGTGTCTGTACACATTGCAAAGTTTCAAGGTTCCAGACCTGCAAGAAGGCACATATGATTTTTTAAGAAAAGAAAATTCAAAAAGCAGGAAAAATGCATTCCAAATGCAACTACTGTGTGTTCTTAAAATAAAACTCTAAAAGTACACCACTAAAAAGATTAGATACATAGAATAAAATGATATTGAAACCAACTTACTCTTATAGAACAGTCCATAGAACCAGAATAGAGTCTATTAGCTCCAACTACTAATGAAACAACTCCGAGGGTATGACCTGTAAGTGATGCAGCCGGTTCAAAAGTGTTGGTAACTACATTAAACTTCCATGCCAATATAGACCCATCCTGCACCAAATAAAATCTCCAATAAATACCAGTAAAATATGTCAATTCCACACACACACCAGAGAAAAAAGGCGCATACACAAGCAAACACAAACAGGGACAGAATGTCTCCCTAAAGATGCAATGGATTTTCATTACGATTGATTCAAATCAAACTATCAAATCTGAATTTCAACAAAACCAAGGGTCCACATTTACCACATTTTTATTTAAAGTATATACCCCTGATAGCCTGATAGGCACAGTGACCACCTTTAAAATCCTTCAATATCAAAATTCCTCCCTCAATAACATAGTTAAAACAATCTGATGGTTCACACAATGATGCAGTCCTACACATCGACCAATCCACCACTAAAAGTTGTAAAAAAACAACTCTTACTGGACATTGAGAAAAAAAATCATACTTAACAAAAACGTACTCATAGTCCAAAATATTACCTGTGTACCCGCAAAGAGCAAATCATTACCCACAACCATGGCATAAACTTGTCCTACAGGTCCACTAAGACTCAGTTCAGAGTTAGTTAGTGTGTTCCATGCCTGCAATATCATTATCAAAACCCCATTAAGCACGATATTATTCTACTCACTGCTTGGCCAAGAGAGAGAATATCGTTATACTCACTAATAAGCTCACAACAGTAACACCTTAATATAACCCCCCTCCCCCCCCCCCCCCAAAAAAAAAAAAATAAAAGAAGGAAAGAAAGGAACGGTTACAACGCACTATAAATCTTAAAAACAAAAGCTTGAGTTTGCCTACCTTGACAGCATTTGGGATTCCAACAAAGACCCAAGGGCCTTCATTGATCATACAACCTACTTCACCACCAAGTTGAATCACTGCCATACACTGCAAAGAAATATAATCAAACCATAACAAATGAACTATGAGAGAGAGTTAAACTAATCCCAATCAGGGGTAAAATAAACAGTCTATTTTTCAAATTTTATTATACACTACAGCAATTGCACCAGATGACAATGAAAATCATCAGTGCAAAAAGAACAGATCTAAGTTTACCACTATTACTCAATTTCGAATTCTCACAACAAATTTATCTTTTTATCATAAGAAGGTGGCCCCGTTTTTCCTAGTTTTCAATGAGTGCAACTTCATATCACTGCTTAGTACAAACCAAAAAACTAAAAAGTAAAAATTAACGATCAAATTATAGATTTCCCCTCTCTTCCTATAAATTCCCAGCAACCAAACACAAACTTAATTAAAAAATATATATAATCAAACCCCAAATAAAAAAAGCAAATAACAACCTGCCCAGTTGTACAATCCCAAACCCTCACTGTCTCGTCTTTACTCCCCGTATAAAGCGAATTCGAATCCGACGGCAACGCGATCCCACTCACAACCTGTTCATCAAAATCCAAAATCAAACCCCAAAAACAAAAACCCCAAAAAACAATCAAAAGCACATAAACCCTTAAAAAGCACAACCTTTAGATGACCCTCGAGCTGCGCCACCATCGAAAAATTATCGCCGGTGCTCCAAGAATGCAAGTATCGGCACTTTTCGCCATAACCACAGTTCCCTTGGATCCAAAAATTACAAACCTTGGAAACCTTCTCGGTGGGCTTATTGTTACGGGTCAGAGTTCTATTACCGCCGCCGCCGTGGGCTCGGCCCCAAGTGTTGGAGTAATTGGGCCTGGAGGAGCGTGGGCCGGAGAAGGAGGAAGAAGAAGAAGAGTAGTCATCGGAGAATCCGCCGCCGCCGCGCTTGGAGGAGCCGTTGGGTGGCGGAGGTAATTCTCTGTGAAGATACGGACACGGATGGCGATTGCAATTCCCGGCTCGCCAATGGTAACACACTTTCTGGATTTGGCTGCTGCTGTTGTTGTTGTTGTTGCCGTGGTGGTAGTTCTTGGAATTTTCCACAGGCCCACCTAGTCTCTGAAACACTCTCTTGCTTCCGCTATCTACATCCATAGCTACGAAACTCCGATCAACGATCAATCCCAATCCGATTCAAATGTATCAGAAACCCTAAATCTTAGAGATTTTTGGGGGAAAATTGAAATTTGAAATTGAGGAAACCCTAGAAAAATTGTTGATCTCTGTGTCTGTGTGTGTGTGTGTGTGTGTGTGGCGGGGGATTGAGGTTGAAGGAGGTGGGGGAGAAAGAAATACGGTAGGACAACGCGTCGACTGTACGGGATGGGGTGTGGAATTACGATAATACCCTCAATCGGAATTTGCAATATATAGTTATTATTATATATACTAAAAATAAAATTTGGGAAATTGTGTGTCTTGATTGTACTCTTGAGTTTGGAGCGCGCTGATGTCGGTTGTACCTTTGCAAAGTTCTGAAGTGGAACTGGAGAAAGTGATGATGAGGTGTTAAACTGATCCCAACAGACCAAACCCCAATGACTTATCCATATATTCGAGGAAAATGAGGGGGAAAGGTTTTTTTTTTCTTTTCTTTTTTAATAATAGATAGGGTTTGATTTTAAAATGTGATGATTATATTTTGAATCTCTTTTCTTCTTTTTTTTAGTTTGATTTTTTATAGTCAAATTTTTTTGTTTACAATTTTTTTTTTTTTTTTTTTTTTTGAGAAGCTATTTTGTTTACAACTAATTAAGAAAATTTGTTATTGAAGATTTCTTTTTCTTTTTCTTTTTCTTTTTGAATTGTTATTGTTGTTTATTTGAGTCATTACCTTTAGATCAATTGTATTTCTTGGTTCTATCAAAAAAAAAAAAATTTGTATTTCTTGGTTCTATCAAAAAAAAAATTGTATTTCTTGGAACTATCATAAAGATATCTAGGTTCGAATTTAAAATAAAATAAAAATTAAAAAAGACAATTAAGATCATTTAAATTAGAAAAAAGAATGCATAACTTAAATAAATGAGAGGTACTACGTCCACAATATTTTTACAACAAATTA
This sequence comes from Notholithocarpus densiflorus, assembly GCA_030021035.2. Lineage (NCBI taxonomy): Eukaryota > Viridiplantae > Streptophyta > Magnoliopsida > Fagales > Fagaceae > Notholithocarpus > Notholithocarpus densiflorus. The sequence goes on from JARYZH020000017.1 coordinate 4,847,469, forward strand.
CAAGTGATTAGTTGTTATTAGTTCAAATTTGAACCTAACACTAAGTTACTTTTTTGCCCCAACAATAACAACCAATAACAACTTGCCACTTAGAATTTGTTATAAAAATATTGTAAAAATATTATGAACATATCATTTCTCTAAATATAATTTGTTTAGGGTGAGTACCAATTGTGGTGTGCTTTTGGCAAGCCCAAAAAATAATTCAATTTTTAGACTGTTTGAGCTTGTTTTAGTAAATGGAGTCGCTTAACAATTTTTAAAACAATACTAGTAAGTAATGCAAAAAAAAAAAAAAAAAAACAATACTCGTAAGACAATATAAAACCTATTAAATGACACATCTCATGAATTTCTCTGGCATTACATGGTCATATTATTCAGGATGTTAAACTTCTAGCTCCTTATTTTTCTTGTATTAATTTCTCTCATGTTCACCATCAAGGGGACACAATAGCTCACTCTTGCTAGAAAGGCAATTACTTTGCCTAATTAACTGTTTGAATGGAAAATATACCATTAGACATTTTTTGATTTGTTCAGGCCGATTTGGCCGCTTTGACTTAATGCAATTGATGTATGTTCTCTCAAAAAAAATATATATATATTTATATATATATATATATATATATTGGGAATCGATACTGACACTTTGATTTATCTAAAGTTAATACCAAGAAGTAACATTAATATCATTTGCTGAAAACTGAATTTTTTTTTTTTTTTTAATAAATCTTAAAACTAATAATGGAACAAGGACCCAACATATGCAGCTATGCTTTATTCTCAAGTTGAAAAAAACCACGAATACTTTATTTGGAGTTATGCCAAGAACATTAAAATCATTGGTTGACAAATGATAACAGAAAAAGACTAAAAATATGTGAAAATTAATGTTTCTTCTCACGTAAACAGCATGAACACTGAGTGCTCAAGACAAAAGTCACAAAATGTCAAAAACTACTAAGACAACTTTAGACAAGGAAAAAAAAAAAAAAAAAAAAAAAGAAGAAAAAATGATGCGGGGCATGCTAGTCCTGAATCCTTCTCAGCTTTACCATCATTTTCATTTTTTTTCCCTTGCTGATCTAGATTTATTGGCACTCAAAGGAACTTCCTTTGAAACATGTGTCTTGGGAATTCTTTTTCTTGGAGAAGACATCACTATTCTTTTTGTTTGTTTTAACTTATTTTCAGAGATCTCACAAACTTTATGCTTTTCAGGCTATTATTACTTTTAAAGGTGTGGGATGATCACACTATATTGGTGTCTTGGCACATCTTAGTTTCACTATTTGATGCTGGTGATAGACATGTTTCCCATGTGAGAATAGAGGGGTGACACAACAGCTAGTAACCGTTGAAGACCATTAGCATAGGAAAGATGCCTATAAGTATAGCAACGCACATACCTGTATGGGCATTACACATACCTATCCCATTGACAGAAGCCCTTGATACTAATAGCTCTGAAAATGCTAAGAATCTCATCTTAGTTCTCACAATTCCAGATAAGCAATTAAACAGCCTATATATTGTATCTGAGATCACAATGCTTCGTAACCCCATAAAAAGACACCTGCTTCACAGTGTGGCTGCTTTTGAAGATCTGGAACAAGAGTTAATTTATTAGAAAAATATTGGACTACTGGTTATGTACCCACAACACACATCCCTCATGAATTTCTTCTATCGTCCTTCGTCCCACACCTAACTCTAGTAAGTTGTAACCAAGAAGAAAAATAAATTAAGGGGAAAAAAGGGGCTTGGCTAGTGGCTAGGTGATCTTGATCCCCCCACCTTCCCTGGCTGGTCCCTACACCAAACTAATTACTATAATGCTCAACTCATTTACATCAAACTGTATAAGCCTAAAGCCTTCATTTAAATTTTCATACACCTTACAACCCAGACCTAATCAGTCTCTAATATCATCTCATAAAACTAAAAGCCATAGAACCCCAATGGCCAATGCATCCACCATACTGCACAAATTATCACCCAAATAACTGAAGTAGAAGTATCCCACAGATGTAGCTGTTCTCGAATCATGTAAAGGTAGTGCTACCAGAGGTATAAAAGCTTGGTTCAGAACATGCCTTGCGTTCATCAATGACATTACATAATAAGAAGTAGCACTATATGGATTATACGTGGCCAGACCACAGAACAATGCCTTAAATGTCTGTACATGATATAGCAAAATAAATTCTGCTAAGGGGTCCTATCAAGGAAATGACTATCTCATCAAATTCAAATTTTAAACAAGCATTATTGGATCAAGGATACTCATAAAAACCATACTTCCTAAACAACCGCATGACATTACAATCCATGTTAAAATATGTTGGCATACTGGATAATCTGTATTGACCGCCAAAAGATAACATACTAGCAAAGAGTGCTCCTGATTTTCTGTGTTCCAACATTGACTTTGCTTCACAGCAGAACTATTCAGATAACATACATCAATTTAACCAAACTTTTGATCACACACATGCACACAAAGAGAGATTCCTGAATTTAAGTGTAAAAATCATGAAGCGGAAACATAGGACAAGAGAAGATCAGTTGAAGGAAAATAAAAGTCAGGAAACTAAAATAATAATATATCAGAAATCAAGAATATGATATGATTGATTAGGCAAAATGTATCGAGTTACATATACTGAACATGTAATGAGAAACATTTACAAAACTGAATATGAATTGTCAAGACAACAACAAATGCTTTACAAGGAATTGTCAACTGGCAAGCTTAAAAGCATCAATGAAGAGACCATAAGTGAAACCCATCTTGAAATTGTTGAGAAGAGCAAGTGGGAATGTTACCTTTGGCCGGCTGTAATAGAATTTTGTCGCATACTCTGTGAGGAGAACACATACAACTGCAGCAATAACATCATTTACTCCTAAAGCTCCAAAAGACAGAGAGATTGTCTGTGCAACATAAAAGCCACCCAACAAAGAGATTCCCCCAAAGAGAGCTCTTCGAGAAGGACTTCGAAAATAATTCCTTGAGAGCTCTGGCACAACTCTGATAATGTCAACTAGTCTTCGAGGCCCTCCATTCTCTTGTACAGCCCGGATACGAAGAAGCCTGGGTGAGTATCTCAAGCTAAACGTTCCATATTTCCCACATGAAACTCTGGTTTGAGGACTTGACCCAAATTTAATTAGGCCTGTAGAAACTAGACTCATAGAGTGCACCATTATAGTTCCACAATCAACCACGTCAACAAGAACACCTATCCTGGAAAAGTTGAAGCCAATTTGATTAGAGAAAAATAAAATCTGTTAACAAAGACAGAAGTATAATACAGAAAATGTATTGCGGAAGAAGTAATAAAATATTCCAATATGATTATTAATCTGTGCCATGATTTCCAAAATTTTCAAAAAGGAAAATTTGTCTCATCATTGCATAACTTCAAACTCACCCTCCACCTTACTCTTACAAAGGAAAGGTTTCATTTGAGCTGGAGTAGCTATGCATAACTTCACAACATGTAAACATGTTCTTAAATACAGTTGTAATATGTAACACAAGAATGCAAAACTGCAAAAGACTTGGACTTTGCCATTCATATGTAAATACTTCACCAACCCCACATACATATCCTCTGGACACCCTATGAAAATCACATTTCAGTTACTCTCAAAACTCAAAACCATCATGTCACGACCCGAAAGCACTAGCAGCATCTACGCTATTTCCCCCCCCCCCCAACCCCCCCCAAAAAAAAAAAAAAACTAGACAAGTTACAATCGCGGTTCCTTGTAGTAACTTGTATAGCCCAGATTGGCCAAGTAAACACCCAGATATCACACATCGAATTCAACCAGTAAAATATCTCCGTTTACAAGCAAAATATGCAGTCCTGGTAACATCAAGAGTCCTTGACTGTTACTGTTAGATATCCTAACTCATCAAGTTGACCCAACAAACAAAAAAAAAGTTTGGTTTTTGAGTATGATAAACAATTCTGTTCCGTCCAACATCAAAAGGGGTACTGAGTACAGACCCATAAATTCAAACTAGGCACATCTAATAAAGCAAGCACATTATTCACCATAGTTTCCAAACCCATTTCAGTCTTTGTGTTAGCTTAGTTATATAAACAAGTCCATCTCAAATCATACCCTTTTGATTTGAGTATTGGAATTTTTTAAAAAAAGTCTCTATTTTCAATTAAGTAAAAACATGTAAATGACTAAACAAATATAATCAAAATCCCAGTACTGAGAGGCTACTACTGAACTAATATTTGCGAAGAAAAATGAACTTAATACAACTAAAATTTAAGAGAGAAAAAATGAACCAAAGAAAAAACCTGAATCAAAAGGAAGGTGATAAGATAAGCTATGGTTTGAAATGCAGAGGCTTGGGTGACTCCATTTTTTTTAATGAGAGGACGATGTGCGTGGATGGAGGCTTGTATGAATGTGCTCTCTCACTCACTGCTCTCTCACCCTCAAATGTGCCGTTTTGAACATTTGGAAGTCTCATCAAAACGCTGCGTTTGTGACCAATAATCTTTTTTTTTTTTTTTTTCCCAAGTAATTTCCAATTTAGATGACCTGTAGTTGTAGAGAGGTCTTTTTTTTCTTTTTTCTTTTTTTTCTTTTTCTTTTTTGGTTTTTAGTTTAAGAAATTTTATTGATATACATAAAGAAATTTACATCAATTATGAAAGAAGAATGGAGAAAAACTTCCAACCAAACAGTCATCAAAAAGTTCTTTCCATAAGAACATTCACAGCAGTGGAGCTAAAATCCACCAAAAGTTACTTTATCTATTTTACCTACACACATGCTGCAGCAGTGGATCTATTTTAACTTTCAACACAATAAAATAATATAAACATCACAATAAAATAATATAATCACTACAATAAAATAATATATCCACCGGTACACAGCAGGCAAAAAAAAAAAAAAAAAAAAAAAAAAACCCAAATCTCCACTAATACACAGAACCGGCCACAACCACCTCTCCCATCAGCCACACCCACCACCACCACCACCACCACCACCAGTACACAACAGGCAAAAAAAAAAAAAAACCCAAATCTCCAATTTTTTTCCTCAACCTAGACCAAACAAAATAAAAAATCACTAGAAACCCACCCAATCGGTGAGCAAGCACTCCGATCGGCGGCGTGGGTCTGGTGAAGCAGCACTGATGCCGGCGTGGGTTTGGTGAAGCAGCTTTGATGCTGGCATGGGTCTGGTGAAGCAGCACTGATCGACGAGCAAGCACTGAGGCGATCGGCAGCTGGGACGGTGGTGGGTCGAGCTTCGACTGGGACAGCGTCGGTCTGAGAGCTTGAGCTTGAGAGATGGTGAGTTTCAGGTGAGATGGTGAGAGTGAGCTTGAGAGTTTTGAGAGAGGTGAGAGCTGGAGAGAAATTTATCAGATGGGAGCTTTGAGAGTGAGAGAGAGGACGGTGAGATGAAGAATAAAAGAATGAAACAAAAAAACAACCCAGTATTATTTTAATCCGAGGGGCTAAATAAAAAATTATTAATTTTTTAGATGACTGCTACAGTGCACATCTATTGATAGATGTGCATTGTAGCAGTTCAGCTAAAAATTATTGCCATGCCTCCATTGCTGTGTGGTCCTTTTTGGTATTTTGGTGGAGCTAAAATAGCATTATAGCTATTTAGCTCCATTGCTACAAATTAATAATAAAGTTACATTAAAAAAAATTAAGTTGATTAATAATTTTAAGGTGGCCAACACATGAGCCACCTTAATAACAAAGTTGATTATCAAAAAATAATAAAGTTACATTAAAAAAAAATTAAAATTTTGATAGGAAAAAATTAGCATCACTAAGAGCATTCCCATCAAAAATCTTAAAAATTTTAGCATTTAGCATCTAAAAAACCAACTTTATAACATATAACACATCACTTTACAATATACCTTACATCAAAATTTCTATTTTTTTTAACACTTTATTTAAATATTCTTTTTTTATTATTTTTTATTCTTCCTCTCTACCTGTCTCTCTCTCCTCTATCTCTCTCTTTCTCCTCAACCCAACTATTCTTAGCACCACTAGCCACCACAATACCAACAATCACCACAAAACCCACCACCCAACCACCCATCAAAAACCCACCACCCATACCACAACCACCACAAACCTACCACTCATGCCACAACTAACAAAAAAATAAGAAAAAAAAAACCACAGCAAAAAAAAAAAAAAAAAAAAAAAAAAACCTCCACAGCCACCCACCACATCCACATCCACCCATACCACAACCATTACATCCACCCACCATCACCGCCACTAACCACCAGCCAGATCCACCACAACCACAAAAAAAAAAAAACACTCCACATCCACCCACCACATGGCCTCAACCCACAACAACCAACCACCAAATCAATCAACCCACACCCATAAGCCAAAGCCACCCCAATCAAATCATACCTACGACAATAAAACCACTAAAGGCTGCCAAAACCTACCCACAACCCAGATCTGATTCATTGTACAACCCAAACCAGATTAACCCACACCCACAACCACAAAACCACAAAATAACTCAACCGCTGTAATCGTGGTGGACAACCTCACCTTCTTTACCGGTTGCAGAGGCTTGCTGAGTGAGTTGAGTATCAGCAACCATCCGTTGATCGTTTCGCCTAAAAGGATTCGGCGAGCGGAAACGGGGTGGGCTAAGGCGATCTTGAAGAGTGCGAGGCTTGCGGTAGCTCCGACAAGGTAGACCATCACTGTGAGAAAGAAGGAGACGGAGAGCATAGAGAAAGAGGGAGACGGAGAGGACAAACAGGCAAAGAGAAAAAGAAAAAGAGACCTGGAGAGAATGAGAAAGAAAGAGACCTGTAGTTGAATGCTAAAATATTAGCATTTAGCATCTTTATTGTAGGTATTTTTTATGATTTGAGGTGTTAAAAATGCTAAAAAATAGCATTTAGCATTTTTAACACCTCAGATTAAAGCTCTTAGAATCTAAAAATGCTATTTTTTTAGCATCTCATTCCAAAAAAGCACACTATAACAAATGTGTTATTGTTACAATTTTTAGCAACTGAGCGATAGTGGACTGCTATCTATAACAGTCCATTGTAGCTCAAATCTTATAAAAATAACAATTTTTATCCTTTTTCAATTAAAATATCCTCTCTCTCTCTCTACTTTTTATTTCGTTCTCACTGGTTCTCTCTCCTTCTTCCTCTCTCTAGTCCTCTCGCCCTTGCCCTCTCTTGCTCGTCCCTCTCTCTCTCTCACCGATTTCCCGTAGGTGTGAGTCACAGTGCATCGGCAGTCTCTGTGGGTCGCCTGGTCACAGTGGGTCGTGGGTCATAGTTTGGTAGTGGATCGGATTTAGTGGTGGTTGAAATTTTGTGATGGTTGGGTTTTGTGTTTATGATGGTGGTTGTTTTGTGATTTGGAGGAGGAAGGCCAAAGGTGGTGGCTAGGTTGTGGTTTTGTTTTGTTTGGTTGTGGGTGGGTATGGTTTGTGGTGGTGGTGGATAGTAGTGGGTTGATTTTAGGTTGGGGTTTATAGTGGTGGCAGGTGGGTGGGTGAGTAGGTTTTGGTTTATGGTGGTTGATGGTAGGTGGGTGCGGTTTGTAGTGATGGGTTGATTTTTGTTGGGGTTACGGTGGTGGCAGGTGGGTGGGTGATGGTGGCTGGTGGTGACTATGGGTTTGTTGGGTTGAGAAGAAAGATGTGTGACTTTGTTGATGATCTTGGTTCAGAAAAGAGAGAGAGATGGGTTTGTGTTTTGGTTTTGGGTTTGTTTTTATTTGTGATTTTGGTGGTTAGGGGTTGGGTGGTGGTGTTGGTGGCTGTGGCTATGGCTGTGGTGTGGGCAGTGTCAATGGATATTTGTGGATAGTAGAAAAGATAAGATTGGGAATTAAAAATAATAATAAAATAATATTTTAATGAAGTGGTAAAAAATATATAACCTTTGATGTTGGGTGTATTGTAAAGTGAGTTGTTAAAATAGATAAACTAGGTTTTAAGATACTAAATGCTAAATTTGTTGAGATCTTTGATGTGAATGCTCTAACCATAATCCCTAAAGATGAAGTAGTTGGTTGCTCAAAAACCCACTAAGAAGTTGACAAATGTGGTGAAATTATTAGTATCATCTAGAACTGCAAATGAATCAAGATGTTTACAAACAATTTAAGCTTGGCTTAGGGAAAGACTTGTTTTTTTGTTTAGCCAATAAACCAAGCTTAAGCATAAGTTTAGGCTCGACTATTAAATGAGTCAAACATAATAACAAGCTTGTGAACTTCGGACTCAATTTAATTATGTATTGTACGACATAGAGCAAGAGGCCCATTTCCTCCTGGGCCCAAATCCGAATCGGCCAATGAATAGTACCCAGCCATAGGCCCACATTCCTCATGGTTAGCCCTAAGTGGCCCACAGGCATCAACCCATCATTTGGGAATTTAATGCACGGTAAGACGGTCTTCGTAAGCGGTAGTGGATGCACCGCTGTTGCTCGGTTATACCTCGGCATGCCAGAAGTGCCTTGGGAAACCCCACTGCCGAGCAATTTTCGGCAGCCAGCACCAGTTCCAACGTCACAGCTCCTATTCCCAACGCAGAGCATATTCTTGTCAGGAATAATTAAATTGGGCTCCACCCACACGAATGGTACCAAAGGACAATCATTGTTCAACCCATTATTATCAAGCTATAAATATACGAAGAAAATGGGAAAAAGGGTTAGACACTTGAGAGGTGGGATTGAGAGAATAGCCAAGTATATAAGGGAAGGCTTCTAGTGAGAAAGGCTAGCTACTCTACCAGGCACTTAAGTGAATCCGCCCAGGAGCTACCCATTGTAGGATACTCAAAAACCCACCAAAACAAGTAAATTGTGAGCCCAATTACTAGGTTAGCCCTTCAGTGGAAAACTAGGTACGCACAATTGGCGCCGTCTGTGGGGATCTCCTACACAACTGTAGTTCCAACAGAATTTGCTTAACGGAACATGTCTGATCATCGTTCGGAAAGCTATGCCGGTAGTGGGTCTGAGGGCTCTTCCCGAAGTTCTAGCTGGTGAGAAAGGAGGTATAAGCAAAATGAAGACCGAAGACATGAGCTAGGTGAAGAACACTCTGGCTCGGGGGAGGGATCGTCACAAACGTATCGGTCTGCATCTGAAGTCCTCGAGCAAGAGCATCATAACAGGCAAGATCAAGAGTTAAAGCGTCTACGCAGGCTTGTAAGGGACCTGGAGTTGGAGGTACAGGGCAAGCGCCGAAGAAGGAATCGTAATGACTCTCCTGAAGGATCCGTAAGTGTGAGGGACAGTCATGGAGAAGCATCCTGCCAATCTGGTTCCCGTTGGTCCAAGGACAAATCACGAGATTTCGCTGACAGGGATTCGATTTCCCCTGAACGACGTAGGCACCAGAGTGCTGCAATGGATGCTATGAGCCATGTGCTGCGCAGAGCGACCCAGTCACCATTCTCAGACAAGATTAAACGAGCTCAAATGCCGAGGAGATTTAGCAGACCACCATTCTCTCGTACGATGGGAAGACAGATCCCGTTGAGCACGTCAGTCATTATATTCAAATGATGTCTCTATACAATCAAAATGATGCGCTTATGTGTAAAGTATTTCCTTCTAACCTCGGGCCTACTGATTTAAGGTGGTTTAATGGGTTAAGGAAAAGATCAATTCATAATTTTGGAGAGCTAATTCAAGAGTTCAGAGTCCGGTTTATGACATGTACCTGGGTACTCCAGCCAGTGGATGCGTTACTCTCTATGAAGATAGGAGCCAGGGAAACTCTTCGAAGTTATGCCAGTAGGTGTTGAGAGTTGTATAATGAGATCAGTGGAGGTAATGAGAAGGTGGCCGTGAGTACTTTCAGGCTGGGTTTGCTTGAAGATTCGAAGTTACAGGAGTCATTAACTATGAGGCCTCCAAAGAATATGCGGTAACTTATGAGGCGTATTGAGGAGTATAAAAGATTGGAAGATGATCGGGAGCAAAGCGAGGCGTATTGAGGAGTATAAAAGACTGGAAGATGATCGGGAGCAAAGCAAAGGAAAAGCACCTATCATGCCGCAATACCCAAAGGAGTCTCGGTTAGGGGGCTTTCAGCCACGGGCTAGGAGGGAATTAAGGATTTAAGAGCCCAATGCCCGTACCAGGGAAATCAATATGGCGTTTAAGGAGCCCATGCATAAGATTCTGGAACGAATAAAAAATGATCCTTATTTTCGGTGGCCGAGCAAAATGTGGGGTGACCTGACGAAAAGGAATCAGAATTTGTACTGTACTTACCACTGGGACAAGGGGCACGCCATCGAGCAATGCAGGATATTGAAGGACCACTTAGAGCTAGTGAAGTTAGGGCACCTGAAAGAATTTGTCATTGAGCCTGGGAGTGGTGAAACCGGGCGAACCACGAGGCCGGGAGGGAACACATTTCCACCCCCATTGGGAGTGATAGAGGTTATTCATATAGCCTTAATGGGCACCTCAGTAACCCGACGAAGGGGGGTGTTGACCGTAGTGTTAGCAGAGGGTAACCGAGAAGACTGTCCACCTGGAAAGAGAATGAAGCCTACTCAGGAGCCGATCGCGTTTAACGACGATGATTTAGAAGGAACAACTCAGCCACCTGATGATGCGCTCGAGGTTACCACTCGGATAAATGGTTTTATAGTTAAAAGGGTGTTAGTGGACCAAGGAAGTAGAGTTGAAGTGATGTATCCTGATCTGTTTAAAGGGCTAGGTTTGAAGACAGAAGATTTGTCCAAATATGACACACCTCTGGTGGGATTTGATGGCCGGATGGTGGTACCCGAGGGGCAAATTTCACTTCCCGTGAACATGGAAAGAAAGGAGGTCATGGTAAATTTCACTGTGGTCGGTTCATTTTCTCCATATACATCTATACTCGGCAGGCCATGGATTCACGTAATGGGGGCGGTCCCATCCACTTTGCATGTTAAGGTGAAGTTTCATATGGACCATGGTGTTGCAATAATGAGAGGAGATCAGCAGGCAACGAGACAGTGTTTAATGGTGGCCGTAAACCGGGAGATAAAGCAAAAAGAATTGGCCGAAGAGGTCCTTTTATAGCAATTACAGGAGCCCCAAGAGGGTCAGGGGGTTGACAGTGCCGAGGACCTGATTAGGGTTAGCATACTACCTTGTGAAAATAGGAGCTTTCAAATAGGAACAAGTATGAAGCAGAAGGATCGTGTGAACCTATTGTTGTTGCTAGTCTAGAATTTGGATGTTTTTGCATGGAGTCCTTACAAGGTACCCGAAGTGGATCCAGAATTTATAACCCACAAACTCAACGTGAGGAAAAAAGGGGAAGAAAATGAATTCTCCGAACTGAAGCAATTTATTTAAGAAATGCCAACCAAATTTTCTAAGCACCCTTCTACAAATCAACCACCTTCTTCCATGAGTCTCGGCTCGATATCACGTCCCACCATCTCCCCACATTTTCTCTTGAAGTGAATGAATTGCCCTTATTAGTGTCGCTGACCAAGTACTGAGTGTTGGGCAAGTGTGAAAGATCAGCCAAATAAAATTCATCACTAGCCAAGAACCGAGCCTCCCCGAGCCTCTTTTCATAGATGTCAAGCACTTTCGACAGCTTCTCTTCATTCTGCCTGAAAACTACTTTGTCTTGCTTGATATTCATTCGAGGCGCGAATGCAAGTTGAAACACCTGTTGGGTCCCAAATAATATTATTACAAATATAAGCAATCCAAAATAACAATTACACACAAGAACACAAAATTTACGTGGAAAATCCTTTCTCTTTAAAGGGAAAAACTACGGGACAAACTTCGAATAATTTCACTATGATCAAATCAATTACAAAAATTATTGTGTATGTTTCTCGGCTAAAGAAAAATCCCTCTTATTTTTCTTTATTCACTCACTCACACTAATTATCTCTTTCAAATGTGACAACACTTTGCTCTCTCATTTTTATTTTCTTCTCCATGCACAACTCTCTCTTGGCTGTCTTCTTTTTCTCTAAGCTACTCCCTCTTGGCTGCTATCTCTTCTTTTTCTTTCTTGTACGGCTTTCTCTTTCTTTGCTCTTGCACATACTCTCTTTATGTCTTCTCAAAGGCGGTAGTACCTTGCTATCTGCTTCCTCCTATGTTCCTCCCAAGGGAAAATCCCCTTTCTCTCTCTTGATACAAATGTAGCGGACCTCTAAATGCTCTTTTAGTTGCTTTCGGAGCATCAGGAAGATTCATATATATGTTTGATTGAACCTGAGGATCCGGTGATGGCTTGATGGAATTCTCATTTATGGAGAATTGACTCAAATGCAATTTACATTTTAGCCTAAAAAAAAAAAAAAAAATTAACACTTTGACTGACTCACTGAATGCATTGGTTATTTTTTTGACCCTCAAAGTTATTAGTATTGGTATTAACTAATATACCAAATATATTAGGCATTTGGAACAAATGGATTGCCCATTTAATTTTGATGTACAACCTTGTGCTGAATCAATCTTCTGTGCTTTTTTTAATCTTTTTTCTTTCTTTCCATACTACAAGTTTTAATTGTTCAATTAAATGCTATAATAATACTTAAATGTATTAATTAATAGATACATGGACCCTTCCATAAAAAAATAAAAATATTTTAACCAAAAAAATATAAAGTATAAACAAAGAAAAGAGAACACCAAGAATTTACGTGGTTCGGCTTTTGGACTACGTCCACGGGTGGCAACAACAAGAAATTTCACTAACAAATTTGGAGAATACAAAATGATGTAGAGACATTCTCACAAAACTCAAACCCCAATACACCCAAAATTATTCTCTCTCAAAGACAAAGTTTACTACCTCCATAAAATGTTTGGGATTGAATACAAAATTTGAGGCTAAACCTAAAATAAGTAAAAGATTTCCCTTCTCTGGAATTCTTGCACAGCACTCATTAAAGTGGTCTCTCACTATGACCTTTTGCCACACCTTTTTGTATCACCCAACTTGTTAGACTCGCCACACAAATCAAATAAGAGAGCAACATATATATATATATATATATATATATATATTTGACTAAGAGAGAATACGAATCATCTGTACCATTTTTTTTTTCTACCAAATTTCCACCATTTTTTTTTTTTTTTTGCTGTCCACCAATTATGATATGTCACATGTTCTCTTTTTTTCCATTTTAAAATTTAGTTATTTTATAAGGAACGTAAAAAAGAATACATGGTAAGAATTAGTTTTCGATCAATAACAAACCAAAGTCAACAAAGGAGAATATGTTGTTATGCACCAAAAGATATGCAATGAAAGCATGAATGAAACAAAAGTGACACCTCTCCATTGTAGCTTGAATTTAATCAAACCACCTAAATGAAAAATCCTCCTACACCTCCATCAAAGTCTCCATAAATTATCTCAAATTGCAACCCAAATCAATTCAAAATATGAATATAAGGAAAAATCTAATAATCTTCACCATAATTAAAATTCCACCAAGCAATCTTTCAAACAAGTCAAAGAAAGAATTTCTAAAATTCTCCTACACCTCCATCAAAGTCTCTATGGATTTTCTCAAATTGCAACCCAAATCTATTCAAAATATGAATATAAGGAAAAATCTAATAATCTTCACAATAACTAAAATTCCACCAAGCAATCTTCCAAACAAGTCAAAGAAAGAATTTCTCCTTAATCCGAAAATGAAGAATTACAAATTGCACCAAGCTTTTCAATAATTATCCACAATGAAGAGATTTTGTAGATCACCAAATTTAATCAAAATCCTCCCTGCCTTCTAGAGACTTCTCTCAAGCCACGATTACTTAAGGTGCCAAATCAAAACAAAGCCCAACCAAAAGACCAAAGTGCAAATCATCTCAAGCTACTTCCAAATATGCCAATAGGCACCAAATGCATCCAAAAATAGTGTCACAACCAATTAGAGCCCAACCAAATGAACAAAAGGCATATAATCCCAAGCAAACTCCAAATAAAAACCTTTTTGAACTTATAGTTTATTCAGTATCCAAAAGCCCAATGCATGAATACCACAACCAAACCTATAATAAATTTCTAGCTACAATCTCATGACTAGTATCAACAGAAGTAAGATCTTTTGAGCTCCTACCATGTCATTCCCACAGAAGAAAGTTTCCCTGCATATTAATTCAATACTAACTAAAAAAAAAACAAAAACAAAAACAAAAACAAAAAACAAAAAACAAAAAAATGCTTGCTTCTATTCAAGGCAAGAGTGAAGATACCTGTGGCAATAGCAAATGGGGTCTCTTAAGAAGAACTAATTCTCTAAAACTTGATAACCTTATACAAATGTGCAGTGCCAATGTGGAAGACCTTCAAAATAGTGAGAAGAGAAATTTCTAAAACCTTAACTTTTTTTTTTTAAAATATTTTTTATACACACGAGGTAGATCTATAGTACAATCCAGCATGAATCTTTTCACAAAATTGGGGTGACCTCATGTAATCATGTTGATATAATCAGCAAAAAGTAAGCATCCATTTTTCCCCTTCTCACCCTCTAACTTCTCGACATCTCACATAGAAATAATCTCAAATAAAAAAAAATCAATAAGAAATATAAATAAAATATAAGGAGCCCAATGAACACACCATGACAAGTTTGAAGACAATGTTCTGATTGACCTTAACCAGTTTGGTTTCCCACACTTTAAGAGCTTTTGACCGAAAACATAAAGTAGAAGAAAGCAAGAAAGAACTCAGCTTCGTTTAAGCTTGAAGCGCTTAGTTGGGCTTGGATAGGTCTAGAGATGGAGGCTTGGACAGGTTGAAGATGGTGTTCTTGCAGTACTAGATGAACATTGAAGCGGCCAAAGATTGGCGCTAGGCATCACAGTAGAGTAGAGATTCAAGCTCAATGCCGACAATTGCAGAGGAAATGAACAATCATGCAAAATTGTGGTTTTTTAAGTTTTAGCTTTGTAAGTATTTAAAACTATTCACGAGGATCGAATGCACACAAACAAGATAGCGTACTTGAGAATATGTAAAACACTTGTGAAGCTTAAATTAGATTTTCGAGACCAACAAGCTCTCTTAATGTGATCATGCCCAAAGGCTTTGTGAATGGGGATTTCCAAGTTGATAGCTTTTGATAAACTTGTTGCATGGTCGGACGAGAATGTGGATTGGTGTGCAAGCATGCCAATGCTATCTTTGCCACTAAATCCACCTTCTCCGTAGCTTGCCCTGTAGGCAACGCAAGCCGTTGATCCAATACATCTTCTAATAGCACATCATAGCGGTTGATAGAAATGATGAGATCAACTCACCCAAATGCCCTTCCATAATTACTTCTAATGTGACTACTCCAAAACTATAAATGTCGCACTTTTCACTTACTTCCATTGTGTAAGCAAGTTCTGAAAGTAAATGATTAGAGTTTTACTATTCTTTCACATTGTAGAAGCAAGTTTTTAATAACATTTCTTTTCATATAGTAAATTCCTTTGGAATTAGGTGGAGGGGGCAACTAAAGGAATGGAATTCTGCTAAAATTTTGAATGTCAAATAAGAAAAAGGGAATTCTTTTTCTTAGAGAGAGAGAGAAGGGGTGGGGCTACCTATGTATTATGTCATCTTAAAAAAATTTCCTTGAACGCATGAGTATTATAGGTAGTGCAAGCAAAATTTTGATTTAAACTATTCACCAAATAATTAAATCTAGTTTGAAAGAATTGACCAGTTGGAAAATGAGGCTCACTCTGTAAAATGTGATTCTTCAATAAGTACAAATTAGTTGGATGTATTTATGCACAATTACTATGTAAAAAAAATAAAAATAAAATAAAATCTCAACAATTGAAATTAAAAAGAACATTTTATTTATTGTAATAGTGATTATGGCCCTAAATAAAGGAGGTAACCATATAAATTATCAATGATTGTGACCTCCAATCTTGTATTTTTATTTTTTAATGCCAATCAAGATGATATTGAAAATAATTTTTTCATTCCTAATTCAGCAAAGTACTCCAATTATTAAGGACAAAGTTTAGTTACAAAATTGATTGTAGCATAAGGTTACAACCTTACTCAATAAAATAAAGGCAAAAATACACTTTTGATCCCGACATTTTGGGCCGATTCTCATTTTGGTCCCTATTTTGATTTTACTACTATTCTAGTTCCTAAAAACAGAAAATCAATTCTATTTTGGTCCCAACCATAAACCCACTAACAAAAAATGCATATGTGGCAAATAAAGTACTCTGTTGGCAGGCATTGCAATTAAAAAATAAATAATTGATCCTACATGTCATTAGCCACACATCCATGTCATATCCACATTAGCAAAAAAATTCATTAGGCATTTAAATAATGCTATGTCAGCATTTTACTTATTTTTTTAATTAATTTTTTTAAAAGCCAAAAAACAATAATTAGTTTAAAAAAAAATAAAAAAAAGGCTAAAATTAGTTTTATTTCCTCATTCGCATTAGAGACAGACAAGCTTTCTTATTCGAAAAAGAGCTCTAGAAGTTCAGTCGGTGTTCTCTCATCTCTTAATTAAGATATTTCGAAATCGAGAATCGTGAGACTCGCCCAAGCTAGTAAAGGGGCTTTCATCGGTATTTTGTTTAGGGATAAACCCTTCTAAGGAAAGGATGAGATATAGCGTTAACTCCACTTGTTGGTATTCGTTGGGACGCATGCTTGGCTAAAAGTTCTAACTGCTCTAGTTGAGACTGCTGCTAACTTTCCAGCTACTGGATCACTAAAAGCTATAAATATATATATATATATATATATATATATATATACATATATTAAAATTCTTTGAATGGAGGTTTAACCACAATTACCAAAATTGTTGAAATATTTCGTCCAAACTTTTATATATATATTTATATATATATATATATATATATGTGTGTGTGTCAGTGATTTAGTCTAACTCCAACTCATTCCAATCTTTCTTTCATTCTCATCAGCTTCCACTTTAGAAAGGGAGAGATTCCAAACCCAACAGTATGGATTAATATACGTATCTCAACAATTAGTTTATTATTAAACCTCCATTCAAAGACTTTTAATATATATATAACGTCCATTCTTATCTCTTCTTCACTTTCTTCTACCTCTAGCTCTCTCTCTACAAAGAAAAAATAATAATGGAAATTTCACTGGACAAAGTTGCCACCTCCATTCTTTTTGTTATAATAACAACGTTGTCATGCATGATTCTGAATTGGGTGTGGTTAAGACAAAAATATTTAGAGAGGTGCTTGAGAAAGCAAGGTCTTGTAGGCAATTCCTATAGACTTTTCTTCGGGGACACGAAGGATAGCTCTATGATGATAAAGCAAGCTTGTTCTAAACCCATAGAACTCTCTGATGATATTGTGCCACGTGTTCTCCCCTTTGAACATCACACAGTGAAACATTATGGTATGTATGTCTACAATAAACTTAATTACCTAAAGATTTTGTTGCAGCAAACACAAATTATATCTCACTCATTTCCACAGCAATAAAGTATGTATGGTTGTTTTAAGTCCTGTAACTTCTGTTTAAAAGCTGCCAACTATGAATTAGCTTATGCCCAAAATCTTAAATCTGAACCAGAAAAACTAGACCGATTGATTAAACTATAAACAAGAATCTAAATTGGTAGCGGTGGAGCCAAAATTTTCTTAGGTAAAGCTAATGTTACTACTTCTAATTTTAACACACAGCTAAAATTATTTTTTGCCAATTAGTAATAGTTAATAAGAAACTCTCACTGGAGGTTTGTTGTGAAAATGATATAGACATAATTTTTTTTTTTAAAATATTAGATTTTCTTCTAACCTTCGTGAACAAATGCAGGCAAGAATTCATTTACATGGCTTGGCCCAAGACCCCGTATTAACATTATGAGCCCTGAACAAATCAAAGATGTTTTCACCAAGATTGGTGACTTTCAGAAGCCCAAACCAAATCCACTTACTAGATTGCTTGCAATGGGAGTAATAAACTACGAGGGTGAGAAATGGGCTAAACACAGAAAGATTATCAACCCTGCTTTCCATTTAGAGAAGTTGAAGGTTATATATTACATTTCTTATCTTTTTAAATCCATGTGGAATTAATAGTCGTGTCCAAATTAGATTATTGTTATCACTTTAGTAAAAAATGTTGTACCTTAGTTTGGAGCAACATGATTTATCTTTAAAGTGATATTGTACAAATCACCAAGTTTAACACAAAAACACTTATGTGTTGAACTCCATAGCTTAGTTTCAAATGTCCGTCTAGCACATTTTTGTGATCAAAAAACTTATAGGCATAGTACAATAATCACAATAGGGAATTGTTTGCGTTTTGGTTATGAATAATACTATAGACATAAACTATTTTACAAACTTTTTTACAAACTAATGATGTGGTGAGTGATTATTTGTAAGTGAAAAGATGACGTTAGTAATGGACCTAAATGAGAACCAGTAAGAATTTGTCACATAAAAAATTTGTAAAAATGTCGTGAAATAATTTGTGACTGTAGCAGTACTCATAACTTAAAAGTGACAATATTTTTTGAGATGGGTAGTTAATGGGAGAAGTAGGGTTCAAACTACATACACTAGGCACCACAAAGAATATGATTATTGCTAGATACTACCTTTGATTAATTAATTCAAAGTCATTATAGAAAATACTACCTTTGATCTATTGCTTAAAATATGATTGACCGAAAATATTGTGTGCAAATAAGATTCTAAGTACATTCAAACATCAGTAATGCTAGTATAGCAAATAATATTATATGTCCATTTTCTTCTTTTTTTTCTTTTTTTTTTAAAAAAAGACTATATGCCCATTCAAACTTTTAAATATGAATAATATCAATTAAATTTAAACTTAGATTCTCGTTTGCTCAAATGGGAAAAGTTTGACTCCTACCTACACCCAAATATTTTCTTTTTTAATAGTATCTTGTTTTAAAAGTAAAGAATAATTATCATAGGGTAGATGCTACAAATTTTAAATTCTATCTCTATAAAAAAATTAACTTAAAAACATCTATTGCAATCAAATTAAAAAAGAAAAAAGAAATAGTTATAAAGCATTTAACTACTTTGAATTCATTATATAAATGAAAGGGTAATTCTTTGTTGGCAATTTGACATATATTACAAACCGCATGTGTATTATAAGCGTAGTTGGGATTCTATCAAAAACAATATAGAGAAATAATATAGACATAACATTTTTTTACTGTTATTGAAGTGGTAAATTGTTAGTAATTTTTCTCTTTATAAAATGGTTATTGATTTTCATATGGGCTATATATCATTAGTAACTTGTCATTTGCAACAGCTGTGAAAAAATTTGTGAAGAAAGTTACGTATGGAGATTTGTTGAACAATATAATGCCAATAATCTTGTTTCTATTTATTATAGTTTAAACAATTTACATTGCGATTGCTACAGCTTATGTTACCTGCATTTTATCAAAGTTGCATTGATATGATTAGCCAGTGGGAGAGGTTGATCTCTGAAAATGGATCCTGTGAGTTAGACGTATGGCCTTATCTTGAAAACTTGTCAAGCGATGTGATTTCAAGAACAGCATTTGGAAGTAGCTATAAAGAAGGAAGAAGAATATTTGAACTCCAAAAAGAGCAAGCACAACTCTTTGTAAAAGTATCACAATCTGTATACTTTCCTGGACTAAGGTAGTGATTAAACATTCAACTTTGAAATTTAGTCAAGTTTGGTTCCTTACCCCCCCCCCCCCCCCCCCAAGAAAAAAAGTCAAATTTGATTTTTATTGAGATAGGATTAACCAATTACAATTCAATTTATATGTTATATAGATTGAAATTCTATCGTATCTATTAAATATATATATATGCTAATTTTTTTTTATAGGAATGTGCTATTTTTTAATATAACAAGATTTCAACGAATTTCAACATTTGCTTGGCCCACCTTCCAAATAAAAATTCTCATGCATCTGAAGTCCGATCATTGTTTTAAAAATCAGTAAGGTCAAAAAATTGATTTTGGCCCCAATTCCCAGTTTAACTAGGTTTTTGACCAATTTTGGGTAATTTTACCGGATCGGATTGGTTCCGGTTCCTAGTTGAATCGGTCGGTCCTGTTCGGTTTTTAAAACCATGTCTCCAATGAAAACAAAATTCCAAATTTTATTGTTTATTCATGAATAAAATTGGTTATAACCTACTTTCCTAAACATCTCATCAAACACAAAAATTAACAGAGATCATCACATTATAATTAATACAATTTTCGTTTCTGTGTCTTCAATCTTCACAATTTACTAAAAGCTAATATTTATGCATGCAGGTTTTTACCAACTAAGACACACAAGAGGATGAAGGAAATTGAAAGAGAAGTACAAGACTTACTAATGGGAATCATTAACAAAAGGGAGAAGGCATGCAATGGCAGAAATGACGACTTATTAGGCATACTAATGGAATCAAATTCTAGAGAGATTAAGGAATTTGGTAATAAGAAGAGTGCCGGAATGAGTATTAAGGATGTAATTGAGGAATGTAAGCTTTTCTACCTTGCCGGGGAAGAGACAACCTCGATTTTACTTGTTTGGACAATGGTTTTGCTGAGTAAGTATCCAAATTGGCAAGCTCGTGCAAGAGAAGAGGTTTTGCAAGTCTTTGGTAAGAACAAACCTGACTTTGATGGGTTAAATCGCCTTAAAATTGTAAGTATTCCCTAAAGATTCAAATTTTTCTTTATTTTCCTATAAAATTTATATGTAATGTCTTTCAAAGATGAAATATTCACATCCATGAATATTCATGTCAATATTAGTTAATTGATCGGGTAAAAGCCATTTTCTATTGAGCTCATTATAGTCAGCATACTCATTTTTTGTTAGAGTTGGCACTTGGTAGTATAGAATATAGACCACTAATTTGAGTGCAAACCTCAAATTTGATTAGGTTTGTAGATCGAGTAATAAATTTTGTTTCAAATTTTATCAATCATAAATGAGCTTCAAAATCGAATTTTGTTTCAAGAGGAAAATTTAATGAACTTATTTTATTTTACAAAATTTTTTAAGAAATGCACTTTGGTAATAGTTGGTTATCCATGGCGTAGGTAACCATGATATTGAATGAGGCTCTGAGGTTGTACCCACCAGCAGCTTTGCTACTTCGAAGAGTTCACAAGGAAACCAAGCTAGGAAATTTGATTATACCAGCTGGAGTGGAGATTGCTCTACCAACAATCCTAGTCCACCATGATTATGAACTATGGGGTGAGAATGCAAAACAGTTTAACCCGGAGAGATTTTCAGAAGGCATTTCAAAGGCAACAAAGGGCCAAGTATCATTCTTCCCATTTGGTGGGGGTCCGAGGATATGTGTTGGTCAAAACTTTGCTCTAGTAGAGACCAAGATGGCTTTGTCACTCATTTTGTAGAACTTCTCATTTGAGACGTCCTCATCCTATGCTCATGCTCCTTGCTCAATCATAACTGTTCAACCTCAATTTGGCGCTCACGTTATATTACATAAGATATGGTACCACAAAGTTGTTCCAGTTAAGCAAGATTTATCACCATTGTGCCTCGTGGCTTATTTGGTGTTCTATTTATTATTTAGTGATTAAAAACCCATTTTCTAAAGAACAAGAAACAACATATTATGATTTCCACTCTATTATATTATGTTTGTGATTCTACATCCATTATTGCATTAATTGAAGGAAACAATGTTGAATAATGTTTAAAATATATATAATTAGAAATATACATCATTATTATTGGTAAATTTTCATTCTAAAGCATAATGTTAATTTTTTAATCCTATCCAAATTAAAAACCCTTTTATAGATTATAAGATCCCGATTTTAACAACTTTATTGCAAAGGCTAGAGTATATGATGCTAGTAGAAAATTAATGAATTTACCTTAAGCGTTCTAAAATTGAAATATTACACATAGGGAGATAAAAATGCCATTGATCTCTTTGGACTCAGCCAAAAAACTAAGGAAAAAAGGGGAAGAAAATGAATTCTCCAAACTGAAGCAATTTATTTAAGAAATGCCAACCAAATTTTCT
This sequence comes from Notholithocarpus densiflorus, assembly GCA_030021035.2. Lineage (NCBI taxonomy): Eukaryota > Viridiplantae > Streptophyta > Magnoliopsida > Fagales > Fagaceae > Notholithocarpus > Notholithocarpus densiflorus. The sequence goes on from JARYZH020000017.1 coordinate 4,869,577, forward strand.
AAGCACCCTTTTGCAAATCAACCACCTTCTTCCACGAGTCTCGGCTCGATATCTCGTCCCACCATCTCCCCACATTTTCTCCCGAAGTGAATGAATTGCCCTTATTAGTGTCACTGACCAAGTACTGAGTGTTGGGCAAGTGTGAAAGATCAGCCAAATAAAATTCATCACTAGCCAAGAACCGAGCCTCCCTGAGCCTCTTTTCATAAATGTCAAGCACTTTCGACAGCTTCTCTTCATTTAGCCTGAAAACTACTTTGTCTTGCTTGATATTCATTCGAGGCGCGAATGCAAGTTGAAACACCTGAAACACTTTCTGACTATAAATATTCTTTTCTTTTTTTCTATTCTGGCTAGTGAGGTTTCTGTTTATGGTGAGGACCATCATGAGCAAGATACATCCTATGTCAATGGCAACAGTAAACACATTCAAAAAACACATTCACATGCTAACAACCTTCAGCAAAAGATAAGGCCTTACTGCTGCCATTGACATAGGAAGTATCTTGCTCATGATTGTCCTCACCATAAACAGAAACCTCACTAGCCAGAAAATCCTAGAAAATATATATATATATATATTTATAGTCAGAAAGTGTTTCCACATATTCAAACCATAAAATAATTGGATTACCTTAATATTTTGTATGGTAACCTTATTTGGCATTGGAGTTTTCACTGGGGCGATAAAAGAAGTCTTTTTCCCAGAATGGCTATCCAATACCGTGGTAGTGAAGAAGAAGAACGGTAAGTGGAGGATATGTGTGGACTTTACCGATCTCAACCGAGCATGCCTGAAAGATCCATTCCCGGTGCTGAAGATTAATTAGTTGGTGGATGCCACGTACAACACCCTAGGATGAGTTTTCTAGATGCTTTTCAGGGCTATCACCAAATTGCTCTGGCCGCAGAGGACCAGGAGAAAACGTCATTTATCTCCCTTGAAGCTAACTACCTCTACACAGTAATGCCGTTCGGCTTAAAGAATGCAGGGGCCACTTATCAAAGGATGATAACCAAAATGTTTAGAGAGAATATCGGCAATATGGTGGAAGTCTACATTGATGACAGGGTGGTGAAGAGCAAGGAAGATCAGGGGCATGTCGGTGATCTCACAGATATATTTGAAGTACTTAGGCGGCACAAGTTACATCTCAATGCCGATAAGTGTGTTTTCGGTGTGGGGGCTAGCAAATTCCTAGGGTACATGATCACCCATCGTGGAATAAAAGTGAATCCTAATCAGATAAGTGCCATAGAGCGGCTCAAGCCACTGAATAGTCCAAAAGAGGTGCAAGTATTGACAGGAATGTTGGCTGCACTAAACCGATTTGTTTCAAAATCTGCTGATCGGTGCCATCCATTTTACCAATTGCTGAAAAAGTGGAGAGGCTTTCAGTGGACCGAAAAGTGTGAGAAGGCTTTTCAGGATCTGAAAAAGTATCTGGTAAGTGCACCGATATTGTCTACCCTGGAGGCTGTGAAGATTTGTTTATGTATTTATCGATGTCTGAGCATGCAGTAAGTGTGGTATTGTTGAGAGATCCAGGAGTCCAAAAGCCAATCTACTACATCAGTAAGACCTTGGTCGATGCAGAAACAAGGTATTTGCCCCTGGAGAAGTTGGCATTGGCGTTAGTGCATGCAACTAGAAAGTTGCCCCATTACTTTCAAGCCCATACGGTGTATATGTTGACCGAGTATCCATTGCAATCCTTGCTTAAGAGGTCCGACTTCACGGGCTGGATAGCTAAATGGGGAACCAAACTTGGTTCATTCAATACACAGTACAAGCCCAGAAGCTCGGTTAAAGGACAAGTTCTTACCGACTTCGTTGTAGAGTTCACCCTACAAAGGGAGTCAGGGATTGTATGCAATGTGGAAGCCTGGCCTTTGAGGGTATTTGTGGACGGTGCGTCCAGTGTAATAGGAGCGGGGGCTGGAATTGTTATAGTGACACCGGAGGGAATAAGAGTGGAACATTCTTTCAAGTTGAGCTTTAAGGCGTCAAACAACGAAGCCGAATATGAAGCCTTACTCGTTAGATTGAGAGCCGCTCTCAGCCTTGGAGCAACCAACCTAGAAGTGTATTCGGATTCTCGGCTGGTAGTTAGCCGAGTTGAGGGTAGATTTGAGGCAAAAGATCCTCGGATGATCGGTTACTTGAAACTAGTAAAGCAAACAATGAGTAAGTTTCAGAAGACGAGGTTGGTTCAAATTTTTAGAGGGCAAAATAGGCATGCGGATTCCTTAGCAACTTTGGCATCATCATTAATCGAGGAGGTGCCGCGGTTGATCAAAGTGGAGGTGGTGAAGAAGCCCAGTATTGACATAAAAGTGAATGTCTCGGCCATTACGGTATCTGAGCCATGCTGGATGGACCTGATTATTGAATTTCTGGCTAAAAATCGTTTACCAAGTGAAAGGAAAGAAGCTGAAAGGGTGCGTAGAGTTTTTGCTCGGTTCTGGCTGTCTGAAGATTGCAGACTGTACCGAAGATCTTTCGGGGGACCCTACCTGTTGTGCCTCCATCCCAATAAAGTTAATGAGCTCTTAACTGAGCTCCATGAAGAAGTCTGCGACAATAATGTTAGAGGACGGTCGTTGGCTCACCAAGCAATGACCTAAGGATTTTGGTGGCCCAAAATGCAAAGAGACGCTACCGACTTGTCCGAAAATGCAAGTAGTGTCAAAAGCATGCCCCGTTGATACATCAGCCTGCAGGAAGTTTGGATCTCATTAGTAATCCATGGTCGTTCACACTGTGTAGGCTAGACATCATTGGCCCATTTCCCCGAGCTACAGGGAACAGAAAGTCTGTCTTTGTGGCAGTGGATTATTTCACTAAGTGGGTCGAGGCTAAAGCATTAGCTAATATTCGGGATGTGGATGTTAAGAAGTTCGTGTGGAAAAACATAGTGACAAGGTTTGGAGTACCAGAATCCCTAGTGTCAGATAACAGGGTGCAATTTGATAGTAATGCTTTCTGCAAATACTGTAACTACCTCGGCATCAATAATAGATATTCAACCTCGGCATATCCTCAAAGCAACGATTAAGCCGAAGCGATGAACAAAGTAATTGTTAATGGTTTAAAGAAAAGGTTGGAAGGGACCAAAGGACGATGGACTAAGGAGTTGCCGAATGTGTTGTGGGCGTACCGAACAATGCCACGAAGGTCAACAGGTGAGACCCCTTATTCCTTAACATACGGGTCGGAGGCGGTTATACTAGTGGAAATAAGTTTGTGTAGCACCAGGATCTCGGATTTTTCCTCGGTCAAGAATGAAGAATTAATGTTGCTGCAATTGGATTCATTAGAGGAGCGTCGAGAAGCAACAACTATCCGCCTAGCAGATTATCAGCAGAAGCTGGCTCGACGATATAATAGGTATGTGAAGACAAGGGAGTTTGGTGCTGGTGATCTTGTGTTACGAAAAGCAGTGGGGAGTGCAGGAGATATCAATGCCGGGAAGTTAGCTCCGAACTGGGAAGGTCCGTACCAAGTCACCGCTATAGCAAGAGCAGGAGCATACTATCTTGAGGACATGAAGGAGAGACCGCTTCCCCGGCCATGGAATGTTCAAAATTTTAAAAAGTTTATCATTAACTGTGTAAGGCATAAGGATTCGAACTGTGTATGAACTGACATGTGAACAATAATGTATATGTACATAATGTTTGCAATTTGCTGCTTTTAACTACTTATCACGAAATATTTAAAGGACAGAAGCCTTGGCTCGGTTTAATCCTGGTCACCGACCAGGTGGAAACCTTATACTTGAAAATTATCTAAGGACAAAAGCCTTGGCTCGATTCGATCCCGGTCGCCGACCAAGTGCAAACCTTATACGTAAAATTTTCTAAGGATAGAAACCTAAGCTTGGTTCGATCCCGTCACCAACTAGATGGAAAGTTTATACATAAAATTTTCTAAAAATAGAAACTTTAGCTCGATTCGATCCCCGTCACTGATCAGATAAAACCTTAATCAAAATTTTCCTAAAGATCGAAACCTAGATTCGGTTCTGCCTCGGTCACCGACCAGGTAGAAACCGTATTCCCTTTCTTAAGACAGGAATCTAGCCAAGAAAATCTCATGAAGTATAAAATACCGAGCACTATGGGCCATGTACACGGAATAGAGAAAAGGAAATAATCTAAAATAAATAAAGTTTAACAAGTCATGGTAGCATCCAGTATTTATCAAAGAGTAAAAGTATTAGTTTTCCAAACTAAGATAATTCTGTCTTGTCACCACATCTTGGTGACCATAGGCAATTAAAAGTAAAGCAAATAGAGGGAAATAGCAATGGAAATAAATAAAAGTTTTCTTCTTTCAAGTGGTGGGATCACACGGTTAATCTGGCTGAGCTGGAGTAACGTCCACGGCAGGCTGAGCATCAAGGTCTAGGAGCTGAGGTTGAACTGAACTCGGCACGTCATTCGGGTCACTAGTGATCTCAAGATCGACCAACTCAGCATGGGAATCAATCTCCTACACCAATTCCCTCATACTTGGGGTATATTCTTCTTCTTCAGCATCTGTGGGATTTTGAACTGGAGGAGGGGGTTCCGGGTAAGGGATCTGATCGGGATTTCTAAAAGGTGAATCTTCAGGCACTCCCATGGCCAGCACTGCTCCCATCCATCCCTTACTAAACCCGTACCGTTGAGATTGGAACATGATCGGCTCGGCCTAATTCTCGGCGTATGCAAAACCCACGTTGTACCATTTGTTCTCACTCTCCTACAAGGTGGCCTTTAACTCAACAATTTCCTTGTCTCTGGCCGAATTTATGTTCTCGGTCCCAGCCAATCTGAGCTTAACCTCCTCCAACTTGGCTGCCATCTCTACCACCTTTTGTTCAGCTAGTATTCGGGCTCCCTCAGCTACTCTTGCCCTCTCCTCAGCATTCTCAACGGCTACGTTCTTCTCCCTCACCGTGGCCTCGGCAACTTCTTTTAAGGCTTTTTCCTTGTCAGCCTCCTTCGTTGCACTTTTCAGCCGGTCTTCCACCATGTATGCTAGTTGTGCCGTCTAACAAGGCAACAAAGATGTGTAAAAAAAAAAAAAATTTAAAAAAGAGAAAAAAAAAAACCATAAAATACTAAAGCAGCAGTTCAACAGGTGAAGGTTAAACATTACTGCAATGGTGTGCCATTGAAGTCTGACCGTTACTGCCTCATCACTGCCGTCCGCAAAATAGCGCACATCATTCGGCAATTGTAGAGCTTGCCTAAACTCCAAGCAATCCGACCACCCTCCCCGGCAGACCAATTCCTTATGCTAGAAGTCACGGGAAGAGGTTCGTCCCCAAGCATAAAAATATTCTGCCACCTAGTGTTAGGGGGGCTGAAGAAGAAGTTATGCTAGACCCCACCTGCACAGGTGGACGGGAACTTGAGATAGGCTCTCGAATAGTCACAGCAGCTGTGGTCGGTGCAAGAGGAGTTCTTGAGGGTGCATCCTCTAGCCTCTCAGAAGGTTGACTGGCATTACGAGGTCTGATAGGCCAAGAATGTATTAACCCCTTTGGTAACTTAATTAATTAATTTAGCCAAGTGAAATTAATTAGATTCAATTACATGCAATAAGCGTGGTAGCACAAACAAATCATCAAATAACTAAATGCAGCGAAAATTAAATTTGACACGGGTGATTTGTTTATGAATGGGGAAAACCACCGAGGCAAAACCCCACCGGGTGAATTTAAGGTCACCACTCCCGAGAATCCACTATTATCAAAACAAGCGGTTACAAGTAAAAGAATCCCAGTACCTTATACCAACTGACAGTTGAACCCTTACCTCAATACACAATTGGATTTGTAATGTAGTGACAATCTCTCATTTCAATGCACGGCTCCCAGTACATGACTATTACACCAACTTGAGAAGGATGTTGGCTGTAAAGTCCTTCAGTTCATCCACACGATGAAGATCAAGAAACTCCTTGGTTACAAAACCCTTGATGCATAAACGTAGCAGCTTCTTCAAGAGAAAGATGAACTAGGGCAAATTGTCTCTGGTGATAATTTGAGTGAATAATCATTTTGCATCAAGTTGCATCACCTTTAACGGCCCTTAAAATAATCTTTATATATGTCTAGGGTTGTGAGAAAAGAAACCTTACACAAACACACATGGATATGCGTGAAATCAGATCTGAAAATTTGAATTTTGTAATTCTTGATAGATACAGCTGTTGAGCTATCTGTCGAGCTTCAAATATTAAATCTCGATAGATACATCTGTCGAGATATTTGTCGAGCTTTAATGAACAACATTTCTTCACTTGATTCTTGGACAGACTTACATGACTTCAATACTTGGACTTGAACTCTTGTTCCTTGAAGTATTAAACACATCCTAAATCTATCCAAATACAAGTAAAGTGTGTTTTGTCAAAAGATTAGCCAATTCTATATGACATATGTTCTTATCATGTTCTACATATGTCCTAACAATCTCCCTCCTGGGCAATTCGTGACAAAACCACAACAAACAAATAAAATATGAGAGAAGTCATAAATCACTCAACTCATAATCACTTGTTAAATACAATAAAATATATCCTAACACAAACTCTTGAAAAACTTTGCAAGAAGAGAGTTCATGGCATGGAAGATTTTGACAACCTGTATTTCTAAAACACTTTAAACAAAACTCATCAAGGCATTTTAGTGTGAAACAGAAATAAAAAATTGCATACATAATAAGAAACATGTGTATAAAAAGAGAAAAGAAACAACACATGGAGAGATAGATGAAAAATGATAACAACATCAAATATATATATCAAAGATAAATACAATGTTTGCTATCACTAAGTGGTCACAAGACCAATGTACAAAAAGGTAATGTATCTAAAAAGAAAGAAAAGAAAAGATACATAAATCCTCACTACATCCCTCATAAACAAAAAGAACACTCCCCCTAACAAAAATGACATATGCTAACTCTCCCCCTAAATACATAACTACTCTCATACCCAAAACTACTTCCCCTTTTTGTTACGAATGACAAAGGGCAAGTCACTGAGAAGCAATCATCTCCTCGTCACTGGAAAAGCTAGCATTCTCATCCTTATCATCATCATTATCACCGGAGCCATCGTCATCGTCCTCGTCCTCGGAAGCCTATGGAGATGGAGAGGGAGATGAAGATGCGACAAAGCCACCCATACGAGCCTATCGTCGTGCGATATGACTAACACGGGTGTTCACCTAACACAACTCATCACTGAGAGTGTCAAGGCGAGCATCCATGCGCTCAAGCTGTGCCATGATGGTTGCTAGTGTCACACCACCACTCGAAGAAGAGGGAGCGGAGGTGGATGGAGCGGAAAAGGCTGGAGAAGTCACCGTCTCGGTCCATGGCCGCTTCGGTCAAAACTGGGCCTCGCTCCATCTAATGGATACCGCGCTGATAGCACCCATGATGGTGAAGTAGGGAGACTCGGGATAAGAGACAAAGGAGTGTTGAATGATCCTCGTAATAGCAGAAGGAAAGATAAGCTTATCACGAGTCGTTATATCTCTATATACATCCATAAGAGAGAGAGAGAGAGAGAGAGCAAGAAGCAGAAAAGCACAATCAACAGATTGTACCACAAAGGAAATGAAAAGGTACGTATGCATAAACAATGCATGATCATATGACGTGCAAAGAAAATTGCATCATGGGCTCAGCCTAATCCAATCCTACCAGCACACAAGATTCCAACATATAAAACACACATCTATAATGCATGAAACATTGTGAAAATGCAAATATAATGTAATGCATGAGCATATAACAACATTTAAGCAAAACCCAACCCAAAAATTTCACAAAATTCTCATCAATTATCAAAAACCCCAAAAATTTCACAGAAAGCCAAAACCTAGGTCTAAATGCGTGAAATGCACGAAGAATGAGAGATTAAAGATCATACTAGTGAAGAAAGGATCACACTAGGCCAAAATCTAAGAGGGTTTAAGGTTTTGAGAGAGAAGAGAGTGTTTGGGAGAGAAAAAAAAAAGTTTTATGTTGAGAGAAATCGAAGAGAAATGAATCTGATTTCGCGTTTGACCTATTTAAGGAAAAAATGTCTCGATGGATCGAGGATCTATCAAGATTCTGTCGAGCACTAATTCTCAACAGATGAATCTGTCGAGGTGCTGTCGAGAATCTGTCGAAGGCAAAATACCTCAATGGATCAAGCTTTTGTCGAGAATCTATCGGCCAGACAGAAACTTTCTCGATGAATCGAGAATCTGTCGATAAGCTATCAAGACAAATTCCAGAAAGCTTCGATGGATCGAAGATATGATAAGATCTGTCGAGAAAAGAAGTCCAAGGGGCTCGATAGATAGTTTTTTGTCGAGATCTGTTGAAAAGTTGTCGAGCTAGATAAAAACAGTTTTTCAAAGAGAAGAAAAACATAAAAATGAATGCAGTCAAGCAAGCTACTCAACCAAAGATCAAATCAACATTTTAAGCTCTTAAAAACATCTCTCAACAAAAAAATGCAAAGCATTTAAGATCTAAACACACACACACACTAAACAAGTCTAACCAATTTTATATTTCAAAAACAAGTTAAGACAGTTCAATGAGCACACATTAACACATGTATCCCTTGTGATGGCCAAATCACATTGTACCTACACATGTATCAAAAGTAGCAAAGAATTTGCATGTTGTGTGTGAAAAACATCACAAGATTGCATAAGCGTCTCATGTTATGATGATTTTAGATATGAAAAAATTAATTTAACTCACACACAATCATAACTGCTTGATGGGGACTATCACTTTCGAGGTACATCCTATAACTCTCACATCTCCTAGAAACACGCTTGGAACCAATTTAAAAGCATTTTGATTCTTTTTACTAATTTTTTTGCATATTTTTCTTTTGAGCATATCATGCATGGGCATAAAAGAGAGAGAAGAAATACTCAATTATGTTAAGCTTAAACATCATAAATTTGCTATGCCGAAGCACACAGATGTTTTACATGATTGGCAGGCTTTAGTGGTGACATGGTTATTTATGCATTTCTCTTAGGATTTTTTAGTTCTTCCTGTCAAAAAGAGTGATATGAATGTTAGGCTATGTTTGGTTCCCGTAAAATATTTTCCGGAAAATAAATATTTTCTGGAAATGCTATTTTCGGGAAAAGAAAATATTTTCAAGTGTTTGGTTGCATTATGAAAATTGTTCTAGAAAATATTTTAATGTGTTTGGTAATATTTGGAAAATGCTATTTTCCACCACCACCCACACAAAACCGACCACCACACAACAGAAAAACCACCAAAACACCACCACCCACACCACCGCAACAACAACAAAAATCAAAATCACAGAGAGAGAGAGATCGGCGAAGTCGAAGGGTGCGAAGTCGGCGCGGTGCGATGCGATCGGTGCGGTACGAATGGGTGTGAGACGATCTCGGTGATCGGTGATGGGCTAGTGGGTTCGTGGTGCGAAGGCTCTGGGTCGCCGACGAAGTCGAAGGCTCGTGGGTTGCCGGCGATGGGCTCTCTCTTCTTCCTCTCTCTCTCTCTACGTGCGAGCTCTCTCTCTCTCTCTGTGTTTTCCGAAAAATGAGATTTGAAGGTAAAATAAAAACGGAAATGATTTTCACCCAACACAAGTTAAAACTGAAAAGCATTTCCGAAAAATGTATTTTCCATGCGCAACCAAACACCCGCATTTACAGAAAAGCATTTCCGGAAACCATTTTCACCCAAAACAAACGCACCCTTAAGTACAAGAGATTACTTAATCTTACTCATCACAAATACAAACCACAAAGCTCACTTGCTTAGTTATGCATTGAAATGCTCATCTAAGTTACAAAAGATACAAGGTTTAGAAAATTTTGTTTCAATGGCCATCCAAGGTATACAAGTACCAATGTACACAAAACACACACTGTTTTTGTATTTTTTTTTATTTTTCAAAAATTTTTTTTTTGAAAAACAAAATAAAGCAAAACTAAAAACAAACAAACAAACAAAGACATGTTAAACAAAGCATAGCATAAAACTAGATTGACTCAACAACAAGAAAACAAAACACACAAGTAATGCATAAACAAAAAGATAGGGAAAGAGAGAAAAAGTGACTAAATCACTTAGAACCTTTTTCCTTCCACATCTTGGAAGAACATTTCCGTTAAGCGAACCTTTGATCCAGCGGTGAAGGGGAAGAATTGAAACCGTTCAAGTTCGAAAGAAACATGAGGGCCTTAAGAAGATCTTCAAGAGGAGCAAAAGAGGATGGAAACTGATTCTGGTTTCTAGATGAGATCATACTGTTGTTTTGTTGAGTGGCTAACCACTTGTAGTAATTAGGTCGAGTATGCCCTATAACTCCACAATGATGACAGAGATGCTGCTTCTTCTGTTTAGACTTTTGATTATTTCCCTTCTTAGTTCTAAGGTTTTTAGTCTCTTTCTTATCAAGTTTAGGGGGTGCTCCTAAGATAGATTTGTCCTTATTTATGTTCTCACTAGCCAAAACAGTTTTAATATCATTGTTCTCAGAATTAACATTATTAGCAAGTGAGACAAACACAGTAGTACTAGAAGAAGCAATATTAGGAGAAGAGAAATCATACCCCAAACTGGTTCTATCCGAAGTAGATTTTTGAAAGCTAAGCATCTCATCAAGCTTTGCACTGAAAGTCCTCTCCAATTGAGTTCTAACTTGAAACAACTCCGCTTCAAGCTTCTTGGTATTTTCAGCCAAGAAATTGTTCTCAAACCATAGTACTCCAATTGTCTGATTAGCTTCGTCAAACTTTGTAGAGAGCTCTTCTTGATCAAGTTCCACATCACTCAGCTTCTTGGTGGCCAGCCTATATAGTTTCTCATGCTACTCAGAAACCTTGTACAATTTTTCATAGGCTATATGGATATCATCTTGATCGTCCATTTCTCAAACTTAAGAGTCCACCAAATCCTCTTCATCATCTACTGTTTCTAAAACCCTATCAATAGGATCAACTATAGCAGTGAAGGCATTCAATATTCCCTCGTCATCATTGTCATCTAAATCATCCTCAAGCTCAGTGTCACTCAAGGTAGCAGTAAGGGCCTTGCTTTTTCCAATAGTCTTGAGATAAGTTGGACATTCTTGTTTCATATGTCCAAAACCTTGACATCAGAAGCATTTTGGTCTGGAGGGAACAGTGTACTGACCGCCTTCCTTAGCATCCTTTTTTCCTCTGTCTTGGTTCTTGAACTAAGATGAACTGGACTACTTAGGGTCTTTATCCCTTTACATTGGCATTCTTCATGAACTTTTTGAACTGCCTTGTGATGTAGGATTTCATCTTAGAATCTTCATCATTAGAAGACTCATCAGTATCACTTCTTTTGGCCTTCAAAGCCATGCTCTTGCTCTTGCTTGATTTCTCTATCCTAGTCAAACCCAATTCATAGGTTTGCAAGTTGCCAATCAATTCTGTCAAAAGAATTTGGTCAATGTCCTTTGATTCCTCAATGGCGATGATCTTGGCATGAAATCTCTCCGGTAGAAATCTGAGCACATTTCTTACAATCTTGGGTTCAGAAATGGTTTCCCCAATATTAAAGGCAGAATTTACTATGTCCTTCAGCTTGGCATAGAATTCATCAAACGACTCATCCTCCTCCATCTTAATCTTTTCAAAGCTCGTAGTAAGCCTTTGAAGTTTTGAATCCTTGACAGTCTTAGTCTCCTCATAGGTTGTCTGGAGGATAGTCCATGCTTCCTTAGCAGTTTCAGTTGAGGATATCTTCTTAAACTCCTCATTGGTGACTGCACTGAATAAGGCATTCAATACTCTGCTGTTGAAGTTTGCCGCTTTAATCTTAGCATCATCCCAATCAGCCGGCACTTCCTTTGGCTTAGTCCAACCAATCTCCAAAGCTTGCCACACCTTCTCATCTAAAGACTGCAAGAAAACTTTCATGCATACTTTCCAATATGCATAGTTAGTGCCATAAAATAAAGGAGTTATAATTAAATATTGTCCTCTATCCATGACAAACAGGGGTCAATGGATCACACAACAAAGATTAACCCTAATCATAGTGTGTCCGCTCTAATACTACTTGATAGTCCAAGAATGTATTGACCCCTTTGGTAATTTAATCAATTAATTTAGCTAGTAAATTTAATTAGATTCAATTACATGCAATGAGCGTGGTAGCACAAACAAATCACCAAATAATTAAATGCAACGGAAATTAAATTTAACACGGGTGATTTGTTTACGAATGGGGAAAACCACCGAGGCAAAACTCCACCGGGTGAATTTAAGGTCACCACTCCCAAGAATCCACTATTATCAAAATAAGCAATTACAAGTAGAGGAATCCCAATACCTTATACTAACTTACAGTTGAACCCTTACCCCAATACACAATTGGACTTGTAATGTAGTGACAATCTCTCCTTTCAATGCACGACTCCTAGTATGTGACTAACCAATTAATGCACGGATCCCAGTATGTGACTAACACACCAACTTGAGAAGGATGTTGGCTGCAAAGTTCTTCAATTCATCCACACGATGAAGATCAGGAAACTCCTTGGTTACAAAACCCTAGGCGCACAAACACAGCAGCTTCTTTAAGAGAAAATGAACTAGGGCAAATTGTCTCTGGTCACAATTTGAGTGAATAATCACTTTGCAGAGCATATTCTTGTCAGGAATAATCAAATTGGGCTCTACCCACACGAATGGTGCTAGAGGGCAATCATTGTTCAACCCATTATTATCAAGTTATAAATATACGAAGAAAAGGGGAAAAAGGGGTTAGACACTTGAGATGTGGGATTGGGAGAATAGTCCAGTATACAAGGGAAGGCTTCCAGTGAGAGAGGCTAGCTACTCTACCAAGCACTTAAGTGAATCCGCTTAGGAGCTACCCATTGTCAAGTAAATTGTGAGCCCAATTACTAGGTTAGCCCTTCAGTTAGGGGTGTCAATTCGGGTTAGCGTGTCGGGTTCATGTCATGTCGAGGTAGGGGTATTCGACTAAATAGCTCAACCCTAACCCGACCCATTTAATAATCGTGTCATGATCCTTAAACCCTAACTCGAACTGTTAATAAGGCGGGTTGACCTGACCCAACCCATTTGACACACTTAATAAACGAGTCGTGTTGGGTTGATATGAATGTAACACAACCCATTTCAACCTGCATTATATTAAATATAACATTCATCTAAAAATAATTTAAAGTATGTAGGGTTTAGAGATCTAGGGTTTATAAAGTTTCAATTTCCAATTATATCCCTTGTAAGTTTTTGTAATTACTCACTTTTCTTTTTAAATTTAAAATATATGTTGGATATAAAAGGCATTTGACAAATCTAAAATAAAATAAATATTTATTTGTTATACAAGTTAAACGGGTTGTGTTAAGTGGGTCATTATAGGTTAACACAAATAAATTGGCGTGTCAAACGTGTCTATTGCGGGTTACACAGGTTGACCCGCTTATGACACGTTTCTTATAGTGTGTCATTTTCGGGTTGACCCATTTATGACCCAAACCCATTAAGGCCCAACTCTAACCCGAAAAAACCCGTGTCGGGTTCGTGTTGTGTTCGCGGGTTGGGTCGAACATTGACACTCCTACCTTCAGTGGAAAACTGAGTACGCACATGTATAATATTATATTTTTGTATGTATACATACTTCTCTAAAAATGTACTTATATAAACTTAAGATTGGATTATTTAAGTTTGTAAATAGATTTATTGATATCAAATTATTATTTTTAATTTATTAATAATATATATAGTTCACTTGTACTAAAAATTCATAGATTTATGAAAAGGGAAAATATTTAGTCATGGTATTATATATGAGAAAAAAATTAAATAAATAACTTATAAATAAACTCAAATTTCAACATATAATATTGTTTGATGTTATATTTAAAATAAAATTAAATGAAAAGCCTAAACTTGTAATGATGGGCTTGACATAGGCACATAGTTTGTTTACGGCCCTAACACCAACACCGTCCAATGAGGCCTCCATCAGTGTGGCACCATCAGCAAAGGACAAATCAAAAGTAAGGTTGGCTTGTAACAACATTAAAGCTTGCCGTGCCACGTCACATTGTAACACGGGCAGTAGCCACACAAAGGCCAAACTTGTCGCCATCCGCCATCACTGTGATATTGGTAACAGCTAGCTCTCTGATAGAAAACCGTTGCGAATTTGTATTCTAATCTAATCTAAATATGTATTATATACTTGAAGTTTTCTTATAGAGATTTAAACTCTATTCCTAACTCATAAAAATTTGTATTTGTAGAATGATTATCATGTCAAGAATGCACAAGACGGCAATGTGGTGATCTTAAATATCCTTACACTCAAGATATATATGTGTGCATGTGTTTGTGTGCATTTGTCTTCTACATCATATCATATGTATTCCAACTTTAATTTATTTTAAGCAAATAATAATAATAATTTTACAATTTAATCCAACTTTGTTTGTGATTATTTATTACTAAAAATTATCACGGAGCACTAGATACTTAGATAGTACTCATTTCATCCCAAATTATTGGTCCTTTGTCCCAAAATGAAGTTTTTTTTTTTTAATTAATAAATAAAATTTCAATCTTATTCTTTAATTTATTTAAAAAGTTTTTTTTTTTTATAATTTAAAAACAATGCATTAAATGATGTTCTTTTAAAGAATTAAATTTTTTAAACAAGACCAACATTTTAAAACGGATAAATAGAGACCGTAATGTACTAGTATATATGTATTGCGTAGGGCCACATGCACTGCCAATGTTACAGCATATTATTGTCAACGCATGAAAAAAAAAAAGAAGAAGAAGAAGAAGAAGAAAGAGAGAGAGAGAGAGAGAGTTAAAACATAAAACAAAACAAAAAAAGTTCGACTATTTGAAAAAAATTTGCTAGTATGTTTTGTCAACAACCCTTATGAATTCCAAAGAACAAGGTTTTTTTTAAACATAGTTGCTGACAAAGACATGCATGAATCATGATACAAGAACAAAGACTTAAAATTCTAGTATTGTGGATACGTAGTAGGCACGGACTACTTGTTGATGTAAGAAGACGTATTCAATTGATGTATAGCCAGCACTCACTGGTCAAACATCATAGCCTTAATTCAATATATGAAGACAGTACCCAAAAAATAAATAAAAAATTAAACATAAGATATCTACATTTTAAATTGGTTTGTTATTATATTAATAATTCATCTATTGGCTTGGTATGTCAAAGTTATGTATAAATTATTAAATTTTTTTATATTATTTTGAAATTCATATGTGAACAATTTTTCTATTGGCTTTAACCCAACACAATTTCATCTGTACTGATAGTAGAGACTGCAAGTTTAGAGTATTTTAACACTCTCCTGCAATTACATCAATTGTAAGGTTAGATTATTAGAGAGTATGAAAAAATTAAGAAGTCTTTCATTTTTTTTAATTATAAATTTTATAGATAGCTTAACTAATAAGTAATAAAGAATATTGCATTTTTTTTAATGTGGTCCCAAAAAACAACCTTCCTCCCATGGCTCTTTTTTCCCTCTTCTAAGTCCTCTCCACCTTGATGACAAGGGAGAGAGAGAGAGTAACATTTTTTTTTTTAAACCTTGAAATAAGGACGCAATTTTGGGTTAGTGTTATAATTTGTTACGCATGCGTTCCCAACATTGTACACATATGATTAATGTACTCTATGTGTTTGAACCCTAACTTAATAAAGTCTATCTACTAGTAAACAACTTGTAACTAACCATAACATTGCAAGTATTGTAATATAATCCAAAAAATTATGCTTGATTATGTATCTTGACTGTTTGACTTAAAAAATGCATGTTACGATTATTGAATTATTAATTTATATTGAATTTTTTAAAATTTTAATTTATACTAATTAGTATAATAATTTAATGTTTTCCTTTCATAATTTATTTAGTTCGATGACACTTACTAATTTATTATAAAAAATGAGGTTGTTTGTTTTAGGGCTCTTATTAATTGTTTTAGAGAATTAATTTCTTACTTATTATATTGTTTAAATATTGGCAAAATTAGTTGACTTCATTAACTAATATAAAATTACTAATTAAGTTGCTCCTTTAGAAAAAATTATGAATTTATTATTTTTATATATTTATACTTTTAACAAGCTGAAGCGGAAGATGCAAAGTTAAATTCTCGAGAACTTTTTTTTTTTTTTTTGATACAAAATAGAATTCTACTCTAGCCTAATCTAAGTGTATATGTGTGTGTGAAACTCCCTCTTGGAGACTTGAACCTCGGCCCTTATCCCCCACACCCTACAAGCACTTATACTTGTGGAGTGACTACCACACCGAGAGTGTGCGGTGGTCTCGAGAAATTAATAGTACCAGAGAGTTTACAAAACTCTTGACGTGTAAATTATTAATTACACCTTTCAAAATATTAAATATTATCCAAAATTATTGATTTGAAACAAGAAGTTAAATAATATACCATATTTAAAAGTTTTATAATTTTCCCCCCTTTAATTTGAAATTTGACGAGACATTATTTCTTTATTCTTTAGATGACAAAATAACTTTTTTTATAATAGTAAAGTTTTAGTTGTAATTCAAAGTAAGAATTTATCTTCAAATTATTTGGAAAAAAAATTCATTCAATTCACCATATAACAACTCAAATAACCAACAATGTCTACCTAGCTTGTAGTCACATGATATATTTAATAAGTCATGTGTCACATACCATTTGGGCAAAGTTAGTACCTCCCCAAGTTTTAAATTCTTGAAATAAGGGGTAAACGTAGATTTGAGCTGCGACGACAACACATTTAATATATATATATTTTTAACCATTTAAAAAAAACATGTAATTGGGGTTTTTTTTTTTTTTTTTAGAATCCAAACCCGGTGGCCAAGTTGTAATTGGGGTTTAATAATGTTGATTTTTTATGATTATATGAATCATTAATTGGTTGGGGATTTTTTTTTCATTTATAGCTAAAAATCAATAGAAGAAAAGAAATTTAATACAAGTATACAAAGTAGTATTTAGCCAAAAAAACACCTATACAAGGTTCCGCCGTTACAGAAAAGAAAAGGCAAAAAATAAGTACTACTAAATATACTTCAACTTTCTGAAAAGGGAAACAGGGTTAGATAGAGCGAGTGTGCGGGAATTGTGTACAAGAAGCGAGTAGAGCAAAAAGCGGAAAAACAATCATGGTACAAATCGCAGTACCCAGTAATATGATAAACTAAACAAAAATAGAGTTGTCCTTTTTTTTTTTTGTGAGGAAAAAAATAGAGTTGTCCTTGACATCCGAGAAAGAAAGAAAAGCCAGCCCTACCATTCCTATGAATTTCAAAAAAAACAAACAAACACACACACTAAAAAAAAAAAATCTGAAACCAGATAAATACAACTAGGAGCAACAAAAGTAGGTGTGTATTGGCCAAAAACCAAAGCCACAGAGCCTAAAAACCATCCCAAAAGTCACAAGACAGAGAGAGAGAGAGCTGGTTCTGTCTGTCTGTCTTGGGGTTAGGGGCTTTTTGATTAAGGCAGCTGAGAGTTTGTCAATCCCACTGCTCCAACGGACTTCTTCTTCTTCTTCTTCAGTGGTCCTCTTCCTCTGCCTCTCTCTCCAACCAGGTCTTGCTCTCTCTCTCTAGCTCTGTGACTCTGTCTCTGCCTTTTTTGTGCTTTGTTTTTGAATTTTGGAATGTGGGGTTTGGTTTATACTTGGCTATTTGGAAAAAAAAATTGGAACTTTTGGATCTGAGGTGGCTTGTTTCCAGGTAATTTGTGATGGGTTTGTGTTTAATTTTGGTGTTTTTGTTGGTTTAGGGTTTTTTAGGTGATGGGTTTTGGTGCTTTTGTCATTTGGTGGTGATTTTGGTTCTTTTCACGGCTTTTTGGAGATTAAAAAGGTTTACAAATTTGACAGCTTTTTCTGGCTACTTTTAACCAAAAATGGGATTTTTTTTTTTTTGTTCCTTGTTGATATGGTAAAAATTTGAAATCTTCAATTCTGTTATGAGCTTCACTTGCAGCTTTACAAGTTCAAATTGATATTTTCAATGAATTTAATGTTATATCAGCAAATTTGCCTAATTGGGTTTTGTCGTTGTTTTATTTTTGTTGGCTTGTAATTTAATCTGAAAAAGTAGATGATGTGAATCTGAACATTTTTGCATTGTGTTCCAGATCCGGGTGATCCAGTTGGGATTGAAAAAAAATTCTCAGCTAAGGGTTCAAGAATTTGTTTTTTTTAGCTTTACTTCTAGTACCATGTAGTGTCGTATTCTTCACGGTAAGGGTTGCTGTCAAATTCAACAACTAGCTTTTGGAAACTACTTTCAATTTTGACCTGTAAATGCGGGTTTGGTAAATGTATTTTTAAGCAAAGAGAAGAAAAAAGAGAAAAAGCCAATATCTGATTTGAAGCTTAGCTGAGATTCTGAAAAGGTCATTGGGATCAGAACCCATAACCATAGAAGCATAAGCTGGTCTTCTGATTGGTATCTTTGGATTTGGTTGGGGGGAGCAAGAAATTGCAATGACTATTGGCAAGACCAACAGCAGTAGCAGACCATTCACACATCCATGCAATTGTTATAAAGTAGAGAGCTTGACTGAAACCATTTTGGATGCAAATCAGACCTCGAATTTGAAAGATCGGTACACTCTTGGGGAGCAATTGGGTTGGGGGCAGTTTGGTGTTATCAGAGTGTGCTCTGATAAATGGACTGGAGAGTTATTAGCATGCAAATCCATTGCGAAAGATAGATTGGTTACATTGGATGATGTGCGGAGCGTGAAGCTTGAGATTGAAATAATGGCAAAACTATCTGGGCACCCGAATGTTGTAGATCTCAAGGCAGTGTATGAGGAGGAACACTATGTTCATTTGGTTATGGAACTTTGTGCTGGAGGGGAGCTTTTTCACCAGTTAGAAAAGCATGGACGATTCACTGAGTTTGAGGCCAGGGTTCTCTTTAGGCATCTGATGCAAGTGGTTTTATATTGTCATGAGAATGGGGTTGTTCATAGAGATTTGAAGCCTGAGAATATCCTATTGGCCACAAAAGCCTCATCTTCTCCAATCAAATTGGCGGATTTTGGTCTTGCAACCTACATAAAGCCTGGTATTCTCATTTTTATTTTTGTTTTCTTTGCAGATTACTGATTTTTATTTTATATTAGTCAGTCTTCCCCTTAGAATCTGAGATATTCCGTATTCTAAGCATTTGGGTTCATTGAAGCAGGGCAGAGTTTGCATGGGCTAGTAGGGAGTCCATTTTATATAGCTCCAGAGGTACTTGCTGGGGGCTATAACCAGACTGCCGATGTTTGGAGTGCTGGGGTTATTCTTTACATTCTTCTTAGTGCGATGCCACCATTTTGGGGAAAGACAAAGTCACGAATATTTGATGCCGTCAGGGCAGCTGATCTGAGGTTCCCATCTGATCCCTGGAATCGCGTATCAGAATCTGCTAAGAATCTCATCAGGGGAATGCTTTGTACAGATACTTCTCAAAGGCTTACTGCTCAGCAGGTCTTAGGTAGGTTGGATACTCACCAAGTCATTGTTTGTTTAAGGGTAGTGGTGTAGTGTTCACTTTACTATCTGAACGTTCGAATTCAGGCACATTGTTTTGGATTCTGGTGACATTAGGAATGCAGAAAGTGATACCATTATAGTTATAAAAGTTTCTTTAAGAACATCATTATTTCTTAAAGGCTAAAAAGTCTTTATTTGAAGCATCTAGAACTGAGGTAGAGGATCCAGACATTTATATCTTGAGCACATCCCAATCCTATCACTGTTGCGTTACAAAATGGAAAAATATTATTTTCATTCAAGTATGCCTCTCCTTGCATTCCATCTTTTAAATATATTGTTTTTCATGAGGCAGTAATGTATGTTTTGAAGGATGTCTTTAAAGTATCAATAAATACCATTATTCCATACTGTGTTGTTAATGGTCTTTAGCTAGCATTAGAAACCTAATCATATAGATGTGGTCTTGCTGTTGTTGCAATTATGGGTCAGTTAACTAGTATGGGTAGACCCAGGGATTTTGTTTTCCTTCTGACTTATTAATTGGTGTCCTTTTCTCCCTTGTTTGAAGACTTTCTATATCCTCCACGGCTAGAAAACATAAATTACGTGACTCTTCTTTTGTAGATCACTCCTGGATGAAGGACAGCAGTCCCGAAGATCCAAGTGAACGTGAAAACCATAGTTGTGGAGAATTGGGAATAGGCAGTGGCTCTTTCTCTAACTCATTTATGTCCAGGAATGAAGACATCAGCTTTGGCGCTGGATCACCTGTTACATGTGACGTAGAATCACCTACATTCACATGCAGATCATCCTTTTCCACTTTCATGGCAGAACCATCAACACCTCTCACCGCATCTGGTGGATTTTCTTTCCGTAGCATTGGTGATTCTAATGCCTTGGAATTCTCTTCCCCCATTCCTTCAATGCCAAGTTTTGCATTCTTTAGTCCTGGTTCTGAGATTGAACAAGGGAGTTGTGCATTAGAGTTTTCAACCAACATACCTAGAGTGGATGCAATTCAAGGAGGTATTTGGGTTTTACATTTTCCAATTCTTTACATCTCATAACCTATATCAAAAAATCCTATTTTGCATCCTATTATGCAGAGGCAAGCTTGGGGAAGCTGTTCATGTTACCGGATTCTACTCTTTGCTTTGGGCATGAGGAAGTGGAACACAAGGCATCTGAAGTTAGAAGGGCAGGAGGAACGATTGGGTCTAGGATGTTGGGCATCGGTAGCAAGAGGAACCATACAATTGGACTTGGTGAGCGCGAGCAACTTGATCTCATGGTGTCTGAATCAGTCATTCGTTGGTCGTCATGCACACATCTTCCTACTTCTCTTAGATCCTCTCTCGTATGTTGAAAGTATGGACTGGCTGACCTCATTAAACTAATTGGTGGTTCTAATGAAGTATCTAAGTGTTAAGGGAATGGCATACCAAGATGAAGTTTCGTGCTAGTGTGTTGTATTATATTTGTGCCCTTGTTGCTAAATCCCGGTGATTTAGTGCCAGTTTGAGTTTTGCTTTAATCAGTGTTGGTATGAGTGGTGTCTTTCTGGTTTGAAGAGTTAGTGTTAGGTTCTTTTTTTCACCGGTAGTTAGTGTAACTTGTGGCTAATGGACTCTTACCTTGTGTATAAAGTTGCTTCTTTGCTATATGAATTTTTCCAAGTTTCATATTATTGCCTTTTGGAATTGCAACTTTTTTTCTTCAGAATTGTGCAACTTTCTTTCATTTTCACTTTCTTAGTTAAGCACAATGCGGTTCTCTGTCAGCTTGATTGCTTCTCCAGCTTAAAATTTAAGATCCATTTGTTTTAATCAAAGATTCAAAATATCATTCCATCGTTAGGTGAAAAGGTTTTACATTGCTTTCATGAACACAGTTGCTTATTACATAATAGATGTGAGGTTCAGTGTATTGTAGAAGTTTGGCGATTCAATTAGCTCAATTACTGAAGTCATTTGTTGCCTAATAAGGAACATGAGTTCGAATCTTGTCTATATCAAAAATAAATATATCGATATCTTGGCATTATAGTATAAAACAATAATTATGAATCCGCTTATCTCCAACTCTTGAACTTAACTGATACAAAGTTATAAGATAGTACCCAATTTTTCCGATAGGTTCCTATTGGCATTCATTCAGTAGGAATTGAACCTGTGAATTTGCCAATTATGAGTTGAACACCATAGGTTTATTTTCAAACAATAGTTATGGAATGGACACCATAGATTTAGACTTTTATTATGATAATTTTCATGTTAGATGAGTCACAAATTCACAATCAAGTTAATAGTTCTAGAATCTGTCTTCATTTGCACAACTAATACATGTTTTGCAAGAATTATATTCCGGGATTAATTAAATTAGTTGGATGCTCAAAACGTGTTATGCATCTATTCTCAATTAGAAAGAAAAAATGTAATTATCAAAAAAATAAAAGAAGAAATATATAAATATAAATCTGGGATTAATTAAATCAGTTAAGATTAAGATGCTCAAAAACCCTTTGGACATTGGTGGGTATTCCTATAGATGTGGGGCACGGCCATTGGTGGGCCACTCTCACTCATTCCTCACCAAAATCCCACTATATATCTTAATGATCAAAACATCCTCATTACATAAGATTCTTTTGTGGAGAGAGAAATAGAGCAGAGAGAGTGATAGCAGGCCAAGGCAAAAGAGTTGGTGTTGTTGACTTGGTGTGTTACAAGCTAGAAAAAATTTAGTACCACAACATTTTTCACTTCTTTGTAACAACTGTGATATGTGGCAGAGTATGAGCGGTAGAGAAAAAAATATTGGTCCACGTGTAAGTGATAGACCGTCGTTTATAGTCTGCAACGTCAAAATTATAACAAAAAATTCTAAAATAATTTGTATTCCTAAAACTACTCATTACAAGCTAAGGATTGCTCCATATCCCATATTAGTGACTGCCATTAAGATGTTGGAAAAGAAATGAATGTTATATTATTTATATATAACAAGCCAACATGAAGAGTTGCAAGATTCCAAGTTCTTTATATTATATATATATATGCTTTGTTTTATAGACAACTAGATAAAGGAGCTATTCATTAGAGTAAAAGGATCTCACGGTCACTCTCACTCTTATTGGAAATGAGGTACAACAAAGACTTCAAGTTCATTGGTCAGAGGCTTACAAAAAAAGATGGTCACATTATTATCCTTGTGCTGAAGTGAAGAGCTAAAAAGTTGACTAGGCAAAAAAACATTTACCACCTCTCTTTGTTCTAGTATCCCCATTTTAAGAGACACACAAACCCCCACCAATGCATTTTGATGTCTGCTCCTAGAGAATTTGATTATCATTATGTCTTTCAATGTTTGGACCAGGACCCCCCAAAAAATGGAAATGACAAGTGGATGCTATTGTTTTGCAATTGGAAGAGAATATTGATGTTTGGAATGTTGAAGTGAATATATACTCTTTTTTTGCTTTTTTAATGAATGAAGTGAATATATACCTAATGTCTCTAGGAGGTACTGAATACATATTTGACTCAGAATTTTTCAAAAATGTTGACCACCAACTTCTACCATAAATTGTTGACCAGTTCGAATTTAAGTTACAGAGAATGTACCCCAAAAAAAAAAAAAAGTTACCGAGTAAAGCAAGTACATTAGATTGTCCTCCAGGCTGAGCTAAACGTTATATACATTATACATAACAAACTGGAAAGGACATTAATATGGTGTTGTGTTTTCTTGAAATTCTGGGGGAGCATAGTAATGTTAATTGTATTTAGCAGAGGTATGGGGCTCATTCTAACAGTCCCCTGCTTTTTTTTTCTTTTTCTTTTTCTTTTTTTTTGAGAGTAATACATAATAAAAATCACGTTAATAATGAATTTATAAGAAAATAATGACGTGTTAATCAAAGTTTGTCAACTTAATTAATAAGTAGTTAAAAGTTTTGTGTCCCTATTATTACTCTCTTCTAACTTCTTAAATGTATATTGAAACAAAACTCCCAAGTATCTAACGACTATAGTTTTATTTTTGGCAGTATTTATTTCACACATCATATGTTTTTTTAGTTTAGTATAGAAACACTGAAACACAGAAAATTATTAGGTATTTTCGGAGTACCATAAATGCGTACTCTCCCATCTCACATAAATAGTGGGTCCCACCATGAATTTAATTAGTGGGACCACCATTCATGTAAGAAGAGGGAGTACACATTTATAGTACTCCAGGAGTACACAATAATTTTCCCTGAAACACACCGTGGTGTGAAATAGTTTTTCTCTTTTCAATTTTATATACGTATTAATTCAGTTTTAAATCTTTGTATTATAATTTTCATTTCTAAAATGTGTATTTTTTTTTTTTTTATCATTAATGTTTTTCTCTAAAAATGAAATCCTAATTCCGTGTCACTGCAAGTTATTTTCGGTAGCTACATGTCTCCCAACTGGACCTTATCCATACACGAAACAGGTGTCACCCCCACAGGCCACAGCCACCACTAGTCATGTACATGTTCAGTCAATTTTTTAAAAGCATAGTTCTTCTGTTCTTAGGGTCCACCACTACTGTATTTTTCGGAGCACCTTTCTTGCTGTTAAGTACCAGTGGCACACAAAATTTCATGAATTAGTAGGTAATCAACTAATCATAGATAGATTTTCCTAAATACTAAGAGATAAGGTCTTAACTAGCCTCATATTTTGGTAGAGACACAATTTCACTAACAAAATAGACTTGTGCTTTTGGTTATTCCACATGGACTTCCTTATCACAAAACTCCATGTATAGGATCCCAGTTCCTTCTTTTACTTCATTAGATTCAAAACAAACTACGCACCAAATGTGGTGTAAAATAAGCTCAAACCCTCCAGTTCTTTGGAAATTTCCCACACAAAAACCAAAGCTTGGACCAAAAATTATCACCTTCTCTTCCTCTTCCAACAACCAAAAACAACAAGAACTTGGCTCCACCACTGCAGTTACTCAAGTCCAAGTCCCAGAAAGTAGTGATTACAGTGTTAAGTTCAAGACTCTTGGAGGTTGCAAGCTTGGCATTTCAAGGTATCCTGATTTTGAGTATGATGCTGAAGGTGGATCAGGAACTGGGTCCGGTACAAAGGTCCCAGATAGTGAGTTGAATGATGTAATTTCAGTTTCATTTGCCATCAAAACACTTTACATACCACCATTGACAAGTGCAACAACTAAGTTCTTGGGTTTACCATTGCCACCATTTCTAAAGATTGATATTGTCCCTGAATCCTTTCAAGGGAGCATTGACCGAGAATCCGGCAAGGTAATTTCACCATTTAAATGAGCAGATGTGTTTGCCTTCTGCAAGATTGTTCTAGCATTGTCATAAGGTAGTTTCTCTTAAATTTGATTGCATGACAACCCCACTTAATATTGCAGCTGTTGTTCATGCAGGTTGATCTTGAATTCTTGGCTAATTTCTGGTTTTCTGCTGGGAGTATATATAGAGCTCCACCACTGCTGGTTAAGACAGTTTTGACATCTGAGGAGTCAAATGGAACTATAAGAAGTGGAAGAGGAAAGAGGTTAGATAAAGAAGGCAAGTGCAGATTAGTTGGGGTGGCAACTGTTGATCCTATTGATGATTTCCTAATGAATACATTCCTTGGCCTTCCTACTGAATGCCTTGCCAATCTGAACGCTGTAATCTCCATTTCTAATTCTTCTTAAGATTTCAAAACCACAATTTTTCCGATTGTGAAATCTGTTTTTCATGCAGTGCCAAAATCATCCTAAATGAAATGGAGTAATTGATAAGTTTTTTCTTTCCAACCAATTACAGTTTAAGATTCAAATTGCGGACAGAAAGGCACCAAATTGTTTAGGAAGTAAACTTGTACTGTTCTCATCAACAACTGAGACTTGTTTATGAGATATAGTGGCTCATAAGAAAGTTTGTATGCAATTTTCTCAAGTACAAACAAAGAAAAACAAAAACCTAAGAATACACCAAACGTGAACTACAGCTTTGAACACTCAGCATTTGCTGCATTGTGAAAAAACCCAATTATTCTCAAGTATCACATTGTTTTACAACATGATGCCTTCAATCTATAGACATCAGGCTTAATGGAGTTGTGGTATGAGTCGTATGACTATATAATAAGTTGTAGCTTAAGAAATCTATCAACCTGTAAAAGTGTCTTATTATATCAGTAAATTTACAGAGGCTTTTCTGTTGTTTTTTGGAGTCACCAGCTGTACTGTAATCCTTTGGCAACTTCTAGGCATTATCTGCTTTCAGAATGGCATAATCAAACTTCTCTGCATGAAAGAAAAAGAATTTAAAACAGAAGTAAATGTGAGTGAGGCATTTAAAAAAAAGAAGTAAATGTCATGCAATACCATCCAATTCTGCACCTCACACGTACACCAACACATGTTCATTTAGAACAACTGTAAGTTCAAGCAATGTCAAGGTCACTCAAATGCCAGCCTTTGAGTGCCAACCAATGAAGCATATTGACCCCCCTTTGCCAATAATTCGAAGTGGGTACCAAGTTCTGCAATCCTCCCATCAGAACAGAGTGCAATTTGATGGGCATTTTGAACTGTGCTTAATCGGTGAGCAATCACCAATGTTGTCCTGCTTTTCATCAGATGGTTCAGAGCATCCTGGACCAAACGCTCACTGACTGCATCCAAGGCACTGGTAGCCTGCAGAAAAGGACATTATATATATTATTAAGTCCAAAGCTGTTATGGGCCTATGGGGCCAACACAGTCTCATGCCAAGTGGAGAGAGCTTTCAGAAAAAGCATGTAGAACTGGGATTTGTGATAATTCCAATCTCATTTTGTTATGTTGACTTGGAGAAGAAATGTAGATGCACTGAGAAGCAAATAAAGAGCTTACCTCATCAAGTATCAGGATTGGGGCATTCTTTAGCAGAGCTCTAGCAATAGCAACTCTCTGCAGATCAAAAACAGGAAGAATCAAGCACCTCTCTCTCTCTCTCTCTCTCTCTCTCTCTCAACTTTATAACCATACCTGTCTCTGGCCTCCACTCAGTAGGCCTCCACGCTCGCCAACAAGTGTGTCATAACCCTTTTGAGAAAAATAAACATTCAGAAACAACACAAACTAACAGGTGTGGAAGACTTGCGTATTGAGAAGACAACAAACCTGTGGCAGTGAAATTATGAATTCATGAGCATTTGCTGCTTTGGCTGCCTTTATCACATCATCCTTGGATACATTATCGTCTGGAAGCCCATATGCAATATTTTCTCCAACAGATACCGAAAAAAGAACAGGTTCCTGAATCATATAGTTATAAACTTAGGAGAAGAACAACAATAAATGTGATATAATTACACTTGTTACCACTGACCAGCACCTGTGCAACTTGGTTTCAGGTTGGGTTGGTTTGGTTTGACCACAAAGCACAAACAAAACCAAGAATCTAGAGGGGAAAATTGTACTGACCTCCCCTGAGGTTTTTCATTAGTACACTTACCTCCCTTCTATTTTAGAATGAGACATTCAGGGGTGGTTAGTCTAAATAGTTTGCACTTTAGGGGAGGTGAGTGTCTCATTCTAAAATAGAGGGGGTAAGTGTAATTTTCCCGTATCTAGAGCATCAATCCTACACCCAACTCAACCAGTGCGGACAGTGTCAATACAAACCTGACTAAACTTTATATTCCTTGATCCTAAAACCAACCTACCCAATTTTCAAATTCTTTCGGAAAGAAAAAATACTCATGAAACCTTAATAAGAATTTTATCTGAATACTCAAATACACAAGTATAGAACATATGTTGCTTTTAGGATACTATATTGTCAATCCGAAACCAATCCAATGTAACCTGGGAACCTAGAATCTGGTATAGAGTTGGACCAAGTTGTATCCCCACAGTAATTGGCTAGTCAAGCTATATCTCAGATTTACTAGAAAACAGAATTATGCTATGCTGAGATGAAACGATAATGAATCCATATATACAATACATCTGTGCATGACATGCTTGTAGCAGATGTATGGAGATCCAAGAATAGACCTGATTTACTATAGAGACAACCCGTGCCCATTCACTCTTGTCAAATGTTCGAAGATCATCTTCTGCAACTGTTATACGACCTCTGGTTGGCTGCAAAAGGGATACATCAATTGATTCTTCACCATCCAAGACAACTAATTGAAACTTCCATTTAGCAAATAGAACTTTAAGTAAAACAACAAAAGGAGAAAACCTCATAAAAGCGTGCCAATAGCTGTACTATTGTACTTTTTCCTGCACCACTGGGGCCCACTAGAGCTGTTACGGTTCCACATTTGAGAGTTAAATTTAGACCATTTAGGATTTCCACATCAGGTCTCACAGGATAAGAGAAGTGCACATCTGGCCATCAAAATGAGAACACTCATTTACAGTGGAACAAACGGCAATAAATTTATTGTGCAAAAACAACAAGATTTATTATGACATCCCATTCTATAGCCAACTAAGAAAGGATTTATGCAAGCTTGTTCTTAACAAAAAGAGGGGGAAAAGAGAGACACTTAAGGAGAAGCTTGAGATTCACAAGCAGTTAGATATAGCAGAACAACATAGCACATAAGAAAACTACACTCACAAAGTCAATTTTCCATAGACACACAACCATTTAGAATCCTTATGTTACACTTTATAACAAGCAGAAACTTAATAGAAAATTTCATAAAATGGACTAGGACTTCTTAAAAGGATAATACTTAGACGTGTATATAAAATTGATAATGTAAACAAAATGAATAAAACTGCATGATTGATACCTTCAAGACAAACATCACCAGACCAAGCTAAGCTACACACGTTGCTAGCTGATTTCAAGGCTGACATATAATGCATATTCCTAGAGAGGATTTTCTCATCGTAATCATTGATGAAGAACAATTTATAATTGTCACCATGCAATTCTTTTTGCTGCATTTCTCTTTCTACACCATATGCAAGGGCTTCATCAATTTCAATCTCAGATAAAACAGAGTTGATTCTCTCAACAGCAGCAAAAGTTCCACGAAGATCTCCAAATGTGTTCACGAGCCCTTGAACCTAAAAGATGTATCAAATCAGACCGGACGAAGATGATGGAAATAGCATGAGTACACAAGCAGCACAGAAGAACTCACAGCGAATGTTAATGTGAAAGTATATCCAATAAAAGAAGCCACAATTCCAACAGAGAGCTCACCCTGTAAGCAAAAAATGTGAAGGATTGAAAAAGAAAAACCTTAGACTTTGGTACTGATAAAATCACATTTGACTGTGCCAAATAGGTATGCTGGTAAGTGAATGAGTATGACAATTTTTCATAAGGATGCATGCATTAAAATTAGCACTCACAAAGATCAAAGCCCTAAGTTGTGCCACAGACAACAGTACACCATAGCCATCAAACATACCTCAAAAATATGATGGTTTAATAATCTAAATAATCCTTCAATAAGAAATACTAGTTTGGTAAGGTAGTCATACTCAAACACTTCATTCAATGCAAGATTAATTCAAAAGTGGCTTAAAAAACATATGCAATATTGTGTAACATTATGATTACAGAAAGAAACAAGCATAAAAATAGCTAGGAACATGAAATCTACCATGAAGGGAAGCTACAAGACAAAAGGACCATGAGAGTGCCTCATATAGAGAAACCATGATTCTTTAGCCATAGAAACTGTAAAACATAAATGGGGTACATATACTTTGGGAAATTGAAAAACATCTCTTCCCTTTCTAATTGGAGTTCTTATACAAGGCAGAAAACTACTTTACTAAGAAACAATGAGAATCCTAAATTGAATATTTTGGAAAACTTTATAACATAGCTATTGATATTCAAAGGTGATACTGTTAAATATAGGGGAGCATAGTAGTTGATGCACTGAATTTGAATTGCATACGACATTTCAAGGTCTAAGACAATAGTCAGCACAGATTCACAAGCCAAATGTGCTTACCGCTTTCACTTTGCTTCCTCCAAGACAATATAAGGCCATTAGAGAAATATAAACAGCAGTTCTTGTCAAAGATTCATTTATGGATTTAAAAGTCCCAAGCTTTATGCCAGTAGCTTGATAAGAAAGAACCTGCCAAGCTCCATTAAATAAATGCTAAGCATAATGATGAACTTTTCACATCTCCATGACAATAGCTATTAATGCTTGAATTATCTTACTTGTCTACCAAACATTGACATTTGATGCTTTTCACCACCAAAGGATCTTACCTGTAATAATTATGTTACAATTTCAATCATCGAATGTACATCCAAGCTTTAATTACTATGTCATCTATAGAGGTGAAAAAGGAAAAAGTGTAGCAAAGTATTGATTAAGAACTTACAGTACGAATAGCAGAAAATGTTTCTGTCACACAATCAGATATCAATGCCTGGGCCAACCCATGAGCTTTAAAAACGGGCACAGTTGATCTCTTGTACACAGCTTCGGAATATTAATAACAGTCAACAGAAGGAAAAGAAAGATTAAACAAACAGTGATAAGCAAATTTTTTTTTCCAAATTACCGGACACAGAGCAAGAGGTAACAAAATCCACAAGGGGAGAGAGAAGAAAATAGAAAAGAGAAGAGTAATTAACTGACAATAAGATACATTTGAGTGATCTAAAAGATAGGGGATGAATAAAAAGACAAGCTTATGAAATTTTCAAAGACAAAAATGTGAAACTGATTGCGAAAAAGCACCAAGATGATGTAGAAAGAATTCCTAACCCCAAGCCAACTTGCAATATTGGCACTCCGCAGGTCAACAATGAAGCTCATGTGATCATGAAACTTTAATGGAGATGATCTACCTCTAAGATACATTAAGCACATATCAAGAATCACATTTAAAAACAGATTCCTTTGTTTATTTGTTTCGTGAGAGGGGGATGGGGGAGAGGGAGGTGTCAACCATACTTTTATCAGCCTTATGGATAAGAACAGAACAAAAACTTCTAACATCAAACAAGCTACACAAGCTAAAACATCCAAGATAAATATTTACCAACTGAAACAGACACGGTAAGCATCAGAAGGCCCAAAATAGGTGCAAGTTGAGGGGACAACGTAAATAGTATGCATATTGTCCCAGTGACCTACAAGAAGAAAGAAAACAAGAGATATGATGACCCTTAGTGAAAATAGGTAATAAATTGAAAACTGAAACACAGATAGGAAATTATAAAAGAAAAGTGATAAGGTGAATTCTATATTTGAGGAGGGTAATTACTAATTAGCCTCTAAAGCATTTTGAAACAACATTCAAATTAGAGTATTAAAACAGAAAATTTATGTTACTTTTGAATCATAAGTAATTATGTACTTGCTTAAATGTAGACAACACAAAGCTCACTTGTGCATGGTGTAGAGTTGCTTGCCTCAGAAAGTGCCCTGAATCCACGATCCCTTGAAATGTTCTCGCTCACAACATCTTTAAGAGAACCCAAATCAGATGTTAGCAAACCAGTAAGTTCACCTACCTATAAGGTACAAAGCCCAAGTTAATCCAGTAAAAGGAAATTGCCGGGACAGTGGAAAATGTAAATTAGGTGAAATGAATGACAGACATACAAAAAATGGACAGATAGACATTGATGGGAGTAACCACTCTGAAAAATTATTTTAAAAAATAAAATAAGAGGAAAGGAAAATAAATTCACCAGCAGCTAACAGAAAATTTGTAAAACTAAATGAGACATAAGAGTAAAAATGGTAAGAGAATGTGGGTAGTACCAGTTATCCTTTCCACAGCAAATTGTTCTTGCTCTCTCTCTCTCTCTCTTTTTCTTTTTTTACCATGCCGATCAGCCTATTTCTTAATATATTTTTCTTAATTTTAGGCATGATAATAGGTCATTATGTTTCCCTAATCTCACATGTGTACCAATTGCAACTTCCAAAGTTTTATATTAGTTTGAAACCAGCATGAGTAGATTGGTGATGGGCAATAAGCTGAGTGACTTCTTTTCTATCAAATGTTACAAATATGTACCAGATTGTCAGAAAGTGAGGTGTGACCAGTGTCAGTTTAAAATATAGGCATGCAACAATAGACTGTCAGTGACCTATTCCTTAAACATTACAATCCTATAATGAACTAAACAACACAGAATAATAGCTACATAAGTAAGTTTTTTATACAGTTTTCCAGGTGAAGCAATTTGTAGCCTAGGATACCAGTTGGCAAACTGCATTCCAATCAGCAATTTGCTCCATTGGGGGTAAAATGCAGTCAATTTGCGAATTCGACCAATTTAAACAATGCAAACCGCAATTGGACCAAAATTCTAATTTTTTCCCCAGTTTCCACATATGAAAAACAAGAAAGCAAGTGCAAGGTTCAAACCTAGGCCAATTCGTTGGAGATGTGAGCTTATTGCTATTTTATTTCTATTTAATAAAATACGACAAATGACATTTAATTCATTCAAATACGCAAATTATATAAATAACTTGAACACAAGAATTTATCCAAAAACTTATGAGAGAAAAATATCTAGTAAATTGAGTGAGAGATGACAAAATGCTCAGGATCTAAATGGCATCTAAGGAGTATAGGCAGTAAATTCCAGCATTCTACAGACAGGGTGAAGCATACACTAAATTGCACAAGCTGAAATAGAAACAGAAGGACCAACATGCATGATGAGGATGATAGCCTGCACCCTGAACATATTAGGTTGCATATTAAGCAATTTATGGCTCATCGGCTTAATAAAATCAGCATGTGAATTTTTAAACTACCAAAATCTTCCATAACTTTTTTTGAGAAACACACACGCAGGGGAGGGGGGATGGGGTTCTAACCCAAAGGCACACCACAAACCTTCCATAACTTTAATAGAAGGCTTAAAAGTCTTGACAGAAGCTAATGAATGAATCCATTCAAAATTCTACTAAAGAATACAATAAAATACTTGATCTAGAATTAGAAGATTTTTTTTTTCTAGAAACATATGGTTTACTTGACAAATATATAATTTAAAAATACCATGACAACAGTCAGAGTTAAGTGTCTACCAACTTTGATTATGATGCAAGAGTGCAGCCCTTGCCATGATTTAACAAAAGAAGAATGTTCTGAGACAAAATCAAATATTTGTTGCTGAAGCATGAGGCACTTTTTGGGATTCTTACTTCAGGGTTTTTGAAAGTGTCTGTCCATTAAGTCAATAGTCCTAACTCAAGGTGATACACAATCGCATTTTGAGAAACATTATCAAACCATTATCAGCGTAACATAAACTTGCAAGAACCAGAGGTTATAATTGCCAGGACAAGCTAGACATCTCTTAGACACTAGTAGTTTCTTGAGTAAGTCAGGAACAAAAGAATTCATTGACAGATTATCTCATAATTCCATTCATGAATCATGAAGAACCATATGAATGCACTTGAAAAAGATGTGTGTGTCTTTGTAAAATGAACTAAAGGGTTTTATAAATATACCTTGTATCGGTCAAAAAACTCAACCTGTATAGAAAATAACAGAAAAAATATTAGAAGACCAAGTATGCAAGTAATAACTTTTTCTTGCAAGTTTCAAACACAATAAATAGATGACTTAACAAGCACAAAAGGAAAATACAAGTTTATAATTAAGCATCTATATCATTATCCGAAAATGGATTTTCTATAAATCAAAGTAGAAATAGCACACCTCTTGCATGTGCTTCCATACGTGGCAACATATGACATGCGTGTCATACCAATGCATATCAGCCAAAACATGACATGTTTTTTGTTTTGAGCAACACTACTGCACAATTGATTACTTTGCAAGAACCAGACAAGTTTAAGCATAATCTAGCAGTTCTAAACCCCCCACCCCCAAAACAATATTTTTTAAGAGTTAAATTGGAAATTTAATGTTACCTTCTGAATCAACACCCTTCTGAAAATATGGGCTCTCAGTTTTGACATAACCTTCTCCCATATAGTATTCAAGTTTATAACAAAAATAACGGTTAGAATTGGCTCCAGTGCATACAAAACTCCCACTTTACTGAGCAGCCTCCACAATGGCTCTGGTCTAGCACCAATAAGTACTTCAAAGAATCTACCTACAAAAATCATTGACATAGACTCTAAGCTCCTATTCTCTAACACACAAATGAATTGTCACTCTTATATTAATAGTTGGCTAATGAGATTAAATGCTAAAAAAGTTTATTGAATTCCAAATACAATTAAAATGATGCCCTAGCCCTTATTTAGATGATAACAAATTGCAAATTTTGAATATGCTTGTTAGTATGCAATTAAGCAAAAAAAAATCCTTCACCTCCATAAACTTTTTTTTGCAACTTCTTTTTCTTAATCAATGAAACCATTATTTTTGCATCAGTAATGCTACGAAATACGATTACAACCTTTTTCACAACCGCTGAAGTGGTTGATTGTGAGGATACAACATTTTTCACAACAAATTTCACAATTGCTGAAGTGGTTGATTGTGATTGGTGGACACAACTGACACTCATAAACCCATCATTTTATTTATTTATTTTTCTCTCCATCACTTTGACCAATTCAGCAATTATGAAATCTCTTGTGGGAGAAAAAAGAAAAAAGAAAAAAAAGCGTCCATAACATTGTTGTGTTTGTATGAACCATTTGTCATAAACAATAAACTTTATTGTTTTGAAAAAGTAGAGTTGCATTAGTTGTATTTAAGGGAATTTCTTTTTCTTTTCTTTTTTTAATTAGGCTTTAAAAAGTTGATACTAGCCTCAAAATCAATAAATAATCCAATCATACTCTCATACAAAAATTCGTTTTCCATTTTTACCCTCAATTTTCTACCAACCAAACAACAACACCAAGTCTTAATAATAAATTTTTTGGGTTGATTAATTAGGGTTGGCCACGTGTATTCTTTTTTATCCCGAAATTCATATTTTTTACTCCCTTAATTGATAAGTCCCTTTTTTTTATTTACTTTTACTTGTGTTAAGTGTTAACTTGTATCAACTCGCTTTTTCTCTCCAACCAAACATAGCTAATACATATATATTACAATTAGTCAGATTTTCTTTTCTTTCCATCCAAACAGAAAAGAGTATAAAGTAAATAAATGGCGAAGATGAAAATTTCAGAATTTGCTTACCTGAAAATATGGGCATAGAGAGAGTACAAGTGGTGCAGCCAACGAGAGCGAAAGCCGAAATCGCGAGCCTCAGCTTGTGCCTACTCAACAGAGTCCACAATAGCCCCCAGCTTATCGGATTCGGCGCCGGTGCCCGGTCCTTTTCGGTCAGTGGACCCGACCCGTCGATTCGGGGCTCGGGCTCGCTGACACTCGGGTCGGACGCGGGTGCGGACACGTAAGCAAACGAAATTGAGCTCGTCTTCTTGGGCAGTAGTGTTGTGGTTGTTGTGAGTGGGAATGGCGGGAAAGGGTGTGATTGGTGGAGAAAGGTAAAGGAGAGTCTGGGATTGAGTGCGGTTGCGCGTGTGCGGACGCGAGTGGGAGTGCGAGTGGGAGAGAAGTAGAGAGTTGCAGAGGCCATGGATGAGTCAGTATATGTGTGTTTGTGTGAGTTCCAACTGTTAAAAGATACTGAACAATAAAAAAGGGAGGGAGACAGAGATAAAGGCGCTTTTCTCTATTCTTTCTTTCTTTGTTGTCCAACGAGTTTGAACTTCACGCGCTTAAATGCGAAAGGGAAACAAAATTGCATCTTTCCTTTTTTTTTTTCTTTTTTTTAATGGTATTTTTATCTTAGGAAAAAAAAATGGTATTTGATTGAAAAATATTTTGTTATACGTTTGAGTCTATTGTGTATATTCTAAGTTGACAGTGCAGGTTTGGTTGGCACTTGGCACTTCTCCATTTGATATCCTTATGCGTATCGGGATTTTCTTTTTTTTCTTTTTTTAAGGGAAAGTTTGAATTTGAAGATATTTAGGTCTATTTGGTAGGCCATTTCAAGCAACTTTTTTGAGTATTTTAAACACATTTACATACTTTTTCACACACTTTTTCACCAACACGTATATCAAAAATACTCAAACAACATTACTCAAACTCCTCTGTCAAACACCTGTTATATATATAGGTATATACAAGGATAGGTTGTAATAATGATGCTTGAGTTTGGAGAATATGGTTTCATAAAGTGAAAATTCAAGTTCTGAAATTTTTTAAGTGCAAATTTGAAATTTGAATTTTCTGAAATTTTCTAGAATTTTCTGGTGACTATTCATAAAGGTTGAACAGATTTCAATCTTTGAAAATCGTATTATGAAAAAATAATTAACTCTCCATACGTGCCTTTTCATGAAACAAGTTTATATTCACTTAAAAAATAACCAACTCTCCATATGTGCCTTTTCATGAAAACAGGCTTATGTTCACTTAAATAAATAACTAACTCTCCATATGTGCCTTTTCATAAAACATAACCCTATGGGTATAAATAGAGATTTATGTTCTCTTGAAAAACTAACTTCACAAAATCAAAAGTTGGAGAGAAACACAAGAAATCCTATGGTCATTCTCCAGAATTGCTATCTATAGAACCCAACATCTTGGTTGTATGCTGGAGACAAATTTGCGATAACCCTTTAGCAACAAAAGTGTGGGGGGCAAATATTATCTAAGGAAAACGATATAGTGCCTCCAAGTTATCTATTTTCTTTTGTCTTTTCCGTTAATCTTATTCTTCCATTATTACTTTGTGTAATATCCCCAACAATCTTAGACAATATTTGACTACAAGACAAGGAGTAAATGATGATACAACTTTGAAGATGTTGAACTATGGTTTGGTGAAATTGGATCGCTTTGATGGAACTAATTTTACACAGTAGAAAGAGCAATTGGCTTGGATTTGAAGAGTTATTCAAATGATGAATCGATCATAAAGAATATTTAATGGAATAAGGCTTAAAGAAACAAGTTTCTTTGTTGGCAAGACAAGGTGATGATTCTTTCACATTGTGAATGCATTAAAAGCCATGTTCATAGTTTGAACATTGAAGGTACGAATTTCTTGTTCATGGGCAATTTGAATTTCAAATTGATTGATGAGTTTCTTTGTTAAAATATTTGCATGTGTTGCGAATTTATTTGAATTGAGATATAAGAATGAAATTTTAACATGCTTAAATGTTATAAAGTGAAGTAGAAAATCTAAAGGATGGGAATTTAAACTCATAAAGTGATAGAGTATATGAATATTTTCCTAAGTGATTTTCTAAACTATGTGAAGACAGTAAGAAATATGTCAGAAGATCTCACTTTAGATCAATTCAGACCACATCACTGAATTGAAGAGGAAAGTCTGGTTAGAGGTGAATATGAACAATGTTAAGATTGAAAGTTCTAGTAAGAACAATAAACACTTGAATGTCAATAAGAGTGTGAATTGTTTTAGAAGAACAACTATAAGGATCCCAACAATGACAAGTAGAATGTCATGTTTCCTTTGTGAAAAAAAAGACCATTACATTTGAGAATGTAAGTTCTTAAAGAATAAGGAGGATGAAGAAGGAAATGCCAATGAAACAATTGTCATTAAGGACATTATTGCTATGGTGAGTGATGTATGTAATAAAGATCACTATATTTCATATGGCTGTAATTATAAATCCTTCCGATTGATGTTTTGATTCAGGTGCAATGTTGCATGTGTGCAACTGCAAGGCACAATTCAAGACTTACGAGAAGTCTTCCATAGAACTAGAGGTGCTTGTGGACATCCACAGTAAGGCAAAAGTTCATGGAAATTGCATTGTTGAAGTGAAATTGAGTTTTGGCAAGAAGTTCTCTTGACCAATGCTATATTTTCATATACCTAATATCAAGAAAAGTCAATTTGTTATTTAAGAATGGTCTTATCCAAGATGGGATATTAGTAGGCAATAGATATGCTACTATCTGAGTGTTATTTAGTGATATATTTTGATTGTGCTTATATTGTTGATTCTTTATTTGTGACATGCTAGATTGAGACTTTTAAATTTCAAATTCTTGAAATTTATGTCAAAGCATGATATAATTTATATAAACATGATGATTTGAATTGAATGGTGTATTAACTAGAAATGATGAATATTTCTAAATATATATTATTCTTTGTGAGGAACATGTCATAATACACTAAAGTGCAATCCCTTATACACCCTAATAAAATTGTTTAGTCAAAAGAGAGAACTCTATTTGATATGGTGAATGCCATAAACTTGAGTGTAATCAGCTAAGTTCCTATTTGATCAATGGGAAGAAGCTTTGCTTAGTGTATGCTATGTGCATAATAGAGTTTCATATCAAAAGTATTTCATATGTGTTATGAAACGAGAAAGTGACCAAATGCTTATCATTTTAAACTGTGGGGGTGTTTAACCATTTATAAATGATAGACCAAAGAGGACTAATTAGTCAAAGAGTTATATAAAGTGTATATGTAGGTTTTAGTAAATTCGAGGGTATGTAGTTTATTAGACTTAATGTCTAATATAAGAGTGAAATCAAAGGATATTGAATTTATTGAGTTTAAATTCAAAGATGATTTCGAAGATACCCCGATACCTACTTAAACACGAGTAAATGACTCCAATTTTAAATATCACATTAAGTGATATTAAAGATTTAAATGTGATTCACCAAGTGAACAAAGGTGGAGTCAAAGTTTGAGAAATAAAAATGATTTTAATCCAAATTTTATTTCATGTGAAGCTCTTGTTTACCTTGTTAAAGGTAATTAAAGTGTATTCCTAATTAAATACCCATGGTATTCCTTGAGGGAAGTGATCCTAAAGTTTTAGAAAGTTTTGTGCTTCTAAAAAGATTTAGCTTTCTATTGTAAAAGCTATTAATGATGAGATAGACTCAATATTATTTAATAATAATTGAGTCTTAATGGATCTATATATAACTTTAAAACCAATTGGTTGTAAGTGGGTATTAGAATGAGATGTAAAATCTTTTGGTCTAAGTTTAATAGTAAAAGGTTTGAAACAAAGGGAAAAAGATAGATTTTGATATCTATACATTAGTAACTATTTGTGTTATTAGTTTGATATCTTTAAAACCATTCATATAATTCTAAAGAAATTCACTATATTCTATTATTACATTTTGATATATGTAATTATAGTGTGTGTGTGTATATATGTGAATTTTGGAATGGTTGAGAACCCAAATTGTGGGGTTTAAAAACTCAAATTGTGGAATTATGATATCCAAGAAAGTGTGGGGGTATAACCCTTAAACGAGTCATGGACTCATAAGAATGCTAATGTGCATCAAAGATGTGCTTGATAAAGGTATTGAGAATTAACATCGAGGGATGTTAAATTCATTGTGATTAAATTCTGCCATGTGTGGTAGATGTCTCGATTTTAAACAAGCACATATTGTGATCCTATTTTGAAAGTACCTCCTTGTGAAATAAAGAGAGTACAAGTGACTTCATTAATTGAATATTCAATGATCAATAATGAAATATTGGATTGTGTCTCCACATATAATTTGAGTATGCATCATACAGATGTGAAGCGACTTTCTTAAAAGTGATCTTGGTAAGAAAGTTTTTCTTGAAAGACTTGTGGGTTTGTACTTCCTTAATTAATTAAATGAAAGTCTTTTATAAATGGGAATCAAGTAAAGAAATATAGTGGAGATGTGCACTATATTAATCTCATTTTGAGATTTATGATATCTCATTTTGTCGAGATTTGAGTAATCTCATTGTGTTGAGATTAGTATTGAGAACTTACTTCTTAGATTTTAATAACTTTAAAGAAGCAAAGATACTCTGATTCCAATAATAAATAAAGAAATTACTGGAAGGGCGGATGCACAGCTCGAGTTTGCTAGTGAATTAAGTACATGTTGCGTATCATGTATGGAACTAAACTAGACATTTCCTTCACTGTATATAGACTTTCAAAGTTTCTAAAACTTGAGGTTGATCACTAGAAAGTACTTAATTGTGATGAATATCTATTATATATAATATTCAAGTTTAATTCTATTATTGATGTGAGTGATAATATCTATGTCTAGTTAGATAATCACTACATGTGGGGGTGCTATGTGTAAGCATTAAAGAAATAAGGTGTATTTCTTACTCTTCTATAGAATTAAATTAAGAGCATTGATTATAATGGTAACGGGCAAGGAAAGAAAATGGCTAAGGTTTTGATAAAGCGTCGTGGCCACGACTATAGTGAGCCATTCCTTGTACTGTAATTGTGAAACCACAATGCATGTGATATACATGAGTTGTATACAATGTGAACTTAGACTTAAAAATCTAAGACAAGAATACGTAAGGCAAGTCAAGTGTGGTTGGACTAGTCCATTGCCTACATAATTCTATAGAAAAAATAGGTCATTTACCGAAGTGTGTCTCGAGACTTGGTAAGGATTACATCCATTGGAATGGGACTAAAACCCTTCTTTTAAGAGAATCACCAATAGTGGGAACCTAATTTCGAACTGATTATATCTAAGAGGTTTAAAGCGTAACAACAAGCAATTGATATGTGGTTAGTAAGAGCACTAAATTTGTGTCTCATTCAGAATAAATTAGTGCAGACCGTTACGATGAAATTG
Source organism: Notholithocarpus densiflorus (assembly GCA_030021035.2). Lineage (NCBI taxonomy): Eukaryota > Viridiplantae > Streptophyta > Magnoliopsida > Fagales > Fagaceae > Notholithocarpus > Notholithocarpus densiflorus. The sequence goes on from JARYZH020000017.1 coordinate 4,909,786, forward strand.
AGGATGAGTTTTAAACTCTTAATGAAGTTCATAAATCACAAATGTCTGTGTAACAGGGACATAAGAAGGAACTTCACCTTTGTGAACATAGGAGTGGTGCCGCTTCTAGCAAGAGTAAAAGGGTTTTTTCTTGTACATGTTCACTAAACCGGGAAGAGCACAAGGCCATAATAGTGCTAACAACAGTGGATTTATAAATGTGTTGTGGATGTTCTCATGTGTGTGTTGTTTTCGATTTCAACACATAAGAGTTTTGGTTTAAGCACCAAGCCACCATTAACTCTGTTGATTTCTTGAGCAATTACACTAAAGGGAGGTTTAAGTTGAATGACACCTTCCATTATGCATGATAGGATATCAATCAAGTGAGACATATATTATTACAACCTAGTGGGGGATTGTTGTATATATAGGTATATACAAGGATAGGTTGTAATAATGATGGTTGAGTTTGGAGAATATGGTTTCATAAAGTGAAAATTCAAGTTCTGGAATTTTCTAAGTGAAATTTTGAATTTTGAATTTTCTGGAATTTTCTAGAATTTTCTGGTGACTATTCAGAAAGGTTGAAGAGATTTCAATCTTTGAAAACCATATTATGAAAAAATAACTAACTCTCCATACTTGCCTTTTCATGAAATATGCTTATATTTACTTAAAAAATAACCAACTCTCCATATGTGCCTTTTCATGAAAACAGGCTTATGTTCACTTAAATAAATAACTAACTCTCTATATATGCCTTTTCATGAAACATAACCCTATGAGTATAAATAGAGGTTTATGTTCTCTTGAAAAACTAACTTCACAAAATCAAAAGTTGGAGAGAAACACAAGAAACACAAGAAATCCTGTGATCATTCTCCAGAATTACTATCTGTAGAACCCAACATCTTGGTTGTATGCTGGAGACAAATTTGCGATAACCCTTTAGTAACAAAAGTGTGGGGGGCAAATATTATCTAAGGAAAACGATATAGTGCCTCCAAGTTATCTATTTTCTTTTGTCTTTTCCGTTAATCTTATTCTTCCATTATTACTTTGTGTAATATCTCCAACAACACCCCCTTATTTAGTCTATGTTTTTATTTTTAATTTTAGGTTCTAGTAACAGGGCTTAGCGCATTTCAACCTTTGATGAAGCGATGCCACTTACAATTTGCAAGTGATAAAAGAAATGTAGAAAGTAAAATATCCCACCTAACTAGATCCGAATTTATAATATACCTAGATGCTAAAGAAGTTTGTCTCAATTTTAAGAGGCTCATGTGAAAGTACATCGAACCTAGATGCTAAAGAAGTTTGTCTCAATTTTAAGAGGCTCATGTGTAGAGGCTCATGTGAAAGTACATCGAACCTAGATGCTAAAGAAGTTTGTCTCAATTTTAAGAGGCTCATGTGAAAGTACATCGAACAACATTTTGTTTTCATCAAAATAAATATATAAAAACAACATTTCATTTTGTAAATGTTCATGCTTTTCTTGTGATTGACCAATGATTTTCGTATTGCCAAAAAGTAGAGATGGCAAAAAGTTTACTTGCCCCGCTTGACTTGTTTTACCCAATTGTGTATCTGCCCCCCAAATGAGTGATGGGACGAAGATCGTTAATCGGTTTTGCTCACTTTACAATGAATATGTATAATATATAGCTCAATTATCTATAAATATATTTTTTTTAATATTAGATTATCATCTAACAAAAAGTTGCTTTCTCTTTCTCTTAGTACTCTCACAAATTACATATATATATATATATATAAAAATATATATATATTTTTTTATTTTTATCTTGTTAATGTCGAAGCTACCTCATTAGACCATTCACAATAAGGTATAGTTATTTTAGTAACCAAAACACTAAGGTTGGGTTTGGATCCGCGTTTTGCTCTCAGCGTTTGCGTTTTTTTTTTTTTTTTTATAAAGACCAGTGCACCAAGGCATATGAACAGTAAAAAAAGTGTGAACAGTAATTTTTCACACATTTAAAAATTATTTTGCTACAGTGTTTTCAGTTTTCAGCAAAATAAGTTGTATCCAAACGGACTCTAAAACACACTATATAGCAAAGATGTTAAAGCTACAAAAGTTTAAGTGATAGCTACAGTGAGCTGCTAGCTGCTAGAGATAGTAGCTCACTGTAGCTGAATGGTATAAACAACAAATATTTTTTTATTCCCCACAAGCTCACTTCTCACTCCCACACGCATATTTTTTCTTTTCTTTCTCCTCTACTCTCTTCTCTTGGCTTTGGCTCTAGCCCATGTGAAATCGGATTGTGGACATTGGTGTTGACTGTTGAGGTGGGATCGGATTCCTGGGTTTGGGTTGCCGATTTTGTGATTTGTGAGGTGAGATCAGATTCGTGGGTTTGGGTTGCCGATTTTGTGATTTGTGAAGTGAGATCGGATTCGTTGTTTTATGATTTGTGGCTTGCTAAGTTTTGGTATGGTGTGTGGGTTTTTGTTGGTTGTGATATGGGTTTGAACTTTGTGGTAGTTGGATTCATGGGTTTGGCCATGCTTGATGGTGTCGCCATTGGTGTGCGGCGTTGGCGTTCTAGGTTGGTGTTATAGGTTCATGGGTACGATGGTGGGTTTGGCCGTGCTTGATAGCGTGGTTGTGGGTCTCTTCAATCTCAGATTTTCTCTCCTCTCACTCTCATGGGTTTATGGTTGAGTTGATTTTGGAATGGTTCACAGAGGGTTCACAATGGTTGAATTTTTGTGGGGTTTTTTTTCCTCCGGTGGTGGTGGTTGGTAGTGGCTGGTTGCAGGTTGCTGGGGTTGGTTGCTGTTCGTACCACTGGATCTGGCTTTTTTGGTGGGATAATTTATTTTATTGTATTTTTATATAATTTTAATGTGATGTACGTTAAAATATAACATTTAGATCCGATTGGATACAACTTATTTTATTGAAAACTGAAAACACTGTAGCAAAATAATTTTTAAATGTGTAAATAATGCTGTTAGACTCATTTTTAATATTTTTTTCCTGAATAAAGTGGTTGTGGGTTCTGTGAACAGTGTATAAACAGTGCACTTTATCTCCTAAAGCTAAAACGCATGCATAAAAAAAAAGAAAACGCAAAACGCAGAAAAATAATTCCTATCCATGCACTGTTTGAGTTGTTAAAATATATCAAATGACTTTTTGAGTTGCTACAAACTAAATTTTATTGGTGTTTTTGGTGTAAATGCTCTTATAATAAAACAACCCCAGCTGGCAAACCACCTACCTGTCCACTCCCACCCCATGCAGTTTTTGTCTATCTCAAAGAGTCAGAGAGGACAAAACATAAATGGGGCACCCTCGATTAGACCCCATCTCATTTTGTTGTCACTTGCATAAAAGGGTTGGAAGGATAAAATCTAAGGACATTATTTATGAGCAACCCGTACTTATCAACTTTATTTGGGAATATACTAATATTCACTCTTAATTTTTTTTATAAAATTTATAAAAACATACTATACAAAACCTGTATCTCTCTCTCTCTCTCTCTCTTAATATCTTTGTGTCTTTGATTTTACCCAATAATATAATCAATTAATTCAGTTTTACCTACAAATATTTGTATATCGGATTCCATGCATTCAGTATATTAACGATGTTGACCTTTCATAACTGGAGCTAAAATAAAGCATCCATAATTCATTATACAAGGAAATAAACTAATTAAAAAATCGTGTTTTTTAAGATTAAATAGATACGTAGAATCTTCTCCAAAAAAAAAAAAAAAAAAAAAAGTGCAGAAGATTAAAAAACAGGGCAAGGTTTCCTCAAAACTAGTTTAGAGCTCAACTCATTACGTGATAATTTATAGTATTGTCCATATATATTATTTAAGTGAGTTATATAACTTATTAAAAATTTCGTATAACTAAAAGTAAAAAAAGACATAAAATGATATTTTTAACCACCACAATGTGGGTTGAAGGAAATTTCCTTCAAACGGTGTGAAGGTAAACTTTTTTCCTAAGAAAACTATCCTATCATGTTTTGTTTGGGAACATTTCTTAAGTGATGAAAAAAAACTATAGTTTATAATTTGAACAAAATTTAGCTACAAAATTAGTTGTAACCTTAGGTTACAACTTACTCAATAAAATAAAAATTACTACATATTTTGAAAATCTAATCGTTAAATTGCATGTTCTTTACTCTCTTAATACACATATCAAATTTTGTGTTAATCGGATATTATTTACTATATAATCTATAAGTTTATATTTTATGTGTAATTTTAAATTACAAAAACTTTAAACAATTTATTGACGACATAGCTATTGATTTTTAATTTTCTAGAAATTTTGCAAGTATAGAGGTTATAAAAAGAAGAAGATGTAATCCAATGATAGATTTGTCAAAATTTATCTCATATATAAAGATATTGAGTAAGGTTGTAGCCTTAGGTTACAACCAATTTTGTAGCTAAATTTTGTCCTTCTAATTTTATGGACAAATTTGGCTACAAACTTGGTTATAGCCTAAAACTACAACTTCACTCAATATATTTTTATTATGTGTGATTTTTGACAAATTCATCGTTAGATTATATTTTCTTTTTATATTTTCCATACTTGCAAAATTTATAGAAGATCAAATATCAATAGTTGTGTTATCAATCAATTATTTAAATTACAAGTTTTGATTGTTTCAAATTATGTATAAAAAAATAATTTTATGGATCATATAGTAAATAACATTCGATTGGCATAAAATTTGACATGTGTGTCAAGAGCATAAAGAACATACAATTCAACAGTTAGACTTTCAAAATATGTAGTAATGTTAATTTTTTAAAATGAAGTTGTAGTCTTAGGTTTCAACCAAATTTGTAGCCACATTTTGTCATAACTTATATATATAACAAATTAAATCCTATATTTTTATTTATGTTCATTCAAACCATATACTTTTAACTTTGCCAAAAATAAGTCCACACTTTCATTAGTGTGCCAACTAAAACCCTCCATCTCACTTTTTTTACTTTAAAAAATGGTGGCACCAATGCACACAAAAATTGCATTGTTTTCTCGAAATGCACAATTTTCCTCCAAACTAGTTTGAAGGAATCTTCTCTAATCCATTACATAATTTTTTTTTTTTTTTTTTGAAAAACAAACACACACACACATAAGGGATAGAGAAAGGGGTTCTAACATAAAGACACACCACAACTCCACTCAAAAGCCATAATAATTTTTAAAGGAGGATGGGGCAAGTTATACATTGCATAACAATTGATAATACTATTTACATGTATTATTTAAACAAGTCACAACTCACAACTCACATAACTCATTAAATGTGTCATCTGAGTAAAAGTACACATAAATGAGCTTATCAATTGTCATTCAATGGGATGGAGGAGTTCTCTTCCAAATTGGTTTAAAGATAAACATTTTTTCCTTTTTCTATAGACATGTAGACAATGATAGTGTTTTTGAGAGAGGGAGTTCATAGTTTTGTCAAAGGTGTGGTATTTTAAATGGAAAAAACAATGTAATTTTTTTGATGCGTTTTGACATTTGATTTTCGTGTATAATTTAACGTATTGGAACCAGAGTTATTGATTGCGATGGCAATGAGAGTGTAGAATTTAAAATAATAAAATAAAAATGATGTTATTTACTATTGTTTCTCAAAATTATATTATTTATTTACTTAGTTAAGTTCATCCAAACAAGATTGTTTATAGACTAAATAAATTAGGAAAAAGTTAATGAATGTCTCACATTAGTTTAATGAATATTTTTAGAAAATTTAATTTAACAGTTTTTTATATTTTTAATAAAAATGATATCAAAATTTTTCTAACAGAGTTTATTAACAATTGGCCTAGCGGTATCCGTCAACAACACCAGATAAGTTATACCTAATAAGTAATACACATATTATATATATAAAAAGATAATGTTTTACAATATATTTTTAGGCCAAAAAAGTAATATATATATATATATATATATAAATAAAAAGATAATGTTTTACAATATATTTTTAGGCCAAAAAAGTAAAATGACGAACAGCATCAGAATGTCCACGCGTCACCTCGTGAATCGCCTCTAAGATCAGCTCCTCACGAGATTCTGCTCTCTCTCTCTCTCTACACTATGAATGAATTGAATTGAATTTATGATACAAAATCAACAACCAACCCACACCACCACTACTACTACCATTCACTCTCTACCAAAACAAACACCCCATACTATTAACTTCTCAACTCGCTTCCTCCAACCCCAACTCTGACTCACTCACTCCAACTCGCTTCCAAATCCGAAACCCTCTGTCTCTGATTCCATGGAGCGCAACAACTCACACTCTCATTGCAACCCTCATCACACTCCGTTGAATCTCTAGAAAAATCTCCAAAAAAAAAAAAAAAAAAACTTTTTCTCTGTTGACTTTTTCCCATTTTTCCACGAATCGGATGGCTCAGCTTCATTGGACTCTGTTCCCCTCCTCCTCACTCCTCCTCCTCCTCTGTCTCCTTCCTCTTCTCCACGCTAGCGCCGGTGACTCTGATCCGATTTACAGGCAAGTTTCTTCGTTTTCACTGTCCAATTTTCCATGGTTTCAGTAACTTTTAATGGTTGAATTCCAAGTTACTTTCACTATTTGATAAGGAAGCTAGGTTTGGCGATTTTATAGTTTGTGTAGTAGCTGTGGGAAAAAAGTTATAATGGATTTCTTTTACCGACACAGTAAATCAAAACGCACATTTGGTTTGGTTTCTGAGATAGTTGATAACTGCTGGTGTGGTATCTAGAAGAAGCTTCAGTACGAGTATGAGTATGAATATGACTATAGCTGCATTAACCTATGGTTTAGCTAAATTTTGTTTGATATGTTATAAGGCGATGCGAAATTGATCTAATTTTGATGATTTAAGATATGATATTTCCTACTATGTAACGATTTTAGATGGCGGTTTTTTTTTTTTTTCATTAGTGGCACATAATAAACTTGACTTAAGGTATCGAAAGACGAGAATAGGGGATCCTTGTATCCTATAGTCTCCGAGTGTTATTAGAATGATAATTTTTGTCGTCTGTGTTGTGATAATTCAACATGCGATTTGGTGTTTTTTCTAATGCTTAGTGTGCACATGTCGCCGTTTGTTAGATTGAGTAATTTTTCCCCTTCAATTAGTCATTTGGTGCTGCGGGGTGGAACTAAAATTTCAAGAATGAGAGGGGGGGGGGGGGGCAATGTTAGTTTGTTTAGTCTTTTGAAGTTTAATTGTAAATAGAGGCTTTAGCAGTTTTTTAAATTAAGTGATTCTAATGGAGTTATAACGAGAGAGAGAGAGAGAGAGAGAGAGTTTTGGGAAGGTAATGAGACAAACAGAAGCAAAACATGTAATAAAAATTTCCCCTGACCATTTCTTAGGAGCTAAGAAGTACCGATGTACTCTACAAGTTGGAAGAATTAGCATCTACATGGTTTAATTTGCTAATGGGGTTCGGGTAATTTGCTTATGTGTACCTTTTTTTTCGGCATCTTAGATTTATTATGGTTATAATTTTTTAGTATTACAATCATTGTTATTGTCGCTGGTTTTCTAGGGCTTGCGTGGACCAGTGTGAGAAAACTGGATGTGTGGGGAAAAATTGCTTCCAACATTGTAAATTCTCATCTGATGGAAAATCTATTGATGGTCCATGGTATCTGCAAGAACCACTTTATCTGAGGTGGAAACAATGGGACTGCCGCAGCGACTGTAGATACAACTGCATGCTAGCTAGGGAGGAAGAGAGAGAACAACTCGGTCATAAGCCTATCAAATATCACGGGAAATGGCCATTTCGGCGTGTTTATGGGATCCAGGTTTTTACAATTGTGTTTGAGGAGCACAGTTTAGTTGTGAAATGGTTACCTTGACTATAGTTACTTATGTTTTCTGTAAAATTAAAGCCATTCTATTTTTCAGGAACCTGTTGCTGTTGCCCTGTCTGCCCTCAATCTTTCTATGCAATTTCATGGTTGGCTATCCTTTTTCATCCTCTTATACTACAAGTTGCCTTTGAGGCCTGATAAGAGGACATATTATGAGTATACTGGCTTGTGGCATATCTATGGGATTTTATCAATGAATTCCTGGTTCTGGAGTGCTGTTTTTCACAGTCGGTAAGCAGCCCCTACCAAATATCCTTACATGTACTTATTAAAAAGAAGTCCATTTATTATTTGAAGTGTGATCATAGATCCCTATTAAGTTAAAATTTAGTGTTTTTATAAAACTCATATAAGACCAACTATGCTCTAGGGTACTGAATATTTATCCCCCAAAAAAAAAAAAAAAATGCTCTTTGTTATTGAATGTTGGGAAATAACAAGTAACATGAGCTTGATTTTGAATATGATAGAATAGTGGAGAAGATACATGTAGCCAACTACGGTAACTCTATCAAGGAATCATAGTTGATCGCAAAATTTTGGGACTAAGGCTTTGTTATTGTTGTTGTTGTTATCATCTGAAGCATATGACTTGCATTATAATTTTCGGAGAAAAGCTCTTGAAGTGGGCTCTAGGTTTCTTCTTAATGTCACTGCTAGATTTACATTCTAATTTGCCTATCAAAAAAAAAAAACTGCTATTTTTACATCATGATATATGTTTGTGCCTAAAATCATTCAGGAAATAAGGAAAAATCTAGTTGCTTTGCACAATGGTTAGATTATAGTTGAACTCAGTTTATTATTCACTGTACAGCTTTCTTGATGCTCTATGAAATGAAGTTGGTTATGTTTCACGGTACAAGAGTTCTAAAATGTGGACAGTCTTCTCCACAATTTGTTTTCATACATGAAAGGCCCGGAACCTTTCATGTTAGAGGGAAAAGCATATTGTGGTCCTTTTCTTTGTCACTGCTTTTGTTTTAAGCTTACAAAGCTATTTATGGTAAGAAAGGAATTATTTTTATTGCACTACGCTGTTAACTGTTTGTTAATTTTATTATTTATAGAGATGTGGAGTTGACAGAGAAGCTGGATTATTCATCTGCTGTGGCCCTACTTGGGTTCAGCCTCATTCTATCAATACTCCGAGCTTTTAATGTGAGAGATGAGGCTGCAAGAGTCATGGTTGCTGCTCCACTGCTTGCATTTGTGACAACACATATCTTGTATCTGAACTTCTATAAACTTGATTACGGTAAAGTATTTTCCAAATAGTCTCCCTCTATTGAATGATGTTCCGGTGACATTATTAATATGGAAAACTATTGGTGCAGTTATGTCAAATATGTTTTTTAAATATTCATTGCATATGGCTTGGTTACTCTACCCACAGTTTTAGAGTTTCTATTCAGTGGAGATTGCATCTTTGGAAATTGCTATACTGGATATTTTAACGCACAGTTTGATCTAACAAAACCTTATTTCAACCATTTGGGATTGGTGCTGCTTACTTTTGTTACTGCTCCTCTATCTCGGTCTATTTTTCCTGCAAAATAATTTCTTCTATTGTAGGCGTTGTTTTTGTCCTTTCTGGTGCTGTTGTTGCTCTTTTATTACACAATTCACACTACTTTGTTTGGCTGTCTCAACTTTTCCTGAATTACTGAGATACCCCTAACTACTCACGAGTGGATTTGTATTGTCATGTCTCTCATCATCCATATCAACAGCCTAGCTTAAGCTAATTCTGATATTGCAAGCTACCTATACAAGGAAATGTGTTGTTTAACTTTCTTCAATAGAGACACCCTACAGAACACACTAAATCAATAATTTTCTTCATGAGGCTACCTACGTAATTATATTCGTAATCTCAAGATAAATGATTCTGGAAATTGAATAGTCAAAACAGATTTCTTAGTATGACTTTTTATTTTTGAAATGTTTAAAATATGTTTCTATACCTTGGAGTTCCCTGTGAATTGGATCTGTAATACTCTTATGCTAGGATATTATAACTGTGAATTGTCAAAATATCTTTTGCTCATGTTATTTAATCCTTCTACTCACAAAAATGATCTCATTCTTTACTTATATGACTATATCCATGCAAAATTCACAGAAAATGCAATCTTTGGACAATTGACTCTGTAATAGACACTAACTCTGTAATAGACACCATTAACATTTGACCAATACAAACATATTGCTTGGTAGCTCACCAAGTAATTGAATGAGTCAAACTTCCCAGAAATTGTCTTATTTGATTATCAGGAATTGAAAACCGACAGTTCTCACATATTCAAATTCATGTGGCTGGTGGCACATACCACTAGTGTTAAATGATATAGAAGCAAATTCCGAGTGTCTATCAGTAATAGTTGAAATAGAGTTAGGAATAGGTTTTTGAGATGAGTAATTATATGTAACTGACTGCTTTGAGTTCCGCAATGGACTAATTTCTATCAAAATTCTACAAAAATTTAATGTATCTGGCTCTTTTGAAGAACTAGTATTCACCTATCAACAAAGTGTAAAAATAAAAATATCTTAAGAGATCAATGCAACATGCCTAATTACTTACCTAAAACAGGAGAGGAGTTATGCTGGAAATTAATTTGTTTTAGTTTGAATACCTACTTCATATGACATAGTCAAATGCGCTATTTATTTAGTGATCTTACACAACATCATTTTGCAGGTTTGAATATGAAAGTGTGTGTGGCCATGGGTGTGGTTCAGCTCCTTGTATGGGCAATCTGGGCTGGTATCACTCGCCATCCGTCCCGCTGGAAGTTATGGTTTGTGGTTGTAGGGGGAGGCCTTGCTATGCTGTTGGAGATATATGACTTCCCACCCTACCAAGGATTTGTTGATGCTCATGCTCTTTGGCATGCAACCACCATCCCTCTATCATATTTTTGGTGGAGTTTTATCAGGGATGATGCGGAGTTCAGGACATCAATTCTCCTCAAGAAGATAAAATAGCGATCTAAATCTAATGCTTGAGCGTATCAGATGGTGGATTGCATCAATGCATGACATGCTCACCCCTGTAATTACATCGAAACATGTTCACTTTTTCCTACCGGGTATGCATTTCTTTGAAATTGCTTACCATGATAGGTCTCCTTGTTTTGCATTTTGTTTTGTTTGTAACATTCAAATTGTTTCCATATATTAAGTGGGATACTTTTCTGTATTGGAATCCAAATTTCCTCTTCGTTTTTTCCCCTCTTAGAAAATATATAGCTCTTAGATGTAAGAATCAAACCAACCATGCAACTATATTTTACTGTAAAAATTTTGTGTAGTAGCCAGCTCATTAGTTTGTTAGTTTTATGTTTACCTAGTATCACTGATTAAGTTTACGCAGGAATGATGGTTCAGCAATTCGTGCTGCTGAAACAATAAGAGAATCTGTAAGGAGAGCCCTTGCTATTACTTCTGTCCTTATATAGTAGGGCAGAGTCGGCAGACCTTCTTGGTAGTCCGTAAGGGAAGTACAATTTGAACATGATCCAGTCCAAAGTCCCATGGCTTGGATTAGACCACGTTTGATTTGTCGTTGAATTGAATAATTGATTACTACTTAAAAGTGCTATCAATTTCTGAATCTCACTATTTGTTTTTTTGTGGTAAAAAAATCCATTATGCATGATCGCTTCACGTAGATGGAGTATAGTGAATGTGTTAAAAAGGCACATAAACGTAGACCACAGTGGTCATGTACACGACATATGACTATTGAAATCTTTTAATAAGGGTTTTTACTTGTGTGGGTTGTGACTCCTTTGTAATTGAATATGTTCAATCTTACAACATACATGCAAGCACAACATATGACATTGATTACATGGCGATCTCTATGGAACAAAACTTACACAATCATTGAAGGTTGGCATATTCAAATCAGCGAGATTGAATTTCTCATTTTTAGGCATTGGGTTTTGGATTAGGTACTACAATTTCTTGTTTGTTTGCCTCATAGACTCATAGATGATCTTCATTTATCTTGCAAGCTTCATGAAGATACCGCAAACTGGACTAACATATTTTGTGTGTGGAATAAACAAAAGAGAAAAAACCAAGTTGAAGTGCCATTCAGCATCCAAGTTTTCAAGAGGTACCCCCTGGCTTCAATAATTGGAGGTATAAAAAAGGTTCACTTGGTCGTGAGATCTAGCGTATAACTGTATAAGCCTAGGTTGTAGCCAATTGCGTCTCAGCAAAACGAATGACATGTCTCAAGCAACAAAACCGCTATGCTTATCTTTCTCTCTCCAGCGACTTTGGAAAAGCCTACAAGTTTCATAATGGTTATGAAAGTCTACAAGTTTCTTAACGGTTGTGAAAGCTTTGTAAACATTAGGCAACCTTTGGAAACTCTTTTTTCTTTTTCTTTTTTGGGTCCAACAATTTTTCTACATTGACATGAACCCAAAATTCTCCTCCCCGAAATCTGGAGAAAGTTGCCTTTATCACTATCTCATTGTTTACGTGCAAGGCATGCCTAACCAACCTTTACCTCCGCTCAATTTCTGTGTCTTTCTACTACTTATAAAACACTACCTCTCACAAGAAACATGGTAACACAAATTACCAGGAGATCAAAACAAAGGGAAAAAGAGAAGCGAAACGGTTCTGTGCCATGGAGATTAAGGTTCAATTTAATTCCAAGCACCCAGATGAATCAAAACATCCCCTCTTGCAAGACAGGGCTGAAACAGAAGAGAAAACACTGCTACAAAAAGCCATTAGCCAAACATTTCAGAGCACAGCTCATTTGGCCAGTCTTTTACCAACTGGATCAGTCCTTACTTTCCAACTTCTATCACCCATTTTCACAAATCAAGGTAGCTGTGACTCGATCAGCAAGTTCATGACTTCTGCACTTATGACCCTTTGTGGCGTCTCATGTTTCCTGCTAAGCTTCACTGACAGCTTCAGGAACAAAAAGGGAGAAATCTGTTATGGGTTTGCCACCATCAAGGGCTTGTGGGTCATTGATGGTTCAGCCACCCTTTCACCTGAACTCGCTGCAAATTATCGGCTAAGATTCATAGATTTCATGCACGCTTTCATGTCAATACTTGTATTCATAGCAGTTGCACTCTTTGATAAGAATGTGGTAAGTTGCTTCTTCCCAATGCCATCAGATGAGATCCAAGAGATTCTTACAAGATTGCCCGTCGGAATTGGTGTCATTTGCAGTATGTTCTTTGTTGTTTTTCCGACCAAGCGCCATGGAATTGGCTTCCCTCTCTCTGCAAATTAACAAAGTCTCTTTTTTTGTTTGCGTGCAATATACCAACCTCCATGCCTTTTACATGTTTACAAAATCAGTGGTATCATCTGGTTGCAGCATTATTACATTATTCTCTCTTTGAAGTTTAAATTCACATGATGATTCTCTGCAATATGACCATTATCTTAGTTAGAAATTGCCTGCTCATGCTTGTCAAATTACAGGAATTGATATACTTACAATTTGTGACAATAGTGTTGGTGTAGGGTTTTACAATAGGGTTTCACTATCTCATTGTTGGTGTAGGGTTTTACAATATGACCATTATCTTAGTTACAATTTATACGTGTGGTTACTTAGTGAGTTTGAACATCAATTTTCTTTAACTGACCTATTGTCGCAATTTATCAAAATCTTGAGTAAATCATTGAACCATACACCGAAGAAGATACAAAATTTTAATCTATATAATAAGATTGTGTAAATCAAAATTTAAATGCAATTGCAAACATACTCTCAATTGGACTGTTCTATCCTATGTGTACTAGAGCCTATAACTCAACGGAGATTGTGATTAGCTAATTTCTGTCAATGACTTGAACGAGATAAATGCAAAAGATTGCTTGAAGTAGCAATTTGCTAAAGTCCACTGGAACGATTTATTGCTGCATACACTGTTTTAACACTAGTTCTAAAAATAAAAATAAAAAACCATTTTTTTGACAGAGAGAATTATATGCCATATGGCATATGAAAGTATGAAACTCATTTCACTGCATGCATGTATGTCTCCAAAAATTTCAAATCTCATTGTTGATTATTAAGATAATTTACTATAGATTAAATCATTTACTAATATATTACTCTATATAAAATTTTATTACGATATTCCAAAAAATTAAAAATCAACTTCAATTTTCAAGTAATTTAAAATAAATTTAAATTATTTTCATTATATATCATAATTTTATGTTTTTATATAATAAAATTTGCATAATGGGTCCGTTTGGATACAGCTTATTTTGCTGAAACTGAAAACTGAAAACACTATAGCAAAATAATTTTTAAATGTGTGAATAGTGCCATGAGATCCATTTTTAATGAAAAAGTTGCTGAAAAGTGGATTTTGTGGGTCCGTGAATAGTGCGCGGATGCATTGTTCACTGTGGAAAAGTCAACAAATGCGGGCTAAAAAAAAAAAAAAAGAGGAAAACGTCGAAAATGAAAATGCAAACGCACTGACGCTGAAACCAAACGGGTACAATATGTGTGGGGTCAAAGAATTTGGCCACCTTGGCCCACTTCATACTAAGCCCAAGGCCCACGCCGAGGAAGAAGAAATGTCTGAGGACGAACGGAGAAAGTTCGAATTGCGAAGGAGCATCGCCGAGGACAATCTCGTCATCGGCGAACCGAGATCATAGAAGGGAAGAGCAGCACGCCATCAAGGACAGCCTCATAGAGCATCTCAAGAAACAGGTCGAGTATAGCAGGTCAGCCATGCGAGCTCGGCAGAGGAACAATTCAAGGAGAAACTGTCACCTCCACATTAAATGCCCACAACTAACGTTCTAGCCGCATTAATGAGGAAATGACCCATGAATAGTGTTGCTTTGGTTGCTGCAACTCACAGAAGGTTTGGGACGACGGCTGATGGGACAAGCATTCAAGTAGTGACCTGCACGACCAACAAATGGAGAGCCAAGATCAACCAAAAGAGGATATATAATGGAAGGAGTCCTCCAGAAAAGGGGATGAGAGACTGAAAGTAGAAAACACTGTAGCAATCTGTATCATCTTTGTAACCGTTGTAACCAAGCATTGAAGAAATAATAAGAACAAATAGCTCCTCAAACTAGTGTCCAGGACAGATTTTCGCACTCCAAGCCCATTTTCTCATTACTTAGTAGGCTCATAACTATGTTTATTCGTTACTATCCTCACTAAGGCCTAGTTCTTAAACTCATTCTCTACAAATTTATTGTATTGGGCTAGTTGGGCCTGAGTCCACTTTTCCAATAGTAGAAGTGCTCAGACCCAGTCCCTATAATTGGCGCCGTCTGTGGGAAGAACTTGTGTCTTGTGTCTTAGGGGATGAGAGACTGAAAGTAGAAAACACTGTAGCAACATGTATCATCTTTGTAACCGTTGTAATCAAACACTGAGGAAATAATAAGAACAAATAGCTCCTCGGACCAGTGTCCAGGACAGATTTTCGCATTCCAAGCCCATTTTCTCATTACTTAGTAGGCTCATAACCATGTTTATTCGTTGCTATCCTCATTGATGCCTAGTTCTTAAACCCATTCTCTACAAATTTATTGTATTTGGCTAGTTGGGCCTGAGTCCACTTTTCCAATAGTAGAAGTGGTCAGACCCAGTCCCTATAATTGACGCCGTCTGTGGAAAGAACTTGTGTCTTAGTGAAGATAACAATCAAGCATGATAGGGTCAGGCCCTCATCAAGCAAGTCCCCACCAGCCTGAACCTACTGGATCCCTACGGCAAGGTAACTTTCCCGATCCTGAGCGTGTTCGAAATGAAGAGAATGGAAGGTTTCGAGAGGGAAGTGTGCACACGACTCAAATCAGCAGCAGCCACTCTCGTGCGAAGAGTCACGTGCTCCAGAGACAAAATAACAACCAGTCCATGCAACAAGAAGAAGTCAGGAGCCACGCATCCCAGAGGCGGAATGATAATCAGGCCACGCAATGAGAGAGAGAAGATTTGAAGAAAAAGCTATGCCATGCACGACGAAGGCGATCTCATTCTAGCCCTGACATGCTCTCTAGTGATGAAGGCGATGATGACTACAGACAAAGATCATGAACCCCTCCAAGCGAGATGTTCTCTCACGAAGAAGAGCACCATCGGAGGTGTACACGTAAAAGCCCGTCTCCTAGGGGCTTGGGAAGCGATGCCATGAGCAGGGCACTAGACCAACTCTCCAAATCACCGTTCACACGCCACATAGAGGGGGCTGCGCTTCCTCGACGTTTCCAGCAGCCAACCTTCACCCTTTACAACGGCAAGACAGATCCCGTGGAGCATGTGAGCCAGTTTAACCAAAGGATGGCTGTTTATTCCAAAAACGAGGCGTTGATGTGCAAGGTCTTCCCATCTAGCTTGGGGCCAGTGGCGATGAGGTGGTTTGATGGCTTAAAGGCGAATTCTGTAGATTTGTATAGGCAGCTAACCCAAGCCTTTGGCTCTCGCTTCGTTACAAACAGCAGAGCTCCTCGGCCTTTGAGTGCGTTATTGTCGCTGTCCATGGATAATGGAGAAACTCTGAAGGCCTACTCGGACAGATATTGGGAGATGTATAATGAAATGGAGGGCAATTGTGACGATGTCGCTCTCAGCACCTTCAAAAATAGTCTCCCAGCTGAGCACGGCTTGAGGAAGTCTCTGACTGGCAAGCCTGCCACCAGTGTGTGCCGACTGATAGATCGAATCGATAAGTATAAACGAGTAGAGAAAGACCAGCTGCAAGGAAAGAGAAAAGAGAAGGTTATCCTTCAGGAGATGAGGGATTCCAAGTCGGACCGACATAATAGCAACCGCCCGAGGAAAGATTTCGTAGGGCAATCCGGAGCAACCAGCACACAGACTGTCAATGCTGTATTCTGAGAACCAGTACACCGGGTGTTGGAGAAAATCAAGAACGAGCCATACTTTAAGTGGCCGAATAAGATGGCGGGAGAGTCCACGAGGCGTAATCAGAACTTTTATTGCCAATACCACCAGGACCACGGGCATACCACGGAGAACTACAGGAACCTCTTGAACTATCTGGACCAGCTGGTCCGAGAAGGAAAGCTGAGGCACCTCCTGCATCATTCCAGTGGTCATCTAGGCCAGACCCATCAGGAACCCTAAAGGGATAATGCCCTAAGGCCACCCGTAGGGACAATCAATGTAATCTTGGCCGCGCTAGGAAGGACAGGCACGCGCCCCTCACGAGTGTTATTTGTGACTCAGCTGCCTGCCGAGGAGTCCCAGCCAGAGCCAAAAAAGGCCAGAGTGAATTCTCACCCAATCTTGAGTTTTTCAGAAGAATACAAGGTTGGAGCCACCCAACCCCATGACGATGCGCTATTGATCACTCTCAGAATTGGGGACTACGATGTGAAAAGAGTGATAGTGGATGGCAGTAGTGCTGTCGAGATAATGTATCCCAACCTCTACAAGGGGCTGAATTTAAGACCAGAAGATTTGATGCCCTACAGCTCTCCTTTGATGAGCTTCGACCAGAAGCTTGTTATTCCAAAGGGCATGATTAGGCTGCCCATCCAGACCGGCCCAGAGAGAGTGGAGGTGAACTTTATCGTGATGGACACCTACTCTCCATATACAGCCATTATTGGTAGGCCCTGGCTCCATACTTTGGGGGCTGTTGCCTTCTCCTTACATTAGAAAGTGAAATTCCCATCGAGAAACCAGGTTCTTGAAATCCGCGGTTGCCAGTCTACGGCAAGGTAGTGTATGGTGGCTGCCATTTCACATCGACTCGATGCAGAGTCCTCGGCTTCTGCTGAGATGAACTTATAGCAATCAAAGGACTCGGTGTCGCCCCCTGATACAGCCGCTGAGGAGGCAAAATGCGAAGATCTAGAGAGAGTGGTCATCGGTGGTGACCCAGAGAAGTTCTTTCAGGTAGGGGCTCAACTGCCTCCCCAAGAGAAGGGGGAGTTGATTGAGCTTCTCAAAAACAATATTGACGTGTTTGCACGGGATGCCTGCGACGCTCCGGGGATTGATCCAACCTTCATTTACCACCATCTCAATGTCAACCCATCCATCACTCCCAAGAAGCAGCCACCCCGGCGCTCCTCAAGAGAGCATGCCGATGCGATTAGGGGCGAGGTGGAGAAGCTTAAGCGTGCAGGAGCTATCAAAGAGGTTTTTTACCCCGAATGGTTGGCCAACACCGTGGTAGTCAAGAAGAAAAGTGGAAAATGATGGGTTTGTGTAGACTTCACGGACCTAAATAGAGCATGCCCAAAAGACCCGTTCCCCATGCCTTTGTTAGACCAGCTGGTGGATGCAACAGCGGGCCATCCTCGGATGAGCTTCTTAGATGCCTTTCAAGGCTATCATCAAATACCACTAGCCCTGGACGACCAGGAGAAGACAGCTTTCGTGACATTTACTGGGAACTATCACTACAAAGTAATGCCGTTCGGTCTAAAGAACGCAGGGTCCACTTATCAAAGGATGATGACGAGAATGTTCGAGCCGCAGTTGGGCAAGAGCATCGAAATTTATGTTGATGATATGGTGGTGAAGAGTAAGGTAGTGTCCGAGCATTTAAGAGACCTCGGCAGTACCTTTAGTGTCTTGAGGAAGCACAAGCTGAGCCTAAATGCCTCCAAATGCTCATTTGGCATGGGATCAGACAAGTTTTTAGGCTACATGATTACTCATAGGAGAATTGAGCTTAATCCTGACCAGATCAAGGCTATTAACGATCTAAAACCACCATAAAACGCCAAGGAGGTTCAAAAGCTTACTGGAATGATTGCAGCCCTGAATCGATTCATTTCCAGGTCGGCGGATAGATGCAGACCGTTCTATCTCTTGATCAACAAGTGGAAAGGGTTTGAATGGTCTGAGGACTGTATTACGGCCTTCCAACAACTCAAGGAATACCTGTCTCGGCCCCCTATCATGTCCAGTCCTGAGGCCGATGAAGTCCTATACGCATATATTGTCGTGGCCCCTCATGCGGTGAGCTTAGTGCTAATACGGGATGACAACGGCCTTCAAAAGCCAGTCTATTACGTAAGCAAGTCGCTGCATGAAGCTGAGGTCAGATACTTACCCTTGGAGAAGGCCATACTAGCTATGGTCCATGCTACGCAAAAGCTTCCCCATTACTTCCAAGCCCACACAGTGGTTGTCCTAACCCAACTGCCCTTGAAGTCCGTACTTCAGACTGCTGATTATACTGGGAGGATTGCCCTATGGAACACAATCCTGAGAGCTTTTAACATCAAGTATATGTCTCGGACCTCCATAAAGGGCCAGGTCCTAGCTGACTTGATGGTCGAATTTGCTGAACCACCAGTAGAAATAGTAGCCGAGGATCGAAACATGGATGGAAAATCGGTTGGGGTAGTCTCTATGCCAGGACCCCCATGTTGGAAGGTGTACGTTGATGGCGCAGCAAATCAAAGAGGGTCCGGAGTGGGGCTAGTCCTAATGTCTCCTGAGAAGGCCATCATTAAGAAATCCCTGAGACTGGGGTTCTCGGCCACGAATAACGAAGCCGAGTACGAGGCCTTGTTACAAGGAATGGCCATGGTGCAGAAAATGGGAGGAAAAGCAGTAGAGGTGTTCTCGGACTCAAGACTGGTAGTGGGCCAGGTGAAGGGAGAGTTGGAAGCCAGAGAAGCAAGGATGCAAGCGTACTTAAGCCAGGCCAAACGCTTGCAGTCAAACTTCGATTTTTTCAGCTTGTCACATGTCCCCAGAAGTGGAAACACCCACACAGATTTATTGGCCACGCTTGCTACCTCCTAGGCAGAGGGTCTGCCTCGAACCATTCTTGTCGAGCATTTGGATAGAGCAAGCGAGGTGGCAAAAGGCATGGTCTATATCCATGAAGTTAGAGTGGGTCCTAGCTGGATGGACCCTATAGTGAGGTTCCTCAAAGATGATACCTTGCCCGAAGAAAAGCCAGAGGCTGAAAGAATACGAAGAAACGCTTCTCGGTTCTGGTTGTTCGAGGACCACAAACTGTACAAATGCTCCTATTCTGGGCCATATTTACTATGTATTCACCCAGAAGCATCAGAATTACTGCTTGAAGAACTGCACGAGGGGATCTGTGGGAGTCACACAGGGGGAAGATCTCTGTCGCACCGAGCCCTTACCCAGGGATATTGGTGGCCGGGGATGCAAAAGGAAGCCCTTGAATATGTTAAGAAATGTGACTAGTGTCAAAGGTTTGCCCCAAATATTCATCAGCCAGGAGGGGTCCTCAACCCCTTGTCCAGTCCATGGCCGTTCGCCCAGTGGGGCCTGGATATTATAGGCCCTTTTTCCAAGACAGCAAGGAATAAGAGATATATGTTGGTCGACACAGATTACTTTACCAAATGGGTCGAAACTGAGCCATTGGCCAACATCAGAGATGCGGATGCTAAGAAATTCATCTGGAGAAACATTGTTACACGATTCGGGGTCCCTCGAACCCTTATTTCAGATAATGGACTCCAATTTGACAGCAAAGCTTTCAGAAGATATTGTTGCGAACTGGGGATCACAAATAGGTACTCAACTCCAGCTTATCCTCAGGGAAATGGGCAGGCCGAGGCTGTCAACAAGGTCATAGTGAATAGACTTAAGAAGAGACTGGATGAAGCCAAGGGAAGATGGGTAGAGGAGCTGCCACACGTCTTATGGACTTACCGGACTACACCACGACGGTCAACAAGAGAGACACCCTTTGCCATGACTTATGGAGCTGAGACTGTTATCCCTCTAGAGGGAAGCTTCCCGACGCTGAGGACTAGTTCCTTTACTCTAAGCAATAACGATGGACTGTTGAGGAAGAGCCTAGACCTGATCGATGAACGAAGAGAAAAGGCAGCGATCCAGTTGGCCTACTACCACCAGAAGCTCAAGCAGGGACATGATGCCAATGTAAAGCTGAGACCATTGGCACTAGGGGACTTAGTGTTGAGGAAAGTCGTCGGTGCTGCCAAGAACCCATCCTGGGGAAAGTTGGAACCCAATTGGGAAGGACCATACCAAATTATCGCGATAGCAAGAATAGGTGCATACTACTTAGAAGATTTAGATGAAAAAGCTGTACCTCGTCCATGGAATGTAAAAAACCTGAAAATGTATTATTATTAACAAAGGCATTTCTCTAATTCAAATTTTTAGTCCATTTTGATTATATGTCTTGCGTTTTGGCAACTGTCTAAGTGTTAGACAGAACCAAGGTCTTGCATAGTTCTCGGACTCAAACCTATGGGGAAACTAACTACTTCCAGAAAAACCTAAGTACTAGACAGAACCAAGGTCTTGCATGGTCCTCGGACTCAAACCTATGGGGAAACTAGTTACTTCCAGAAAAATCTAAGTGTTAGACAGAACCAAGGTCTTGCATGGTCCTCGGACTCAAACCTATAGGGAAACTAACTACTTCAAGAAAAATCTAAGTACTAGACAGAACCAAGGTCTTGCAAACCTATGGGGAAACTAGTTACTTCCAGAAAAATCTAAGTGTTAGACAGAACCAAGGTCTTGCATGGTCCTTAGACTCAAACCTATGGGAAAACTAACTACTTCAAGAAAAATCTAAGTGTTAGACAGAACCAAGGTCTTGCATGGTCCTCGGACTCAAAGCTATGGGGAAACTAATTACTTCAAGAAAAATCTAAGTACTAGACAGAACCAAGGTCTTGCATGGTCCTCGGACTCAAACCTATGGAGAAACTAGTTACTTCCAGAAAAATCTAAGTGTTAGACAGAACCAAGGTCTTGCATGGTCCTCGGACTTAAACCTTTGGGGAAACTAACTACTTCAAGAAAAATCTAAGTACTAGACAGAACCAAGGTCTTGTATGGTCCTCGGACTCAAACCTACAGGGAAACTAGTTACTTCCAGAAAAATCTAAGTGTTAGACAGAACCAAGGTCTTGCATGGTCATCGGACTCAAACCTATGGGGAAACTAACTACTTTCAACAAAGGCCTGAGCGATTAACAGATTCCAAGTGTTGTGTGACTCCTCGGACCACAACTTTTGAGGAAATTAATAAGCTCGAGCATTCATCTGAGTTACATACACAGCCAAAGGGGAGTTTGGTACCTAAGAACACTCGCCCTGTCCTCATTTGATACAGATGCAAACAAACACAAGCCCATGAGCATCACTTAAGGCACTTTAAGGTACATTGAACGTAACTTCCCTGTGTAGTCAGTAGCTAATTGTTTCCTTGAGGTCAGTAAATTTTTGGAACATACTTCTGAATGCCCTTGCACATTGTGCTGTGGCATTAGATCTTGGGATTTAAAAGTTTGTCTTTATAAGTAATACGCGCTTAGCATTTTATACTCGTTATGATAACCAACTCATGAGGTATAGGATTCATGTTATAAGGTTATTGCCTTTTATAGTCCATTCAGCAAAAGCAAGTCGTAATAATAAAGTGACTCAATTGTTAATCAGAGTCTAAGTGAAAATTATCATTATAGACTTTACATTTTTAGGCTGTTGTTTCAAAAATAGAAAACAAGTCACACTGTTGAGACTGTTTAGCTAATAATCAAAGCACAAGTTATATAAATAACAAAACCCATCATAACGACAATTAACACATGAAAAGGGAATTGCATATATTCAATCCAAGCGTTCCATTACAACAGTTCGAATACTTAAAAAAAAAAAAAATATATATATATATATATAAGGCAAAGGCACAACAAAGGCAGCCTATTTCTTTAACTTGGTCTTCGTTGCCCCCTTAGAAAGCTGGTCTAAAGTGGCCTTAGGGTCTTCGGGGCTTTGACCTAGGGGAATAGCTTGCAGAGGCACCATAAGGAGAGTTGTCTCCTCAGCATGAGGGACCTGGGCATTAGCTGGGGGCTTTGCAGCATCTTGGGATGCTCCCTGGCTAGGGCCTTCATCTACTTCGGTTACCCCAGAGGGCTCAGCTTCCTCCTTGGCAGGCTCATCAGGAGAAGTTGAAGCAAGGGCAGTGTTAGGATGGCCTGCCTCAACTACCTTGAGAGAAGTACCAGTCTTGGAGCTAAAAGGACCGGGCTCTCGGATGGCAAGAGGGTAGTATACATTCTCTGCCTTCTAAAGGTCAGATGAAGCCTCAACTCCAGCTTGTTTAAGGGCTTCATTCCAAACCTGGGAATAGTAGAGCCTGCACACCTCAAGTACTTGAGCCTTGAGAATGGCCTGAGTCTCATCCATTCCCAAGGCGTAAGCATCCTCATCGGCCTTCTCTTTGGAGCTCTTGACCTCAGTCCTGGCAAACTCGGCCTCCACCTTAGCCCTCAAGGCTTCATCCCTGGCCCCACTTCGCGGCGTTCCTGGTCCCCTCAGCCTCGGCCAGCTTCTTCTTCAGATCAGCGATTTGCTCATTGGCAATCTTCAGCTGATCCTCAGCCTCGAGTAGGCGCCTTGTCTGGTCTTCGGCTTGTTTTTGGGTGCTAGCTAGGCTTGATTCAACACTATCTCTGGCCGTTGTCATCTCTTTCAAGTCCTCCCTTGCCTTCGAGAGATCAGCCTCGGAGTTTTTAAGGGTCTGTGTGACATCCAAGCGCTTGTCACGCTCGAATTCCAGGGCCCTACTCTGGTCGTTGGCCACTTCTTCCAACCTGTAAGTGGCTTAGATAGCCTGCCAAATTGAAACAAGCTCACAGTAAGATGGAAACCAAGGGACAAAGATCGATGGAGTCGTAAATGTTAGAAGTCTTACCATGCCCAAGTACCTCTTCATGCTGAGGAAGACCTCCTACCTCCTCATATTCCCTAACTCAGCCATATCGGCGGGAAGCAGCAAGCACCTCTCTAGTGCATCGGCCACGTAGGCACCTTCGCCCCCTTGGAAGTCCCTGAGCGAGGCGATTTCCATCAGAGGCTCCCCATGGAGCATTGGGGCAGGAAGCCAGGCCTGGGGCTCGGACTGCGTGGCGACTTCCTTTTCTTGGCCCTGGTGCCCGACTTTCAGTTGTTTTGAAGCTCGTCGGGCTTCATCTTCCTCTTGAGAGGAGCGAGGTTGTCCCCCATCCATGGGCTCTTTGCCTTTGGAAACCCTTTTTCTTTTTGGGTCGGCAGGCTCGGGTCGAGGAGGCAAAGTCGGCTGGGAAGGAGGAGGAAGTTTGGGCCGAGAAGATGACAGCTTCGACTGGGTGGAGGATGACTTGGTCTGGGTAGGTTAAGACTTGGGAGGAGGAGGAAGCTTGGACTGTGGCCTCCCCGGCGCATCCTTCCCCGGCTGGCCCTCAATTAGGTCAAGCAGGTTGGTTAAAGGTTTCTTCTTAAAACCCATCTTGGCCTGAGAAGAAGTCCCTACTGATGAGAGGTCCGCTTCTGTCAAACTGGGGTCGCCCAAGTAACCAGAGGGATCCTCGGATAGATTATCTTGATCGAATACACCAAAATCGTCCTCGGCCTCTACAGCTTGAGGGGACGAGGAAGGGCCTGCCAACAGAGCGCCTTCTGGAACAGGGGATCCTTCGGGAATCAAGAACCCTTGTTCTGCTATGGTGATTCTGTGAAGCCGAGGATCTTTGGCTCTGATCACGTACTTCGGAGCCGAGAATGATTTCTGGATGGGATCGTACTCGAGGATCTTGTGAGCGGCTCTGACTTGGTTATCAGCTTCGTTCACAAAAACCTCCGCCCTAAGGATGGTTGCTAAATCTTCCCGATTGACCAAGTGAAAGTGTCGGCCAAAGGCGTGTGGATCTGTAAAAAGGAAAGTATATTTGTATTAGCATCCAAACGGTACAAACTATGACAACACAAAAGATCAACTCTCTCCTACTTTGAATACCCCACCTGGTGCCCCCTCTTCTGTCGGACAGGGAAGGCCGTCGTGCCACCTTCCTAACACGATGAGAAAGTCTTTATTCAGCCCCTTGCTAGACTATGGGAGATACTGAATAAGCCGAACCTTGTCGTCCCTCGTTTTCATATAGTAGGATTTACCCTTTAGGTGTTGGAGGTTGTAGCACCAGTTTACATCGTGATGGGTCAACCTCAACCCCATTTTCTCATTTAAAGCGTCCACACAACCCAAGATCCTAAACATGTTGACGGCGCACTGGGTGGGAGCTAATCGGAAATGCCTAAGGTAATCCCTCATCATCGATCCCATAGGGATTCTCATACCACCTTCAATGAAGGCGATTATGAGAATCACCACTTCACCATCTTGCTTCCTAAAAAATCACTCCCCTTCTTCACAGTATCTCAAACCTACATTATTGGGAATCCTATAATCGGCGATGAATTTCTCCATTGCCTATTCAGACTCAACCAACTTTTTAAACCTACCAATCCCTAGAAACGGCTAAAGGACTCAGGGAAGAACGAAAGAAAGAGAGGAATAAGAGAAAAAGAAACTTAGAGGAGAGAAAATATGAGTTAGAGAGAGTAGAAACTTACAGAAATGAGGAAAAGCTCCTCGGACAGGCTTTTTATGCTGAAAAGAAACGCGAGTTGGGCTAGAGATTTGACAGAACTCAGGATACGTACGCAAGAACTCTTGAATGTGAAAGTAAAGAGGCGAATCGGTTCAAATGGGCATTTATACCTTCGATTAAAAAATAACCGTGCCGGTTTTCCCGCCCATAAAGTTAAAAAATCCCCACCGTTTGATCACCATCACACCGTTAAACGTAGGGAGCACAGAGCCGCCAGAATTTAATGAGGGCGCGCTTTGTATACCGAAGCGTCAAGAATGTGCCTTGGACAAGCGAAAAGGCTCTGGCGCTGACGAAGGACAAGACTCGACAAGCCATGATAAAGGCCCGAGGACATCAAAACCTTCCTCTCCGTCCGAAGAGCCAGACAGCAGGATTTTGAGGGGCTATTGTGGGGTCAAAGAATTTGGCCACCTCAGCCCACTTCATACTAAGCTCAAGGCCCACACCGAGGAAGAAGAAATGTCCGAGGACGAACGGAGAAAATCCGAATTGCGAAGGAGCGTCGCCGAGGACAATCTCGTCCTCGGCGAACCGAGATCATAGAAGGGAAGAGCAGCATGCCATCAAGGACAGCCTCGTAGAGCATCTCAAGAAACAGGATAAGTACAGCAGGTCAGCCATGGGAGCTCGGCAGAGGAACAATTTAAGGAGAAACTGTCACCTCCACATTAAATGTCCACAACTAACGTTCTGGCCACATTAATGAGGAAATAACCCTTGAACAGTGTTGCTTTGGTTGCAGCAACTCACAGAAGGTTTGGGACGACGGCTGATGGGACAAGCACTCAAGTAGTGACCTGCACGACTAACAAATGGAGGGCTAAGATCAACCAAAAGAGGATATATAATGGAAGGAGTCCTCTAGAAAAGGGGATGAGAGACTGAAAGTAGAAAACACTGTATCAACTTGTATCATCTTTGTAACCGTTGTAACCAAGCACTGAGGAAATAATAAGAACAAATAGCTCCTCGGACCAGCGTCCAGGACAAATTTTCGCACTCCAAGCCCATTTTCTCATTACTTAGTAGGCTCATAACCATGTTTATTCGTTGCTATCCTCACTAAGGCCTAGTTCTTAAACTCATTCTCTACAAATTTATTGTATTGGGCTAGTTGGGCCTGAGTCTACTTTTCCAATAGTAGAAGTGCTCAGACCCAGTCCCTACAATATGTATTTCAGTATTTGCGTGAAGTGGATCAATTTATATATGTATTATATGTCATAAAATTAATAAGGTAAATTCTACTAACATACCCTGAGGTTTGGGTTAATGCCAATTAGGTCCAAGTCTTTTTAAAATTGACAAATTTGATTTCTAAAGCTAACTTGGTCCCTAAACACTGTTAGGCCAGTTAGTTATTTTAAAAAAAATTATTTTGGGGATTAAGTTGGTTTTAGAGACCAAATTGTTTAATTTTGAAAAGTCTTAAACTTGGTCATCATTAACCCAAACCTTAGGGTATGTTAATGAAATTTAACCAAATTAATATATATTTTGTCATGTATCTCACTAATTATTAATATAATAATTTCAATTTATATATAATTTTTTTATAATTAAGCGGTTGCATTGTCATAATAGATAATACCATTGTTATTGATTCTGTTCCATTCCGGCCGAAACGGCCGGAATATTTCGTACCGGCATGAAAACCGGTACCATAATACCTCTCATTCCACCTCGGATCAAATTTCGGCCTATTTCGGAGTGTTCCGGCCATTCCGGCCTATTTCGGCCGGTACCAGATTTTGGCTTAAAAAAAAAAAAAAAAAAAAATCTTACCTCCTTCTTCTTCTTCTTCTGGGTTTCGGACCTTTCTTCTTCTTGTTATTTTCTTCTTCTTCTGGTGGGTTTCGAACCCATCTTCTTCTTTCTTTTCTTTTGGTGGGTTTCGGTCCTGCCAATCTTCCTTTTGTTTTTATTTGTGTGCTGTGCAGCCTTAACCTTCTTCCACTGTACAGCCCTAGACTTCCACCTTTGCGTGTAGTCTTTTTCTTTTTTTTGATAATCATTGTGTGTAGTCTGCCTTCAGACCCTTCACTGCCTTGTATTGATTTACTATTGTTTAATAGTTAATAAATTAATTTCTTTTAGTTTCGTGAGCCCTTCACACGTGAGTCACTTATTGGGAAAGTTGAAAGTTTCAGCCTTTAGCCACTTGTGTTGACTTCTAATCTTCCCCACTCCACATGGCTAACTTATGTCTCACCATTTTTTATTTTTTTTCCTCTTTTAATTTTAATTTTATCATTACTCTTGTTATAATCTAAAAAATAATTATTAATTTATTATTATTATTATTATTATTATTGAGTGATATTTGGGATTTGGGCTTAATAAGTTTGTCATATTAGTTGAAATATGAACTTATAATTGTAAAATTCTTAAAAATTTATATGGGTTTTGATAAATAACCTACAATATATAAAAAATAGCTATAACCCGAAATGGCATACCGAAATAGACCGGTATTAAACCGGTACCGAAATATTCCGTTCCAATTGACAAACCGAAACGGGCTCCGAAACGGTATTCATAACATTGGATAATACTAAGAATTATGCTAGTACCACATAATTGGCACAACTTTGTGCCACAACTCGTCACATGACAAGTTGTGATTGGCAAAAGTGTGTCAGTGGGCCATGTGGGGTTACATCTTTGCCAATTATATGACGAGTTATGGCATAAAGTTGTACCCAATTATGTGGTACCCATCTTTTTTGATAGGACAATACTACTTCACATTAATAATAATAGTTAGGTACAAACCACAACAGTAATAGTCAAATACAAACCACAACAGTAATAGTCAAAACAAACCACAACAAAAGAGTCAAATACAAACTACAACATTAGAGGCAACAGCAGGTTCTAAAAACCTGGGAGTTTCCTCAACCCATGCCTCAAAATCATGAACAAACTTAGCATGTTGAGCTAACAGATGGGCATGCTTATTACCATCCCTTTTAATGTGAGAGAATAGAAAAGAACGAAAAGACTGAAGCTGAAGAAAAATGCCCTCTAAAACATTAGCAACAACAGGGGGAGCTAACGAGCAATCATTCATAGCATTGCAGACTTGTAGAGAGTCCCCTTCAAAAATAACATCTTGAATTCCAATGTCCCTTGCAAAAATAACAGCAGCTTCCATAGCTTTTGCCTCAGCCTCAAGAGGGCCCAAAGGAGCATAGATCTTCTGGCTCAAGGCTCTAACTACCTGTCCTTTATCATCCCGAAGAAGCACACCCATACCAGCAGTAGACTGGTCTCGAAAAACAGCACCGTCAACATTAGCTTTATACACATCTGTTGTAGGGGGAGTCCATCTAGTAGGGGGTGACCTTGTTGATGAGATGGGGTAGTCTTGGAGAGATTGGTATTCAGTAACAAACCTGGTTGTTTCGAGGATTAGAGAGGGGACAAAGTTTAGCTACAAAATCGATTGTAGCCTTAGGCTACAAACTCACTCAATATCTTTTTATTAGAGGTGAATTTTGACAAATCCACCATTGGATTACATTTACTTCTTATATCCTCTATGTTTGCAAAATTTCAAGAAAATTAAAGATCAATAGCTATGTTATCAATAAATTTTTAAATTGCAAGTTTTTGTAATTTAAAATTATGCATAAAATATAAGATTATAGATTATATAGTAAATAATATCCGATTGACACAAAAATTGACATGTGTATTAAGAGCATAAAGAACATGTAATTCAACGGTTTGATTTTCAAAATATGCAGTAATATTTATTTTATTGAGTGAGTTTGTAGCCTAAGGTTATTACCAATTTTGTAGCTAAACTTTGTCCAGAGAGAGGCCACAGTTTTAGGCTTCTCACCATGTCGAATACCATTTCTGTTATTCCAAATATTCCAGGAAACTGCCATGAAATGAGTAAGGTCCATAGCTGATGGTCCCGAGTCATTACTTAATTTCCAAAACATATTTTCAAAAGTACAATCCCTGCCTATTACCAAACCACAAGCCTCCCATACTGATGTAGCAAAATCACAATGAAGAAGAACATGGCTTGTTGTTTCACAACTCTTATCACATAGCTCACAAACTTCACTATTAATTACTTGTCTACGGTAAAGGTTGGATTTCGTAGGGAGGATATTTTGACAAGCCCTCCAAACAAAGTTTTTGATTTTATTTGGCAGGAAACTGCCATGAAATGAGTAAGGTCCATAGATGATGGTCCCGAGTCATTACTTAATTTCCAAAACATATTTTCAAAAGTACAATCCCTGCTTATTACCAAACCACAAGCCTCCCATACTGATGTAGCAAAATCACAATGAAGAAGAACATGGCTTGTTGTTTCACAACTCTTATCACATAGCTCACAAACTTCACTATTAATTACTTGTCTATGGTAAAGGTTGGATTTCATAGGGAGGATATTTTGACAAGCCCTCCAAACAAAGTTTTTGATTTTATTTGGCACAACAACACCTCAAACAGACTTCCATAGGCGCCTCCCAACTTAACGGTAGCATCATTTTTTTTCTTTTTCCTTATTTTCTGAGAAGGAACGGTATCATCAAATTTATCAACGTGTTACGTGAGACCCAATCAAAAAGAATAAAGAAAAAAATGTTACGTGAGAGAAAAGTATCTAATTTCAAAATTTTTTTTTCTCTTTAAATTTATCTAAAACTTTTAATATATATATATATATATATATTTTTTTTTTATAACAGTAGTGAGTCACGGTCCCATGCGGAAAACAAACGCTAGGGTTTTTATTATATGCTAGGTTTGGCGGCGAGGTTTTTTGAAAGGCCACCGTTACTTTTGCTCAACCTCGCAACCCGAATCACCTCCGCTCATCCACCACCGCCACCGCCACCATTATTCGCACAATCTCGTTTCCGATTCTTCTCAGCTACGAACACGAACAACAACAACATAATGGTAATTTCAATTCACAATTCACACAATGCGGACTGTTCGGAATTTCGTAGTGGAATTGTTTGATTCTTTTCACTGTTTTGCAATCTCACAATATCTATTGTTTCTCAGGCGGATTCCGAGAAAAAGCCCGAAATCGAAGACCTCGAGAAGAAGAAGAAAAAAGAAGAGAAGGTTTTTTTTTTTTTTT
This sequence comes from Notholithocarpus densiflorus, assembly GCA_030021035.2. Taxonomy (NCBI): domain Eukaryota; kingdom Viridiplantae; phylum Streptophyta; class Magnoliopsida; order Fagales; family Fagaceae; genus Notholithocarpus; species Notholithocarpus densiflorus. The sequence goes on from JARYZH020000017.1 coordinate 4,940,250, forward strand.
TTTTTTTTGAATTTTAAATATTCAATTGCGGTTTGGTTTCTCAGAGTGTGAGTTGCTGATTGTGATGTATTTGATTAATTGCTAATTTTGGTGCCATTGGTTTGGATTAAAAACATTGGATATACGTGTGTAGCAAACGGTAACATTGTTATGATATTTTTAATTCAATCAGATTATTTTATGATTTGGATATAAATCTGAGGCTGCCTTTAATTGTAAATGGGAGGTAGAGCGGAGACCTGGATCGAACTCAGGATATTTGCTCTGATACCATGATAAATTACCGATTCTCCCAAACGCTTAAGCCATTAGGAATTGATGAATTTAATCACTTAATTATATTTCTAACACTTCTTTTGTTAATTCTTTTTTGGATTGTCTTCTGTTTGTGTTTTCTTTACTTCAATTATTTTCTCTCCTAGAAGAAGAACTTGATAGAAAGTAAATTTTCAGGAAAACATTGTATTCTATTCCTGAAAGTTATTTTCTAAGTTGGAATAACTCTATTTTTCTTTTTCTTTTTTTGAATAAAATTACTGGTCAAATTGAATACATTATTTTCTGGCAGGCAAGGGAGAAAGAATTGAAAAAGCAAAAGGCTTTAGAGAAAGCTGCTAAACTGCAAGTAAGAAGGAAATTTTGTTTTTTTTTTGGTAGAGTGGATCATATATTTGTATGCCTTAGGATTGTGTATAATGATTAGTGTGTTCCATTTTGTTTAAGGCTCAACAAGCATCGAATACTCAAAAAAAGAGTGAAAAAAAAACTGTAAAGCGTGGTGGGGAGGAAGAGAATCCCGAGGAGTTTATTGACCCTCAAACGCCTTCCGGCGAGAAGAAAAGAATGTCTAGTCAAATGGCAAAGCAGTATAGTCCTGCTGCAGTTGAGAAATCGTATGTGTTGTTTTTTTTTTTTTTTTTTTTTTTCTTTTCCTGTATGAAATTGATCCATAATTGTTTTTCTATCTTTTCTTATTATCTTTTCATCTATGCTTGCTGATCTAGGTGGTATGAATGGTGGGAGAAATCCGGGTTCTTTGTAGCAGATGCGAAGAGCTCCAAACCCTCATTTGTTATTGTGAGTTTATTTCTGGACTTCTTTAAAATTGTTTATGGAGTTATAAGAGCATTTTTCTTTGTTAGTGTTTTCTGTTTTCATGTCACAAAAAAAATTCTGAACAGAAAGATATAGTGACTTTGGTGCGAATTAGATTTAAAAAAAAAAAAATCATTTGTGTATCATGGGTGGTTTTTAACATATCTAGAATGTTGAAGAGTGTGGTTAAATTTTTCTGAGAAGTGAGAGCAAAACTAATGATAAGGGCTTGTATATTTTTGGCAAGTGACTTGTTAGGCAGAATTGCCCCATAAAGCAGAAATTTCAGGAGCAGTGGCAATGGGTTTTGGTCGCATTGGTGGTTCTGGTTGAGATGTAGGTTGAGGTTGTAAATTGGAGGGATTTGAATGGTAGAGATGAGAATAGACTCTAATATGGACGAGACTATGGAGTAGTTCCTACAATTTGCTTTCTTCTTGTGTCTAACTAGAAATTTTGTTGGAAAGCAACCATCTCTTGTAAATTTTACTCGATTCATTGTCAATTAGTTAATTAGTATGAGTTATGGCTGGTTAATTTTGCCCATACATTCTGGCCATTTGAGTTTTTGGTCTGGACTCTGTTTAACCCCTGTGCATTGATTATGTATGTATGTATGTATGTATGGACATACATGGCAGATGTTTGCAAGGTAGAACTTTAATCCTGAGAATTTAGCCTAGAATTCTCTAAGTAAACTGTGCAAATATAAATTAAATGTTTGAAGCATGCTGTGTAACATGTAAAGACAAATTGTTTAAGTTGAATGCAAGTTTTGATAGAACTTGGTTCCTTTATTTTGCAGGTCTTGCCACCCCCAAACGTGACTGGTGCCCTCCATATAGGACATGCCCTTACTGCTGCTGTAGAGGTCCTGTGGTTTCCTAAAATCTTATTTTTATGCTATACATCTTTCATATTCCTTACTGTTTTTTAATATGAATTGGTATATACTGTATGCAGGATACAATTATTCGCTGGCGGAGAATGTCCGGATACAATACCTTGTGGGTTCCTGGGATGGACCATGCTGGGATTGCAACACAGGTTCTTCTTCCTTTTTCCTCTTAAACAAGTTGTTAGTAAATTAGACTTTAAAAAAATTTGTGTACTGTTGACTGTGAGCATCTAGCTTTTTGCAGTCCTATATTGCTCAATTACATGTAGCTTTGAGAATGTTTTTTATTGTTAAATTACCAATTGTCCCAAAAGCTTAAGCTATTAGGAAATGGTGAGTTTAATCACTTAACCATAATTCAAACACCCCCCTCACTTGTGGGCCTAAACTTCCCCTTAATAAGTGGGGGCCCAACAAGTGGGAATTTAACATTTTAAATGGGAGGTAGAGTGAAGACAGGGATCGAAGTCAGCATCTCCTGCTTTCATACCATGTTAAATTACCGATTGTCCTAAAAGCTTTAAGAAATAGTGAGTTTAATCACTTAACCATAATTCTAACAGTTGTATTTTTTGGGTTGGGGAGAGTGAGGTCACATATTACTCAGTGGCATGCTGCTGTATGAATGCTCTCTGTACTTCCAACTTCCTGTGAAATGTTTGGGTGTTAAAGGTTCACGGGACATGGGGATTGGTAGGAGCCACCTATTACTTGGTGGCATAATGCACTCAGTAGGCTCTGTGTGCAACCAGCTTATTTATAAGATGTTCTACCAGCACTGACCCTCATACATGTGGTCACATTTTAATTGACTGGTTTCACCCCTTGCCATTCAGCCCCAAAGAGACATCAGGATTGCTGATTTTGCTTATTTTTTCCCCTAAGCTACTGGTGCCTCTGCAGTCTGTGCCCAATAGTTTGCATAAATCAATCTGATATAGCTTTGGACTGAATTTGGGTCTTGGGTGAAGGACCAGTGAATGGGTCCTACCATATGACTATATGGCACTATCATTCTTGAACTCTTTATATGTCATATACCTTTCAATAAGCATCTTTGCCTAATGGGCCATTTTCCAAGCTTGTATTACCCTTGCAACACATCAATACATATGCTTGGAAGGTGTTAATGAATTTGAATATTCTTTACAGTACAGGCTATTTGTCTTTCAATAGGTTAATCCAAGGTGTTTATTCTTTTACTTTATTTTTTAGGTGGTTGTGGAAAAGAAGATTATGCGTGAAAGAAACTTAACCAGGCATGATATTGGTCGAGAGAGATTTGTATCTGAAGTGAGTTCAAACACTAGCTAATATCAGCATCCTTCCCAAGGGAAAAAATCAGCTCTGTTCAGGATTTTGATGTCCTCATGTTGCTTTTTCTACTTTCACCTATATATTTATATCCTGATATTTCCATATATTGTGTCTAAAGGTCTGGGATTGGAAAAACAGACATGGGGGCACTATTTTACAACAGTTACGTCGTTTGGGTGCTTCTTTAGATTGGTCTCGTGAGGTAAGGGTTTAGTTTGATATAACTCATTTTTACGTTGTCTGTAGATAAGTATGTGTCATAATATATAATATTAATAAATTTATATGTTTGCCCATATTAATTGATTTGTAAAATGAATATTCATACAAATTAATTATGTGCCTGCAATCAGATTTGAACTGGTGGACATTCAGTCTGCTATACCAGCCATTCTTGATGAGTTGCTTTTGTTTTTTTCTATCAGATTCAGTCATGAATCACTTATTCTTTCTTCTTCCCCACTCTCTGTGTGATATTGCTAAGTTTTCTTCTTTTTAGTGCTTCACAATGGATGAGCAAAGATCAAGAGCTGTGACAGAGGCTTTTGTTAGGCTTTACAAGGAAGGCCTTATATATAGGTATGCTTGACATCAGGAAAACTTGTGTATTCTTTATCATGGTGGTTGTCCATGTGCGTGTGTATATATATATTTGAAATTTATTCATAATTTTTTAAATATGTCCTGCCTCTGAATTAAGTTCTGTTGCTTCAATTGCTTCAAGTTCTCTCTTCAAAGTTTTGAGCTAAATTTGGATACAGATAGCCCAGTTGAAATTTATATTTACCAACAATGATATCAGAAGCTTCCTATTGACATGATTCCTTTTTTTTTTTTTTTAACTCACCAAAAAGGATAAAATAAAAGAAAAGTGGTCTTTTTATTGTATATCGTGTGTCAAAAATATTAAATATGCTAAATTTACTTTGAGGGATTTATACATGTCATTGTCTAAATGATTAATAGCTTTCTAGCGTATAAGGTGGTGTTTATTTTCTCAAGTTAATAATTTTGAATTTTGCTAGCATCCATATTATAATATATGGTCTTTGGTCAGACAAAGTCAGGCGTGGCTTGTATCAAACGCTACTTGCCGAACACTAACTATAAAATTTTTTATGTTATAAATTGTTCATTTTTGTTTGTGCCATGTGTCATACTAGGTTTGTAAGACATGGTTCTGAAATTAGTGTTATTTGATTGGGCACTGGTTTGTATTTTGTTCACTCAAGTCTGCTAATTTCTTTGAATAACTTTGACTTTTAGTTGTCCTGCTGTATATGCCCTTACCTATAGTTTGATTAGTCCCATTTTTGTTCACTAGTTTCATGGTTTTAAAAAACTGATAAGACTGAATGGTTACATCGGGTTAATTGCAAACTGGCCACCAGTCCTGTTTTAAGAACCCCCAAAATTGGAAAAACAAAATTTTTTTTGATAGGTAATGGAAAATTTTATTAAGAAAAACTAGCTAGCCCAAGTTCGTTGGGGATGTACTATGGGGTTAAAACTCAAGAACCAAAATTACAATGATCATGTAAAATAGAAAGGGAAAAACAAGAAAAATGTGACAGAGCCACTCTCCATACAAGGAGAGTGTAAGAAAAATGACTTAATCTCTAGCAAGGACCGCTCACAGCCCTCAAAGCATCTTGCATTTCTTTCACTCCAAATATATCACATCAAGCAATGCGGCACAAGTCTCTAAAAAGTGTCTTCTGAATTTACCTTGCCAAGACTAACAACTCAATTACCTTCCGTGGCATAACCCAATGAAGACCAAACAAGCAAAACACCAAAGACCACAACTCAAATGCTATGGGGCAATGATGCAGTAGATGGTCCACGGACTCCCCGCACCTCTTACACATGTAACACCAATCAGGAACAATAAGATGCCTTTTGTGAAGGTTATCAGTTGTAAGAATCTTACCTAAAGAAGTTGACCATGAAAAGAAAGCCACCCTTGGAGGAACCTTCGATTGCCATACCAACCTCCAAGGGAAGGAAAGAGTAGGTGGGTAGAAAGAAAGATAGAAACCAATGTCCATAAACCGATCAAAAGAATCTTCCTCCCAATCCTGCGGTGAACGACGAAATTGAAAATTCCAATGAATCCTCCCATCGGACCAACACATAACCTCCGCCATTGAAGAGTCCCTTACTAAGACAATAAGGTTCTAGAAAAGCCTCTTTGAGGGTAATATCCCCACACTACACATGCTTCCAAGACTTCACTTTAGTACCATCACCCACATCATACCGTAGGAGTTTAGAGAAGTTCAATAAGCCACTTCTAATAATCCTCCAAAGGCTAACACCATACGCACTTTTCACCTTTTTTGTGCACCAACCACCCCAAACATTCCCATATTTTGCCTCTATTACCCTCCTCCATAACTCATTTGTCTCTAAACCATACCTCCGCAACCACTTGCTCAACAGGGCAGAGTTAAAACTTCTCAAACGTCTTATACCTAGCCCCCCTACTTGCATTGGCTGACAAACCTTAGCCCATTTCACCAGGTATACTTTAGAATCACCACTAATTCCACTCCACAGAAAATCTCTATGTATTTTCTCCATACGATTAGCAACCTTCCTAGGTAAAGGAAGAATGGAAAGGAAATATATAGGTAAGGAGGAGAGGGTACTTTTGATAAGTGTTACCTTACCCCCCTTAGATAAATAAAGCCTCTTTTAACCTGCTAGTCTTCGTTCCATCTTCTCTAAAATAGGATTCCAGATTGACAACTCCTTAAATTTAGCGCCCAAAGGAAGACCCAAATATTTCAAAGGAAGGGAAGAATGCCTACAACCCAACAGCCCCACCAACACATCTAGATTATGTACCACACCAACTGGTACCAACTCTGATTTTCCCAAATTAATTCTTAAACCTAAAACCTCCTTAAATCTAGTCAGAATCTCCCTCAAAGTAACTAATTGATTAGGGTCAGCATCACAAGAAATAAGAGTGTCATCTACAAATAAAAGATGAGACACCATCATCGAAGTACTAGGTGTAGAACTTACAGAAAGAGCCCGAAAACTGTCCAGCAGCTGCAACCACATCCAACAAATGGCTCAAAGCCTCCATGAAAACATCAAAGAGCAATGGAGATAGAGGATCCCCTTGCCTAATCCCCCTAGAGCTTCCAAAAAATCTGAAGGACTCCCATTAATCAAAATGGAAAATTTAACAGTAGAAATGATAATCCATTCTCCACTTTTCTGAAAACCCACAACGCTGCAACATATACATTAGAAAACCCTAATTCACATGATCATATGCCTTCTCCACATCCAACTTACACAACACCCCTGGAATCCCTGTCTTCAATCTACTATCAATACACTCAAGAATGTTCGAACCATGGTCAAATTAACTATTTCATTAAACAATTCAAGGCTTTATTGGTCAAATCTGGTTTTCTTTTTTTGGATTTTTTTGCTCAAAATGGCTGCTGATAGCCTAAAGCTGTTAATTTCTTTAGCTGGATGTCTAGAGCCACTGATCTTGTTTGTCGGACTTGGAAAACCTTTTTCGTTTATTGCTGTTGATCTTGTTCCAAATGATGAATTTGGATCCATTTGGCTACGACTAACGACTAGATCTCAGACAGCCTTTTGTGGTCACCTTGTGTTTTGCTCCACTGGCAGAGACATTTTCTTAAAATTGTTCTTTTTTGTGTGTGTGATTGGAGAGGAATAAGAGGATAAAAAAATAGAGGGGTTTTGTTTGTTTGTTTAATATTCCTCAGTCTGTTTGGTTTTGATGAGGCATTCATTAATCATTACGCCTAAAGTATCCCTAAGATTTTTCCTTAATTTGAGATGATGTACAAATTTGTTCAAATATTTCAAAATGATGAGAAAACATCTACCTGATCTCTATCATGCATTGTGGAAAATATCATCTTATCTATAATTAAGATATATTTGAACCTCTTTAGATATTTTCATGGTCAAGAATGCTAATTTTTACAAATTTATTATATTTATTATCATATTAATTAGCTATCAAATCAATAATTATGTCATCATGGTTCAACCCCTCAGTTGAATCTCGGTTTGACCTTTGGTCGAACCCTGGTCTAACCTCAAAACCTTGAACCTCTTCTGTTCTAGTTCTTTTGACGGTTTGGTTTTCAAACATTGACTTGTAATGCTATTTGTCTGCTGTTTTGATAAGTTATTATATTACATTCTCTTTTTGCAGAGATTTACGTCTTGTGAATTGGGATTGTGTGTTACGGACTGCTATATCTGATATTGAGGCAAGTCGTGTCCTCTTAAAAGGCAGTCTTTATAATGAACTTTTTTAGATTTTTTTTAATTAAAAAAGAGTCTTTCATGGATTTTTAATTTATTGAAGTTGTTTGTTCATGTAGGTAGACCATATTGAAATCAAAGAAAGGACTCCACTAAAGGTTCCAGGGTATGAGAAACCTGTGGAATTTGGCGTTTTAACTTCATTTGCTTACCCTTTGGAAGGGGATCTTGGTGAGATTGTTGTAGCTACTACTAGGGTAGAAACTATGCTTGGAGATTCTGCTATTGCTATACATCCTGATGATCCAAGGTACAAACATCTTCATGGAAAATTTGCCATTCATCCCTTCAATGGAAGAAAGCTCCCTATAGTTTGTGATGCGATTCTTGTTGATCCAAAGTTTGGGACAGGTGCTGTTAAGGTAAAATTATTAAAATTTCACTTTTGAAGTTTATGTTTCCAGGATGTAAGAACTCATAATCCATACACGATCCTGCAGATTACCCCGGCTCATGACCCGAATGATTTTGAGGTTGGAAAGCGTCATAATCTTGAGTTCATCAACATTTTTACGGATGATGGGAAAATAAACACCGATGGTGGCCCAGAGTTTGCCGGGATGCCACGATTTAACGCTCGAGAGGCAGTTACTGAAGCATTGCAAAAGAAGGTATTGGTGCTACAATACTGTTTATATAAGCTATTCTACCAAAAAAACTGAGGCTATAAAAAATTATACTATAGATATAACATTTTTTATTAGTCACATTATTAAACTATGGGAGAGAGTGATTGAATATGGGTTAGGACATGAAATTTAACATTAATATCGGAGAATCAATGTGGTTTTATGCTAGAGAGATCTACTATGGAAGTTATTTTTACACTTAGATGTCTAATGGAAAAATATAGAGGAACTTGTAAAGATCTCCATGTGCTTTTTATTGACTTTGAGAAAGCGTATGATAGAATACTTAGAGAGGGTTTGTTGTGGGTTTTAGAAAAGGCAGGAGTTCTTGTATAGTGTATTAAGCAAATTATAAATATGTATGATAGAGCTGAGTTTCCTATCATTATAAGTTTGCATCAAGGATTACCATTAAATTCATATCTCTTTGCATTATTGATAGATGAACTTACTAGGTTGATTCAAGATGAAGTCCCCTTAGTGTATGATTTTTGTAGATGATATAGTTTTAGTTGATAAAACTAACAACGGAGCTAATCTCAAGTTATAAATTTGGAGAGGTTCTTTAGATGCAAACTATTAAGTTAAAGGAGAAAATTTTATGACTTTTATAAGATCAACTATACTCTAGGGTACTAAATGTTGGGATGTTAAGAAGCACACATCCATAAAACGAGTGTCATTGAATTGAGAATATTAAGACGGATAAGCGGAAATATAAGGAAAAATAGGATTCAAGATGTGGAAGTCCCCCTAAAGATTTAGATGCTTTGGTCATGTGTAGAAGAGAGTGATTGATGCACCAATGAAAAGTGAGTTGATTTTCATTGAGGAAAAAAAAGGTAGAGGAAGACCTCAAATAGCATTGGAGAAGTAAAAAAGTACATGTCAATTAAGGAAGTAAGGCTTGACTGTTGTATTGGTGAAAGTCTGAGATTATATATGCTTATTTTAGTGAGGGGTAATTGATAAAGTGGGCTTCTTGTTTCATGGGACGAATTTACATGAGTTGCATCTGAATAATTTTTTAGTTGTCACTGCAATACTTCTGACTGGCCTAAATAAAGCAAATTTCATCCTAACTCCAAAGAAAAAACAAATATTATCCTTGTTTAGATCCAGCAGTGAAAATTTGTCATATTATCTTTCTTTTCAAGCTGGGTAAAAAATAAAAGACCAAAAAAGTTGTCTTTATGTATTTATTCCAAAATGTGTCCATTAATTTTCTGTAGTTACAAAGTTCTTTTTTTTGTGGGGGGGGGGGGGGGGTGTATGAGCTTGTGTGAGCTTTAGTTTTTGCTCTCACCATTCATTGCCTTGGGTTTCACTACCATATATCTCATAAGAAGGGAGCATTCCTGTGCTTGGTTGGGTGTGGAGAAAATATTAGTTAGGGGTTTTTCTTGTTTTTTAGGACATTCAGCTTTGTTGGGTGGGTGGAAAAATTATTAGTAGGGGTGGGTATTTTCTTTTTCTTCAGGACGAAGTGGTTTGTGTTTGTCAACAAACTTTGTTTGAATTACTGGTTCAACTGAAGCATTTGACAATGTCAACATGAATTATTGATTCTCCAGAAGCTTTTTCAGCTCCATTGCGGTTCACATTGGAAAGAGAGAGTAAGAGAGTGGATTTACAATGGTCTTTTGTTTTCAGGACAGGCTTCTACATGAATTTTGCTTCTGGAAAAGTGTTTATTTGGCTGTAAGAGGATGTTTATAAGGTATCTTTTGTTTTTGGGGTGGCTTTTAGATGACTTTTGGTTCTGGAAAGGATTCTTTGGCTGCAATATGTTCTGATAGGCGACCATCCTAGTTGTCCTGTGGTGGGAAGGATGGGTTTTCTTGTGTCATTCTGGATAGAACTAGATAGGAATTATTGGCTCTACTGGAGTTCTAATAAGGGAGCATCCTGGTGTTTTGTGGAAGGACCAAAGGAGGGGACCATCCTAGGAGTTATCTAGAATGCCTTTACTGCTCAATGTTCTGATTTAAAAAAAAAAAAAAAAACCTTTACTGCTCAATAAAATTTCCTTCAGAGCAGTCGAACCTTTCTTACCACTTTCGCTGATGATACTCTAATTTTTTGTGATGCTAATATTGATCAAATGCTGATTCTCCGTATGGTGCTCATTTGGTTTGAGGCTGTGTCTGGTCTGAAGGTAAATTTGGGTAAGTCTGAGTTGGTGGCTGTGGGAGCAGTTCATAACATGGATCTTTTGGTGGCTGTCTTAGGCTGCAAGCAAGGGTCTCTCCCAATGAAATATTTGGGTCTTCCTTTGGGGGAAAAATTTAAGGACAAGTCAATTTGGAATCCAATTCTAGAGAAGATGGAAAGAAAATTAGAAGGTTGGAAAAAATTATATTTATCCAAGGGAGGTAGTCATTTTAATTAAAAGCACTCTCTCAAATCTTCCTACTTACTTTATTTCTTTATTCCCTATTCCTGCTTCGGTGGCCAACCAAATTGCTAGACTTCAGCGGGATTTTCTGTGGGGTGGCCTAGGAGATGAGCCTAAATTTCATCTGGTTGATTGGTCTACGGTGTGTACTCCGCTTGCTTCAGGTGGGTTGGGGATTAGGAACCTGAGAACTTTCAATGTAGCTTTATTAGGGAAGTGGTTATGGAGATTTGGGCAAGAAAGGGATGCTCTATGACCTCAAGTGATAGAGGTGAAGTATGGTTGTGATTGGGGTGGTTGGTGTTCTAGCTCTTCCTCTGGTCCATATGGAGTCAGTTTGTGGAAAAATATTAGAAGGGGGTGGCACTCTTTATCTCGGTTTATTCTGTATGAAATTGGAGATGGATCAAAAGTGCAATTTTGGCTAGATAGTTGGTGTGGTTCTTCTTCTCTCGCTGACCGCTATCCTGAATTATTTAGGATTTGTCGTAGAAAAGAGGCAAGTGTGGCGGATCTAATGAGGTACGCCAATGGTGTCCTCCATTGGGAGATACATTTTTGTAGGGATGTGCATAATCGGGAATTGGAAGCTTTCAGGAGCTTCATCAATACCATTTATTGCACTCCTGTAAGGGGGATCGGGGGAGGATAAGAGATGTTGGCTGCCTTGTAAGAGTAAGGGGTTCACGGTTAGTGCATTCTACCATCTTCTAGTTGGTCATAGTGAGCAGTTTTTCCCTTGGAAAAGCATTTGGAAGCAGAAGATTCCCTCTAGAGTGGCTTTCTTTGTTTGGACCGCTGCCTTGGGGAAATGTCTGACAATTGACAATTTAAGGAAAAGAAAGGTTTGCATTTTGGATTGGTGTTATATGTGCAAGTGTAATTGTGAAACTGTTGACCATCTTTTCCTTCATTGCCCGGTTGCTTTGGAGTTGTGGGATATGGTGTTTGGTTTATTTGGAGTTTATTGGGTTATGCCAATGTCTGTTATTGGGCTATTTGCTTGCTGGCAAGGTCGATTTGGTCGCCATCGTAATGGAGATATATGATGGTTGTTCCTCATTGTTCGATGTGGTGCATTTGGAAGGAGAGAAATAGTAGGTGTTTTGAAGACAATGAGCGTTCCATGCCTGACCTCAAGCTTCTTTTTTTCAGAACTTTATTGGACTGGTTCTCTGTGTGGAGGAACCATCCTTTTTCTTCTATTTTGGATTTACTTGATTTTTGTAATGTTCGTTCTTGATTTGTTCACCCTTGTATACTTCCTGTGTACTTGGGTCTCTCTCTTTTTAATATCAATGAATCTTTATTACTTATCAAAAAAAAAAAAAAAAATTTCCTTCATGTTAATTGTTCTGTGTATTACGTTATATTTATTCTCTATCCATGTATTTTGTGTCTGATTCAAATTTTTGTTTGACCACTTCATGTGACACTGCAAGTTTATGTTATATGTATTCTTTTTATATTACTTGTGTACCTTCCAGAAAAAGAAAGGTAAAGGCCACACAAGTTTATTTCACCTATATAGACCAATGGCATTAATACTGTACCATACCAGCCGTTATTTATCCTACCAGTTCACCAACCAATATAGAAATACCTCAAAATTGTACCAGTCCAGATGCCGGACATTACCAAGCATATTAGGAAATACCGGCTATTTCGGTCAATAAATTGAAACCGGCTGATCATGATGTCTCCCTCAGCTTCTGTCTTCTTCTGCCAGCTCTATGTTGCTCAGTCCCTCAAATTCCTCAGATTCCTTAAAATACTCATGTTTCACACAGATCCTAGCTCTATCTTAAAGTTCTTCCTCTGTCCCCCTTCATTCCAAAGGCACTGTAATTTTCTTCTTTCTTTTTCCGTCTCTCTTTTCTCGGTTTCTTCTCAAGGACTAAAATTGTACTCTCTTAATATTTCCATTTTTATTGGGCTATTATGTTGGGCTTGCATTGAGATATGGGTTGATTTGCAATTTTATTCTATTTATAAATTTAAAATATATATATATATACACACATTTTAGCTGTAATCCCAAAAAAGTACTCTGGTACTAATTGGTTTTGAAATATTCCATTCTCTTGAACAAACCGAAATGGCCTACGGTATTGTATTAACTCCCTCGGTATAGACACTGTTCAACATTATTTCATAACATTTGTTCTAGATTTATGTATTCTGCATGTGTGATTACCGTTTATCAACTCAATGTTGTTTATTCCTTGCATTTAGGGACTTTATAGAGGTGCTAAAGATAATGAGATGCGTCTTGGCATATGTTCAAGAACCAATGATGTAGTGGAGCCACTTATAAAGCCTCAGTGGTATGTTAATTGCAGTAGTATGGCAAGGCAAGGTCTTGATGCTGTCATGGATGAAGAAAACAAGAAGATTGAGATCATCCCAAAACAGTATTGTGCTGACTGGAAGAGGTGGTCTTATATATCTCTTTACCTTGCATTATAAAATTCTAATTTTCACATCATTTGGAGTAGATACATATTGAAAAGATGTGAAAATTTCCTTGGTGGGTTTTAATCTTCCAGGCATGCTCCATCTTCAGTGAAAATTTCATTTTTTTTTAATGTGAAAATTTCCTTTGAAGTCAATCCATAGAATCTTCAGTGATTTTTTTTTTTTTTTCTCTCTAAAAAGAGAGTTATTTTGGAATTTCCTTGGTGGGTTTTAATCTTCCAGGCATGCTCCATCTATGTTGCTTGTTAGCATATTTATTTTGATACGTTATTCTATGCAAAAAAAAAAAAAGTAAAAATAAAACAAAATTGAGTATTTGGATCTTAAACATCACAGATGGCTTGAAAACATTCGTGATTGGTGTGTCTCGAGGCAACTTTGGTGGGGTCACCGTGTCCCTGCATGGTATGTCACACTGGAGGATGATGAGCGGAAGGAGCTTGGTGCTTACAATGACCACTGGGTAGTTGCAAGAAATGAGGACGAGGCTCAGGTGGAGGCTAGCCGAATATATAATGGGAAGAAGTTTCATTTAAGTCAAGATCCTGACGTGCTTGATACATGGTTTTCTTCTGGTCTATTTCCATTAACTGTTTTGGGCTGGCCTGACGATACAGAAGATCTAAAGGCATTTTATCCAACTTCAGTGTTGGAAACTGGCCATGATATTCTCTTTTTCTGGGTTGCTCGCATGGTAATGCTGGGAATGAAGTTGGGTGGTGATGTACCTTTTAGAAAGGTAACTTGACCTTGCCCTGTTATATCTTTAGACCCGTGTTATAATTTTTGTTCTAAGTTGCATAATAAACAGCCTATAACATGACATTTGAGTAAAGATTCAATATAATATTATAAGACAAATATTTGATAACTACATAATATTATATGTCTGACATTCCAACCATACTCAAACTAAATATGACAATACTTAAGGTTCAGGATTTATTCAGATGGCAATTGCTCCTTTGCTCTAGCTCAAGTTGGACCTTCTCCCCAGAAGAATTGGGTGGAGGCAGAGCCACAGAGGTTGTGGTTTCAAGAGATATCTGTATGTATGTTCAGATGAAGGATGAATGGTTTCTTGTCAATATTGAGCAGCAAGGGATATAGATCCGTAAGATCTGGCCTAGGGCACTATTTGTCTTCTGAAATGATGGCAGTGAAACCAGAAAAGGTCCTTATGGTCTTTCACACCATCAATAAAATGCATACTTGAATTTGTGCAAGGCTCTTTTATTGTAGCCACTGGGAAACTTCTCAGATACATTGTGGTTTGTTTATTTTCCATGACACCAGAAACATTTCGGAGCTACATCATCAGATGATTGTAAAACAAACAAAGAACCTCTTTCCCCGTGAGTTTTCAGTTTATAACTCAAAAAATGGGGCCTAAATGTTTCTTCTGTTTTATATCATATCATTAGCAGGGTTGAGGGTTATTGTAAGGGAGTACGATGCTCTTGCCCAATTTCAGTCTGGAGGTCGTAACATTTTTATTTGATGTATATGGTTGTGCCACAAGTACCAGTTAAAGCAAATTTCAGATATGTATACATGCATGCATGTATATATGCCAATCCTCTTTGGATCAAATGTCATCTCCTTTTGTAAACAATAGCTGCAGGGTGAGTTCATTAGTTCAATCCCATACGGATGCATAAGTTGTATTATTTCAACAACAACAATAAAGCCTTAGTCCAAATGGGGTTGGCTATGGATTCTCAATAGACCAATAGGATCAACTATGCATAAGTTATTAATTTATTAAAAAAATGCATTTAGTATGTTTGGAAATTATTATTATTATTTTCTATGTAGTGTACATTTTCCTGTGCAAATCTATTATATTAACTGAGGTGACGTGATCTGATTGAAGAACCTTAAACTCTATGCAGGTTTATTTGCATCCCATGATTCGTGATGCACATGGGCGCAAGATGTCTAAGTCCTTGGGAAATGTCATCGATCCGCTTGAAGTAATAAATGGGATATCCTTGGAAGGTCTTCAGAAGAGGCTAGAGGAGGGCAACTTAGATCCCAAGGAACTAACTGTTGCTAAAGAGGGACAGGTGAAAGACTTTCCTAATGGTATTTCTGAATGTGGTGCTGATGCTCTCCGCTTTGCACTTATTTCTTACACAGCTCAGGTTTATTTCTTTACCCATCTTTCTTTCACTCATTTGGCTTTTTCCTTTAATTGATTCATTGATATCTGTAATCATTTTGTCTTCCAGTCTGATAAAATAAATCTGGATATCCTAAGGGTGGTTGGGTATCGTCAGTGGTGTAATAAATTGTGGAATGCTGTACGATTTGCTATGAGCAGGCTTGGGGATGATTATGTTCCGCCCACAAATGTAAATCCGGATGACTTGCCATTTAGTTGTCAATGGATACTCTCAGTATTAAACAAAGCCATATCCAAAACTATTACGGCTTTGGAGTCATATGAATTCTCAGATGCAGCAAGTACTGTGTATTCATGGTGGCAATACCAACTGTGTGATGTTTTTATTGAAGCAATTAAGCCTTTCTTTTCTGGGAGTGATCCAAAGACTGAGTCTGAGAGGAGTTTTGCTCAAGACACTCTTTGGTTATGTCTTGACAATGGGTTGCGATTGCTTCATCCTTTTATGCCATATGTTACGGAAGAATTATGGCAGCGCCTTCCTTCATCAAAGGACCGTACAACGATAGAATCAATTATGATATGCAAGTACCCATCAATTGTAGAGGTAAGTTTAGTTTTCTAATCTGGAAGAGAAAATGTAATGCACTATTAAGCTAACATTATTTATCGCTAACTACCCAATTGTAGAGGTCATGTAATTGTTTATTTTGAAAGCGAAAATTAAGGCTCAGATAAGGTGAATCATTGGATGGCTCCTCCTCCCTATGTAAGAGTAAGGTGGGGGATGCAACTGTGGGATCATACCAATCAAAAAGAACAAACAAAAGAAAGAGACAGTTACGGAACAGATAAGGTAGAACTGTCAGGGTGCATCGTAGTGGTTGGAGGCTTGGGTTGAGCTGTAGACCCATACATACTGGGTTCGATCCCTAGTTCCCTTGGATTACTTGATACACGGTTCTGGCGGGTGGAGTCGTGTATCTGTGCTTTGCTCCCTAGGAGTGGGCCCAAATGGCCTTACCTTGGTGAGGTTCCAGATAAGGCAGACCAGAAGTAGTCAGTTAGCTAAATTTAATAACTTTTAAGCATAATTTAGACACGTAATATTGTTCATGGTAATTAAGGTTTTTTCCTCTCACTACATATACTTTCTTTTATAGTTCACTTTTTGATTCAAATAGTGTCCTAAAGGATTTGGTGAAAAATTGATTTGCATGTTTTGCCACAAATCATGACTTCTGGTTTATTGTTCCCACCATCTCATATTGTTGGTCCTATTTAGAAAATTCGACTTTTTAAAGAGACATTATTTAGCACAGTGTCTTATAAAGAATTATAAATTTCCAAAACTAACCTCCTTAATATAAACTCAAATAAAGCCAATGAAAAATGGGTCAAATAATATAAAGGGTCAGTTATTTAAGTTATAAAATTGTGATTATTAATTTCTTAAGTGGACAGAATTTTTGGATATCTTAAATGGAGTAGAGGACCAAAAATATTGAATGGAGGGGAAGTTTAATACACTGCATAGCTGTTTGAAAAGGATATGGTGGTAACTATTTAATTTAATAATTCGTATTATCACTGTTTGATGATCTTCATGTTATCTCAGGGCTGGACAAATGAAACAGTGGAATATGAGATGGATCTTATAGATTCTGCAGTGAAATCTCTCAGGTCACTTGCAAATGAAAGACGTGAAAGGTACATGGAATCAATCTAAATAAAAAATTCCTCTTCATTTTTTTTTTTGGATCAGCTTTTGTTTGTTCTCTCACTCCTTTTATTTTTTTAAAAAGAAAAGAAAAGTGGCTGAGACATTATTTTTTTGCCTAACCATGTAAGAACTTACACTTTTGGCTTTGGTTAGCAAAACTTTAATTCTCAACCCAAGAAAAAAGGTATAATACTAATTGAAGGAGTCTGAGATATGATTTTCCAGGAGTATGCAAATGGAAAAGCCTTGGATGGAATTAAAGCCTAGAACTGAAAAGGTCAAAGAGGATCCCATTTAGGACAATGAACTAAAAGTTTAAAAAGGATGATCTTGGGAACATTATTTCTATCATATGGATAGGGGTCTTCACAGCCTCCAAATCTCTTACATTGCTGTCCTGGCTGTTAGCATTTATAGGTTCTCTTCATTGCATTGTTTGTCTTGGTTGTTTTCTGACGGTTCTCAATGTTCTATGATTCCTGCTTTGTGGAATTCCAAAAGATGGTTATTTGGGTCTTTATTTAGGGAATTATTGGTAAGTATGTATGTTTCTAAAAGCTAAAGGCGCACTTGAGAATGTTATGGTTTCTAAAAGCTTGAGGCACAATTGAAATTAATTCTTTATTTTGTGATTCCTGATGCCTTTGCCCAGTTTCTTTCATGTTTTTATTTGAAGTCATAAATAACTAAAGAAAATTATTAAAATTTATAAAATTTTTTAACTTTTTATATAGCAAATGGAACTATGTAGGAATGAGGATCTAATGTGCATTGTGGGATCGGATGCAATGATTAAATCAATATCTCATGAGGAAAAAAATGAGCGGAGAAAAGAAGAAAAGTTCTCTTTTTTCTTCTTCTTAGTAAATGAGGGAAGTGGTGGAAAAAGTAATCGAGGGACATTGCCAAGGCTCTAGGAACTTCTGCCTAGTTCTTAACCCTTGTATCTGTCTTGATATAATTTCCATTAAATCCTAACTCATGAGATAAATTTCTTACTTATGAAACTGCCAATGAGCAGTAACTCAAATGGTTTTTCCTCTCGTACAAGGGGAGAGGAAGGTGAGGTGGGTTTGAGCCTTCTAGGTGGGTTCAAAACTCATCAACTGCATAATGTACAATAAAATAATAAAAAATTCATACTAATGAAACTGAGTTATGGTGAAATTTAACTTTTCCTTTCCCATTTTTCTGAACAAATAGAGTGCCCGCAATTTTAAATCTGTGCAAGTTTATGTTAAATTTATTTGAATTTGTCACCAATGAGCTTTAGCTCAACTGGCACCTCTTCGGTTTGTAAGTGCTAGCTGTGTGTGTCACTTGACCATTAAAATATATATTTAACCAAATTTGTCTTATTGAAAATGTTAACATTAACAAGATTGCCTAATACTGGCTATGATTCTTCTGTCTTCAGGCGACCAGCTTTTGTGCTTTGCAGAAATGAGGCATTTGCAGAGATTATTGACAGCCATCAACGCGAAATTATTACTCTTGCCAATTTATCAACTTTGACGGTATGTCGCAAATGCTGCTCTTAAAGTGGCTCTATTATTTTCATGTTTGAGACATTACTTATCAAAAAAGGATACACACACACACACATTTCAGACATGCTTTATGCTTCATTATTTACCAAACGTCTACATATTGAAGTTCTCGACAATCAAGTATATGTGTGTTCACACACACACACACACACACACACATATATATATGCTAGCAAAGCTGTTTGATATACCATGTTTTTTCTTTAAAAATTTAACCATTTTTAATATAATTTTTTAAAGTCTTGAAGTACCCATACTATGCCAAAATCTTGAGTGCTCTTTTATAAATTGGTTTTCATTTTTTTCAGAATTGAAAAAAAATACACAATTTTTTATATATATTAATTTTGGCTAGAGCAAGTGAAGCTAATATCTAAAATTTAATGTTTCTTCTGTGCCAATGTTGACCACTATGCTGGGTGAATATATCAATTCCTGCTTTTGAATGGAGGCCAATGTTGCGTATTGCTAGTTCATTTCATCTGATTAAAATACCTCTTTACTGTGAAATAAACATTATACAGGTAATTGGTGAGAATGATGCTACTCCAGTTGGATGTGCAGTATCTGTTGTAAATGAAAACCTTTCTGTTTATCTTGAGCTTCGAGGAACTCTTTCTCCAGAGGCAGAACTTGAAAAGATAAGGAAAAAAGTGGATGAGATTCAAAAGTAAGATTCTAGTGGAAATTGCTTTGATTTCTCTCTCTCTCTCTCTCTCTCTCTCTCTCTCTCTCTCTCTCTAAATTACTGATGGAGGCAATTCCAATTAATAAGTAGAAAAACTATAAGAAATGGTGTAAAATGGGAATGATGTTGGGAAAGGCTTTGTTGTTGTTGTGTTTAGTGTCATAGAAAGGCAAATTCTACGTTTTTCAGTCCCCAAAAGCAAAAAAGGAGGCAAAATTCATTGGCTTATGTATATTGTGTATGAGTGACTCATTAATTTCGTATTGCTGTTGAGCAAACTTATTTATAAGTATCTACCAAACTGAATATGTATTACCTCTGATCAAGGAATACCAATTACAATAGATTTTGGATTTTAAACCTTTTAGTTAGGTTTAACTGAAATGTTGAACCTGAAAAGACATTGTACTAATTTTCCATTGGTTTTATAGCGTTGAGAGTAGTTTTTATGATTAAGATTATGCAATGAAGTCCTGGAATGCTAGAAAAGAAGGGCTATATCCTGAAAATGAAAAGGCTTAATGGTAACTATGATACCGTGTTTTATTGCCAGGCACAGAAAGATCATATCAGCATCAATTGTTCTTATTCGATTCTCAAATATTTCAATATTTTTATTCTTATACACAGCACTGTATGTTGCCTCCCGCTGATGGTTAAATTTTTTATTTTTCAGGCAACATGACAAGCTGTCCAAGGTCACAAGCGCTACTGGCTACAAAGAAAAGGTTCCTGAACGCATCCAGCAGGAGAATGTTGCGAAGCTAGCCTCGCTCATGCAGGAGATTTTGTCTCTTGAAGAAGCCCGCCAGCATATTGAAGCTCAAGCCAACAACAATCACGATTAACTGTATTATTTGTTGGCATTTTTGGTCTCTGTAACCTCAGAGTGCCCCTCCCTTTTTTGGTCAAAATAAGGAAATTCAGTTAATTTAATTAAAAGAAGAAACTATCAGGTCTTTTGTACATTTGATACCACCAGCCTTGTTACCATATTAAATGTGTCATTAATTTTAATGTTTTGTTTATAATATCTTTTATTAGTCAAGAAGAATGATGTTGAATGAAACTACAGAGATTTTACTTACTCCATGAAATGAGCACGCAGCTGACGTTGCTGGTTTTTCCTCTAGAATCTTTGAATTTTTTACTAGAATCTTTAATGGAATTGATTTTAATGAAATTAAAAGTTTGAGCTGAAGGTGACCCAAATGCCCATCTCGC
Source organism: Notholithocarpus densiflorus (assembly GCA_030021035.2). Classification (NCBI taxonomy): domain Eukaryota; kingdom Viridiplantae; phylum Streptophyta; class Magnoliopsida; order Fagales; family Fagaceae; genus Notholithocarpus; species Notholithocarpus densiflorus. The sequence continues at coordinate 4,960,713 of JARYZH020000017.1, forward strand.
TGAAGTGGTTTTCAGTTTTCGTCACCAGGAAAGTATGGAGCACACTCATGTCATAAGCGTGGCTTTCTGCCCCTCCCACTAAATAAAGGAAGTAAATAAAGAAATTTGTGAATGTTTTGCGTTGAGTACTGTTATTGTTTTACCAGTTTTTTTCAACGTTCAACGTACCGTTTGAAATTTTATTCATATACAATATTTAGTAATTAATAAAGTATGTTATTCTTTATTAAGCTAAATAATTATCTTCGTATATATTATTTGACTAATGCTGGTGCCACAATTCGTTCAAGAGTTGTGATTGGTAGACACCCCTCCACCAACCATGCCACAAAGGCAAGTTGTAACACCAGCAGCATATCTCATATTATTTAGTAATTAACAAAGTATGTTATTACTTTATTAGGTCAAATGTGTGTGTTTTTATTATTATACACCAGCAGCATATCTCATATTATTTAGTAATTAACAAAGTATGTTATTACTTTATTAGGTCAAATGTGTGTGTTTTTATTATTATAAATAAACAGTTATATTGGGGATATTTATAAATAAAGAAGGTTCGGTGAAGTTGCATTCCCAAGTCCCAACACTTGGCCACGTGCATTGCCTTTTTTAATAATATATCACATTCCAAAGCAATGCTTTCTTTTATTTTCAAGATCGAGTTTGGATAGCGTTTTTGAATTTGTGTGCATTGTGGGTCCTGCTACTATTTATGAGGCCTATAAGTATTTTTTTAATAAATATAATTTTAAAATTGAGTCTTACAATACTATTCACACATTCAAATATAATATTTTCAGTTAGCAGCCATAAGCGTATCCGAACAGACCAAGTCTCAGTCATCAAACTTTTTAGCTGTTTTAAAGTTCCAGAGCAGAGAAGCTTGCCATGATGAGAGTTTCAGATGGCAGCACTTGAACTTCGTCAACTTCTTCTTCTTCTTCATCATCAGAACATTTTACATTTATGGTTATTTGTTCACACTTTATCTCAAATAGGAGATTCCCTTTATTTATTTATTTATTTTTGATAATCACCTTATTTTCACTCATCAAACACAAAATCCAATTTACTTTATGTTAAGAGTATTTGTAATGGACTAGTCATCCTGTTAAACTAAAAGTTTGATATAGCTTAACCCAAAAACATAAAAGTGTCAACAATGAACTAGCACTGCAGCTTTCTTCTCACACTCTTCTGCATTCCCATTTGCAAGACCTAAAAAGGTGTGAAATTTTTGTTCATCATCTCGGTTTTGCTCAAATTTGAGCTTTCTTAGATGTATGTAAATGTCCCAAATGGGTATATACTAAAAATAAGTATAAACTTATTTCACAAAATTTTCCATTATACATTATGAAAAACGGACTATAGTTCTTTTTTGTACAATATATGCTTCGCCATCTCCAACTTTCCCTCACTTCCAACATATACATATAACTTATGCGATTCTCCAAAAAAAAAAAAAAAAAAAAAAAAAATACATATACATAACTTATACACACTTCATTCTCAAAAAAAAAAAAAAACTTATACACACTATAACACTTCAGCATTAACTTCCTCAAAAAAAAAAAAACACTTCAGCATTAAGTTATAATATTACTAATACCAACCAAATTTAATAATTCCATAATGACACGTCACTATCAGTTTCCATGTTTTCTCCGTCATAACAATGAGGTGGAGGCAACAGCATCCCTTCTGCCATACTTCTTAACAACTCTGGCATGTCGAAAACCGCCTCATCATCCATAAAAAGCATGCTTTTTGCCTTCGTCTCTGCTGCCGCTGCCGCCACTGCTGCTGCTGCCACTGCCACTGCTGCCATTGTTGCGGCCGCCGCATTTTCTAATCTCTGACTCAACTCATCCCCAGAAACCCAGTCCAACTCTGCAGGTCGAAATGCCTCGGCTGCCTCCGCTGCAGCTCGCTGAATATCCTTTGCGGTTGGTGACGCCGGAACTGGCAGCCGCCACGCCGAGTCAGCAAAATTGAGACACCCGGACCTGCCACGGAGTGCAATCGCGGCCACATCATGTGCACGTGCTGCCATTTCTGCCGTGGGGAAAGTCCCAAGCCAAATCCTGGACTTCTTATTGGGCTCGCGCACTTCAGAAACCCATTTTCGTGGGTTCTTTCTCCTCACTCCACGGTACACTGGATGTCTCGTCTCTTTAAACTTCTTTCTTCCATCTCGTTTTTTGGGATTTTTTGAAGCCAATATGACCTCCTCGTCTGACAAGTTCGCCATGTGAGTACTGTCACTCCCGAACTCCAAGGAACAAACATCAGACCCCATTAGATACTGTGGGTCCGAGTAATGTCTTAAAACATCCATGTATGTCTAACACAAAGCTAAATCTCAAAAGGGTTGTGTTTGTGTCTGTGTTTGTCTTAAAACATCCGAGAAATGTCTTAATTAGGACAGTACTCTTTTTATCTCACTCAGTACTTCTAGTGAGCTTGTGTTGAAGTAGTGTAGCAGAAGATGTATGCCAGCAAAGAGTTGCGTTTGTGTTTGGATTAGTGTTAAGAAGAGTGAGAGTTGGGACACATATATATATATATATATATATAACGTTATGTGATACAAAGCGTTAACGAAGTGACACGTAACGGAGTGGGATAATAGAGACAGGCTGTGAAGAAGTCCCCATGCCGACGGTTTCTAAAATTTGGATTGGAAGATATTTGTATCAGTTGGATTTTTCTTTATTTTATAGTCAAGTGGATTGTGGGGTTTTCTTTGTCCGGTTCGGGACTTTGAGTGAAAGTGATTGGGGCCTTTTTTTTTTTTTTTTTTTTTTAGTTTTGTCGTTGCTCAAAGGTAGTCTCTTGTGTGGTGTGTGTCTTTATAGCGAATGAATATGGAAAAGTATAGGTTCATATAATTTTTCACAATTTTTTGTTATAATTGTGATGTGGCAGACTGTAATTGGTAAAAAAAAATAGTGAGTTTATGTGTAAGTAATAGTTAACTATTCACATTTTGTCACATCAAAATTATGGTAAAAAAATTGTAGAATAATTTGTAGTCTTAAAATTCTAAAGGAATATTTTGGTTGTATAGGACAGGTGTCAAATTCCAGAGTCAAGGGACAGTCTGTCTTTTTTTTCACTGTCACCGTGCACAGTCTAGATATTTTGTCAACTTTTTTTTTTTGGTAATTTGTAGTTTGTACCAGTACGAGGAGACAAATTACTCGCCATTTTCCTTGATCTTGTTCCAAAGCGATAAGTTCACAATTACAACCCGTAACTATCTATTACTTATAATTTATTGTGAAAATATTGTAAAAATATTATGAATATTATTTTTATTTTATTACTAGTATTTTGCAGTCTATTACTATTTTAAAACGTGGGTTCAATCTCCGCCTACATCAAATCAAAAACGATCATCATAAGTTAAAACTCTTAAAAAAAAAAAAAAAAAAAAAAAAAAACACTTTCTCTCCCCGCGCTAATTACGCAAGTCTCTTTTCTTATTTTATTTTATGGAATCACCACTAACCAAGTGTCTCCGTCCAAAGGATTTTGAACCTGAAAGTTTAATTACGTGTTAAGAATGCGTTAGGATAGTACTTTATTTTAATTTAATTAAAACGATCACATTTTGAAATATAACTTAAATACTTAGCATTTTTTAAAGAGTTTTTGTACAAAGAATAAATATATATAGCTTAAGAATATAGTATTTACATATATATATATTTATATATATATATAACTTACACACTGACACTGCAGTATTTTTCTGAGTTCCTTTTTTTTTTTTGTTAACCAAGGAGATTGATTAACTAAACAACAGAAACAAGCACAAATGTTGCGAACATACGGTCTGGCTTTATCTATATATATTAAGAGAATTCAAAATTTTAGTTATGATTTTAAAAAATGTCAAAAATACCTCTAATTTAATTAGACAATCCTTATTCATAAAAAAAAAAATGGGGTTAAAATTGTTATTCAACAAAAAAAAAAAAAAAAAACTACCAGAGAAACTTTTTTCCTAAAAATTAGAACATTCTCTATTTAAAAATATCTCACGCGCGTTTGATACATTTTTCCCTAAAAACTAGCACACACTAAATCTAGCAGTTTACTCAATTTCAAATCCTAAATTTTAGTTTCTTAAAAATTCTTTCCAGTGTAACCTCACTAAAAATAGATAAATTCAAATTGAAAAATTACATTAAGCTCAAAAAAAAAAAAAAAAAAAAATCTCATCGGACGTGCAGAGCACGTGTGACGAGGGTAGTATATTTTTATGGGGCTCCTTCAATTCAACACTAGTCATACTTGTGCATGGCATTTGCCCCAAACATGATATTCCCTAGCAGTGCTTTTTTTTCCCTCTCAAACAGTTTCCCTTTAACACCGCACATAATAAAAAACGATAAGCACGGAAAATAAAATTTATCTTCCTCCTAATAAGAACCACTCTTTACGCTAAATTAAACTTAATACTATTAATGTATAATATATTACTAATAAAATTCAGATTGAATAATTCCATAATGACACATCACCATCTGTTTTCATGTCATCTCTACCATAACAATGAGGTGGAGGCAACAACATCCCCTCTGCCATATTTATCAACAACCTTGGCATGCCGAAAACCACCTCCTCATCTATAAAAAACACACCTTCCGCCTTTGTCTCTACCTTTGCCGCCACGGTCACTGCAGCCTCATTTTCTATTCTTTGCCTCAATTCATTTCCAGAAACACCATCCAACTCTGCTGGCCGAAATACTTCAGCTGCCTCTAATGCCACCCATTGAATATCCTTTGCCGTTGTTGACGTCGAAACCGAAATCCTCCACATCGAGTTGGCGAAATTGAGACACGCGTATCAGCTGCGGAGTACAATTGCCGCCACATCATGTGCACACGTCGCCATTTTTGCGGTGGGGAAGTCTCAAGCCAAATTCCCAACTTCTTATTGGGCGCATGCACTTCAAAAACCCATTTTCGTGCGTTCTTCTTCCTCACTCCACGGTACACTGAGTGTTTTGTCTCCTTGAACTTCTTTTTCCCATCTTGCTTCTTAGGATTCCTGGAAGCCAACATGACCTCCTCATCCGACAAGTTCACCATGCGAGCACTGTCACTCTCTGACCCCGGGACCTAAATATCATACCCCAATTCAGGGGCGGCGCTACACTATTCTCAGGGGGTTCAAATGAACCCCCTGGCTTCAAAAAAAAAAATTATACATATATAAAATATATATATTTTTTGTTAGTATAACACTATCATTTTTTCTTAAAAATATTTTTGCACACCCTAACTTAAATTTTGCACACTCTTATTACAAGTATTTCCAACTCTAAGAATAAAAAGTAAGTGTTTGTGAATTGTAAGAGTCACTATTTTTTATAAATTTATATTATGTGTGTGAGTGTGTCTAATATTGATTGAGTGCATTACTTTTTGTTATAATGTTATTTGTGTGAATTATGATGTGTGTGGATGTTTGTGTGTACAATAAAAATATAATATATATTTATATAATTTAATAATTAGGAAATAGAGATGGTTTGTTACATTTTTGTGTATTGTTATCATGTTATAATAACTTTCTGTTATAAAGTTAGTAAAATTCAAGAAAAAAATTTGAAAGTTAGTGATTGTCCAAGCATTTGATTGGTTAAGTAGACACTAGTGTATAATTCTATGTATGGACGAGTGTGGTCTTGTGCGTCAATAATTAATACAAAGCCAATGAGTTTAGTTTAAAATATTTTTATAAAAACAATAACAAATAGATAATAAAAATTGCATAAAAATAAAAATGTTAGATAAACTTAACAAAATAAAATGATTATAGGCTCATAGCTACCCATATTAGCAATAGATACTTATAATGAACTATCATATAACAATTCAAAATTTGAATACTTGTAGAAAGAAATTGTAAAACTTTATGTATTAAAATTTTTTTTTTTGTCGGTAACTCGATATATTCAAGTTCTTTTTTATTAAAATTTTTTAATGACCCCCTAAACAAAATTCCTAGAGCCGTCACTGCCCCAATTAGATATTGTGGGTCGGAGAAATATCTTAAAACATCCATGTATTTCTAAAACAAATCAAATCTCAAAAGGGTCTTAATTTATAGTAGTTATGGAATACACTAAAAAAAGACACTCTTTCTTATCTCGCTCAGGACTTCAATTTAGTTAGCTTGTATTGAAGTAGTAGCCGTAGATGTAAGTAAGCAAAGGGTGGTGTTTGTGTTTGTTGAAAGAGTAAGAACTAAGAAGAATGAGAGTTGGACATATACATAGACGGTGGGACTCGTACAAAACGCAAAGGAAATAACGAGGAGTGTGATAAGCAGCCAAGTTCAGTGTGATAAGTAGCCAGGCTGTGATGTGATGTTCCCCACGGTTTTCGACAACAATTCATTCGTAAGCAATGCTAGGCTATAAAATTTTACATATCTTTTGACGTGGGTGTAAACTCACATTAACACTACTTTTTTTTTATTACTCATAATTCGCAATGTTTTAAGTTATGGCAAAAGATATGTAATTGGTCATGCAAGTTATGAGTAATAAAGAAAAAGTAGTGGTCATGTAATTGGGCATAGTTTTGCTGTGGTTGGTGTAGGCGGAGATTGAATCTCAGATCTCTTATACAACTATCAGAGACTTTACCAGTTGAGCTAACTAGAATCTACTGGTGAATGAATATTTGGTTGTACATAGGTATCAAATTCAGCATAACACAGTTAGTCACGATATTATCAACTTTTTGTACCAATACGATGACACAAGTTACTTGCCCGTTTTATTTTATTTTGCAGCCTACTATTATTTTTAATGTCTAATTTGCAGCTTTATTTGATTTCATAATTATACGGTTCAAATTATATATATTTTTAGAAAATGTTTAAATTATATATGGTATTAGCTTACACTTTTTTTAATAAAAAATTATACATTTCTAAAATATGTAATGATTTCTCATTATAATTATAATTGCAGGGACTGAGTTTGAGCACTTCAACTATTGGATGAGTTGACTCAGGCCCAACTAGCCCAATACAATAAATTTGTAGAGAATGAGTTTAAGAACTAGGCTTTAGTGAGGATAACAACGAATAAACATGGTTATGGGTTAACTAAATAACAAGAAAGTGGGCTTTATATATGAAATTCTATCCTCAGCACTTGTTCGGGGAGCTATTTGTTCTTATTATTTCCTCAATGCTTGGTTACAAATGTTACAAAGATGACACCAGTTGCTACAGTGTTTTCTGCTCGAAAACCTCATTTTTTCTCTTTTCTGGAGGATTTCTTACATTATATACCCCCTTTTAGTTGATTCCGACCCTCCATTTGTTGATCATGCAGGTCACTTCTCGAGTACTTGTCCCATCAGCCGCCGTCCCAAACCTTCTGTGAGTTGCAGCAACCAAAACAGCACTGTTCAGGGGTCATTTCCTCATTAATGCGGCTAGAACGTTAGTTGTGGGCATTTAATGTGGAGGTGACAGTTTCTCCTTGAATTGCCCCTCTACCAAGCTCTCATGGTTGACCCACTGTACTTGTCTTTTTCATTGGGGTACTCTACGAGGCTGCCTTTGATGGTGTGCCGCTCTTTTCTTCTATGATTTCGGTTCGCCGAGGACAGGATTGTCCTCAGCGATACTTCTTGGCAATTTGGACTTTCTTCGTTCGTCCTCGGGCATTTCTTCTTCCTCAGCGTGGGCCTTGGGCTTAGTATAAAGTGGGCTGGGGTGGCCAAATTCTTTGACCCCACAATAATTATATATATATATGATTTAAAATTTAATTGGTTTTAGACTATTCGGTTTTTGCACCCAATAATTCACTTGTCATAAAAATTAAAAACTTATATGAACACGTGACGAAAAATTAGACTCTAATTGAAATCCAATTTAGAATCTAATTGGATTTGGACTCTTTGATTTTTACACTTGATAATTTACTTGGCACAAAATTGAAAATTAAATGGGACATGTGGCGCAAAATTGAGAATCCAATTAAAATCTAATTAGATTTTCTCTGAGTTTTGACTATATATATATATATATATATTAGCTTGTAATCCTATGCATATGCATGAATACACTTAAAAATATACAATAAGATGCACAATATAATTCCTATATATATAATTTAAATACTATTGATAGTTATTTTTATATTTTGTTAACTCTTTAAAAAAATTGTAAGGATATTATTAGGTATAAAATGTAAATTTTCCATGTTTTTTAAAAAAAAAATTAGTGTGAAGCACCTTTTTTTTTTTTTACGATTCATTTATTCTAGACTCTTTGGTTTTTGTACTTAATAACTCACTTGGATGAATATTTATGATGTGGTCCCACATTTAATTCTAAAATTAAGAAATAAAACTCTTTAAGAATAAATAATTTAGGACACATGCCGCAAAATTAGAACTCTAATTTGGAATTATAATTTGAGTTTCTCTTAGCTTCACCTATTATTATATATATAGATATATAGATTAGATTCTATCATGTTCATATATAAAAAAAAAGATTCTATCCTTGTGCTTAAATGAATTTCTTTATTTTATATTTTTTTTGTACATTTTCATTTATTTATATTAACAATTGATCATTACAAAGTATCAATAACAATTAGATAAAAAATCCAATCGGTGTAAATTATATTTCAATTTTAGCAACAAAAAAAAAGCAATATTTTCTAATTTGTGATCACAAATTATTCCCTTTTTTTTCCGAACTATTTTCTTCAAATCTTAATTTTGCTTTCGTTAGTCATTTTATCCTCTACGAGCATTCACATCCAATTATGCATTAAACATTACCAAAAAGTCACTTTATTTGGATTTTAAGTGGCACTTCCAATTAATAAGTAGAAAAACAATAAGAAATAGTGTAAAATTTGAGAACAATGTTGGGAATGGCATGTAACGCTTCAAAACATTAAGTAAAAGATTAAGTATAAAAGAAAAGGTTTAGTTGCTGTTGTATCTCTTCTTCTTTTTTTGAGAATGAGTGAATGAGTTGCTGTTGTATCTAGTATCAAAGAAAAGCAAAATTCTACATTCTTCAGCCCCCCTCCCCCAAAAATAAATTAATAAATAAATAAAAATCCAAAAGCAAAAAAAAAAAAAAAGGAAAAATTTTATTGGCTTCTGTATGTTGTGTATGAGTGACTCATTAATTTCGCATATTAGCAAACTTATTTATAAGCACTTTGTGGGTGCTCTATCCATTTGCGCCTGGGGCGAGTTGTGTGCTGTTGTGGTAATGCCCAGGCAATGTAGCCACGCGGGTCATCCCCCAATCTCCACTTGTCATTATTTTTAATGTTTTATTTTTAAAATCTTTATTAGTCCGGAAGAATGATGTTGAATGAAACAACAAAGACTACAAACTCCATGCTCGTTGACTTCCCTCTTCAGCTGAACTTGTATGCAAAACAAAAATGTTTGGTTTTTTTTTTTTTCTTAAAAATTTGGAAGAAAGAATTAAAAAAATGAAATAAAACGTTTGAGTAACTTTCTTTCTTAGATTTATGTAAATGCCCCAAATGGGTAGACTAAATATTAGAGTACAAACTTATATAATCTGCAAAAATACCCATTATACTATACATTATGGAAAACGGAAATATAATTCTTTTGTACAATATGGCTTTCGCCATCTCCAACTTTCTCTCACATCCAACATATATACATTACTTACACACTAACACTGCAGCATTTTCCTGGGGCTCCTTCAATTCAACACTAGTCATACTTGTTCATGCCTTCATGGCTTTTGCCCCAAAATATGATTTTTCCTAGCAGTACTTTTAGCTTAGTTAGCTTGTATTGAAGTAGTTGCAGTAGATATAAGTAAGCAAAGGGTGGTGTTTGTTTTTGTTGAAGGAGTAATTACTAAGAAGAGTGAGAGTTTGACACATATATGTAGACGTTAGGACCTTAGGATTACACAAAACGTTAAGGAAGGAACACAGAGAGTGATAATAAGTTAACAAGCTGTGTAGTGGTGTACCCCATGCCGACGGTTTCAACCAATTGGAAGGATAGATTTGTGAGTAATGCTAGGACCACTAAAATTTACACAATTTTTACTGCATAACAAATTATTGTGTAAAAAAAAAAAATGTAACGGGCTTGTATGAGTCAACACTTTCACTACACACAATTTACCACGTAATGAATTATAGCAAAAATATATTGCGAGTTGCAGCAAAAATTGTGTAAATTTTTGTCATCTAGCATTTTTTATATTTGTACCGGTTGGGGTTTTCTTTTTGAGGCAAGTGGATTGGGGGTATTGAATGGATGACAAGTGGAGAATTTGTGCCCTCAGGATTTTTGAGTGAAAGTGAAAGGGCATAGTTTTGTCGTTTCTAAATAATTTTTATGCGTGGTGTGTGTGTCTCTACTCTCTCTAGTCTCTAAATACTATCTGCTGAATAGGCATAGTTTTGTCGTTTCTAAATCCACATTTGGTTGTATATTATATTTATGGGTGTCAAATTCAGCGTCAAGGGAAGGTCCGTCTTTTTTAATTGTCACCGCTGATGATTCCTAGTCAAGATATTATCAATTTGAGAAAATTACATTTTTGTCTCTAACATTTGTCATGCATGTCAAAATGGTTTCTAATATTTTAAATATATATATATTTTTTTAAGAAACAGTAATACTTATTAGAACACACAAATACGAAAGTAGTATATAGAATTTTTTAAACAAATTTATAATTTCTAACATTAAATAATAAATTTTGAATAAAAAAATTAATAAAATATTATTTTTTATGCCACCTAAGCATTCACTTAGTGAATCACATGTCTTCAATTTAAAAAAAATACTAATATTTAAAATTAGCTGTTTTTTTGAGCCAAGTGAATTGACTGAAAGGGATTGAATATCGGATGGCCCTAATATGCTTTAGTTTGCTAGTCCTAGTACTGCTAAAAGTAGTATGTGTGGTGTGTGGGTCTCTGTATTCTCTCGTAATGGATCAATAATGAATCAATATTGGTTGTATATAAGTGTCAGTTTCAGAATCAAGGGATGGTTTGTCTTTTACGTTGTCATTGCTGATGATGCATACTCAAGATATTATCAACTTTTGTACCAGTAAGAGGAGACAAATTACAAGCCCATTTTATAATGTTAATTTTATGATGCATAATTTGATATTCTTTAATTTTTGACTTGAATCAAGTTACTTTTTTTTTTTTAATAATTAATGTACTAATAGTTTTCTTCTAGACTTTAATAAATTATTTCAAACAAAGATATATATTTATCTATATATGAATTTCTTATATTTTTTATGTATATTTTTTCACTTATTTTTAATAACAATTGATTACCATTAGAACTTTTCGATAACAATTGTAAAAAAAAAATTCAATCAATATAAATAATATTTTTGTATATAAAAAAAATGCTATATTTTCAATTTGGACAAAGTTTAGTTACAAAATTGGTTGTACCTTAAGACTACAACCTTACTCAATATTTTTTTTATTGGAGATGAATTTTGACAAATCCACTATTGAATTACATCTTCTTCTTATTCCTCTATGCTTATAAAATTTCTAGAAAATTAAAAATCAATAGCTATGTCATCAATAAAATATTTAAATTATAAGTTTTTGTAGTTTAACATTATGCAAAAAATATAAGCTTATAGATCATATGGTAAATAGTACCCGATTAACACAAAATTTCACATGTGTATTAAAAGTGTAAAGATCATGCAATTCAACTGTTATATTTTCAAAATATGTAATAATATTTATTTTATTGAGTGCTACAACTAATTTTATAACTAAATTTTATCTTTTCAATTTTATGATCACAACTTCTTCTTCTTCTTTTTTCTAACTATTCTGATCAAGTCTTAATTTTGCTCTCATAACTGTTATCTTTTTTACTTTTTTTTATAAAATTTTTTATTTAATGATTGAAATTAATTAATTTTTTTTTTTAATTTTCAATCCCAACCATTAAAAGTAATTTAATATGGTGCAATACCTATTCCACCTAACCTCAATCTGAACAAGATTGGCGTAGGTAATTGAAACAACAAAGAAATGAACAAACACCTTTTTAAGATGTACTCACACAATTCCCAAAAAATGATATTAAAATTTTCATTTACTGGACCCCCCAAAACACAAGCAAGTTTTATAAGAAAGAGAGAAATTAACGAATAAACTCATTAGACCCCCCCCGGGCGGCGGCGGGGGGCAGGAGGTTTTATCAAAAGGAGAGAAATTAACGAATAAACTCATTTTAAATTACATATAATTTTTGAAAGACTTGCACAAGATTAGCATAAATGAAGAGATATTTCAAATATATATATATATATATATATAATAATAAGTAAAATTGAGAGAAATTCAAATTAAAAATTCAAATTAGAATTTCAATTTTGCGCCATGTGTCCTAAATTATTTATTCTTAAAGAGTTTTATTTCTTAATTTTAGAATTAAATGTGGGACCACATCATAAATATTTATTCAAGTGAGTTATTAAGTACAAAAACCAAAAAGTCTATAATAAATGAATCGTAAAAAAAAAAAAAAAAAGTGCTTCACAATAATATTTTTTTTAATAAAAATATGGACAATTTACATTTTATACTTAATAATATCCTTACAAATTTTTTTAAAGAGTTAACAAAATATAAAAATGACTATGAATGGTATTTAAATTATATATATAGGAATTATATTATGCATCTTATTGTATATCTTTAAGTGTATCCATGCATATGCATGGAGTTACAAGCTAGATACAATAAAACCAACAACATGAAAAATAATGCGAGCATAAAATTAAAATTAGATGATCTTACGATTCGTTATAGTGTTGAAAAATTTTAAAATGTTAATGTGTGGGGGATTTTCTCGCACAAGCTATTTGTTCGTTTTGGGGAGTCAAGCCCGCACGGTTTTGTTCTCAAGCGACATGGGAGGTGAGGATTTTGAGATTGACACCTCAGTCCCACATCGGCAAGAAATGCGCCCCACGCATACCTTATAAACTCTTGGACGAAGGCATAGTGTATCACTAACACAAATAAATTATATAAAGCTAACCTTAAAGTCTATAAAACTGACAAAATACTGATATAAAACTTGATAGTTGACAAAAATTCTTATAAAGTTTGATGTTAACAGGCACTGTATATAAAAGTTAAAAATACAAAAATTTTGACTATTAAAGATGCTTCAAGCTAAACTGTTTTTGCCGACTATCGCTTATTGAAGTTTGTGGATCCCACAATATTTTTGATCTAGAAACCTTTTTGTTTTTTTTTTGTTTTTTGTGGACTGTGTTCCTGCTGGAAATATCTATTACAGTTGGATATATAACTAAAGGAATATTTTTTTTTAAATTGTTTTTTAATGAGAACTGAGAGTGTCGTTTTCACACATCAAATCCATGAAGAACCATCCTTTTCCTTTTAAATAATTACGGTAAAAAAATTATCCTTCCTGCTTTAATAAGAAACACAAGTGGGATTGAATGATTGACGGATATGACGGTAACCACCTGAAAAGAATTCACGTACTGTTCAAGTGTTAATATTACTTATCGACTTTGGTTGTCAAGTTGGACACAAATCTTGATTTTTATGGGTGCCTCAAGAAATGAGATGAGTTACAGCTTTCACATTTAATAACTCACATTAGAATATATACACTTTTTTGTTTTTTGGTGAACCGAATATATGCACAAGCTGTTAGCAAAAAAAAAAAAAAAAAGTTTCGTGAAAAATGATCTAAGTCTTAAAAAAAGATTTTCTAAATAATTTGTTACTAGCAATAAACATAATATAATGATAAAGAAAAATATGAAAATCTCAAGAAGAAATAAAACTTTTTAAAAAAAAGTTATAACACAGAAAAAGTTAACAAATGCCTTAATAATATTAATTAAAGAAATACTTTTAGAAACTTTTTATGATAAAAAAGGCGTAATTGTTTTTTTAACAGTTTTTTTTTTTTTATTTCTCATAAAATTTGTAATTTTTTCTCTTCTTAAAATGGTTTATTAACAAATTCCCTAAAAGTATCTATTAACCCGATCCTAACAAAATTTAGATGAACAACTCAAATATGAACAATAAATTCATTAAAAAAAACCTAAAAATTATTGCATCTAAACAAATTAGAAGAATGAACTTTAAATTAAAAAAATATTATTTAATTAAATCTAAATATATAAAATGCATCAATTTCAACATCCACAATCCCTTAGGCCGCCCCTTGCAAGAGATAGCAACTGATGGAATGAATTATATACCATAAAAAGGTCCCTTAAGGAATTTCCATTACATGTGCATACAAGGAACCATCACAATGGCACAAAGAAACACAAGTTCACATCTGAGATAGATTGTAAGAATTTTGTGCCCTTGGACATAGTATATATTAAATGTGGACATAAAATCTTGTTTCAAAAAGCATTATAATTAAACCGTCAGTATTTCAGCGATATCCATATGCATCCAAGTAAGATTGATATGAATAGAACAACTTGCAAAACATGATTTGACTTGATTCATATTCTATATTTATCCAAACATCATGTGCTTGGAAGAAATGCTTGTGAGTGAAGAGAGATGAGTTATTTGAAGTAGAAATTTGGTGCACAAGCAGAGATGGATGGTAACTAGTCACCTAAACAAGAACAATTGGAATTACTTTAAAATGTCAAGTACCTGATTTTATTTGACATTCCAACATTGGTAATATACTATTTAGTAGGAATCTTATGCCACATGCTATTGACAAGATTGAAGTTCACCTATGTTGCTGGCAAGATTGAAGTTTCTGATATTCTGTGCTCAGTGCTCAATTCCCTTTTATGTATTTATTACAAGAGTTGGATGCTTATTTTTATTTTTTAGAATTAAGTGAATAAATTTCTTAAAAAGCCAACAATGCAGTGATCTTACTTGAAGAAGATAGCAGAATCATGGACTTGATAGCTAAAACAACAAACTGTTATGGCGATATGTGAGTTGCAATCCGCTTATCCCTTAGCAGTGATGCAGTTTCTTGATAAATATGTTAATTAATATGCCTAGACTAATCCCTTGGATGCTATGGCGATATGTGAGTTGCGATCAGTGTGTGAGGAGTGATGAAAAAAAATATCTAAAACATCATAAACAAAATGTTACCTAGCACTATAGACTCTCTAAGACTCTGCAATTTTGTACACTCTTGCTTACCTATGGACATTGGTATTTGTATTTGGGGACAGTTGGTACCATCTAATGTGACCAAGGAACCATTTACTTCGTTGTAAAATATTTTCCAATGGAAAATACCACTAAAACATAAAATAATTAAAATACCTTTGGGATGTCAAAAATCACCAAATTGTCCTTGAAACCTCTAACATGACCAACATATTCTCACAAAAACTACAAAGAAAAAAAAAAAAAAAAGCTGAGATATCACTCTAAAGTCATTTTGAAGGTTTTAGGACTATTTTTGGACATCATTAGGTATTTTTGTTACTTTAAGGTTTGTGACTATATTGGGACGGTTCATTATTTAAATTTTAATTATTACTAAAAACACCAAATATTAGAATGATAGGTTCTTGGAATGGAATTTGATGGGAATATGATTTAAAAAAATAAGGGAACTACCAAATGTGATAAAAGTACGGTCATATGTGATGTTGGTATTATCCAATATGACGTTGGAACCATTAAATGTGAGTAAAAAAATAAAAAAACCGCAAAATATGACAAAAGTACGATTATATGTGATATTAGTACTGTCCAATTTGATGATAAAATCATCAAATGTGATACTTTGGTAACTTGGTACCATACTCCAAAAAAAAATTGGGGTTTACGCATCAATAAATTGTAAAATAAGTTATAATAAGAGCACTAACAATGAAGGTGTAAATGCTTAAAAAAATTTAGCATATGTGAATGAAGACTTCTATTGGTAGAAGCGTAACAGGCACAAATGTTAAAATTAAAGTCTACTTTTTATTAGACTTCTCTGGTCAGGTTAGCAAAAAAAAAAAAAAAAGACTTCTCTGTTCAATCTCTCTCCTCTTTCCTAAGAAGCATGAACACGGTAAGGGTACGAAACGACAATATGGAAATTTTTGAAAAAATTGACTTGCGTACGGCAGTACATGTGTATTAAATATATTTTTATATATAATTAATTAAATATATATATATAAAAAATCTAAGGTTCAATCCCCGCCTACACCAAAAACTTGTTGGTGTTTTGGTCTGATTATAAAGAGCTATCATTAGAAGCGAACGCCATAGGTTGAAACTTTCTCTCAAAAAAAAAAATATATATATATATATGTACATAAGAGTAATAATGGATGATAAAGAAAATCCATTAATATTAAAAAATGTTTAGAAATTATAATAAAAATCAAGAATAATGATATCTTATTAAATTTTAAATGCACTATTACTACTATTCACATCATGAATGCTTTTATTGTTTTGTGAAAGGTATTCGATTCTTATTGTTCCCGTATTCTAGCTGTGTCCTGTATTTAAAAAAAAAAAAAAAAACACGTCTAGAACATGCACGCAGAAGTGTCCGAGATATGTTAAGTGCCCGATTGAAGTACGACACCTCAAATGAAGTATTCATACTTCTTAACTTCTTTCTCAACTCTCTCACTCTCTCATCCCTCTCCTCTTTCAAACCAACCTCTCACTACTAATCACGGCCACTTCTTTTATTTCTCGCTCACATTTTTCTCAATTTTTTATACTTTTTCTAGATTCCATGGTTGCGGGATATGTGTGTTTGGCTGTGGGGGTGGGGGTGGGTGTGGGTCGGGTGTGGGATAGTAAAAACTGAGGCTAACCTAAAAAACTCAACTTTTACTACTTTTACAAATAAGAGGCGTTACGTTCATAAATTTTTTACAAAAAAATCTTAGATAGTAAGTTGTTATTGGTTATAATTTGAATTCAAAACTTAAATTACTTTTTTTACTACCCATAACAATAACTAACAACTTGCCACTTATAATTTATTGTGAAAATATTGTTGATATAACATTTCTCTTTAACATACACGTTACCTTTACTATTTATTTATCTACATTATTTAAATATTAATTTTTCTCCCTCTCTATAAATAAATAAATAATTTTTTTCCTCTTCCCCGACCCCTTTTCCACAGCAACACGGCAAACACCTTACAGCACCGCCGCCGACCCACGTTCACCTTCACCGCCAATCACAAACATCGACCCAATCACCAGACACACCCTCGCACCAACAAGCCCAATCACCTGCGTATGGCGAGGCTGCTGCGTTTTGATAGAACATCCAATGCTAGAGATCTAAAGGATTTGGCTTGCTCTTGCTCTTTTACTGATTTCGCAAATCCGATAGTGAGTCTTTGACATGTTTGATGAAATGCTTGCCTTATAATCTGGCTATATATATATATATATATATATATATATATACACACATACATATATTTGGTGTGTTATACGGGATTGAACATGCTTGATAATATTTGTGGTTTCATTGGGTTTGCTTCTCTAACCCCATTTGATCTAATTGTTGCTGTAGTAATAATGTAGTATCACTGTCACTCAGAGTTTGAAAGTGATATTTAGACAGATTTCTTTGCTTTATCAGCTACAGGCTATTCTGTTCAGCGTTCCATAAGGCCTTGGTATCGGCCAAACACTCCATTTTGAGTTCTGTTGCTACTGAAGTTGCCTCTTCTTTACCTTTTATATAAGCCTAGGCTGAAGCTCTCACTGCTACAAAGAAAGAAAACCCATTTTCAGAAATTGCATTATTTACTTAGATAAGGCAAAAAGGATTCCATTGGCCATTATATATAATCTGTTTCATAGTGTCGTTGTTGTTTCTTGATGAAACGATGTATCTAGATTTAGACTGCTTCAGGAAAGAGAAAGTGTATTTTTACAAAACTCTTTTATGTTTCAATATGAGCAATGCTAGGGATTTAATCGTTTAAGAGACTTCTTACTATTAATGAAGAGTTATCCAAACTTTAAAATCAATTGCAAACTGGATTAAGAATATTTTGAATTTACATTAATTCTACTACAAATACAATTTAGTCAAATTCAATTTGGCAAATCACTATACCGGTTTTTATTTGATTTTTCTAGAGCTATACGAATTCTTTTCCGCTTTGTTTCGTTTAATAATTTAGGGCCTTTGTGTTAAAAAAGTGTCTAATTTTGTGATTGATAACTTTCTTTTTCCTTGGTGTGTTGTTGGGTGTATTCCTCTATCAATAGGGAAATTTATTGGGATCAAGTTTGCAAGTGCTTTCTCAACTAAATTGCTTTTTCTAGCTTGATATATTGGTTTCTTTAAATGCTTAGTTTTTCCTCATCTTTGGTATTTTGCATTAAATTTGAGATTTGGGTTTAGAATTTGTTTTTTTCTTTTGTTGTTACCTACTTTGATTACTTCTTTTTTGGCATTGTCACTTATGATTAAATTTCTATATCTTTCTTTAGTTTTATTTTATTTGGTTTGATTCAGATCTAAGAATTATGTGATGTAGAGGGGGTCTGTGAATGTGATGTTGATGACAACAATGGGCATGAGGATCACGCTGTTGATTATGGTATGACTTTGGGCTTGTTTTAGAGCTAAATTTGTTAATATTTCAGGTTTTGAGTTCAAATTTCATATTTATGGTTTTCAATTTTTTTTTTCTTTGAGTGTCCTGTCAGTTTGGTCGTAGAGAAAATTAACTTGTATTCAGTTTTCTAATGTTTGATAATTATGGTATAAATGTTTTGAGTAAAAGATATGTATTTAGTATGATTGAGTTCAAGATTTTTGTATATAGGAGTTTATTACATTTATTTCTATATGACAATAAAAACTTTTTTTTTTGGGTATAATGAAATAATTTCATGTGGTATAGATCAATAGCTCCTATTGGTGCTTTGCTTTCACCTACAATCGCTTTATTTCTATTGATTGGTATTAATTCTTAAGCAGCATAAGCCTTTGGATAGAATTTTTTCTGCAGAGGCATTTGATTTTATTTATTTATTTTTTAATCTTTGGTAAATACAAAAGTGGCTCTATCATATATTTGTTCTTTTTCTATATGGTTTATAATTCTTCTGTTTATTTGTATAAAAGTTTGTATTCATTTTTGGCATTGCTACAGATGATGAATTAATTGTAGAATTTAAGATGATCAGAGGACGGTCCTTAAATCACTTTGTGACATGAAGGTAAACCATCACTAGTTTGGTTACTTGTTTAGTTTTGATATTCTTCTTGAAAGATTACTTATATATATATATATATATATATATATGTATAGAGTATTTGGGTCTTAAACATCATAGATGGCTTGAAAACATTCGTGATTGGTGTGTCTCCAGGCAACTTTGGTGGGGTCACTGTGTCCCTGCATGGTATGTCATGCTGGAGGATGATTAGCTGAAGGAGTTTGGTGCTTGCATTGAACACTGGGTGGTTGCAAGAAATGAGGATGAGTCTCAAGTGGAGGCTAGTCGAATATGTAATGGGAAGAAGATTCATTTAAGTCCAGATCCTGACATGCTTGATACATGGTTTTCTTCTGTTCTCTTTCCATTAACTGTTTTGGGCTGGCCTGACAATACAGAAGATCTAAAGACATTTTATGCAACTTCGGTTTTGGAAACTGGCCATGATATTCACTTTTTCTGGGTTGCTCGCATGGTAATGCTAGGAATGAAGTTGGGTGGTGATGTACCTTTTAGAAAGGTAACATGACCTTACCCTGTTATATCTTTAGAACCGTGTCATAATTTTCTTTGTCCTAAGTTGCATAATACACAGCCTATAACATGACATTTGACTAAAGATTCAATATAATATTATAAGACAAATATTTGTTAACTACATAATGTTATATATGTCTGACATTCCAACCATTCTCAGACTAAATATGACAATAGTTTAAGGTTCAGGATTTATTCAGCTGGCAATGCTCCTTTGCTCTAGCTCAAGTTGGATCTTCTCCCCATAAGAACTGGTGGAGGCAGAGCCACAGAGGTTGTGGTTTCAAGAGATACTATGTGACTTGTAAATTACCAATAAAAAGATAGGTATCTATATGTTCAGATAAAGGATGAATGGTTTCTTGTCAACATTGAGCAGGAAGGGATGTATATCCACAAGATATGACCTAGGGCAATATTTGTCTTCTGAAATAGTGGCAGTGAAACCAGAAAAGGTCCTTATGGACCTTTCACATAACTCTTATCTTCTGACCTGGTGTTCACTCTATCAATAAAATGCATACTTGAATTTGTGCAAGCTCTTTTATTGTAGCCACTGGGAAACTTCTCAGATACATTGTGGTGTGTTTATTTTCCATGACACCAGAAACATTTGGGAGCTACATCATCAAATGATTGTAAAACAAATAAAGAGCCTCTTTCCCCCTGAGTTTTCAGTTTATAACTCAAGAAATGGGGCCTAACTGCTTCTTCTCTCTTATATCATATCATTGGCAGGGTTGAGGGTTATGGTAAGGGAGTATGAATGCTCTTGCCCAATTTCAGTCTGGTGGCCGTAACAAATTTATTTGATATATATGGTTGTGCTACAAGTACCAGTTAAAGCTATTTGCAGATATGTATACATGCATGTATGTATATAGATGCCAATCCTCTTTGGATCAAATGTCATCTCCTTCTGTAAACAATAGCTGCAGGGTGAGTTTATTAGTTCAATCCCATACAGATGCATAAGTTGTATTATTTCAACAACCAAAATAAAGCCTTAGTCCAAATGGGGTTGGCTATGGATTCTCAATAGACCAATAGGAGTCAATTATGCATAAGTTATTAACTTATAAAAAAATGTATTTGGTATATTTGTAATTTTTTATTATTATTTTCTATATAGTGTACATTTTCCTGTGCAAAACTATTATATTAACTGAGGTGACGTGATCTGATTGAAGCACCTTAAACTCTATGCAGGTTTATTTGCATCCCATGATATGCACATGGGCGCAAGATGTTTAAGTCCTTGGGAAATGTCATTGATCTGCTTGAAGTAATAAATAAGATATCCTTGGAAGGTCTTCATAAGAGACTAGGGGAGGGTAACTTAGATCCCAAGGAACTGACTGTTTCTGAATGTGGTGCTGATGCTCTCCGCTTTGCACTAATTTCTTACACGGCTTAGGTTCCTTTCTGTACCCATCTTTCTTTCACTCATTTGGCTGTTTCCTTTAATTGATTCACTGATATCTGTAATCATATTGTCTTCCAGTCTGATAAAATAAATCTGGATATCCAAAGGGTGGTTGGGTATCGTCAGTGGTGTAATAAATTGTGGAATGCTATATGATTTTCTATGAGCAAGCTTGGGGATGATTATGTTCTGCCCACAAATGTAAATCCAAATGACTTGCCGTTTAGCTATCAGTGGATACTCTCAGTATTAAACAAAGCCATATCCAAAAAAATTATGAATTTGGAGTCGTATGAATTCTCAGATGTAGCAAGTACTGTGCATTCCTGGTGGCAATACCGTGTGATATTTGTATTGAAGCAATTAAGCCTTTCTTTGCTGGGAGTAATCAAAAGTTTGAGTCTGAGAGGAGTTTTGCTCA
Source organism: Notholithocarpus densiflorus (assembly GCA_030021035.2). Lineage (NCBI taxonomy): Eukaryota > Viridiplantae > Streptophyta > Magnoliopsida > Fagales > Fagaceae > Notholithocarpus > Notholithocarpus densiflorus. Next base: position 4,982,384 of record JARYZH020000017.1, read on the forward strand.
AGACACACTTTGGTTATATCTTGACAATGGGTTGTGATTGCTTCATCCTTTTATGCCATATGTTACAAAAAAAATATGGCAGCGGCTTTCTTCATCAAGGGACCATGCAGCGATAGAATCAATTATGATATGCAAGTACCCATCAATTTTAGAGGTAATTTTAGGTTTCTAATTTGGAAGAGAAAATGTAACGCACTAATAAGCTAACATTATTATCTCTAAGCATTATTTTCTATATTCAGCTTTTGCAATGTCTCTCCCTACCCCACCCTCACCCCCACCATCAACCCCCCCCTACTCCCTCTCTCTTCCCCTTCCTACCACCAGCTGTACCTCACATTCCCTCCCTCCCTCCCTATCCTTTCCTATTTCCACCTCAACTCCCACCTTTTGGTTTACCTCCATACACCTTTTGTCATCCCCCTATCCCTTCTAGTTTTTGCCCACCGTCACATCCTTTACAACCATCCACATTGCCTAATAAACCTTCTGTGCCTATAGCTTCACTGTTACCCGTTATCTCCCTACCTAAAACTGATACCAAACCAGCTGCAAACCTTATCACCTCTCCCACTGTATCGGTTCAGAGGGGTAGTAAGATTCCCTTCCGTATTGATGCAAAGCTTTTCTCTTTTTCTTTCAATGGTGGGCGACATGATTCGTATGCTATTCATGAGAGTAGCCGGCATGTCAAGCATACTATCTGGGTAGGACGTAAAGGATTGGAGTGGATCCTTTCTTGTTTTGCTGATATTCGTGATTGGGTTCCGGGGAAAATTCCCATGTGTAAACGGTTCCGGGATAATAATAAGTTGTTGGAATTTTGTGGGAGGTCGAATAAGGCTGGTGTCTTTGTGGTCATAGTTGAATACTTTGGCGGGGCTCGCCGAGGCTGTGTTATGATACCAGCAAGTTCCAATCGTGCAGGTTGGTCTTTGTTTCAGAGAGAGATGAGGGATTTTTTCACTGGTGCTAAACCAGTTTCTATGGTTGAAGCATCCTCCAAAAATGGTGGTGGTGGAGGTGGTCGGTCTGCTGGTGGTGACCGGAGTGGGAAAATTTTGTCTGTTATTGGTCATCAGCGTAAGTTTAGGAATTTTGAAAAATTTGGAGCTATCTTGGGGCAGAACAGGATTCCTGGAGGCCATGCAAAGAATGGTTTAGTTTTAAAAGGAAAAGTTTCAGTCATTAATGGCAGACCCACGCAGACCTGTACTTTTAAGCTGACCCCTGCTTGTTTGGCTTTGAGAGTGTGCAAAATTGAGGGCGGGAAACATTCTGTGACTTACCTGGATGCAAAGAATTTCAGTTGGCCCAAGGATGTAAGTGGTGGGCCTGAAATTTTTAAACATTCTGGTGGACTTGCCCAAGCCCAGCCCGTGGATACTCTTTCTCCACTTAAGGGCAATTTGGTCAAACCCGTGGCCTTAAAGGATTCTTTGGAGGGTCAGGCTTTGTGGGCTGTAGGGGAGAGCTCCAGAGGAAGCCCGAGGAAGTTTACTGGGTCGCCGGTGCCAGCTGCGATTTTGGCGAGTACGATGGAGGTTTCCGGGTCGCCGGTGACAGCGGCGGCGCCGGCGAGTGCGACGGTGGGGTCCTTTCTGGGGATTTCCGGCGCTGTGGTGATCGATCGGAGGACGGGGGTCGTTACCCATACTCCGATAGCTGGTGACGGCAAGGCCGATGCTTCCCATAACTCTTTCTTTTTCTCCTCTGTCGGGTCTGGGTAGTGGGGAAGATCTCTGTTTTTGGAGAGAGAGATGACTTTATGGTGGATTCAGGTGAGAAAGGAGGAGATTGGAGTAATCCTTATGCTGAGCCTGTGTTGCCGAGCCAAGTGGGTGGGTTTGAGTTGCTTCAGGATGGACCTGAGCATCTTCTGAGTCAGTGGAAGCACAGGGTGGTTAATCCTAATGGTTTTTTTCATGGTGAGGATGAGAATGGTTTTTTGGAATGCTCACCTCTTTCTAAATGGGATCCCAATGGACATAAGGAGTTGGAGGTGATCCAGGAAGGTGATGAGGGAGAGTTTCGGGGGTCAGCGGAGGTAAATTCGAAATGGGTTTGTAGTTTGATGAAATTTTTTTGTAGAATTGTGGGTTTTCCTATTGTGAAGCATGAAGATCAATGCCTGGCTCTGTTTCGTCTTCTCGAACAAGACTGTGTTGATGTTGTCAGTGTTAGGTCTTCTAATGGTATTGTGAACTCTAAGCAGAAAGGGCTTAGGGAACTCAAAGGTTTGTTTTCCTCTATTAATTATGATGGGGTAGCATCTAAGGGGAGGAACAGAGACCTCTCAGTAGGTTTAGGGGCGATTATTGGTTTTAAATGAGTTTACGGCTGTTATCTTGGAATGTTAGGTGATTAAATAATCCTCAGAAGCGAGAGGTATGTAAAAATCTTTTCAAGGAGTGGAAGTGTGATATAGTTTGCTTTCAAGAAACTAAGTTGTCTTCTTTAAATTCTTTTGTTGTTCGAAGCCTTTGGGGTAGTCCATTCCTGGATTGGGTTGTTCTAGATGCAGTCAAGACTGCAGGGGGGGGTGTTACTAGTTTGGGACAAGAGAGTATTTGAAAAAGTTGATTGTGCTGTTGGGCGGTTTTCTGTTAATGTTTTATTCAAGGGGGTTGTAAATGATTTTGTATGGGCTTGTTCAGGAGTGTATGGGCCTAATGAGGATTCTCAGCGGGGTGCTCTGTGGGAAGAACTCTCAAGGATGCACTCCAGGTGGAATACGACATGGTGTGTTTTTGGGGATTTCAATATCATTTGATATCTGAGTGAGAGATTTGGTTGTGAGGCTTTTAGTCCGGCTATGTTTGCTTTTTCAGACTTCATTGAGGCTAATTACCTAAGTGGACTTACCCCTTGAAGGGGCTTCGTTTACTTGGTTTAGAGATTCGGGGTCAGATTGTATGTCAAGAATTGATAGAACCTTGGCATTAGTGGATTGAGTGGATCACTTTGGAAACGTGTCTCAAAGGGTTCTCCCTCGTGTAGTTTCTGATCATTGCCCTTTGTTGGTGGTGGCGGGTAGTGTTAATAAAGGCCGGAGTGCCTTTAAGTTCGAGAATATGTGGTTGAAAGAAGAGAGTTTTGTAGAGAGGGTTCGGCACTGGTGGAATGGGTATTGCTTTTCGGGTTCTCCTAGCTTTATTCTGGGGCGTAAATTAAAAGCTCTTAAAGAGGACTTGAAAAAGTGGAATAAAGAGGAATTTGGGGATTTGGCCTTTAGGAAGAAATGTCTTTTATCGGAATTGTTGGGTTTGTTGGGTTTGGATGCTAGGGAGGACCTGTCAGGCCTCTCTCTTGAGGATCAAACTCGTCGTACTCAGATTAAAGGAGAGATTGCACATCTTGCCTCTTTGGAGGAGATTTCTTGGAGACAAAAGTCCTGGTTCTTATTTGTGAAAGAGGGGGACAATAATACTCGCTTTTTTCATCGGGTTGCAAACTCCCATAGAAGAACTAATTATCTTTGGGGTATAGAGGTGGATGGTGTCCTCTATGAGGAGGAGGAAGAGGTGCGGTCTAAGGTGGTCCACTTTTATCAGAGTTTGTACAGTGAGTTAGATACTTGGCGTCCTTCTATGGATGGATTAGAGTTTACTAGCATTGAAGAGGACGAGCGGCTTGAATTAGAGAGGGACTTTTCTAAGGAGGAAGTGGTAAAGGTTCTTCAAGAGATGGAGGGTGATTAAGCCCCAGGTCCTGATGGTTTCACTATGGCATTTTTTTCAAAAATGCTGGAGTGTTGTGGAAATAGATGTCATGGCTTTCTTTGATCATTTTCATAGGAGCTCAGAGTTTGAACGGTCTCTGAATGCTTCTTTTCTATCTCTGATTCCCAAAAAAAATAATGCTTTGAATATTAAAGATTTTAGGCCTATCAGCTTAGTAGGCAGTGTGTATAAGCTTTTGTCCAAGGTTTTAGCTAACAGATTGAGGCGGGTGATGGATAATCTTATTTTGGAGTCACAAAATTCTTTTGTTGGTGGCAGACAGATTTTGGATTCAGTGCTTATTGCCAACGAATGTTTAGAAAGTAGACTGAAGTGTCGCACCCCGGGGGTGGTGTGTAAGTTAGATATTGAGAAAGCTTATGACCATGTGAATTGGGACACTTTGTTTTATCTGTTGGAGAGGATGAGATTTGGGGAGAGATGGAGGAGATGGTTAAAGACTTGTGTCTCTACCGTTCGCTTCTCAGTTCTGGTTAATGGATCGCCTGCTGGTTTCTTTGGTAGCTCTAGAGGTCTCAGACAAGGCGATCCTTTGTCTCCCCTCCTTTTTCTTTTGATCATGGAGGTTTTAAGTCGTATCATGAAGAAAACTGAGCAAGGTGGTTTCATTCAGGGTTTTCATGTGGGTCCTATTAATTCTACTGGTATCCGTGTTTCTCATCTTTTATTTGCTGATGATACCATTCTTTTCTGTGATGCCTCTAGAGAGCAGATTCTGTCTATTAGGCTGGGTTTGACTTGTTTTCAAGTTTTTATTGGTTTGAAGGTGAATGTGGGGAAAAGTGAAATTGTCCCTGTTGGGAAGGTGCGTAACATTTAGTCTTTGGCTAATATCCTTCAATGCAGAGTGGGCAGTTTGCCTATGACTTACTTGGGTATGCCGCTGGGAACTTTGTATAAAACACCCTCCATTTGGAATCCGATCCTAGAGAGGATGGAAAAGAAGCTTTCAGGTTGGAAGCGGTTTTATTTGTCAAAGGGTGTAGACTCACCTTGCTGAAGAGTACCCTTTCAAGCCTTCCGACTTATTACCTTTCCCTTTTTACTATCCCCAAAGCTGTGGCGATTAGATTGGGACGCATTCAAAGGAACTTCTTGTGGGGTTCATCAGTTGAGTGTTTCAAATATCCTTTGGTGGATTGGGAAAAGGTTTGCTTATCGCGTGAATTGGGTGGTTTAGGAATTCAGAAGTTGGTGCCTTTTAATCAGGCCCTTTTAGGGAAATGGCTTTGGAGGTATGGCCATGAAAACCTCTCATCTGTGGCGAAGGGTCATAGCCATGAAATATGGGGAGGGAAAAGGGGGTTGGTGCACTAGAGCTTGTAGTAGGGCCCATGGGTGTGGGTTATGGCGGAGTATTAGTGAAGGGTGGGAAACTTTCGCTAAGCATTTCTCTGTTGTGGTGGGGGATGGATCTCATATTCTTTTTTGGCATGATAAGTGGACTGGGGATGTCCCTCTTAAAAGTCTTTATCCTTAGTTATTTTTGTGTTCAGCTAATAAGGAGGCTTGTATTTCTGATGTGTTAAGCCCTTCAGTGGGCGATAATGACAGAGTGTGGAGTTTAAGATTTCAGAGGAAATTCAATGATTGAGAGTTGGCGGCCTCCTAGTCCCTTCTTCATTTCATCCAAACCTGAATCCCTAGGGGTGGAGGGTGTGACAGGCTTTGTTGGGATCTTAATGGCAGTGGGAAGTTTGATACTTGGTCTTTCTATCATAAGATTTGTAATGCAGCTCTCTCCACCTTCCCTTGGAAGGGTATTTGGAAAGTTAAGGTTCCTAAAAGGGTGGCTTTTTTTATGTGGACAGCAGCTCATGGTCAGATTCTAACCTTGAATAATCTTATGCTTCGTGGTCGCCCATTGGCGAATTGATGTTATTTGTGCTGTTGTAATGCGGAATTTGTGGATCACTTGTTACTTTTTTGTCTGATAGCTCATTCTTTGTGGATGTAAAAGCTTCGGTTGTTTGGGATCGATTGGGTCATGCCAGGTTCAGTCGAGGACTTATTATTTTGTTGGTTTCATTGGCTTGGGAAGCATAGTTCTGATATTTGCGATTTGGTCCCAGGCTGTTTAATGTGGACTATTTGGTCTGAATGGAATCGGCGGGCTTTTGAGGATGAGGGGAAAACTGTGGTTTAGTTATTAGAGTTTTGCCGGAGGACCCTCTTTGATTGGTCTCGATGTTGGAGTTTCTCAGATTGTTCTTCCCTTACGGATTTTATTTCTTCTATTAGAATAGATTAGGGGCTGTTTTTGTCTTGTTTCTTTTTTCCATTGTTCACTACCGTGAACTCTTTGTGTTTCTCTTGCTTTTCTTTTATTAATAATATTTTCTTCTTACTTATCAAAAAAAAAGAAAGTGAAAATTAAGGCTTAGATAAGGCGAACCATTGGATGGCTCCCTCCTCCTCATGTAAGAGTAAGGTTTTTTGTTTGGGGAGGGGGGGGGTGTTCATCCCAATAAAAAAAGAACAAATGAAAGAAAGAGACAGTCAAGGAACAAAAAAGGTAGACCTGTCAGGGTGCCTCCTAGTGGTTGGAGGCTTGGGATGAGTTGTAGACCTAGATATATTGGGTTTGATCCCTACTAGGAGTTTCCCCAGATTACTTGATACACGATTCTGGTAGGTGGATTTGTGTATCTGTGCTTTACTCCATAGGGGTGTGGGTCCAAAGTGCCTTACCTTGGTGAGGTTCAACGTCATAAAAAAAAAGGGACAGGTAAGTAGACCATTAGATGGATGACCTGGATGTGGGGCTCAACATTTGATGTTTTGCTTCTTTGAAACAGAAGTATTCAGTTAGCTAAATTTAATAACTTTTAAGCATAATTTTGACACGTAATAATGTTCATGGTAATGAAGGGTTTTTCCTCTCACTACATTTACTTTCTTTTATAGTTCACTATTTGATTCAAATAGTGTCCAAGGATTTGGTGAAAATTTGATTTGCATGTTTTTCCATGAATCATGGCTTCTGGTTTATTGTTCCCACCATCCCATATTGTTGGTCCTATTTAGAAAATCTGAGTATTCAGTTAGGAAAGTTATAAAATTGTGGTTATTAATTTTTAAAGTGGACAGCATTTTTGGATATCGTAAATGGAGTAGAGGACCAACAATATGGAATGGAGGGGAAGTATAGTACACTACATAAGTTGTTTGAAAAGGTTATGATGATAAAAATTTGATTTAATAATTCATATTATCACTGTTTGATGATCTTCATGTTATCTCAGGGCTGGACAAATGAACAGTAGAATATGAGATGGATCTTGTAGATTCTGCAGTGAAATCTCTCAGGTCACTTGTAAATGAAAGAGGTGAAAGGTAATTGGATTCAATCTTTTAATATAAAAAGTAAATAAAAAATCCTCTTCATTTGTTTTCTGGATCAACTTTGTTTGTTCTCTCACTCTTTTTTTTTAAAAAATAAATAAATAAAAAGAAAAGAAAAGTGGCTGGGACATTATTCTTTTGCCTAACCAAGTAAAAACTTGCACTTTTGTTTTTGATATACAAAACTTTAATTTTCTCAACCCAAGAAAAAAGGTGAAATACTAAATAAAGAAAGAGTCTGAGATATGGCATGCCAGGAGCATGCAGAAGGAAAAGCCTTAGATGGAATTAAAGCCTAGAACTGAAAAGGTCAAGGAGGATACCATTTAGGACGATGAACTGAAAGTTTAACAAGGATGATATTGGAAACATCATTTCTATCATGTGGATAGGGATCTTCACAGCCTCAAAAACTTTTAACTATTGCAGTCCTGGCAGTTAGCATTTATATGTTCTCTTCCTTGCATTGTTTGTCTTTGTTGTTTTCTGAGGGTTCCCAATGCTCTATGATTCCTGCTTAGTGGAATTCCAAAAGAAAGTTAGTTGGGTCTTTATTTAGGGAATTATTGATAGCTACGAATGTTTATAAAAGCTTAAGGCACAAATGAAATTAATTCTTTATTTTATGATTCCTGATGCCTTTGCCCAGTTTCTTTCATGTTTTTATTTGAAGTGATATATAACTAAAGAAAATGATTAAAATTTATAATTTTTTTTTCAAATTTCTATTTAGAAAATGGAACTCTGTATAAATGAGGATCTAATGTGCATTGCGGGATCGGATGCAATGATTGAATCAATATCTCGTGAGGGAAAAAATGAGAGGAGAAAAGAAGAAAAAGGTCTCTGTTTTTCTCTTAAGTAAATGAGGGAAAGTGGTGGCAAAGTAATCGAGGATATTGCCAAGACTCTATGAGGCACTTCTACCTTGTTCTTAGCCCTTGTATCTGTCTGGAAATAATTTCCCCTCAAATCCTAACTCATATGAGATAAATTTCGTACTTATGAAACTGCCAATGAGCAGTAATTTGAATGGTTTCTCCTCTGGTACAAGGGGAGAGGAGGGTGAGGTGGGTTCAAAACTCATCAAATGCATAATTTGCAATAACAAAATAAAAGTCATACTCATGAAACTGAGTTATGGTGAAATTCAAATTTTCCTTTCCCTTCTTTCTGATCAAATAGAGTCCCCATAATTGTAAATCTTTGTAAGTTTGTGTTAAATTTAGTTGAAATTTGTCGCCAATGAGCTTTAGCTCAACTGGCACATCTTCTGCTTGTAAGTGCTAGGTGCGTGTGTAACTTTCCCATTAAAAAATATATTTAACCAAATTTGTCTTATTGAAAATTACAAGATCCCCTAATTATGGCTATGATTCTTCTGTCTTCAGGCAACCAGCTTTTGTGCTTTGCAGAAATAAAGCATTTGCAAAGATTATTGACAGCCATCAACGGGAAATTATTACTCTTGCCAATTTGTCAACTTGAACGGTATGTTGCAAATGTTGCTCTTAAAGTGGCTCTTGTACATTCATGTTTGAGACAGTGCTTATCAAAAAAAAGATACACACACACATTTCAGACATGCTTTCTTCTACATATTGAAGTTCTCAACAATCAAGTATATGCATGCAAAGCAGTTTGATATACCATAATGACATGTTTTCTTTAAAAAAATTTAGCGATTTTTAATCTGATTTTCTTAGAGTATCCATACTATGCCAAAATCTTTAGTGCTCTTTTATAAATTGGTTTTCATTTTCCGGAATTGAAAAAAATATATACAATTTTTTATTTTGATACTGATTTTGGCTAGAGCAAGTGAAGCTAATATCTAAAATTTAATGTTCCTTCTGAGCCAAGTTCAGTCCAAGTATTCAATCCATGGACAAGATAATGTTATTTGATTTTCTTTGCCTGCCTTTGTATTGTATGTTTTATATTAGTGAAGTCTTTGTAGCCATGTGGTTAAGCATGTGTATCTATGTATTAAAATGCTCCTGAGTAATTATTCTGCTATTGTATCTCTTTAAATTACTGATGGATTTTAAATGGCACTTCCAATTTAAAAAGTAGAAAAACGATAAGAAATGGTGTAAAATTTGGGAATGATGTTGGGAAGGGCATGAAACGCTTCAAAACATTAAACAAAAGATTAAGTATCAAAGAAAGGCTTAGTTGTTGTTGTATTTAGTATCAAAGAAAGACAATTCTACATTCTTCAGGCCCAAAAAAAAAAAAAAAAAAACCCAAAAGCAAAAAAACAGGGAGGCAAAATTCATTGGCTTCTGTATATTGTGTACGAGTGACTCATTAATTTAGCGTATTGCTGTTGAGCAAACTTATTTTCATTAATTTCACGTATTGCTGTTGGGCAAACTTATTTATGAGCATCTGCCAAACTGAATTTGTATTACCTCTGATCAAGGTACACCCATTACAGTAGATTCTAGATTTTAAACCTTTTAATTAAGGGGGATACTTACCATTGATAATCTTGTTAAAAGAGGTCAGTCCCTTGTTAATTGGTGTTGCATGTGTCAATGTGATGGGCAAACGGTAGACCATCTCTTCACTGTAAGTTGGCTTTTGCTTTATGGTGTGAAGTTTTTCGTGTGTATGGAGTCCATTAGGTAATGCCGAAGACAGTTATCTCTTCTTTTTGCTTGGGAGAATTGGTTTGGGAAGCACCTGTCAACTATCTGGAATATGATACCAGTTTGTCTACTGTGGTTTGTTTGGTAGGAACGTAATAACTGTATCTTTGAAGATAATGAGAGATCTAGATCTTTTAAAAAATCTTCATTTTGGTACTTTATATCAGTGGGCTTGTATTTGGGGTCTTACACAATGTATTTCAATTTTTGCTTTCTACAATCTGTTAGCTCTTTAGCTGTAGCTCTTGAGCTTTTTGTAGTTTCTTCATGTCCAGAGTGTTCATTATCATGAACATGATGTTCATTTTTTCAATAAAAGATCTATTACCTATCAAAAAATATATATATAGGTACAGCTGAAACATTAATACTAGCCTTGTTACCATATTGAATGTGTCGTTATATTTAATGTTTTGTTTATAAAATATTTAATTAATTTATTTATTTTTGATAGATATAAAATCTTTTAGTAATCAGGAAGAATGATGTTGAATGAAACAACAGAGATTACAAACTCCATGCTCGATGACTTCCCTCTTCAGCTGAACTTTTATGGAAGACAAAAATGTTTGGTTTTATTTTTTTTCTTAGAAATTTGGAAGAAAGATTTTTTTTATAAAGAAGACGCTGAGTAACTTTCTTTCTTAGATTTATGTAAATGCCCCAAATGGGTAGACTAAATATTAAAGTACAAACTTATTTTGCAAAAATATACCAAATATTATGGAAAACGGAATATAATTCAACACTAATCATACTTTCTGGGACACGGTGACCCAACCAACACTAGTCATACTCGTGCATGGCATTTGCCCAAAGTATGATTTTCCCTTGCAGTACTTCCCCCCTCCCTATAACACCACACTTAATCAAAAACAATAAGCATAGAAAATAAAAATTCTATTCCTAATAAGCAACCATTCTATATGCTAAATTAAGCTTCTTCTCTTTTTATTTTTATTTTTGAGAAGGCACTAAATTAAGCTCAATATTATTAAGCTATAAATTATTAATATTTCAATCAAATTGAGTAACTCCATAATGCCGTGTTACTATTAGTTTCCATGTCATCTACCTTGTAACAATGAGGTGGAGACAACAACATCCCCTTTGCCATATCTGTCAACAACCCTGGCATGTCGAAAACTGCCTCATCATCCATAAAAAACACATCTTCCACCTTCGTCTCAGCCGCCTCTGATGTTGTTGCCACTGTCGTTGTTGTTGTTGCATTTTCTAACCCTTGACTCAATTCATTTCTAGAAACCCCGTCCAACTCTGCTGGTCGAAATAATTCAGCCGCCTCCGCTGCTGCCCGCTGAATATCCTTTGCCACTGTCGACACTGGAACTGGTAGCCGCCATGTCGAGTCGGCGAAATTGAGGCACGCGGATCGGCCGCGAAGCGCAATGGCAGCCACATCATGTGCACGCGCTGCCATTTCTGCAGTGGGGAAAGTCCCAAGCCAAATTCTAGACTTCTTATTGGGCTCACGCACTTCACAAACCCATTTCTGTGAGTTCTTCTTCCTAACTCCACGATACACTGGATGTCTTGTCTCTTTGAACTTCTTTCTCCCATCTCGTTTCTTAGGATTCCTAGAAGCCAACATGATTTCGTCTTCCGATAAGTTCACCATGCTAGCACTACCACTCTCTAACTCCGAGGACCCAATATCATACTGTGTTCGATATTGTGGGGCCGATAATTGTCTTATAAGATTCATGTCTAAAACAAAGCTAAATCTCAAAAGTGCTTAATTTATAGTAACGGAGTTCACTAAAAAAAAAGACACTCTTTTTGATAAAAAAAAAAAAAAAAGATATTCTTTTTATCAAACTTAGTACTTTCTTTTTTTGAGAAGAAAACTCAGTACTTTTAGTTAGATTGTATTGAAGTAGTAAGATATGAGTAAGCAAAGAGATGTGTTGATGTTGGTGTTTGTTGAAGGAGTAAGAAGAGTGAGCGTTGGACATATATATAGGCGTTATGAATTTTATGATTTTTATTTTTGGATACAATTTTATGATTTTTTAAGTAGGAACACGGAGCGTGATAAAGTAGACAGACTGTGATAAAGGGTTCCCTATGCCGACGGTTTTAACAATTTTGATTGGAGGATATTTGTACCATATGGCCTTTTCTTTTTAAGCCGAGTGGATTGTGGGGTATTGTAGGATGACACGTGGGGAATTGGTCTCACTCAGGATTTTTAGAAAAAAGTGATTGGGTATAGTTTTGCCGTCGCTAAAAAGTAGTATGTGTGTCCCCACTCTCCTCTCCTCTATAGAGTGAATGAATGTTCGATTGTGTATAGGTGTCATACTCAGCGTCAAGGGATGGTCCGTCTTTTATCACGGTCACCGCTGGTGATTCATGGTCAAGATATTATCAACTTCGGTTTTTGTTTTGTACCCGTGCGAGGAGACAAATTACTCGCCCATTTTCTTTTTATTACTAATATTTTGCAGCCTATATTTATTGAGAAATGCTATGTCTACAATATTTTTACAACATTTTTACAACAAATCCTAAGTAGCATGTTGTTATTGGTTGTTATTGTTGGGGCAAAAATGTAATCTTAGTTTTAGGTTCAAATTTGAACCAATAAAAACTAACCACCTATGATTTGTTGTAAAAATGTTGTAGACGTAGTACTTCTCATATTTATTAGAGTACTAGCGTGTCAGGCGTGCCTTACCAAATGTTATTTAACTAACCAAAACTTACTTTATTAATTTTAATACATCATTTTTAAGCACGGCTTTACTGCTAGCTTAGAGATTCAAATAAATCCCTAACCTGGCCCAAAAAAAATATATATTATATATAAATTTTTAATTTTTGTTTTTTTTTGTTTTGACTCCTTAAAATAAAATTTTGAACACCCTGACTCTAAATTTTATTTAAACCCAATTGAAATAAACTTCAAATATGATCATCTTAGTTCTATTTTCACAATAAAGGTTAAATGACAAGTTGTAATTGGCTTTTTATTTAAACTCATAACTGACATCATTTTTTTACATACTTTTAACAACTTGTCACCTAGATTTTATAGCGTAAATGTTATGTTAGTAGCATTACTATTAAAATTGATCCTTCGTTAAAAAATAAATAAATAAATAAACCTTCTCTCTAGACTCTAGCTTACTTTGCCGTTGATGGTAGAATGAAACTGTTTTTTTCCTGTACTTTTCTTCTTCATCAGCAAAAAATTACACAACTTGTACAACCAACAAATCTATATTTACATCTATGATTCTTTTCTTATTCTCTATTTCTCCCTTCTATGGTTTCTTTCTGTCTAATCAAGTAGTTTGATAAGTATTCCACAAGTTTTCGAGTCCAAAAAGTCTTTTAGTACTTGCTCCAATTCCAAGAGAATGACTACGTGTGTTGTTAAAAATCCATACACTTCAAAAGAAAAATCTTATATTAGTTACTATTTTTTTTTCTTAGTTTCATGTTTACTCCGAGGCCTACTCTTAGGTGCGTTACTAATCTTTTTTATCATATATTTTTATTTAATTGATATTACATATGATTATAATAAATTATTATTATTATTTTTTGATTAAAAATTATTATTAATTTGACAAATATTATGATTAGTTATTTAATTATATTTATTTGTACATTCAATTGTTGTTGTCTTACCTATTTTTAAACTATTAATAATTTTTTTAGACTATTGTACAATATAGTTGTATTGTATACTATTTAGAATACTATGTTAGATTATTGTATGTAATATGACAATTGTATATACCCAAAAAAAAAAAAGATAATCATTTTATTTTTTACTCCCCCACAACAAAATCTTAACTTAAGACACTATTGACCCCCCTAGGAAAAAAAATCCTGGAGCCGCCACTAATCATTTTACAATACACTTTACTAGGTATGGCAATTCGTGTTCATGTGTAAAGTTCATGTCGCGTCGACTCATAAGTATCCGATTATATGGGTCAATATTAACCTGACAAGTTTATTAAATGGGTTAAGATTCCTCAATCCTAACACGACCCATTTATTAAACGGGTCGATCGTGTTGAACCTGTTTATCAGATTTTATCAAAATGAAAAAAAAAAATAGTATTAACCAAATTGAATTATGAAAAAACAAAAAAAATAAATATTTTTTAATATAAAATTCAGAACTAACGAGTAATTGCATCACAAATAATCATTCAAAATAAAAGCATATCTCAATATCACAAATAATCAATCATAATATGTCAAAGAAAATAAACCACAATAACTAATAAATTTATATACTTAGGGTTTGAAGGGTATATTAGTAAAATGTCATTTATTTTAAACAGGTCAGACAAGTCAAACGGGTTCCACGGATTGAACACTAACCCAACCTGTTTATTAAATGAGTTAATCATGTCAACTCGAATATGACACTAACCCATTAAGCCTTGACCCATAACCTGCTAATTTCGCGTTGTGTCGTGTCGAGTTCGCGGATCGTGTCCAATTTTGCCACCCCTACACTCTACATCATATGTTTTATTTTAACATTACCCGACATTAAAATAATCTTAAAAAAAACTCAACTATATTAAAAAATTAATTTTTTTAAAAAAAAACCAAACCAAACCAACCCACTAATCCATCAACCCGCATCCTACCACCACCATTCAACGCCCCGAAATCCTCCACCACTGCCATTGAAACCCACCACAAGAGACACCAAAACCACCAAAAAACCAATCCCAAAACCAAAACACAGACACCATAAGACAAACAAGAACAGAAAAATAAAAAGAAAATAAGAGAAATAGAGAGAAGAGAGAAAGGCTAGCGGCCACTGATAGCAGCTTCACCGGTGAGCTTCAACCCATAACCCATATCACAAACCCACAACCTAAAGAAAAAGAGGCACCAGTGAGAGAGGGACAAGAGAGAAGGGAGAAGGGAGAGGGGGAAGACCGTCTGGTCTGAGAAAGAGAAACCATATATATATATAAGAGGAGAGAGAAGAGATAAGATAGAATAAATTTTTTTTTTACAACGTTGCTATAGTACCGTTGTATTAATAGAACAATATTGTAGCATTTTGGAAAAATAATTGCATTTTGACACACCTGATGATGTATGGATTTTGGTGTTTGGTGTGCCAAATGCTAAAAATTTAACATGTTTTAGCATTTCGTACACCTAATGCCAATGCTCTACAGAGAAATGCTATGTTTTGCATGGCAATTTGGGCCCGACCTGTGGGTACCCGGCTTGGCCCGATACTAATGAGTCGGATTTTACCCGGTTTGATAAAGAATAGGGTCGGGTATGGGTTTTAAAAAAAAAAAAACCCCTGAAGCGGGTCCGAGTTTTATCAAAATCTGGACCCGACCCGGTTACATATAAAATTACTTAAATACCCTTTTATATATAAATATATATATATATATAGTTATAAACCCTAAGCTCCCTTACTCATTTCTTCAGCTCCCTTACTCTTCTTCAGCTCACACAAACACAAAGCGCAGCCACACACAGCCGCCTTAGCCCTCAGTGCCTCACTCACTCTCAATCTCACACGGACACGGTCTCACTCACTCTCAATCTCACTCCCTGTCAAGCACCGCCGGCCCAAGCTCTCAGCCTCTCACCACTGGTCCAAGCATTCACCACCGCTGGTCAAGCTCTCACTCACTCTTAATCTCATCACCGGCCCAAGCTCTCACCGCCTCTGTTCTCTACTTCTCTTCAAAAAAAATTTTGAAATTTTCAGTCTGAGTCTCTGAGATGTTTGTTTCAATTTTTTGGGTTGGTGTTTTCTACTTAAATTATGGATCTCAACCAAAGTATGTATCAATTCTAGTTATGCTAATTGTTAGTCTTGCCACTGGAATGAATATTCATTTTCGTTTTTATGCTTTTGTGAAACTGCCTTGGTAGATTTGCCCTGTATCTGAATGTTCATTTTCGTTTTTATGCTTTTGTCAATGGTATCTTGGGTGATGAATCTTTATTGCTTAACATGAAGAAGAAGCAAGGGGAAAACTTTTTTTTTTTTTTTTTTTTTTTTTTTCAGTTGTAGATTTACTTGAAAATTTTCAAATACAAAAATTGGAGGTGTTTAGGTGCTAGATTAGTATGGGAAAAACTTCATTTAATGAATTGATGAGGCAGCCATTAGCCTTAGCAGTTAATATTTGGGCTTCAATTCAAAAATTTTTTTTTGGTTGGGCCACAATTTGGGCCGCAGATTGGGCCCAAATCTAGTTGGGCTAAACGGGGCCCGGCGGGGCAGGTCTGGGCCCTGCATAAAAAACCGGTTTATTAAACAGGCCGGGTTCGGGTAACGAGTCTGGACCAGCGGGCCGGGTCCGGTTATGAAAAAACCAGGCCTGAACCCGGCCCGTTGCCATTCTTGTGCTATGTGTATGTACACAACATTTTTATAGCAAATCCTAAGTGTTAAGTCATTATTGGTGAGAAAAAAGTAATTTCCATAATGACTTCAAATTAAAATTTAGTAACAATTTACCAAATAAGATTTGTTATAAAAATGTTGTAAAAATATTGTAGACGTAGTACTTTACTTTACTAGCTTGTAAGTTGTAACCCTTGAATACACTTTTTTTTATCATAAAAATGTACATAATTATTTAAATTATTAGAAAAATAAACGTAATTAGATGCATGTTAAAATTACTGTCTAAGTTTAATACTACTTATGATAATTTTTATTCTAATTTTAATAAAATAAAATGTGTAGTAATTTTTGTTGAATAAGTATATGATTGTTTTTTTTTCATTAATATTGAGTATTTTGCACTTATTAACTCACTTGCATTCTGTTTGTTTCGGCAATAATGTTTTCTAGAAAATGAGTCATTTTTCAAAAAGTATTTTACATAAAACTATCTTATTTTTCTATGTTTGGTAGCAAACTTAAATGAGTTGAAAAATAAACTCATAACTTTCCTTTATTTAGCTTGCTGTGAAATAGATTTGTTTTCCAAAAAAATTTAGTGGAAAATAATCTCTAAAAATAAACCATACTTTTTTTTTGTTGATCAAAGATAGTTTTCATTTGACTCATTTTTTCTGATGCTACTAAACATTGGAAAACACAAAAAACTATTTTCACACAACGTTTTCCGTCAAAACAAATAAAACGTTGGCACAAAAATTTAAAAACTTAAGTGGACACATGACACAAAATTAGTGCACAATTGAAATCTAATTGGACACCGATCGGTAGTCAAGAGGAAGGAAACCACCCCCATCAACTTCATCCACATTGGAAGGGTGTGTTGCTATTTTTTATTAAAAAAGAACACTATTTATTTCTTTTTCTTGGCGACGTGTGATGATGTGTGTGTCAATGAGACTCTTTTCTTATTTTATTTTATTGAGTCCCCACCAACTATTGGTTTATTCTAAGTGCAATTGGTCACCTAATATCTAATTCATTTTAATTACCTAATTAACTAAAAATCAATCCTAGGGCTCCTAAGCTAATTAAGGTAACCAAAGATCTCAAATCAAAGATTCTTGGACTCTGAAATTTGGTTACATGTGATGAAGGTGTTAGGTACCCCACACTGCCAATTCAAATGATTGTACCTTATTTTAATTTAATTACAACAATCACTTTTTAAAATGTAACTTAAATACTTGACTTTTTTTTAAAGAGTTTTTGTACAAACAATAAATATTCATAACATGTGAATAAAATATTACATACATATAGCATGCGATATTATTTGCAAAGAGTATGTACAAACAAACATTTGAAAATATTTATAAGTGTAGGGTCCTATTTTGTAGCCCAAACCCAAAGTGTATAGGATCTCGGCCCAGTGAGCCCAATACAATAAATTTGTAAAGAGTGGGTCAAAGAACTAGGCCCTAATGAGTTTAACAACGGCTAGTATTGAATCAAATGACAATCAGGCACAGATAAGAGGTAATGATGCCAATGGACCTTCAGTCCGAGGAGGTAAACCCTTAAATACAGTGATCACAGTTGGACACAGAGACAGTTTATATTGCTACAGTCTTCTTTCTCCTTCCTTTTCTTCTTTTTCCTCCCCCCTTTCTCATGAAGGGTCTCTCCCCTTATATAGCTCCCTTTGGGTCATCTTGATCCCACACTTGTCGATCATCTAAACCCCTACCTGAGTACTTGTCCTATCAGACACCCCCCTTGGCTTTCTGTGAGTTGTGGTATCCAAGGCAGCACTGTTCAGAGGTCTTCTCCACATAAATGTGGACAGAAAAGTAGCTGCAACGCATTTAATACGGTGGTAGCAGCTTTTCTTAGACATTTCTGAGTTCCCATCACCCTTGTACGCTTATGATGCGTGTCCTTATTACCGGAGTTTCTTGGGGGATTTCCTGGATTGCTGGGACAAATGTTTGAGTTGTATTTATCGTATCCGAGAGTTTATCCCTCCTCGGACCGATTTCCCATAGGTACCTTGCCCGTCAAATCCTAAGCCTGAACCATTCATTACCATTTGCCCTTCCTCAGACTGATCATGCTCTTGGACAGGGCCCTAAGGCCCAACGTAGTATTTGGGCCCTTGACCCTACAATAGCCCCTCAAAACTCCAGTTTTTCCCTCTTATCCGAGGAGAAAAGGTGGGGTTTTGACTCTTAAGAGGTAAGACCAGTTCTTTCTCTGCTTGACACGTGTGAAATTATTGCTTTGCGCGCCCCATGATTGCTACTAACACTTCGTAGCCCACGAGGCACCATTAAATGTTTCGGGCAGCGTTATGTTCCCAGCATCCAACGGTGAGGCGCCAATCCAATGGCTGATGTTTTTTTCCCAGAATTTTGAGCGGTCACTTCCTCCCTCTATATAAAGCCTTGAGGAAAACTGCTCCTTTCTTTCCTCCACGAAACTTCAAGCGCTCCAAAGAATTTCAAGCATTACAACTTCCAGATCTTTCTCAATCACTAAATTTCCTTAACTCCATCCCTTAAAAATTTCCAAAGGGTCTTTTAAAGGTTCAGAACTTAGCGTGCCTGCTTTCGTAAGTGTTGATTTTTATTTTATTTTTTTTTAACTTTTCTTTTTCTCCTCGGCCAACGTTCTCAGCCTCCTTCCTTTTTAGAAATCTTTTCCTGCGTCGTTTGTGTTTGTTGGGATGGGTAGGTTCAAACACTTAGTAGACTCTCCGGCCGGCATGGAGGGTTTTAGAGCCAAATATCATATCCCACAAGGGGTAGACCTCCAGTATTGTGCCCCAGATCAAGTGCTTTCAATTAGAGGGGAGGGTAAAGTTGTCATTCCAATGATCGCCTTTATAGAGAGAGGAATGACGCTTCCCATGAGTAGGATCACTACAGACTACCTGCGCAACCACAGGCTGTGCCCCCATCAGTGCGCTCCCAACCTATTTAAGGTTCTAGGGAGTGTAGATGCTTTGAACGATCAGATGAACCTAGGGCTCACATGGCATGACGTCGTCCATTTGTACAAGTGACATTCTCTTGCTAGCGCGAGATATTACCTCAAGTCCCGATCTGATGTTGTTAGATTGATATCCTGCCTTCCTAAGTCCAACAAAGGCTTGAAGGACGACTACATGGTCACCTCCAAGACGTGGAACAACAGTCTTCACTGCCCAGTTAGGGCGGGAACACTAGGTGGGGAACCCTAGGATTAGGTCCTTTAGTTTTTCCAAATTTTCTCCTGTTCATTCTGAGCCTTTCATCTCCTCGGACAATATTTGTCATTGATCTGACCATAACCTCCTTTTCGGATGTTTTGCAGATAAAAGTCACGTAGCTCCAAAACTCAGTCTCGTCAACGTTCCGGGACTCAATTACTTGCTGAGATCGGAGATATTCGTAAGTAAGGACGGACAACTACGGGCTGCCCACCTGATCTTAGATTACAAGCCCATATCGCGTATATTTCAGGACGCGGGTCAGGCGATTAGAGCAGGTAGCCCTAAGCTCGCCCGAATAGACGTCTCTAAACCTGGCTTCCTAGCTCGGAGAGACCTTCCCCCCGTTGAGCTGCCACCCCAACGTGTTACTCAGCAAGTGGCTGCTCTGAGAGAGGAGTCAGCCTCATCTCGCCATTCCCTAGACGCCGAGATCGATCAATTCCGCCTCGAAGAAGAGGAAGGGGTAGCAGAAAGGCCAGTAGAGGTCTCGGATTCTGAGTCTGAAAGACTTTCCATAGTCCATCACCCTCGGTTAATAGTCGCTTGGCCAGAGACTAGTTCCAATGAGGGAGAGGGTATGGATCTAAAACAAAGGATCGGTTTAAAGGGCCTAATGGCCAATAGGAACAAAGGACAAGGCTCGAAAGACGCCCCTAAGGCTCAGGCTACCTCCAACCTTCCTCCTCTTCCCCCTTTGCTCCCAGCAAACCTTGGACCGAAGGCCAATCCAGATTTGAAAAAGAAGAGGCCAATAGAGGACTTTGAGGAAGGTGAAGTGGCACCCCAAAAGGGCGCCAAGCAGCAGAAGAAGTCCAAGGACCCCAAGGATAAGAGGGCCAAATTGGTGGAGAGCAGGGATGAAGTTGAAATACGCCGAGCGTAGCGTACATGGGCCCCTCAGCTGGAGATGGAGGGTGTTCCAATTCCCTAGGATACCTCGATTTGGGAGTCTCAGAGGGGACATGCCACCTTCCTCGCGGAGGCTATGGAGCAACCTCTCCTTCTTCCCCGAGACATGGAGGGTCTCAGGCGCACCAGGCAACCGGACCTCTTCATGTCGTTGAAGAAGGACCTTGCAATGGTAAGCCAACCAATACTTTTCCTCGCCAAACGCTGAGCTATAAGTTTTTTAGCATATGTGTTTATTTCTGTAAACCCTTTGCTGCTTTTATGCAGGTTACCCAACAAATTTATGTGGCCGAAGAGTAGGTCAGGAACGCCCGCGATGAGGTCACTGCTGAAACCCACGCCCGTCATGAAGCCGAGAAGGCTCTTGGGGCCTTAAATCAAGAGCATGCGGGGTTGTCTGAGAAACTCAAGGAGGCTATCCAGGCTCGCTATAGCGCCGAGGTGGGTTTGAAGACCACGGAGAGGCAGGCTGAGGACATGCGCCAAAAACTGCATATAACAGAAATAAATCTGGCCATCGAAAAGCAATCCGTTTTGGATCTGAAGGCAAAGCTGCGAAAAGCCAGGGATGCCGCTCGGGTGGCCAGGGAAGCAGCTGAGGCCGCGGTGAAAGCGTCTTATGAGCGCGGGGTACTTGATACGGAGGCCAGGTTGTCCGAGGAGGTGGCCGTACTGTGCAGGGACTACTACACTGAGTCTTGGGGAGTGGTAATGGACCGGGCGGGAGTCCCTGTAGACTCCGAGCTGAGGAATGCCGAAAGTATCTTCTTCTTGAAGGATATTTGAGAAGTTTCAGACGCGGTCCCCGCCCCCCCCGGGCAACCTCCTACCACTCAAGTTCTTCCTCCTGAAGGGAGTGAGGAGACTCAGCCTCTGACGACGGCCAAGCCCTCCGAGGATGCCCTCACGATCAGGGATGTGGTCTCCCAGGCTAAGGAAGCGGAGCTTGTGTCTCAGGCCGAGGATTCCCAACTTGAGAAAGCCGATCCTAAGAAGGACTCTCCCTAGTCGAAGGCATAGGCATTAGATTTTCTTTGGCGGCTTTCTATATATATATTTTTGTAAGGGCGTTCTGCCGTTATTTGTAATGCGCTTTCTTTTGATCAATGAAAAGAGAGAAACTTTTCTTCTCATTCTGTGTTTCTATTTTATAGACTTGAATCGTTATAACTTTTGCAATCATACTTAGTGACACCAACCTGCCGTTAGCTTAAATGATCTGGCCAAATGCCAGTAGGGAAAAGATAAGTAGAAACGAGGGCTTAGACAGAGGATAAACATTTTACACTAGAGGCAGCACATACATCAAGTCATCAAGTATTCTAATAAGGTATTCACTTTAGTTATTAGATGAGACTTTCACAATATTGAATTCACGACATCTATAGATCAACTTTGTCATTCTTGCAGTAAAGAGTCACATTGCGATGAGTCATGCTACTTGAAGACAGCTTAGCCAAACCTTTGAAGATGAAAAAGACATCTAAGTTACAATATGATCTGTATGTGTTATCCTTCCAATTCATTAAACCCAGACATGGCAAAATCAGTGCATCAGTAGCTACACATATGGTAGAAACTTAAAGTTCATACCTTTTAGGACCCAAGGGAAGAATAACAGCATGCAATATCACATTGCTCAAACTTTAAGCCGTTTTTACTTAGTATATTGATAAAATGGCATGCTTTAAACATTGGAAACATTTCTGTATATAATCCTGTTCCAGTGGCAGTAAGTCATAAGGGCCTATGCTAGAGAAAGAGCCATACTTATTTCCTTGGGGTGCTTAATTACTATTATGTAAACACAATAGCTGATCAATCCGAACTATTAGAATCATAACCCATAACATATAGATAGGCACCTTTTTCTAGGACCTGAGATGCATAAAACATGAACTAACTACTACAAAAACATAAGGTTGATGATCTCTCCCCCAATATTTGGTCCAAACCTTCCAAAGAGCACTTATTTCGACTCTTCTTTTTCGGTTCTATATGGTAATTTGATTTTAGCTTGCGTGGTAAGATCGCTTGAATTAATCTATTAGCCGCAAAAATAAATAATATATCATCAATCATGTTAATCTCTTACTTCCCAGATACCAGTAAGGGTTTTTTTCCCCTAAGATAGAATTTGATAAAAAAAATAATAATAACAATTGAGTTAATTAGAACCCATAGTTCCATATTTTACCCAATTTCGCTTCTCTAATTTTTTATTATAAGACTCTCCTGAAGTGAGATGAACCGTCCATCTATATCACATATTCTATGAAAATAAAAAATAATGGTATAAAGAATAGGCCTGCTAAAAGAGGAAGGGAGCAAAGGAGCAAACTTGAAAAATACAGTCAATGTTCATCTTCTATATATTGTAGATATGTATGGGACCTTTTCAACTTGACACTCCTAGAGAATGCCCTATGAAACCTTTTGTTTCTAGACACCCACCTAGGGTGGTAGAAGGACAAAGCTTTTGTATTAGTATTTTATTATGATAAATGATTCCCATCTTTCTACCAAAATAAATAAATAAATAAAGACTATGTTTTGTTTGCTTGCTTAGCACAATTAGCTTCCCATGGTTTGTAAATAAAGTCAATGTTTTGAGTTTGACGACTTAAATCTAAATTGATTTCACCATGGCTGATTTATTGTCATTTTTGCAACAGTAAATTGAGGGAATCTACTCCTTTATGTTTGTCTATACATATGTATATTAAAAAAAAAAAATTTGCTTACCTATAAAAAGTAAAATAAAGGTACAGACGTATAGCCGTATGTGTGGTTGTCAATTTTTGCTGCGTCTATAAGCAAATGTACCCATAGAGATGTGATCATCAATGTAGTAGTAATAATAGTAAAAAAGTATTAAAAAAAAAAAAAGTAAAATTTTTAGTAATAATGAATAGAAAACTTTTCATCATGCTGACTTGAAACACAAGTCTCGGAGATGGGACTTAATTAATTAAAAGTCTCGGATATGGGTCCTAAATAGTTAAGGTATAAATTAAGCAATGACAAATTCAAGAAGCATTAATGGGTTTGATGTGTACCTTGTGAAAATTGATATTGTCGTCAAAAGGTATGAAGTAAGCCAACTTGGTAGACCTGAGCCAAGTGATTGTGTTTCTACACACGGGGAAGAGAATTAAAGCCATGTTGAACTTAAGGGTCTCGGCTGCACCTTTAGCCGTAGGGAGACAATAATGCATGACGTGGAAGGCACTTCTATTTTTGTACTGAATGAATTTCCATGTAAACAGCCCAATCATGATGCAAATCCACAATGCCAAAACCCAAAGTCTCCTCCAATTCTCTTGCAAATAATATACGAATTTTGTGCTCCACCGTCTTATTGGGCTTTTCTTTCTCAGCCCTTGTAAATTCTGGCTCAATGCCTGACTTGTGTAGCTCAATGCTTGACTGTAGTTTAGGTATGTGTCCTTTTGTAACAATAGTGTCTCCAATTGCCATAGCTGCACGTCATCATCAACCACAATGTAACAAACTTACAAAAGTCATCAAGGGTTGAACCATGTGGGGAGCACAATGACCTTGGACACGTCAGCTATTTAATTTACACTATCATTGATCGAGAATAGTTGCTAGTATACAAAGTATACGACACACTTGGAAACGTATATGATGTGGGATTGTTATGTGGAAGTACTGTAATCCCACATGGAAACGCTATGCCACATAATAAAAAATTTGGGGTTCCAAAACTACAAAGGTCACTATAATTAAAAATCTATAATACCTTGTTTTATTAATATGGTACCCACCTTTACTCATATAATTGTGCTTAACTAACTATTACAATTAACGACTTGTCACATGCTCTAATTTTTCTTCTAAAAAACAAAAAGAGATGGCGTTTTAAAATTGGAATGGTCACCAAAGTTAGATTTCTATTTTTGTAATTAGTAGTCAGTGACCGAACTTGATTTTGAAATGAAGAAAAAGTCCAAAAGAAGAGTGACAAGTATAAAAGCTTAATTGGCGTGTTTTATGAAAAAGCAACGTGGTCACTAGTCACCGACAATTGATAATGTAAATTAGTGGTGATGGCGGGGGCAATAATTCAATTATTTACCGTAATTATCATTGACAGATAGATGATAGATAGATCACTAGTTTTTTTTTTTTTTTTTTTTCCTCCTTTTTAGCTGAAAAGATTGATCAGAAGTTAAAAAGTTTTATATATCGATGTCGCATAAATAATAACCTTGGACTATATGTGCCTTCAAATTAACACTACTTATGTGTTTAGCTTTTATCAAATGGACCAATCGAGCCAACAGACACCCATCTCAATCATCTTAATTAATATTTTAACTACATATTTTTATATTGTAAAAGATAATAGAAGGGCAAGTTAATTGCCCAGTGATGTAATGATAAACAAAGACGAAAAAAAAAATTGCAACAAACTTTTTCTATTTCAAAATGTTCCCCGAATAAGATAAATTTATTCCATTACCAATGTAATCCAGTCGTTTTCATATAGTACTATTTGTTCACGTTTGATTTTTTTTTTTTTTTTTTTTCCTCGGTGCATGGTTGAACAACATGGTAATTTAATTATTGAAAATACTGGTGATTTGTCGCCTAACAATTGACTGGGAAAAAAAAAAGTCAAACTCAAATACTAGACTCTATATTTTCTAAAGACTTAAAATTCTTGGTCAATTTTAGCCTGATATGATATATAAATCCAAAAAATTAACGTGACAATGAAACTTTAACAGTTACAACAAGAGAAATATGGGGTTCACTTTATTTAGTTGTGTAATAGATTGTAGATAATATAAAGTAATTACCCACCTCAATGTAGCCAAGTCTTTCAGGATCCAACTCTTCCATGATAAGAGCTGCATATTCCTCCGCTTGTTCCTTCAATCTTGATAACTTGTTCGCAGAGGCACTTAGCATGATAATCTACGCATTTAAAAAAATAAAAATAAAAAACAAATTGAAATTTGAAATTTGAAATTTGAAAATAAAAACATCATCAAAAAATAAAACATAATTTCTATCCAAAAATAAATAAGTAAATGACAAAAAAGCCCCCACCAACTACAATGAAAATGACTCTAATTACTTGAGAGAGTGACTTGTAAACAATTTACTAATTAGAGAATTCGAGACGCCATCTGTACCCAACTCCTCAAGCACTCTCGTAGACAAAAAAAATAAAAAATAAAAATAGTTCACTAACTCTTGAAAAAGCCATCTAAATATAGATAGGATGCTTTTAGAAGATGCGAAACGTCATGAACCACCAAATAGAAATAAGAAAAGAAAACCCATTAATTAATTAATTAATTTCTAATTTATTGAGAGGGGGAGTTGTTAGTTTTTGAAAATTTCATGGATATAAGGTCACCGAATCTTGCCTAACGTTGATTTTAATAACCAAAATGATCACACCCTGTACCTGCACAAATCATACCTAATAAGCAAAGAAGAAGAAGCTTAAGCAAGACTATAAGAGCCACTTTTGTTTCTAATATTACTTAAAGGCAGCGTACCAGCCTTTTTTTTAATTCTTTTTTAAATTTCTTGAATCTGAACGTGGTTGACTGATTCATGCATTCAAGAAAAAAAAATCAAATTAAAAATTAAGGAGTTCATGCAAACCATTTTTAAAATATATATATATATACTTTAATTATGTAATTTGGTAAAGGAAAATTATAGTTTAATAACTGGTTAGGTAGAGAAAGAGAGAGATAAGAGAAACTTATATACATACCTCTTTTACTTCTTCTTCACCGATTCTACCATCTTCATTCTTGTCAACCCTGAATGGTTAATTAAAACGAGAATCATGTTTAAAAATTATTAAAAAAGTATAATAACTTCTCTTTATTGTAATTTTGACAAGTGTGAATTGACTGTTTTGTCCTTCTCAATTCACGTACTGTGTCTGTGTGTTGTTTATTATTAACGAATGATAAGACGAAAAAAAAAAAACTCTGGCATGGCCAAAGTTGAGGAGAGAAAGTGCGATCTTTAATAATGGAGTACGAAAAGTTTAAAACTAATTAATGATTAATTAAAAGCAAAACCTTGAAACTAATCATTTTAATTAATGCGTACATATCGAAGAAGATCTGGAGTCTTGAATCGAAGCTTAGATCTGTGATTTGCGACCAAAACTCGTACAGTTCGTCTCTGCTAATTTTGTCGACTTTTAATCTTCTTCTTCGTCCCAAAGCATCGAATAGCTCCAAAGCAAACTCCTTCGAATCTCTCATTCCTTTTCAAAAAATAAATAAATAAATAACAGAAAAATGTAAAGATAAAAAAAGTTGTTGCAAAAAAGGTTACGGAGTGAGTTTATTGAGTTTTTGGTTGAACACCTATGCATTGTGCGAAATCGGCGCGGTAGAGAAAGCCGTCTTTGGCGAGATCGTTGAAATTGGTTTGGACTTGGTTCCAACCGTCAACGCCATTGGTATTGGTCTTGGTGCTGATGAATCTGAGTCCACGAAGTGCTTTGTGAGCGCCTGATCGAGTGCGATCGAGTTGAGCTCGTTCTCTCCTAAGTGCCCGAGCTGCCATAGCCGATGCGAAACCGCTTTCACCTCCGCCTCCAGGACCTCCGCTAGCCGCCACCGCAGCCGCCACCGCCGTAACGTCCGAAGCGGCGAGCGGAGTTTTCGACGTGCCGTGTCCATGGCTCCAAGAGAACCTTTTCAACTCCGCCTTCAGCTCTTGCGAAAACAGCTTCAACTCCTGCGAGAATTGCCGCAACTTACTCGACGAGGACGAGCTCCTCCTGATCGAATTAGACCTCGACGCCGGCGCCGACGCTGAAACCGCCGGAGCTTGATCCCGACCGCCTGAACCAGAAACTCCGCCTTCTATATTGATCACCGTCGTCGGCGTCGCAGGCTCCACACTCCGAAGCACAATAGTGTTGTCATCTTGAAGATCAAGCGTCACTTCAACGAACTCCTCAACGGAATTGTAACCGCTTCCCGGCGAAGTTCCGGCACTACTCACCGCCGTTTTGTTCGGAACAGTGTCCGAGGCCCAACGCCTCTCGTGCTTCGGATTCAGCTTCATTGATTCCAAAATGCACTCTCTCTTTCTCTCTCACTCTAAAAAATAAAAACCATAAAACCTATATATATACTTTAATAATAATAATAGAGTATGTATTGGTGACTCGGTGTATGAGTTAGAGAGAGAATGAGTCAGAGAATTTGAGAGAAAGAGGTTGGAGTGAGTGAATGAATGAAGTGAGAGATAAAGTTAAATTTTTTAAAAGCAGTGAATGAATGGAGAGTCGATGAACGCGTTGGGAGACTATGGGAAAAGACATGTAACGCGTTACGCAGTAATGTAAAAGAAAGAAAAAAAAAATCAGAGAAATGAGAGAGAGAGAGAGAGAAAAAAAGAGAGTGAGATAGCAAGAAAAAAGACAAAGGTTTATATCATACGATAGGGGACCTCAAATACATATATGTATATGCTATATATACACACTATGATTTATGAAATGGTGACCACTAGAAGGAAAGAAAAGAGCTTTCTCTATCTCTTGCTTGACTGTCTTTTTGTGTTATTTTTATTTTTGTGTTTTGGTGCTTTATGTTGCGTGGCAAAACGCGGTTGGAGTGGGTTTTAAAGAACAAGTGGTGGATGGTATGTAAAGAGCTAGGCTAGGGAGAGGAAGAGAGAGATGGGGAAATAAATAATGATAATGATCAAGGGAAGGGAGGGTGGGGATCAGTGAAGGAAAGGGATATATGTGTATCACATCTGTGTTTTGGGGGCTGAGGTGGAGTGTAGTTGTGGGACCCTGCTGGCTTTCGGGGTATCCCGAGTCGGTGGTAGGATCGCCCGAGTCAACTCCTTTAACAGAGTTCATTTAGTCTTCGAATTTATTACAATGGTCACCAACTAGGATGCTTTCTTCTTTTAAATGAAGGTCATCAACTAGGGAGTATTAAATTCTTTGCCAAATTGTAAAAAGATTAAATATAAATAACCACCACACAATGTGGCTTGATGGTAAGAATTTTTGTTTCACACAGAAGCAGCTTGGTGGTTTAAGCTGCATCAATAAATTTATTGTACCTACAACAATAACTTCATTAAAGCTCAGTGGTACACAAAATATTACATTATTCTCTTTTTATTCAGCAAGAAAAAAGAAATAACCAAAACAAGTATAAATAAATAAAACTTTGAGGAAGAGACTTTTGTTAAACCTTAAAGCCTTGTACCTCAAAGGTTGGCACTTCCTAATGTTTTCGTTACGAAAACATATAGAGTTCAATTCCTTTCATCCCATGTATTGAATTAAAAATAACAAAATTAAAAAAAATAAATGAAAAAATGAAAGAAAGAAAGAAGAGAACTACACAAAAACTCTTACAATTATTATTATTATTTTTTTTTTTTTTTTGTAACCATCATGTGAGAGGGATATTTCATTCACCGATTGTATAAAATACAACTTTTTTACCTGAGAATCTTAAGTGTTTCATCAATAGTCAAGATCCATGTTACTTTCTTTCTTTCTTTCTTTTTTCTTTTTTTTTTTGAGAATCAAGATCCATGTTACTTGATTGGCACTTTTGTTGTTTTCATCGGAAACGTCTTGAATTCAACTCTTCCAAATTATAACTATTAAATTATAGGGGAAAAAAAACTTTAAAGTTCATTGAAACTAATACAACTACTTTAACCTTTTAAGTTAAATGTTAGTGAGATTATACATTTTCAAAGTTCCAATATGGAATGTCAATGATAACATTTATTTCAACATTTATTATTTTCCAACTTCTAAATTAAATATGAGTGAGATTATGTTAGGACATATGTGAATCATGTTAGAAACATATATCAATATAGAATTGGCTAATCCTTTAACAAAACGCACTTTACTTGTAATTTGGTAGATCTAAAATGTGTTTAATACTTTAAGAAACGGGGTTTTAAGTTCAAATGTTAAAGCCATACAAGTTTGTTCAAGAATCAAGTGAAGAAGTGCTGGATTTTAAAACTTGACAGCTAATATCTATCGAGGTTTAAAAGGTTGTTTAAGCCCGATACTCGACAGCTGCTCTATCAAGGTTTAAGAAAATCAAATTTTCAGTTCTGATTTTCATCCAATCCGTGTATAGATGTTTGGGCTTTCTTTTCTCACAACCCTAAACATATATAAGGATTGTTTTAAGGGCCGTCACAGCTGATGCACCTCAATGCAAAAGTTTTTCACAAGCATATTGTGAACCGGAGACATATGCTCTAGTTCGTCTCTTTCTTCAAGAAGCTGCTATGTTTGTACACCATAGGGTTTTGTAATCAAGGAGGTTCATGATCTTCATCATGTGATGAACTAAAGAACTTTGCGGCCAACATCTTTCTCAAGTTGGTGTGTAAGTCGCGTACTGGGATCCGCGTATCGAATTGATTAGTCACATACTGAGAGTCGTGCATTGAAAGGAGAGACTGTCACTACAGAACAAGTCCAACTGGGTATTGAGGTAAAGATTCAACTGTAGGTTGGTATAAGGTACTGAAATTCTTTTACTTGTAACCGCTTGTTCTAATAATAGTGAATTCTCGGGAGTGGTAACCTTAAAATCACCCGGTGGAATTTTTGCAATATAGGTTTTCCCCATTCATAAACAAATCACCGTGTCAATTTATTTTCCGCTGCATTTTAACTTAGTTGGTGATTTGTTTGTGCTACCACGCTTATTGCATGCTAATTGAATTAATTAATTAACTTGGCTAATTAATTGGTTAATTCATCACAAGGGGTCAATACATTCTTGGCCTATCAGATTATATATTTCAAAGTTCCAATATCGAATATTCCATTATGAAATTTATTTTAACATTAATTGTCATCTATAACTTTTAAATTAAAATGAGTGAGATTATATATTTTCAAAAAAAATTATTAAGTGCTCCGGGAGCACAATAAATTGTGCTTCCCCCTCTAGCAAAAATCGTTCTACTATTATATGAGAGGGGAAAGCACAGTTTATTGTGCTCCCGGAGCACTAAATAATTGCTCATTTTCAAAGTTCTAATATGGAATATTTTATTATGACATTAATTTTAACATTAATTCATTTATAATTTTCATAAATTTATATTTTTTTTAAAATCAGAAATTTTGAACTTTGGATTTTTAGCTCTAATATCTTGCTTTAAATATTTAGAGAATTGTGTAATCTCAAATATATATTTTATTAGTATTATGTTCATGATTGCACAACTTAATAAAGAACCAAATATAAAATAAATAAATATTCTAATAATATAATTAAATTTAAATAATAAAATAGATAATAAAAATAAAAGAAAAAGTTACATGACATGCAAATCATATAAGTTAAATTTTTTATTAAAAATAAAATATTATAAGAGATTGTAAAACATTAAAAATAAATTAAGAAAATTTATTTAAATATCTTGAAATTTGTAATACTTGAGTTTTAGATGGAATAGTATTTTAAAATTTTTAGAACTTGGGTTAAAATTTTTAGAACTTGGGTAATAGAATTTCACTTATAGAAAATTGTGTTAATAATTCTAATGTACATATAGTAAGTTGAATGGTGAAATTATAATTCAAGCATGACGTGTAGGACCAATGCGAGGCTCCCATGTCACTTAAATTTTCCTAATTCTCATTATTTTTGGGTTCAAAAATATATGCAGAAATCACCAACTCACTCACGTATTCATTTCACATTGTGCCCGATCCGTCATCCACCTAACTTAGTCACTTTAAATTTATATTTGAGGAATCTTCACAAGCTTATTTGCCAAACTAGAAGTATGACCAAGCCTCTACCTTTAGTTTGAAGGATAATGTTAAAGTTATGAGTTTATGGCTTAGTATGTGTAATTAATAGCTCCAGAGGCTCAATATATTATAAAGCCCAACAAGGGCTAACCCTAGTCTCTATACATATACTCTACTTAAGGTTCTTTGTAAGACACTTGGTCATATAATAAATATGTATCCATTATGGATTCCTCTATGAACATAAAGCCATAAATTCAAACCACATAATTTGTGTGTCCTCTCTCTCTCTCTCTTTTGCTTCAACCCATTTTCTACAATCTTTACATTAATTTTATATTTTATCTCCTTTATATTCAAAAGATAAATTTTGGATTTTAGTAAATAAAATGCTAGAAATCTTGTTAAATAATTTTATTATAAATTATCCTAATGGAAGATGGTGTAAACACAAACACAAAATTCTCATATTGAAAATCAAACAATTGGAAAATGTTTCACAAATATAAATTTGTATTTATAGAATGAGTGAGTACAATTCTTTATTTTGATTCTTTTAGAAAAGATTAATCATTTTATTCTATCTTCTCGAAGTCTTAACTCGAACAAGAAATCTTATTCACTTTGGTTGGAAGACAAAACGAAAAATCTTCACAACCAATCTATAGCTATAGTCTGAATTTGTTATTCTTCAAGTTTTTTGAGTGTTCTTCATACTCTCTAGAGATTTTTTGAATTTGAAGGCTTTTGATGGAATTTCTTCGAGACTTTAGAGACTTGATCCATTGAGTTTTTTTTTTTTTTTTTAATTTGCGAATATGATATCATCTGGGATGACACATGTCAACACTTGATTTTTTTTAATTTAACGACACGTAAATTTGAAATTTGTCAATAAATTTTGACATGGTATTTTGTAATTGGCTTAATTAATTTTGTTGCCTCTTACAAATAGATAAAAAAGAATTTGTATACATAAGTGATTTTTTTTTTTTGGGGGGGGGGGGGGGGGGGAGAGAGAGAGAGAGAGAGATGTATACATAAGTGCATAAATATGAGAAAACTGATGTATAAAAAATAAGGGATGATTTGCACTCTGAAGAGAACTTGGAAATCATAATGAGAAACCTACCTATTTGAAAACATAAAAGAATAAGAAAATCTCGAGTCTTCAACATAAGGTGACAATGGGACGTGCGTTTGGGTAGAAAGAAAGAAACGTACCATAGAAAATGTTAGGCGAAGAGTGTCTGTTCCGCGTGCACTACAGCCTACGAGCTACGACCACAAATTTTCATTATTAATATATGCATAACGAGCTCGGATTGGCCATCACTACCATTATCTATTTTTTACGAATTAGTAGTGCACCAGTAGTAGCATCATTAACATCATTTTTATTTTTTTTTACAAGCAATAGTTCTGTTAATTAAAACATGCTTTGCTTTCTTGAGTTATAATTAAATTAAGTTATTACTATTAGGGAAAAAATTCTTTGACGGAAAATATACTCAAACTCGCTTTAACATTATTGACAAAGAAATCAAGAACGCGATTAAATCATGCCTGCGTTGTTATGAAGTGATTTACCTTATCTTGATCTAGCCGACTTTTTTAATGGAGCAGAAAAATCAAACTCGCTTTAAGATAGCTACAAAGAAAGCAAGTACAAGTTACCTAATTGTTTTTCTTTTCCTTTTATTAATGAAAAAAAAATCTGAAATTTTGGTCTAAGTAGAGCCATATTCTCTCTGCTTTATTAGGTTTTCTTTTTCTTTTTCTTTTTTTTAGGAAGGTTTTCTTTTTCTATTTGTGTCAGTGTCATCGTGAGAGAAATAGAAATCAAAGTTGATCATATAATATGATTAAACGAAATAATTTTACATATATATTGAGAAAAGAATAAACGGTTGTCCATATTTCCTCTAGAAAAGCATCTAGTTTCGAATCTTTCAATCTCCAAACTTTTTAAAATATATTATTACAATAATAAATAAAGAAATAGTAAATGATAGAGGAATAAGCAGAACAAAGTGGCAAATTTACACAAACCATGGGCCAACCTATATATTAGTTTGCCAACCTCATGAAATTTTTTATGGTTAGAAAGCCATGTTGACAAAAAGCAGCATATCTCTCCAACGTAAAGTCTTTGTCTTGGCTCGATATGGCAACTAGGCTGAGTTTTTCCATCCTTTGGTTGATCGTTCATACTAGAACTTAACATTGAGAAATAGACTTTGCAGCAAATGTAGACCATGTAGCACAATCATACCTCACCTCCCATAAACCTACTTACTCTAGTCAAATGGAATTATGGAAAGCTTTCTTAATATGGCATATGTTACATGCTTACAGGCTTCAGCTCATTAGTAAGCTTAGCACCATAATTCTTACTAAAGTTTATAATAATAATAATAATAAAAAAAAAGATATTAAGTAAATATTAATTATTTACTTACCTCAAAGATTAAAAAAAAAAAAAAAAAAAAAAGGATATTAATGAAATAGTAATTGATCACATTTCATTCTCGTCATTGTCGATAGTAATGGGATGGAACATAGTCGAACCAATGGTGCTCCATTTTCACCTTGTCAGTTGTCACCTCTTCGGGACGGGGAAATCCTGCATGGGTGATATTGAGAAAAATTGGAATCAAGGTCGGGATGGTTGGATATAATTTGACATCTTTAATAAGATGGCTTCCACATTAATAAAGTAATATAGATGACATAGAAATGGGAGGAGTAGTCGTAAGAGTATTAGTGAGAAAAAAAAAAGTAATTAAAAATGATAATAGGATAATATAAAACAAAACCCATCCACATCCCATCACCTATTTAGAAGGAAAACAATCGCAATTGTATAAAAATTTCATATCAATAATAAGGTCATTTTTAAACCCTTTGTATACATTTTTTGTCATCACCTCTCATCGACTGTATTACTTTTGATTTTAGTTAAAAATCAATAATACTATTAATTATTGAGAGGTTTGTAACAAAAAGTACTCGTAAAAGATCATATTATCCATATTACATAATTACGTGAAGATTAATAGGCCATCCCATTACTTCGTATACGATGTGGATCACTTGGGAACATAGTACTATCACCTTCCACTTGTAAGGATGTCATTGAGTGTTAATTTCACCCAAGTATGTGGTTCGAGAGACCTAACATGACTTGGGATCTGTTTAATCACTTGTGCATTCTGAGCGACAGGAGGTAAGATGTTGCTATACAACAAAAGAACTCATTAAGAGGTAATGATGCCAATGGACCTTCAGTCCGAGGAGGTAAACCCTTAGATACAGTGATCACAGTTAGACACAGAGACAGTTTATATTGCTACAGTCTTCTTTCTCCTTCATTTTCTTCTTTTTTTCTCCCCCTTTTTCTCATGAAGGGTCTCTCCCCTTATATAGCTTCCTTTGGGTCATCTTGATCCCACACTTGTCAATCATCTGAACCCCTGCTTGAGTACCTGTCTTATCAGACACTCCCCTTGGCTTTCTGTGAGTTGTGGTAGCCAAGGCAGTACTGTTCAAAGGTCCTCTCCACATAAATGCAGCCAGAAAAGTAGCTGCAACGCATTTAATGCGGTGGTAGCAGCTTTTCTTAGACATTTCTAAGTTCCCATCACCCTTGTACGCTTATGATGCGTGTCCTTATTACCGGAGTTTCCTAGATTGCTGGGACACATGTTTGAGTTGTATTTATCGTATCCGAGAGTTTATCCCTCCTCGGACTGATTTCCCATAGGTACATTGCCCGTCAAATCTTAAGCCTGAACCATTCATTACCATTTGCCCCTCCTCGGACTGACCATGCTCTCGGACAGGGCCCTAAGGCCCAACGTAGTATTTGGGCCCTTGACCCTACAATAAGTAACATGAAAAAAAATACGTTGCGTGAAATAATATACATAGCTAGCATGTGAGTATTTAATAAATATTTACCATATGAATATTACTCTACAACATAATAAAGGAGATATGAAAAAAAAAAATTTGCCTCCGCCCGAGCTTTCTTTGCCTCGTCCATGGCCTTTTCCATAGTGTCCTTGGCTTTCTTTGCACCTTCTAATTTTTTCTTCAAGGACTCAATCTGCCTTTTGGCTGCAGCCAATTGGTCCTCAGCCTTGTGAAGAAGTAGCCTTTGGTCTTCGGCTTGCTTCTGAACGCCCTCTAAAGTCGAATCCACACTCCTCCTCGCCTTCTCCTCGTCCTTCAGCTTATTTCGCAAGTTCTGGGTAGATTGGTCGGCAATGTTAAAGGCTTCTACAGCCGCAGCACGCCTATTCCTCTCATCTTCCAATTGTCTACTGCAGCTATTGGCCATCTCTTCTGCCCTAAACGTGGCCTGAACAGCCTAAAAAGAGAACAAATGCAAGGTAAACAGTGAACAGAGGCTAAAAAAAAGGGGGGGGGGGGCTAACTAACTAAACTAAGTAAGTTGGGAACCTTACCATGTCCAAGTACCTCTTGAGGCTGAGGAAGACCTCCTGCCTCCTAAAGGATCGCAGCTCGGCCATGTCCAAGGGTAGTAACGGGGTCCTCTCCAAAGCATCGGCCACATGGCTGCCGGTGCCTCCCTGGAAGTCCCTGATGGAAGCATTGTTCATCAGGGGGGCCTCATTGAGCATTGGAGTGGGGAGCCAGGCCTGGGGCTCAGGCAGAGGATCGACCCTCTTCTCAAACCCCCTGTGCCCAACTTTTTGTTGCTTGGCGGCTCGTTGGGCCTCCTCTTCCGGTGTGGGGCGAGACTTCTCAACCTTTATCACTTCCTTGCCCTTTGACTCCCTTTTTCGTTTGGGGTCGGAAGGCTCGGGCCTCGGCGGCAGGGTTGGCTTAGGAGGAGGAGGAGGAAGTTTGGATGGAGCTAGAAGGAGCTTGCTCTGAGAAGGGGAAGGTGGTTTATTCTGAGCTGCTCTCCCTTGTGTCTCCTTTCCCGGTTGGGACTCTATCAAGTCTAGTAGGTTTGTTCTTTGTCTCCTCTGTATACCCATATCTTCTTCAAAAGGAGTTTCTGCCGAGGGGAAGTCCGCTTCAGTATAGTTTGGGTCGCTGAGATCACCAGATGGGTCCTCAGACGACTGGACTCGATTGAACACCTCAAATTCATCCTTGGACGAACCTACCTCAACGACCTCTTTTTCTTCCTCTGTTTTTTCTTCCTTTTCCTTTACCATGGGACAGGAAGAAGAAGAACCAACCAAGGGTACGCCCTTCGGAAGTGAAGCATCCTCAGGGAGCAGGAAACCCTCAACTGCGACGCTGATCCTATGGAGACGTGGATCGCGGGCCTTGATGACACACTTTGGCGCTTGGAAAGTGCGAGAGATTGGCGTATATCCCAGTGTTAGGTGAGCCGTCCTGAGCTGATTGTCATCCTCGTTCACAAACACCTCAGCTTTGAGAATTTTATTTAAGCCCTCCCTATTAACCAAACTGAAATTTGGCTTGGTGGCGCGTCTATCTGCAAAAATCATGAGGAGCAGACCGTTAAAAGCGAAACAACAAAAATTAAAGTAAGGTAAAGATTAAATCATTTTTTCCTACTTCTAGAACCACACCTGGTTGCCCCTCTTTCATCGGGCAAGGAAGGCCATCGTGCCATTCCTCGGACACGATCAAGAAGTCCTTATTTAGCCCTTTACTAGACTTAGGAAGGCACTGAATGAGCCTGATCTCGGGATATCTTGTCTTCAGGTAATACCCTTTCCCCTTTAAATGGTGGAGATTATATACCCAATTAACATCATGGTGGGTTAACCCTAACCCCATCTTCTCGTTTAAGGCATCCACACACCCTAATATCCTAAATACATTGGGAACACATTGGGTGGGTGCTAAACGGTAGAACCTAAGGTAGTTCCTCATAACCCTCCCCATTGGGATTCTCATGCTGCCTTCAATGAAGGCGATCATGGGAATCACTACCTCACCTACTTCTGTTGCTCGAATCACTCTCCCTCCTCACAATATCTGAGGTTAACACTGGGAGGGATTTTATATCGAGCCTTAAAACTCGCCATTCCCTCTTCGGATTCTACCAAACACTTAAACCTACCCATTCTTTCTCTCTCAAGAAAGTTCAAAAAGGCACTAAAGAGAAATGAGAGAAGGACTCAAGTAAGGAGTGAAAATGCCCAAAGGAAAGGAAAATACATGAGAAGACAAGTTGTAGAGATTTTTGGATACTTACAGAATGGGGAAAATTGTCCTTGGACAATCTTCTAATAGTCATAAAGGCACGAGTAAGTGAGGGATATTAGCAGGTTCAATGTATGTGCGCTAGAGTAAGAGAAAAGGTTGATTTAATGGGTATTTATATCAAGGAAAGAGTAGAGAGCAGGAAAATTCCCGCTCAGTTCCTAATAAAGCCCTCAACTGCACGATTCGCATCATGCCGTAGAACGTGGGGGGCAACCAGCAGCAGAAATTTAATGAGGGTGCGCTCCAGATGTTGAAGCGTCAGGAACATGCCTTGGGCAGTTAAAAAGGCACTGACGCCGGCAGAAGACAAGACGTGATAAGCCTAAGATGCGCCCGAGGACATCAAAATCCTCATTTCTGTCCGAAGTGCCAGACAGCAGAATTTTGAGGGGCTATTGTGGGGTCATAAAGCCCGGTGATATACATCCACCTTTTGTACTGGGCCTGAGGCCCATGCCAAGGCCCATAATCGCATATGAAGAAGACAGTGGTGATCATGGCAACCTAGGAAATCGTGCTGAGGACAACTCTGTCCTTGGCTAGCCAAAGCCGAGGTGGAAGAAAAGTGATTTACCGGCAAAGACAATCTTCCAAAGAACTCTAAGGAAAAAGATAAGTACAGCAAGCAAGCACACTAGAGCATGGCGGTAGAGCAATTCCAGGAAAAGCTGTTGCCTTCACATTAAATGCTCCACAACTAACACTCTGGCCGCATTAATGTGAAAATGATACCTGAGCAGTGACTTTTCAGACTCACAGCTACTACCTAAGAGATTTGGGAGGAGGTTGATGTGAC
The DNA here is from genome assembly GCA_030021035.2 of Notholithocarpus densiflorus. Classification (NCBI taxonomy): domain Eukaryota; kingdom Viridiplantae; phylum Streptophyta; class Magnoliopsida; order Fagales; family Fagaceae; genus Notholithocarpus; species Notholithocarpus densiflorus. Next base: position 5,020,498 of record JARYZH020000017.1, read on the forward strand.
AAAGACCAACAACAGCATATTTGACCTACATGTGTATAGTGGAGATAAAGGAGGAAAGTAGTATATAAAAAAGAAGGAGCTCTGAGAAAAGGGGATCAGAAATTTTACCAGAGAAAACATTGTAGCAATCTGAACTAACTTTGTAACCATTGTCACTGTTACTCAAGAAATAATAATTTGAAGCTCCTTGGACTAGTGCCGAGGATTGAATTGCTTGCTCAAGTCCATATTTGTTTTACCTATTCATTCTTTAAATCATCTTCAATTGTTGTTACACTCATTAAACCCCAGTTCTTCTATCCACTCTTTACAAATTTATTGTATTGGGCTTGCTGAATTCACCTAGCCCTTAGGAACAACACTCAAACTTGGTCCCTACAAACACAATTTATAATTAAAAATGATAATTTATCTAAAAATAAAATTTAAAGTATAGAATAATAGAACCTAGTTATTGCAATTTTTCTAAAGCCGTGACCACTTTAAATTCTAAACCTACACAAATAAAAATTAATTTATTACATGGTTCAATAAATTAGTATCATTATAATACAAATGAGTTGATATGATATACATCAAATTATTAATTGGTGTGATAATTTATAATAATTGATAAAGTAAGAGTTTGCATTTAAAAAAAAAAAGATGTGATAAATTATTAATTAGTGTGTGGTTGGGCTAGCTACGATGTGCTGTGGCCTGTGGGCAGACTGTGCAGTGCTGTGTGCACTGTACAGTCTTGTCCGCACAACCCACAGCTTGTGTACAATGTGCACTATCATTGTGCAGTGCTGTGGGCTATGCAGCCTGTGCAAGACGTGTTGTCCTATCAATCAAGCAGTGAAGTAGATTAAACAAAAAAAAAATTAAAATATGTAAATTGAATAAAAAACAAACTCCTTAACCTTAATTTTCGGAAAGATAAAGAGGGAGAGAAGGTCACCTCTGCTATGCCCACAACCCACGCCATCCCTCTTCAATTTTGAATTTACTGTGAATTGAAGGGAATGAACAAAGAATGATTTCAAGCTAGATTGAGCTTATAGGAAAAGATCAAGAATCAAGATGAAGAAAATAAAGGTAAGAATATAGATGGAGAGGTAGAGAGATACAGAGATGAAAGATTTTTTCTTTTGTTTTAGAAATTTATAATCTCTATTTTAGCATATTTCAAGACAATTACGTTGTATTATTAATGAATTTGTCTAGTATTAATTTTGATTTTAGCATATTTCAAGAATGAGTTAATGAATTTGTCTCCTAAAATTTAATTTTGTTAGTTGAAGTTTGATTAATTTTTTTTTTCCCTTTTTAATCTTCTGCATTTTAGGATACAATGAGACATTTTAAATGTATTTTATTGACCAATAAAAGTACTTAATTTTTTTTTTTTTGTATTAAAACATATAGATAAATATATATATACAATTTTTTTTTACAAGTGGGGGCCTTCTTTTATTTGGAGGTCTTAGGCGATTGCATAAATTCTTCAGCCGGCCCTGATTGCTTATGTGGCACATAATGTGCAAAACTGGCACACTTAAACTTACTTGGCTTCTAAAATAAAAAAAAAAAAATTTATCTGATATTTAAAAAATTCCACATAAGAATCTATATGAAAAAAAAAATAAAAAAAAAAGATTTGGAGAAAAAAAAAACTTACTTTGCAATTTTTTCTCACTTTTTCTTGGCAACCAAACACATAATACACAATACATCGAAAATAAAAAAAATAATCAATCTCTCATTTCATTGAATCTTCAACCACAAATGAGACAAATAAGGTTGTGGTTGAATTTGTCTTATATAAATCTCAAAATTTTGTTAAGTTTCTATTCTTGTTAGATCTGGGATTGTAGACTTGTAGTTGCCTAGACTTGGGTTATGGACTTAGGATTTCACGTTAGGGGGTTTTGGAGGGGGGAGTAAAAAAAAAGGCATATTATATCGAGTCTAAATCTTTTGTACCACTTTTAGTGTACCACTCTATATTCCACCAATCACTACTTGCCAAGTGTATGATTGCTTTCCATTTTAAACTTCAGTAATTAAGGAAAGTAAAATGAACACATGACAAGTAGTGATTGGTGGAACATAGAGTGGTACACAAAAGGTGGTACAGAAGATTTGGACACTATTATATCCACAACATTTTCACAGCAATTCCTAGGTGGTTGTCATTGTTTTTAATTTGAACTTACTACTGAAATTCCTTATTTATCCACCAATAACAACCAGTAATAATTTGACACTTAAAATTTTTTGTGAAAATATTGTGGACAAAACATTTCTAAAAAAAGAACTCTAAATAAGCATCTATAAAGTATTAACAAATAAGCATCCATATGTTTTGGGCCGAGGATTTACATGAGTTTGGGTTGGACTAGACTCTGGGTTGGGCTAATGATTTTGGAGGGAAACGGGCCAAGCTACTTAGAAGAGGGGCCTAAATATAATTTTTTTGGGCTGAAAATATACCTAATATAATTTTTTTTCAAAAGCAGCCGCGGGGGGGTGGGGTGGGGCCTGGGGCCCGTCCCTCCTTGTCATAGATTGGGTGACTTTGAAGAATATTATAGGGAGGATGAGGAAGAGGAGGGATAGAATCAAGTAGTTATTCCGGGGTCTTGTGCTTCATTGCCAGCTTGCCACTGCCATTGCCACTGCCAAGTTCTTTAAGTAGCGATTAGAGCACGAGGAGGTGTTGTCGAGTACGGCTTTTTCGGCATTGAAGCGAGTACGTATGACTCAACACTTTAATAGCCTTGTCTTACCAATAAGTCAAGAGCAGGAAAAAGTATTGAATTGAATTAGTTGATTTCCTTGTCCCTGATATGGGAACCAGGCAATTTGCAACCAAACCAAATCATTAGTTTGCAATCATACCTTGATTAGTTATAATTAAAAAAAAAAAAAAAAATCTTTCTTCGGAATGAAGATATATATATTTTTTTTGCCTTTTATTTGTTTATTAAATGATGATGTGTTATTTTTTTTAATGTTAACAGTGCATATTCTCATTAGCTCGTACAAAAGTTTGTCTATAATAATAATAATAATATAATATTTTACAAAATTAGTTTTAAAAAATATTCATATCATAATATTGTAGTTTAAAAATTATTTTAATAAACTATTTATTTTTTATTTGTATAACTATTTTTTAAAAACATTCGCATCATTCACAGCTCACAAGCGCACACCAACTATAAAAATGAATAAAATCAAATCCGGTGATCAATAAGAATATATTCTTGAGAAATTGAAAAAAAGTCGGCGAGTAATTTAAAGTTATAGAGCGTTGTTGGAAGTTTAAGGAAGGTTTGTGAAACAGTAGGACAAGAATGACGTGGCGCATTGCAAATTTTGAAACAACAAGCAAATGAACACCTTTATGTGATGACGTCACACAGTTCCCAACACAGTTGATAGTTACCGTAATAAATAATATATATATTATCAAAAAATAAAAATAAAAAGACAGAGACAAAGCTAAGCTAAAGCTAAGTTTTTGCCGCGTAACCGCGTATTGAACTTCGTGAATTCCACGTTATTTTTTAAAAATAGAAACCTTTTTGTGTTGTGTTCTGTGAGAGTCCCACTGGATATGCCATTTGTGAACTTTGGATATAATGAAAACACAAGTGGGACTGAATAATTGATGGATATGATTTATTGCTATGGTGGTCACCACCTGAAACTGCTCATCTTACTTATCTATCTAGTTTTGGATAGTTATACGTCAACTTGGACAGAAATCTTGACATATGGGTCCCTCACCTAGCTAAGAAGGCATGACGTTTCATGGTTGCGATGGACGAGTCGTGGTCACCATGACCCACTACTCACAACCAGCTACATTAAATTAATTGTGAAATAAGTGTAAAATTGAATTATGATCTTAAAAAACTGGTAGGTTAAAAGTTGTGAAAAATATTTTGAAAATTATATGTTTCTAGATTAATTGCTCTCATTTGTGTATATCATTTGAATCAATAATCTAGGTAGGTTAAGAGTGATGTTATATGCGCAATTTTTTCACAATATTTTCGCATTGTATCCTAGGTAGTAAACTTTGCTGGTTATTATTTGGGACTATTATTGACTTTCCTTTTTTATTTACTAGTAATAATTTGTTACTTAAAAGTTGTTATGAAATTATTTTGAAAACATTAGCATCAGAACATTACCCTTTTCTTAATTACTGGGTTGATATGTTGTAATTAGTGTCAAACTAACATGATATTAGTGGTGAGGCCATATAAAACTATAAAAGTAATTTTGCACTATTCACAACTTGATAGCTCAACGAATTGTGAAATAGGTTGTAAGAACACTAGCAACGGATGTGTTAAATGCTAAATTTTTAGCATTTAACACACAAATCACTAAAAAAAACAAATTGAATGTATCAAATGCTTAAAAAAATTGTAGCATATGGTAGAAGGCTGGAACTAGAATGCTAAAATTAAAACTTATTTTTTATTAGATTTCTCACTCTCCTCTTTTACTTCTTTTGTCAATCTCTCTCTTCTTTCTTAGCTCTTTCACTCTCTCGTCCCTCTCCACTCTCAAACCAACCTTTCACCACTTATCAACTTCTTTTATTTCACTCTAACTCCTCTCTCAGTTTTTTATACTCTCTCCAAATTCCTTTTTTTTTTAATTCAAATCTTTGCTTAATCTAGCCTTGAACTTGACACTGGTGCTTCTCCAGTCTCCTCCATCCTTTACTAAAAGGTGAGAATCTTTTGTTCATTATCTCGGTTGAGCTCAAATTTGAGCTTTGATTTTTCTTTTTTTTACTTCCCCTTTTCCTTGATACACCTCTTCTCTCCCTATTTATTACAACAAGAATCTATAAATTTTCTTCCTCTGTCTCAACGAATTGGGTGTTTTGTGGGATTCTTGTGCTTGATGACTTGCCTCTTCAGCTAAACTTGTTTGCAAGACAAAAATATTTGGTTTTAAGTTTTTTATTTCTTGGACCGTTGGAAGAAAGAATTAAAAAAAAGGATGATGGAAAAATGTTTGAAATAGAATTTAGAATAGCTGTCTTTCTAATATTTATGTAAATACCCGAAATGGGTAGACTAAATTTTCCAATATAATATATTATGGAAAACGGACTTTTTTTTTTTTTTTTGTGGTACAATATGGCTTTGCCATCTCCAAATTATACTCACATCCAACATATATAGTTTACACACTAACACTGCATCCTTCAATTCAACGCTACTCATACTTGTGCATGGCATTTGCCCCAAATATGATTTCCATAGTAGTACCTTTTCCCCCTCTAATAATTTCCCTATACACCGCACTTAATCAAAAACAATAAGCACGGAAATAAAAATTCTCTTCCTAATAAGCAACCATTCTATAATCAATTTAAATTCTATAAGGATGGGTTGTAAATCCTTGGTTTACATTCACCAATAAGACAATGTCATATCATCATTTACAAAAAAAATTGAATATAATTTTCACATTATAACAACCCATTTAATAGCCTATTTGATTTGTGAAATATGATATAATAGATTGTTATTGTTTGTGGTAACATGTATTGAGTTTTAAGTAGAAAAATTTAATATGGTAAGATATGATTTACACCACGTCCTTCTCAAATTCAGACTCTTCTATAATTTATATGCTAAAGTAAACTCAAACAATCAAATTGAATAACTCCATAATGACACGTCAGTATCAGTTTCCATGTCATCTCCACCATAATAATGAGGTGGAGGCAACAACATCCCTTCTGCCATATTTGCCAACAACCTTGGCATGCCAAAAACCGCTTCCTCATCGATAAAAAACACACCTTTCACCTCTGTCTCCATCACTTCCGCTGTAGTTGCGACCGACACAACATTTTTTCCCATTGGCCTCAATTCATCCCTGGATACCTTGTTTGGCTCCGTCGGCCTAAACATCTCGGCCGCCTCGACTGCAGCCCGTTGAATATCCTTTGCCTCCGCTGACACTGGCATCGGCAACCTCCACGTTGAATCGGCAAAATTAAGACATGCAAAGTGGCCGCGAAGGGCAATTGCCGCCACGTCATGTGCACGTGCTGCCATTTCAGCCGTGGGGAAAGTCCCAAGCCAAATCCTTGACTTCTTATTGGGCTCACGCACTTCACAAACCCATTTCCTTGAGTTTTTCCTCCTCACTCCACGGTATACTGGGTGTCTTGTCTCCTTGAACTTTTTTCTTCCAGCTTGTTTCTTAGGATTCTTGGAAGCCAACATAACCTCTTTGTTCGACAACTTCACCATGTGAGCACTGTCACTCTCTGACTTAGAGGACCAAATATCATACCCTACTAGATATTGTGGGTACGAGAAATGCTTAAAAATATCCATGTGTCTAAAATAAAGCTAAATCTCAAAATGGCCTAATTTATATCAATGAAATACACTAAAAAAGATAGTAGTAAGTGGTGTTTGTGTTTGTTGAAGGAGTAAGAAGAGTGAGTAGTAGAAGATAAGTAAGTGGTGTTTGTGTTTGTGTTTGTGTTTGTTGAAGGAATAAGAAGAGTGAGAGTTGGGGATATATATAGACGTAGCATAAAGGAAGGAACATGGAGCGTGACAATAAGTAGCCAGGCTGTAAAGTGTTGTTCCTCACTCACGCTTTCAACAATTTGGAAATGGGAAGATATTTGTAGGATTGGTATCAGCTGGGTATTTTATTTTGAGCCAAGTGGATTGTGGGCTTTTGTATGGCTGACACGTGGAGAATTTGACTTTGTTCAGGATTTTCCATGTTATTGCTACTACTACGCTAACAAGTAAAAAATAGTATTTGTGTGGTGCGTGGGTCTTTCCACTCTCTCTAGCGAAATCAAAATATTGGTTGTATAGTACAGGTGTCAAATTCAATGTCACTGCTGATGAGTGATGATGCATAGTCAAGAAGATATTATCAACTGTTGTACCAGTACGAGGATAGTCGCCCATCTTCTTGACTAATTTGCAACTTTATTTGATTTCATATTCCTAATCTCTTCTTTCTCTCCATTTGAATTTAGTTATTTTTTTAATTAACGTATTAATTTTTGATAGTTGAATAGAAGATTTGGAGTTTGTTCCTCGCCTATATTTAAAACTAATTAGTATCTTAATCTGATGATAAAGATCTATCATCAAGAATGAACGTCATAAGTTGAAACTCTCTCTAAAATTTTTTTTTTTTATTTCTAGTCATACTCTCTCTTTATTCATAAATTAGACCTATTCTTACTTTTAGTTGAATTTCTTTATTTGGCATCTTCTTTTTTTTATATTTTCATTTACTTGAATTTTGTTATCGAATACTCTAAGAGCATCGTTTAAGGAAATAATTTTAAACACTTTTTGTGGAAAAAGGCATGAAGCACTTCAAAACATTAAGAGTAAATTACGCATTTAGTCCCTAACGTTTGCCCTATGTATCAAACAGGTCCCTAATATTGTAAATGTATCAATTTAGTTCCTAACCTTTTATGTTGTATCAAAATAATCAATGTCATTAAAGATGAAAAAAGTTAATGTAATTAACAGTAATATTAAAATATTTATCTTTATGCCTCTAAGCAGCCACATAGGCTAGCTGCTACATGTCTTTAGTTCAAAAAATAAAATAAATATTTGAAATTAGTTTATTTTCAGACTAAAATTTGATTTTTTTTTTTCCTTTCTTTATTTCATTTTCTTTTGTTTTGCTTTCTTGGGAACCAAACAAAACTTAAAATCCCAGAATTTAAAACTCAAAAATTCAAACTGAAAAGTGGTTTGGTACCAATTATATGGAATTATGGCGAAGTTTTCTGGCCTCTGGCTTCGCATGGAGATAGTTTATTGATTTTTGTGAGATCTGCAAGGACTCTCTAATCTCTATATCATTAATATATAGATTTGATATTTAGAATTGGGTTACAAGTTTTTAACTACCTTGTTTTAGAGTTCATGAAAAGCTTTGGTGCTTTGCCGTTCAAAGGTTTCTGTAACACTCATTAGATTGCAGGTCCGTCTGTTTAGTGTTTTAGTCCCTTCATGGTTCTCTCCTAGCTGTCCATACAACTGACTTACTTAATACCACAGTGCAGCAATGGATAGAGAATATGCTAGTTTCACACAATATAAGAGAGGCTGATTCTATGGGATATATGCAGGCCATCTTCACCACTCTATGGACCATATGGACTCCCTGAAACATGGTGATCCATGAAGGAAAAGAGCCAAATCCCATGGAAGTAGTTCTAACTGCCCAAAATCTGTCTTGCAGGCACAAAGAAGCCTTTTCCAGTCAATCAGTTTCAAACAGCAAGTGCAGAAGAACAGAACCAAAACTCAACACAGCTGCAGGACAATGGCAACTGATCATCAAGATTGCAGGGGTTAGGAGGAGGAAAGCAAAAAGGAGTGCGTGGGCATATGAAGCTAAGAATTTACAGGGAGTTATCATGTTTTGTGGTGTAGCTAGCAGCACAGCAATTTCAACTTATGGGGCTGTACAGGAGGCTTTGGTGGAGGCAGCTATCAAAGCCAGAAGTCATGGGTATCATCGGATTTTGGTTTTATCTAACAGTAGGAATTTAGTCCAAGTCATCAACAAGAAGAAGAACCCAGATTGGCAAGAGAAGACTATGGTTGCTGATCTAAAAATTTTGTACCAAAATGGACTGATCTCTAATCTGTTATTAGTCCCCAAAGTTGTTCTTCACTCGGTATGGACTGCAGCTGATTTGGCAACTAGAATGCCAATACACCAAAGCTGGGTTAATCCAGCTATTTTGTATCTATGATAAACAATGCATTTCTCCCTTTATTTGGTATCAAAAAATAAAAAAGGGGGTTTTTGTCCCTTCTCCAAAATTGCAAATAGTAAAAAATTCCTATTATAATTAGAAAAACAAAAAAAAATCCTATTCCTCAAGCCACTCATAACGTCAACAGTCAATCTTTTTCTTCCCCAAATAAAATATCAGACCCCACTCCCCTTTAGTTCTCTCTCCCAATTTCCCTCTCTCTCTCTCTCTCTCTCAAAACGAAATGGCAAGAGTAAAAGCAACGAATAAATTAGATGGATGCCGAGCATTTTTGGAGGACGTAATCATCAGCGTTGAGGAATGTTGCAAAGAAATTGCACTTAGACGCTGCGACACTTCAAATCGAAGCTCGTGCTCATGCTAGTCCTTGTTCCAGCTCTTGATCTTTGTTCAGTTTTGCATGCAGGTAAATTAATTGAAGCAATTTGTGGTGGTTTGGAATAGCAAGGAATTTAGGGTTGACTGTGTACCTTATTTGGAATTTTATTTTTGTATTCAGCCGATCAAAGGAAGAGTTTTTTTTTTTTCTTTTTTCTTGTTTGGTTACTGGGAAAATGTGGGAAAAATGAAAGAAATTGAGTTTTGAAATCTGGTTTTTTAACCCCATTTGGATCCCGAGAAAGCAAAGGGAAAGACAATGAGGGAAGAAAATTTCAAATTTGTCCGAAATAAACTTATTTTATTAACTAAAGATATGTGGCAGACTATGTGATTGCTTAGGTGACGTAAAAAAATAAATATTTTTATATCACATTATTCACGTCAGCTTTTCCATCCACCACTTAACGATAATGACTATTTTGACACAATATCAAAATATTATAGGCCAAACTAACACATTTGAAACGCTAAGGACCATTTTGACACATATGGCAAACGTTAACGGCCAAACACATAATTTACCCAAACATTAAACAAAAGATTATCAAAGAAAAGGCTCGTTGCTGTTGTATTCAGTATCAAATAAAGGCAAAATTCTACATTGGCCAAAATTTTTTTAAAACAAAATACAAAAAAACAAAAGCAAATGCAAAAAAGAAATAAGGCAAAATTCGTTGGCTTTTGTATATTGTGTATGAGTAACTCATTAATTTTGCGTATGGCTGTTGAGTAAACTTATTCATAAGCATCTACCAAACTGAATTTGTATTACCTCTGATCAAGGTATACCCATAACAGTAGATTCTGGATTCTAAACCTTTTGATTAGGTATTTATTAGTCCAGTACACTGCATTGTATATACATTTTGTTACAATCAGTGCATGGTTCAGTTCAATTTCTATGTATAATTCTAGCTCAATTCATAAGGAAAAATGAAATATGGTTGGGATATTGCCAACTTGCCTAGAATCTGGGTTTAGAATGTACAAGACCTCTTCTCTCTCCATTTATTACAAAAAGAATCTATAATTTTTCTCCCTCTCTCTCAACAAATTGGGTGTTTCGCGGGCCTGTGATCTTCTTGTGATCGATGACTTCCCTCTTCAGCTGAACCTGTTCACAAGACAAAAATGTTTGGTTTTAAAATTTTATTTCTTGGAACGTTGGAAGAAAGAATATATATATATATATATATATATATATATATATATATATAAGACTATAATCCAAAACTGATCCTCTAAGTTTCAACTTTTGTCATTTTAGTTCTCTAAGTTTCAGTTTTGCTATTTCAGTCCTCTAAGCTTTAAATTTTGTCAATTCAATCATCCGTTACCTTTCAGTTAAGTCCTGCTGTTAACTAAACCAAAATGACACTTTTTTTTTTTTCTCTTAATTTTAATGAAATACTTTAATTACCAAAAAAAAAAAAAAAAAAACTAATTTCCTGCGAATTGAAAGTGATCAGATCCAGCATCAGCATCCCCAAAAAGGCTCCAATCTTCAAAATTGCAGATCTCGAACTTCCTAGTACAAAATATGATCTTATCCATCCCATCCACATTGTGACTCCAAGAAGCAAAATAAGAAGAACAAGTATGGGACTTGCTAGAATCAAATTAATGGAATAACAGATATTCAAACAATGCATAACATGAGAACAATAACATCTTAAAACACCATTGATATGAATTACTGAATTGAAAACTATATCAGCTCTAAGAACCCCTTAAATACAAGGTTGTCAAAATCGAGATCTTACGTAGAATCGTAGGAGGTAGGTAGGATCGTGAATCGTAAAATCGGATAGTGAATCGTAAGATCCTACCTATTTTCATATTTTAAGCAAAAAACCTATTGATGGTGACTTTGTATGTTATATAATCACTTAAAATATGAATACATCCATTAAAAAAAAAATTGCATTATAAAATATAATTTGCACGCACTACATCGTTCTTATGTCATTCTAACGAAACAAAATATATATAACTTTTGAAATAATGTATCTAAAAAGTTCAGTACATGTTTAATTAGCAACTAAGTACCAAAATATTATTTACACATATGGAAAATGTTTTCCGAATTCTAAGTTCCAAATCCAAAATAAGTTAGGCTAGTTAGCATATAAAAACTAGTTAACTACAAATTTACAATATGTAATCCAAAAGAGAATTCTCAACTTAAGGTAAACTAGCTAATTACAAATATGAAATCCAAAAGAGAATTTTCATTCTAAGGTTCTTCTAATCTAATCATTGTTATTGTCATATCTCATTTTATCATCTAAATATTTTAGGTTTTGTTTTTGAAAACGTTAAACTTAAGTACTATAGGTTTTTTTTGAGATTTTATGTTGACATATGGGTAAATTTGGGACTTCAATTCATTATTGGGCTTCTGATAACCCGTTGGGTTTGCGGGTTTAGGTAGATTATCTTATCCAAATGAATCCCACTTATAAATATAAAAAAAAAAAATCAAGCCAAATGGTAGGATCGGTAGGATCTCATACGATCCTATGCGATCCTACATACGATCCTACCATTTTTGCGATCCTGCTACGATTTTAAACTTTTTGGTGAGGTGGGATCGTAAAATCGTGCGATTTTACGATCCGGATCATGATTTTGACAACCATGCTTAAATAGAATCATTTCAAATTACTGAATTGGAAAGACCCAAGCTAATCATGGCTTCCAATCAAGAACTTTCTTAGCTCTGCTTGCATCTCCCTTAAGGTTATCAACCTCAATAGGCCTAAAATACCTCTTGTCAATCACAACATGATCTTTCCAATTCAAACCCACATACCCAAACGCAACCTGCAAGAACTCCTCCACAGTGTGAGAATCTTCCGTGGCAATCTTTGATTTTTTTTTTTGGTAGTTAACGTATTTCAGTAAAATTAAGAAATTAAAAAAAAAAAAAAAAAAAAAAAAAAAAAAACTCCAAAACGGCGAAGTTTTGGTTTAGTTAACGGTAGGACTTTAACTAAAGGGTAACGGAGGACTGAATTGACAAAATTTGAAACTTAGAAGACTGAAATGACAAAACTAAAACTTAAAAGACTGAAATGATAAAAATTGAAACTTAAAGGGTCAGTTTTGGATTTTAGCCAAAAAAAAAATGTCAAAAAAAATTTTTTGAAATAGAATTTAGGGTAAATTACATATTTGGTCCATATCATTTACACTATATGTCAATTTAGTCCCTAACGTTTTAAATTTGTCGGTTTAGTCCCTAAGCTTTTGTTATTGTGTCAAAATAGTCCCTGTTGTTAGATAATAGATGAAAAATACTGACGTGGCTAACGGTGATATTAAAATATTATTATTTTTGCCAACTGAGCTGCCACATCAACAGCCACAGGCCCTTAATTTATATAAATAAATAAATAAAAAGAAATTAGAGGTTTGAATAATAGCATCTGTCTAATTGGTATCACTTGTGAACCTTGCGCCATGAATATCAATGGTTGTAAGTTGTAACAGCCTTGCTTGTTTGACGAAGATTGGGGTCCTGCTCCATGAATCTGGACATTCGGCTCAGACAATCAAGTAGTTGCTGCATATGTTTGTGATAAAGGATTTGGAGGTGGATATGACTTACAAATTACAATCAGGGTAACTGTTTAGAGCTGCAGATGAAGAGGAAAAACCAGCCAGAAGATCACACAATGGGTGTGCTGGTAGACTATTCTCTCCCAATACCAACTAAAGATTGGATCTTTTCTTTTCTTTTTTTTAAAGAAAAATTTGTATCTTTTTATTTCCATTGCAGATTTGGGTTAGAACCTTCATATGACGTAGATCCATATTCTATTTTTGTGATTTTGGTTTTTTTTTTTTTTTTGGCTTCATTGCCGTTAGTGCTCTCACTATGGTTTAATTATTAAGAATAGGACATTGTTTTATTAAGAATAGGGAGTAGAGGAAGGCAAGGGCTTGGAGAGGATGAAGGTGCGTCGGCCAAAGAGATTGGGAGGGAGAGGTTTCAGATTTGGTGGAGAAAAGCCAGTCCTTTTTTTGTTTTTGTTTTTAAATAAATAAATAAGGACACGTGGCTATTGATGTGGTTGTTTTTTAATCTGATGTGGCAGTATAGTTGGCAACTAATGTGGCATGAAAAATAATTTTTTATTGTTCCGTTTGACAGATCAACTTTTTCCATCCAAAAGATAACGATAGAGACTAAATTAACATGGTACTGAAAATGTTAGGGACTAAATTGACTAAATTAAAAGGTTAGGAACCAAATTGAAATATGATGTAAAGTATAAGAACCAACTTTGTAATTTACCCTAGAATTTATAATATAATAGCTTTCTTTCTAATATTTACTAGTCACTAACCTATGCAATGCACATAAAAATTAAATAAAAATTAGGCAAAAATGCAAAACTGACCCTCTAACTTTCAGCCTTTTTCATTTCAGTCATCTAACTTTCAATTTTGTCATTTCAATCCTCTAACTTTCAATTGTTATCAATTTGGTACTCCGTTAGACCTCAATTATCTACTGCCGTTAAATGGGCCAAAACGATGTCGTTTTGGTGTTTTTTTTTTTTTTTTTTTTTTTTTGTAATTAAAAAAAATTAAGAAAACTGTTATTAAAAAAAAAAAAAAAAACATTTATTTTCTCTCTCGTCGGACTCTCTCTCGCTTTCTCATTCTCTATCTCTCTGTCTCACAGTGCCATGGTGCAAGGCCTCACCGCTGCCGCCAGCCTCCACCCACAACCTCCTTGCCACCGCTAGCCTCCACCTCTCCATCTCTCTCTCTTTGTCACTCACTCCACCAAAATCTGAAACCCAAAGTCTCATACCCCCTTTCCACCAATATCTAAAAGCAAAGAAAATAATCTCACACCGTCTCCCCCATAATCTCAAACCCAAACTTCATACCCAAAATCCCATGATCATCTCCTTCACAATCTAGGTAGTATTGACCACAACCCTAAACTGCGAATTTTGGGGGAAGAAGGGAGAGTCCGTTTGAGTCGGCAGCGGCAAGAAGAGCGAGAAGAAAGAGAGAGAGAATATAAACCAGGAAGAGCGGGCATGGCACAAGAGGTGACGGGTTTGGGCGTTTTCTCAACCTCGATGAGGCACATGCGGCAATTTCCGGCGATGGAGAGGCAACTGTGGTAGCAAAATCGAGGGATATCGACGCCGACGATTTTGCAGTCTTGAAGGACCGTCATGCCTTTTGGGACTTTCACGGAGTACCCATCGACGAACACTTCTATCGCGTCTTCCGGGTTGGGGAAATGGACTCGGGCTCCGGCCATAGGGGACCGGGGCGACGAAGGAGGGGGATCTGGAGTCAGGTCGGGTTAGTTTTGGATTTAATATTTGACTTGATTTGGAAATAGGAAAGCACATATACAAGTGGAGTTGGTTGACCGTACGATAATAACAAGAAATATAAAAGAGAAATTAACGAAAACCCAAATAGATAAAAAGATTTTAATGAAGACCCAGAAACAGAATCAAAAGAGACAAGTTGAACTTCTATTGAGGAAGACAAGTAGATAAGAGAACACAATTTAGGTACCTCAGAAATAAAGTTCCACCAAATCAAAGAAACAATCTTGCAACAATGACGAGTTGTGGTTTGCATGCACACACACACACCCAATATATTCTAGAGAGAGAAAGAGACGGCTGGACCATGTTTATATTCTTAATAGATGGTTGTTACAACTGTCGGCCTGGAGGTTGTGGGTGGAGGCCAGCGGCGGTGGTGAGGCCTTGCACCACAGCACTGTGAGACACATAGATAGAGAATGAGAAAGCAAGAGAGACCAATGAGAGAGAAAATGAGTTTTTTTTTTTTAATAACAGTTTTCTTAATTTTTTTTTAATTACAAAAAAAAAAAAAAAAAAACCAAAACGACGTCGTTTTGGCTCACTTAACGGCAAAAGATAACTGAGGTCTAACAGAGTACCGAATTGACAACAATTGAAAGTTAGGATTGAAATGACAAAACTGAAAGTTAGAGGACTGAAATGAAAAAGGCTGAAAATTAGAGGGTCAGTTTTGCATTTTTGCTTAAAAATTACATCTACTTATCAACTCATGCTAGAAAAATGGCTTTATTGTTTCAATTTTTGAAACACTAACTTTGGAGTTCTTCACCGTTTATAATAAGCCAAAAGGCAAACCATCATCACAAAATAACAAATACACAACAAAATATTTAACATAAGTATGTGTTCAATTAACATTTTTCAGCATAAATAATCAAGTCGACCATCATATGTATTCCAATTGTATTTTCATACTCATGGTCCAATGATCTTTATATAGATAAAATCGATGAAAAAAAAAGTCCTTAACTATTGCATAACAACCAAAAAAATAAAAAAGCAAGCCAGCATCACACACTAAAAAACGCTATCCGAATTTGAACATCAGTATGCACAAGCTATAATTGTTTTGCTAAATAAATTATTAAATCCACCATTGTACCAATACTCCAATTGGCAAAAGCACTTTCACACTTATGTCCAAAAATAAAAATTATACGAGGGCATTTGAACTAACAGTCTTGACCCAAGCATCCTCCTAGAATTTTAAGTGAGAAAGTTTTCAGCCAGTAACTTTGAGTAAAAATCACATTTGCACAAAATTTAAGTAGTCTAACCCACCAACTTTTGAGCAAAGTGACATTCCTACTGCAGAGACCAAGCATTGTCTCACGTTTAGGAACACAAAAAAGCATGACCACAATAACACATAAGACATTTTGTCAAACATGTAGGATGCTGCAAACACACATTAAAATCAATGCCCATTACACATTACACAGACACAATCTCTAGATTGATGCTAAGAAAGATGAACTTTTATATTTATTTTTATTTTTTTGGCTAGTAGGCTTATCCTAATTTCCATTGTGGTAGTTATATTTATAAAGAACATCAAATGGGATTCAAGATGCTCAGTTTAGATTGCTATAACATATGACATTAACACTATTTTACACCCATCTCTCCAAACTGAATAATACCAAGTACTCAAAGAAGATTGAACATATAACATTAACACTATATAGAATGTCAACCAACTCTTTTAGATATAATGGCTCTTGAGCTCTCTTTTCATGAAAATTTTCATGCCAAAAAGTCGATATACAAAGCAATGAGAATGTACAAAACCTACATATTTACAATTAGTGAGAGCACAAAGTTGACTCAATTTTTACCTGCACTGGAAGATACAATTTGACACCGGAGGAGCTCTTGAATTTGAACCGGATAACCATGGTTGATTCAAATCACCAGGGAAGATTGTGACTCAGATGGGAGTGGAGATGAAGAAGAATTCCCTGGTTACAAAGTCTATGTTGGGTTAGGGTTTGATTTCATAAATTAGAAAGATAGAATAACACTGCAATGTTGTAGCAGATTAACATACAAATAAGCTACCAATTTAACATGACAAATCACAACTTGTAATTTGGAAAACAAAAAATAACAAATTATAGTTGGCTTACCCATTTAACCTAAAAATTGTTTGTATCCTAAAATTATCAAACACATACTAACTAATAGAAATTGATATAAAATATTCACCTTGTGACATAACTTAATAAGTCTCAAACATGCAGCTTCAATAGCTTTTAACACAATAAAAATTTAGCAAAATTCAGAGCAATTGAAGCTTATGCTTCATCTGGCTGGGACTTGAGAGAACAATGAGGAACCGCTGTTTATAATATGGAATAGACCTGATATAAGAGGGAATAATCAGCAGAAATCATCACAACATGGCACCCATCAAATTCTCATAATTATGAAAGTCAATATAAAAGCAATAAAAGAAACCGGTGTCATGTCATCTTACTTCATTCAAACCAAGCATGCATAATCAACAAAAACCATCAATTCATTTCTGCAAAACAAATCTCACACTGTGTTGGCATGAAAAGAAACAATAAATAATCCAAACAACAATAGTAGATTTTCACAAAACAGACATAAAATTTTAACCAAGCCTAAAATCTTCATTGAGTCTAATTTCACTGAGACATTTTGTCAAGCACTTTAGAGTGATGGGGAGGATTTTCACAAAAGACATAAAAATTTCACCAAGCCTTTAATCCTCATTGATTCTAATTTCACTGAGACATTTTGTCAAACACTTAGGGTGATGGGGTTGGCCCATTTTCACAAAGGATACCAATTCTTATTTCATTCTTTCAACCACTATACCAGCAAAAACATGAGAGAGAGAGAGAGAGAGCGAGCAAGAAAACTGGTGAATTTGTTGATAGAAATTGGATTTTGAATAACATATGGAAGCCTCTGTATGTTTTGAGACCCTGAGTTTCAGTTAATACATGCTCAAAATTCATGATTCACTTAAATATATTTTGGTTGCATTTTGATCAAAGCTCAAACAGGAAGCTCGTCTATACATATAAAATAGAGAAGAATTGAATAAGATAGCCAAATTAGATTGCAAACATAGATTATCAAAATAAAAACTCACCTGGAGATGATGAGGATGACCAGTGGATTAAGAGAAGCCAAATAAACACACGCAGAGACAGATTTTGAAGGAAGGGACCAATTCATGGTGATGGGGCTGGCCTGTCTTTACAAAGGAAAAATAGCTTCATCTATCTAACTCTTCAACATAATCTCAATCTGATTTTTGTATAATTTAATAACTTTGCCGTATATACATGTCACACAAATATACACACCATCAGAGTTCCCAAGTCCCAAACTTTTGTTTTTAAAATGAAAACCCTTGTGTTGAACTCAAACCCATTTACAAGAATCAGTAGTTAAAGCTTTATTAGAAACCTTGAGAACCACCCATATATTGCACCAATTCCTTGTGACTTGTGAGCAAAATAAACCAGCAAGGAGGATTTGGGCAAAATCAAAATCGAGAGAGAGAGAGAGAGAGAGACATACCCACAAAGAGTGCGAGGTAAAATCCCTCAAAGCTCCAGTCATTTGATTTTCTGTCATCTTATCTCCTTATCTTCGTTTCACCGACACCCTTTGCTGCCTAGTGCCTCTGTGCGTGAGTTTTTGGATGGGTGGGAGAGTTTTGTCTCACCACAAATGAGTCCAAAACTCAAAACTACGCTAAACCAAAAGGTCCAAAAGAACCAAAACGACTATGCCTTACCCTCTTTCTTTTTTAATATAGTAGTAGTAAATAGAAATAGATTTATAGATGCAACTACCCTAAATGGGGAGACTAAATTTTCCATTATTATACATACATTATGTCAAATGGACTACAAATATGCAATATATTCTTTTTTACAACATGACTTTGCCATCTCTAACTTTCACTCGCACTTATATTACTTGCACACTTACACTGACCCATTTTTATGGGGCTACTTCAATTGAACACTAACTCATACTTGCGTATGGCATTTGCCCCAAATATGATATTCCCTAGTAGTACTTGTTTTCCCCCTCGATATTTTCCCTATAACACCGCACTTAATTAAAAACAATAAGCACGGAAAATAAAAATTACTGTATCTTCCTAATAACCAACCATTCTATAATCTATATGCTAGACTAAACTCAATACTATTAAGCTATAATAACATATTACTAATAAAAATCAAATTGAGTGACTCCATAATGACACATCAATATTGGTTTCCATGTCATCTCCATCATAGTAATGAGGGGGAGGCAACAACATCCCTTCTGCCATATTTGTTAACAACCTCGGCATGCCGAAAACTGCCTCCTCATCCATAAAAAAGACACCTTCCGCTTCCATCTCTGTTGTTGTAGGTGACACCGCATTTTTCCTCATTGGCCTCATTTCATCCTCGGATACCACATTTGACTCCGCGGGCCGAAATGCCTCGGCCGCCTCGGCTGCCGTCCGTTGAATATCCTTCGCCTCTGCCGACACAGGCACCGGTAGCCGCCATGCCGAGTCAGCAAAATTGAGACACGCAGACTTGCCTCGGAGCGCAATTGCCGCCACGTCATGTGCACGCGCTGCCATTTCTGCAGTGGGGAAAGTCCCAAGCCAAATCCTTGACTTCTTATTGGGCTCACGAACTTCACAAACCCATTTCCCAGAGTTCCTTCTTCTAACTCCACGGTACACTGGGTGTCTTGTCTCCTTAAACTTCTTTCTCCCAGCTCGTTTTTTAGGATTCCTCGAAGCCAACATGACCTCCTCGTCTGACAAGTTTACCATGCGAGCACTGCCACTCTCTGACTCAGAGGACCAAATATCAGACCCCACTAAATACTGTGGGTCTGAAAAATGCTTAAAAATATCCATATGTCCAAACACAAACCTAACTCTCAAAAGGGTCTTAATTAGCTATCAGCTCTCTTTTTTTTTCTCACTCAGTGTACTCTAGTTAGCTAGCTCTATTGTATAAGTAAGGTTAGTGTTGAAAGTAAGAATAAGAGGGAGAGATTGTATATATACGTTAGGATTATAGAAAGGGCTAAGGGTGCGCAACACGGAGTGAGTGTGATAAGGATCCAGGCTGTGAAGTGGGGGATGGGGGGTTGTTCCCACGGTTTTAACATTTGGGAATGGAAAGATACATTGATATTATGAATTAAATTATTAAATTAAAATTAAAAAAGTGGGGGATGAGTTTGGTACCAGCTGGGTTTTTAAGCCAAGTGGATTATGGAAGGACACGTGGGGAATTTGACCAGTTCAGAATTTTGACTGAAAGTGATTGGGCCTTGTAGTTTTGCTTACTTTGCTTAAAAGTAGTATGTGTGGTCTTTCTAGTGAGCAGTGAATTACTGTGAACGAATATTGGTGGTATAGGTGTCAGATTCAGAATCAAGGGACGGTCCGTCTTTTTCACTGTCAATGCTGATCATGCATTGTCCAAAAGATATTATCAACTTTTTTTCTCAAAAAAAAAAAAAAGAAGATATTATCAACTTTGATTCCTCCAGCAAATAAAAAAGATACTTTCAACTTTTGCACTAGTACGAGGAGGCAAATTACTCGCCGATTTTCATTTTTTTACTAATATTTTCCACCTACTGTTATTTTTAATGCCTATCGCTTTATTTGATTTTATATTCTTAGAATTTTGTTGGTTAAGAGAAAAGATATTAATAATAGAATGGAAATGAGAAAGAAAATGATAGAAATAAAATATCTCTTGTTTGTTTGGAAATGGGAAGAGAAGGGGAAAATAAAAGAGAATAATACATTTCTCTTTCTTTTGTTTGGTTTGCAAAAGAGAATATATGTTTTTTACTTTTATGTTCATATAAATGTGAAAGATATATGAAAGTTATAGATAAATATGTAACTTCATGTCATATTATGTTATTTATGTGGACCATATTTTAAAAAAAAAACCATGGTCTCCCTTCAAAGTTGCCTAAATTGGGTGGATTGCAAATCTGTGGGCTTAAGAGAAATGGTTTCTGCCCCTTTATTTTCTTCCATGGTAACCAAACAGATGAAAGACTATCATTATTCTCATTTTTCTTCTCTTCCTTTCTCCTACAGTGTTTCCAAACACAAAGTTAGAGTTTATTTGAGTCTAGTTGTTTTTTGCTAGTTTTTTTAGCTTTTAGCTTAGACGTACAGTTTTTTAAAACCTTATTTTTTATTACTTATTTAAAGAACAAGCATACTTTAACACATTTTTAACAAAAACTAAATAAACAAATGTTTAACACACAATTAGTCCATTATTTCTCTTAATTTTAATCAAGTTGTCTTTTTTTTTTAATTATCATTTTAAATTCTCTCTTTTAAATTTGATCAAATTATTTCATGTGATTCTCTCTCTTTATTCATCAACTAGATCTATACTTTTCTTTAGATGAATTACTTGATTTTACATCATTTTTGTTGTTGTAAGTTTTTATTTATTTATATTAACAATTGACCTTTAAAAATTACCAATAACAATAAAATAAAAAATTCTAAACCGTGTAAATTACATTTCGATTTTACCAACAAAAAAGGCAATGTATTCTATTTTGCAATGACAACTTATTCTTTCTCTTTTTTTCCTAATTATTTCGTTCAAGTCTTATTTTTTCTCTCATTGGTCATTTTATCTCATAAGAGCATTCACATCCGATCATGCATCATATAATCACTTTAAAATATACCTTAAATCTCATTCTCTACTCTCTTACCCACTCTATTTAGATATTAATTTTTATTCTATCTTTGTTCTTTTTGTACACTTTCTTTATTATTTGTTTTTTACATTCATTTTTTTTAATATAAATAATTAACACCAGGTGGAATAAAATAAGTGTTTTTAATTTTTTATATAAAAAATGTTAAGAGATCTTCTAAACTTTTAGGTAGTGTCATTACACCCTTTAAAGGGTATGAACTTTTATTTTTACCAATTTACTCCATAAATTCTAAACATGTGCCAAATTGATACACAATTATCTAACAATACTCATGTGAAACGCATGTGGACTCATAAAGAGAGAGAGAGAGTGAGAGTCGTCGATCTGGACTGCAACAACTATTGCAGTTTAACCAATAGGCCAATAGTTTCTTCGTCAACTCCATTGACCATATTTCTCTGGTTGAGAATTTTTTCTCTTCACCTTTGTACCTAACAACAATTATGAGCTTGTCATTGGGACTAGGAATAACTTTAAAAGGCCAAAGCTTCATGTCGATTTGAACTGAAGGGTCAAAGAATCAAGTTGGATAATTTTTGGTTTGGTAGAGTGTTTGTGAAATGGTAATCGTGCTTTGGGTTAAAGAATTTGTATTGGGATTGGAATAGGAGGTGAGATTTTTAACAATTTCAGTAGTTTTAGAGAGAGTTTGAGAAAGTTCTAATGGAAAATGGAAAGAAAGTTAAAAAAAAAAAAAAAATGGTGAGAAAGAGGAGAATATCTTAGATTGAGTTGTGTGGTGACTAATAAGTATTGTTAGTCAATTTTAACAGCAGCCTAACAAAGTATCAATTTAGCACAGGTGTAAAGTTTTGGAAGTAAATTGATTAAAATAAAAGTTCAATGATCTCTTGGCAGTTTTTCCATTTTATATTATATGTTGCTATAGTAATTATCTATATTTAGATGATATTGTAAGTATCTAACAATATGTAAAATTTTTAAGAGTAATTAGTCATACAGAGGCCCGTTTAGTAACGTTGTTTTAATAACGTTGTTTAAGTATTGTGAAAATACGTACAAGTAAAAAAGTGTTGTAAAAATACATGTTGTATTGTTTAAACAACAAAAATAGTTGTTTAAAGAACACAATCAAACACCCCATAATCAAATGTGAAAGTGTTTTTGATAACTTTTTGTTAAAGAAATATCATCTAAAAAATGCTAGGAAAAAGAGGACAAGAATATTCTTCATAGTACGATAGATTCCCAAATGGCTTTTTAACACGAGGGAGAATTGAAAAAAAAATCGGCGAGTAATTGAAAGCTATAGAACGTTCTTGGAAGCTACGAGGAAGTGTGTGTGAAACAGTGGGGCAACAGCGAGGCTGACGTGGCGCATCGAAGCAACAAACAAATGGACAGACCTTTTTTTTGAGATGACTTCACACAGTTCCCAAAACACGGTTGACAGTTAGTAACATACTATATAACCGTCACACATGTTAACATATCAGTTGGTTTCATTAAAAAAAGACAGACAAAGATGGTTTTGCCGCGTAACCGCGTATTGAAAATGAAACTCTCAGTGGATCCCCACTACATTTTTCTTAGTAGTTTAATTAATCTAGAAACCTCTTTTTGGTTGGTTGGATTATGTTTGTTTTATCTGAGGGTCCCACTTTGGAATCCATTTTGTGAACTTTGGTCGTATGTTACAGTTGGAAATAACTGAAGGAAGTTAGAGAGGAAACTGGGAGTGTCGTTTTCACTTTACACAAACATCATGAAGACCCATTCTTTTCCTTCTTAAATGATTTTTTTGTTTTTGTTTTGAGGAACCTTTTAAATAATTAATTAAAGGAAAGAAAGAAAATATAAATATCCATCGTGCTTAAAAAGATACAAGTGGAACTGAATGATTGAATGGATATGGTGGACCGTCACCACCTGAAAGGAATTTATTATTTCATCTTATCTAGTTTTGGTGTCAAGTTAAGCAAAAATCTTATTATGGGTCCCTCGCCTAGCTAAAGAAAGCATGACGTTTTCATGGGTGCGATGAGTCGTGTGCCACGAGTTTATTGCAATGGGAAACCAATTTTTATTTATTTATTTATTGTAATAAGTGTTTATTACATTTGATGCTGCACGGAATCAGTAGGCTGAATGCTTCGGCTTCGGTGGGCTATTGGTGGTTGCGAAGGCCTACAAAGATGAGCACACAATCAAAAGGGGACCGGTGTGGACCGGCCAAACACCCTCCGATGGCTAAGTTAGTTTCTTCCTAGAAAAGAGTTTCGACTTTTAGAAAGAAAAATCTCAGAATACACTTGCCTCATTTTGATTCAGACTGGTCCTTTATATAGAGGACCTTGGAGCGGTTATTGGCTTGGTAACTTCCCCAAGATTTGAGGAAACTCTCTTGAGTCCAGACATAACTTCCCCAACGGCTATAGGAGTTACAACCGTTGATGGAAGTTATGTACTTAAGAGGAATCCATGGCGATGAATTCGGGTTGAGTAACTGTTTCAAGGTTTTGGGATTCGAATCTTCCATACTCTCCAGTGAATTTATACTTGAGAGTTTCTGAGTGTCATGTGGTCGTCCATGGACTTCGTCCATGGAAGACTGGTTTTCTGACGGTGTTATGTGAGTCGTCCATGTGCTTTGCCCATGGAAGACCCTACTGTTCAGGCGTTGTGTGAGTCGTCCATGTGCTATGCCCATGGACGATCCCATTGCTCAGACGATCAACAAAAATACTTGGCTCAAGATCATGGACGATCCATATGGACGACTAAGTGTTGTAATTTTTTACTATCCCATCAACACTAATTTTGAGTTTATTACAACAAAAAATTTCATTCGGAAATAGTACTTTTTTTTATTTTTTATTGTCATGTGTATTAACAAAATTGTAGGTTAAAAATTGTGAAAAGTATTTTGAAAATGGTATGATTTTAGGCTTATTGTTATCACTCACTAATATCATTTGAATCAATAGTCTAGAGACAGTTTTTTTTTTTCTTCTCTTAAAAAGCAATGTTACGTACATAACAATTTTAACAATATTTTTATAATATATTTTAAGTGGTAATTTGATATTAGTTTTTATCTGGGACTATCATTGATATCAAATTTTTATTCATCAATAACAATTTGCCACCTAAAATTTGTTGTGAAAATATTGTTGTAAGGACTAGATTTGAACCCTCCTCTCACTAGAAATGAGTGATGGCCCAACAAGCCCAAAAAATATATTTGTTAGTGAGTGGATCTTACAGGTAAGACTTAGCAAATCGTATATAGGCCACAAGAGATTGGATTCATGCCAAAAAGATAAGAAAACACAGTTTAAAGGGAAAAATGTTCCTCGGACAAGTCCGAGGATCAAGTGTTCTTATATTCACTCAAGCTTCTCTAAGTACAAGATGTTTTCTCTCTCTTTCTCTTGTTTGATTTTCTTTCTCAGTGATTACATACCTCAGTTTTCTCGAGGGTCTTTTCTTTATATAGTCTCACTCCCTTTCAATCCTAGCCTTCCATCTGTTGATTGTGTAAGTGATCTTCTAGATACTTGTCCCATCAGAGCCCTCTTGGAACCTTTGTATATAGCTGTAAGGCTCAACATCACTGTTCAGGCATCATTTCCAAATAAATGCGGCCAGTTGGTTAGGTGCAGAACATTTAATGTAATGGTAGCAGCTTTCTTCTCAGATATTTCCTGGTTCACTGTGGATTCTTTTATCTAAAGCTTATCCCTAGAAGTATGGTGCCCTCTTGCACAGTATCTTCTAGGCAACCGGGCTCTAATCCCCCACAACGTTTCCTGAGGAAGTTTGGATTCTCGGGAGATAACCTTTATTCGTCATTACTTGTCCTTGTCCTCGTCCCTTTGCTATACAAGCTTATCTTAATGTTTAACCCTTCTCGGGTTATCCTACATCCTCGGACAAGGCCCACGGCCCAATATTCCTACTCGGCTAATTTATCCCAACAGTTGTTAATGTAACATTACTCTTTTCTTAAGTATTGGGTTGGGGGCGGACCTAAGATTTCAACCAAATAGTAATATGGTATTAACAAACTATTAACCAAGATAAATACATAAAATTATTGTTTCTTAATACATTAAGATTAAATCATCTACCAACAACGACAAAAAAACACAAAATAATATTTGTGGGCACCAGACACTACTCACGTACTTGTACTTGGGCCCTCAATTTATTTATATGTGGGTTTTCTCTTGATCCTACTAATGGGGCTCCAACCTTAGTCTGGTATGCTCTTGTCAATGTCTGGCCTCTCACCCTCTTCCTCACTTCCCTCTAGTTTTCCAACACTTTGCTGTTTTTCTTCTTACCCTCTCTCTCTCTCTCTCTCTCTTTTTTCCTCCCTTACTACTATGGTTTTGTCCTCCTTTTATAGCCCTCCTTGAGTGGGGTGGCCATCATTTCTTTCCCACTCACTCACATATTCCCACGTCCCCCAAAATCCCAAGGGATTCTCATGAATTTAGAGGATTCCCTCGGAACTTGTTCTAGACGCCAGATAGTGTTCGGAAGTGGATTCCTTTCAGGATTGTTAATTCTGGCTGACCGACCTATCAGAGGATTACACATAGACTCCCTTTATGATCGGTTTAGACTACCAACCTCTATGTGACCCCTCGGATGTGGTTGCATTAATCCCCGATACTCAACCAGTGGTCAGGCGCGCTGTGACAGATTCCGGGGTCACCTCCCTTAGGCGTACCGGACATACGTCACTTGATGGGCCTTGGGCCTAGCGTCAGACTTTCGTTTAGGTGGGCCGACCTGTTTTCTTGGGCCCAACCCACCCACAATATTGTTTTTTTAAGAGCATCAGTTATTGCCAAAAAAAAAAAAATTTATTTTCACATACCAAAAATTACTTTTGCTACTTTAATATAGCATTTGAAATATCTTGTACAGTAATGTTTTTGTTATTTGGTATCCTAAATACTAAATATTTAGCATTTAGAACACCTAGTGCTAGTACTCTAATACTAGGCTTACTAGGATTTTTTATTTTAAAGTTTTGCTTTTTGTTAAGTTTTTTAGTTGAGTAGTTACTAATTGGGCTAGGCTAATTAAAAGGGAGGAGATCTAAGTTTTTGAAAAAGGGAGTCGCGACTCTAGAAATAAAAATATAGAACCAATAAAAAAAAATCTTTTTTTTTTCTTTGGGCCAGGGGACTGGGCCCCCTTGGGTCCGTCCTTGTATTGGGTTGATAGGTTGTAATTAGTGCACATAACCAACATGATAATAATGGTGGACCATATAAAAGTAATTGCACTACTCACAACTTTATGGGCAAGGATTTGCTGCAAACTAAGTTGCAGCAACTCTGTGTCTTTAGAAGTTAGGTTTCTCTCAAATTTCTTTTCACAGTAGAATTAGTGTGTCCCTTCGATGAAGGCACTTAATATCCTAGGAGTAACACTGTTATTCCTAGGCTTGTTGGGTTATTTTTTTGGGGTGGGGAAACAGTTTTGAGTGAGTGAGAGGATGGATGATTTGGCTCAGTCATGGAATCGGCTCACTCTTTCGGATAGAAAGGGGCCAGGTTGTTGTTTACTTGATGATGATAGTAGTCAGAAATTTTCCATTGCTACAAAGTTTCTGACTAAGCGAGCAATCAACATGGAGGTCATAGCTAATGTACGGCACGGAACCCCCAGGCCCATTTGGACCTTAGGCCTTAAGCTCCAACTTTACGGTACGACCTACGGGCCCAACCCTCTTCTCCAAAACTGGACCCTGGGCCTGCCAAGGCCATGGGCCCGAGCCTTATGACATTACGCCCGGCCCAAAACCCGTTGAGCAAACCGCTGTAATGTATGTTCATAGTAGCTCGTAACCTAGGATCTGCCTGGCAAGGTACACCTCGGACCGGAGCATGATCGTTCGGGAAAACTACACCTCGGTTACACCGGGAAAAGCCTTCGCCGAATATCCCTCTTGAAGAGGGGAGCCAGTTCCAATGCCACTCTCATCACACCCCACTCCCAACTAAACATCCACTTAGCAATAACGGCATTAGACCTCCCCTACCACTAACTACAAGAGTAATCATAACTCCTTACTTACTATTGGGCTATAAATATGAGAAGATAAGGGAGATGAGGGGGTGGTTGAAAGGTTGGAAAGGAAATTGAGAATAAAGGGAACAAGAGAACAACAGGAGAGTAGTAGTATCAAGAGTGGAGAAATTCATAAGGAGAAGTTGCTTCGTTGGGTCTTTGTGTTAGGAACTACCCAAAATAGGAAATCCAAAGCCTATGTCACAAATAGATTGTGAGCCCAAGTGAGGATCGGCCCACCAACCTCAATTTTGGTGCGCACAATTGGCGCCGTCTGTGGGGATCTCCTACAAAGCTATGGTTCTACTAAGACTCACGCTCGGGAAAATGTCTGAAGGACGTTCAGAGAGTTATGCTGAAAGTGGTTCAATGGGGGCTTCCCGGGGATCTACCTGGCGAGAGAGAAGACACAAAAGGCGCAAAGATAGGGATCGTGAGCTAGAGGAGGAATAGTCCGGCCTAGGAAAGGGGTTGTATCAAACACACCAAACAATGTCTGGCACCTCGGGGCACGGGCAATTCGATGAACGAGACGAGGAACTCAAACGGTTACGCAGGCTGGTGAGAGATTTATAGTTGGAAGCAAGAGGTAGGCGACAGCAAGGGGATCGAGATAATCGAGAAGGGAGATCTGATAGTAGGGGAAACCTCTATAGGGCGGGGTCCAATCAGTCTGGTTCCCGTCAACGTCGGGATCGTTTAAATTCGAGGGAGTCCCGTCGACACCGGGACCGTTCACATTCAGGGGAGTCATGTCGACGTCGGAACCGTTCACGTTCACGGGAGTATGCAAACCGGGGTTCAGATTCCCTGGAAGAGCGACGACCCTGTAATGCCGCCATGGATGCCATGAGCCGCGCTTTACGCAGAGCTACTCAGTCGCCGTTCTTAGACGACATCGAATGGGCTCCAATGCTGAGCTGATTTACGCGCCCACCATTCAATTCCTACGATAGGAAAACGGACCCGATGGAACATGTCAGCCATTATATCCAGATGATGTCTCTGCATACACACAATGACGCGCTAATGTGCAAGTTTTGCCGAGCTGATCCAAGAATTCAGAGTCCGGTTCGTAACCTGCAGCCGGGTACCACAACTGGTGGACGTGTTGTTGTCTATGAAGATGAGGGTTGGGGAAACCCTTCGCAGTTATGCCAGTCGGTATTAGGAGCTTTACAATGAGATAGATGGGGGCAATAAGAAGATTGCGGCGAGCACTTTTAGGATGGGGCTGCCCGAGGACTCTGAATTGCGAGAATCGTTGACAAGGAAGCCTCCTAAGGATATGAGACAGCTCATGAGGCTTATCAAGGAGTATAAACGTCTCGAGGATGATCGGCTACAGAGTAAGGGTAAGGTATCGTTAGTGAATCGTCCTCGGCAGGCCGGTTTTCAGCCAAGGCCTCGAAAGGATCTAAGAATACAAGAGCCGGGGGGACAAATGGGGGAGGTGAACGTGGCGTTCAAAGAGCCGGTGCACAAGATCGTAGACCGAATTAAGAACAAGCTGTACTTCAGATGGCCGAACAAGATAGGGGGTGATCCGGCCCGGAGGAAGCAGAACTTGTATTGTACGTATCACAGGGACAAGGGGCATACCACCGAGCAATGCTGGGTGTTAAAAGATCATTTGGGGCAGCTGGTGAAGGCAGGATATTTGAAGGAGTTCGTAGTGGATTCCGGAAATCGGGGTACCGGGCAAGGTGCTCAGCAAAGAGGAAATCCTCTCCCACCACCATTAGGAGTGATTAAAGTCATTCACGCTGCCCCAAGGGGTACGGCTGTAACCAAAAGAGGAGTGTTGACTGTAGCGCCCGTGGGAAATTGCTTGGACGACCAGCCACCCGAGAAGAAAATGAAGATTGGTCAGGAGTCGATTGCTTTTGACGATGATGATTTAGAAGGAACGATTCAACCACACGATGACGCGTTAGTAATCACAGCCCGGATAAGCGGTTTCTTAGTGAAAAGGGTGATGGTAGACGAACGAAGCGGGGCCGACGTGATGTATCTGAACCTATTCAAAGGGCTCGGGTTAAAGAGTCAGGACTTGTCGAAGTATGATACATCGTTAGTCTCATTTGATGGCAGGGTGGTGATTCCCGAGGGTCAAATTTTCCTTCCCGTGAATATGGAAGGTAAGGAGGTAATGGTGACATTCATAGTGATTAGTTCGTTTTCCCCATACACGGCGATTTTGGGAAGGCCGTGGATTCACGCAATGCGGGCTATTTCGTCCACCTTACATGTAAAGGTTAAATTTCCTACCGAGCAAGGCGTTGCGTGAGGGGAAGCCAGCAAGTGGCTAGGAAATGCCTAGTTGCCGCAGTTTATTGAAAGAATAAGCAGGCTAAACAGAAGGAAACCGTTGAGGAAAGCCCTCTATAGCAATTACAGGAGCCCCGAAAGGGAATGGAGGCTGGTTGTGCCAAGGAACTGTTCAGAGTTAAGATATTACCGGATATTGACAGGTATTTCCAAATATGAGCAAATATGAAGGATGAAGATAGGATAGAAATGTTGTTATTTCTTATTCAAAATATAGATGTCTTCGCTTGGAGCCCGTATGAGGTGCCCGGGGTGGATCTCGAATTCATAGTCCATAAGCTTAATGTAGACCCGTCGTTTCCTCCCAAGAAGCAAAAGCCAAGGAGGTCGGTCAGGGAGCACATTGAGGCAGTTAAATTAAAGGCTAAGAGGTTAAAGGAGGCCGGGGCAATAAGAGAAATCCTCTTCCCAGAATGGTTAGCAAATACCGTGGTGGTGAAGAAGAAGAATGGCAAGTGGAGAGTTTGTGTAGATTTCACGGATTTGAATCGAGCATGCCCAAGGGATCCGTTTCTTATGCCAAAAATCGATCAGTTGGTAGATGCCAGATACAGACACCCAAGGATGAGTTTTCTGGACGCCTTCCAAGGGTACCATCAAATTGCCCTGGCAGCCGAGGACCGAGAAAAGATAGCATTCATCTCCTCGGAAGTCAATTATCATTATACTGTAATGCCTTTTGGGTTGAAAAACGCCGGGGCCACATACCAACGGATGATGACGAGAATGTTCCGGGATAAAATAGGGCGTACGGTTAAGGTGTACATTGACGACATGGTTGTAAAAAGCAAGCAAGAAGTACAGCATATAGAGGATCTTTAGGGGGTGTTTGAAGTTCTTCGGCAACATAAGTGCCGCTTTAATGTGGAGAAGTGTGCTTTTGGGGTGGGGGCTG
Source organism: Notholithocarpus densiflorus (assembly GCA_030021035.2). Lineage (NCBI taxonomy): Eukaryota > Viridiplantae > Streptophyta > Magnoliopsida > Fagales > Fagaceae > Notholithocarpus > Notholithocarpus densiflorus. The sequence goes on from JARYZH020000017.1 coordinate 5,051,132, forward strand.
GTAAATTCCTGGGATACCTGATCACTAATCGGGGAATAGAGGTCGATCCCGATCAGATTGAAGCCGTGAAGTGCCTCAATCCGTCGAGCAATTCGAAAGAAGTGCAATTATTGACCGGGATGTTAGTTGCCCTTAACTGATTCGTCTCCAAGTTTGCTGATCGCTGCCGACCATTCTATCAACTTTTGAAGAAGTCGAGGGGATTCCAGTGGAATGAGGAATGTGACGGAGCTTTGCGAGATTTGAAGGAGTATTTGATGTGAGCACCCATGTTAACGATCCTAGAATCCGGGGAAGATTTATTCATGTACCTCTCGGTGTCCAATTATGCTGTGAGTGTCATGCTGCTAAGGAATCGAGGAGTACAGCAACCTGTGTATTACGTCTATAAGACCTTGGTCGATGCCAAGACAAGATATTTACCCCTGGAGAAGTTGGTGTTAGCACTTGTGCACGCTACGAGAAAGTTGCCGCATTACTTCCAAGATCACACCGTATATGTCCTGACCGAGTACCCTTTACAGTCGTTGTTGAAGAGATCCGACTTTACGGGTCGAATAGCTAAATGGGGGACCTGATTAGGTTCCTTTGACATACGAAACAGGCCACAAAGTTCAGTGAAGAGTCAAGTCATTGCTGATTTTGTTGCGGAGTTCTCCCCTAAGAACGAAAGGGAAATGGTTTGTCATGTGGAGAGTCGCCCATGGAAGGTATTTGTGGATGGTGCGTCAAGTGCCATAGGGGCTGGTGCTGGGATCGTCATTATTACTCCTGAGGGAATACGGTTTGAGAATTCTTTTAGGTTGGGGTTCAGGGCCTCCAATAACAAGGCTGAGTATGAGGCCTTACTCGCTGGATTAAGAGCCATTTTGGATATGGGTGCCCGGGATGTGGAGATTTATTCGGATTCTCGGTTGGTTGTCAACCAGGTGCAGGGCAGTTTTGAAGCTCGGGATTCCTGGATGAAAGCATACTTGCAGGTGGTAAAGCAGATTATGAATAAGTTTGGCAGGGCAAAGGTGGCACAAGTGGCCCGGGCGCTAAACAGACATGCTAACTCCCTAGCTACGCTGGCATCATCAATGACGGAGGAGGTACCTCGGTTAATTAAGGTGGAACTTATAGTGGAGCCGAGCATTAATGTGGCAACTGGTGTTGGTACTGCCGGAGTTGACATTGCCATGATTTCGTCGACTGGGCCATATTGGATGGACCCGATCATTAACTTCCTAGCCGAGGATTGAGTTCTAGATGATGAAAAGGAGGCTAATAGGATTCGCTAGGTAGCTCCTCGGTACTGGTTGTCGGCAGATCGCAAGTTATACCGGAGGTCTTTTAGGGGGCCGTACGTATTGTGCTTGCACCCCGAGAAAGTAAACGAACTCTTGGCCGAGTTGTATGATAGGGTGTGCGGCAGTCACATGGGTGGACGCTCATTGGCACACCGAGCAATGACTCGGATTTTGGTGGCCACAGATACAAAAAGATGCCACCGAGTATGTGTGCAAGTGTGAGCAGTGCCAGAAGCATGCCCCCTTGATTCATCAGCCAGTAGGCCATCTGAATTCAGTCAGCAGCCCTTGGACTTTCGCACAATGGGGGCTGGATATTCTTGGCCCATTTTCCCGGGCAACGGGCAATCGAAGGTTTGTGTTAATGGCAGTTGATTACTTCACCAAATGGGCAGAGGCGGAGGCTCTAGCTAACATTCGAGATGTAGATGTTAGAAAGTTTGTGTGGAAGAATATAGTCACGAGATTTGGGGTGCTGGACTCTCTTATATCTGATAATGGGTTGCGATTCGATAGTAGGACCTTCCGCGAGTTTTGCAGTGATCTCGGAATCAAGAACAGGTATTCCACCCCGGCTTATCCTTAGAGCAACGGCCAAGCAGAAGCTACTAACAAGGCAATCGTGAACAGATTAAAGAAAAGGCTAGATGGTGCAAAAGGTAGGTGGGCTGAGGAGCTACCCAATGTTTTGTGGGCATATCGAATAACTCCAAGGAGATCTACAGGGGAGATTCCGTTCTCTCTCACGTATGGGGTGGAAGCTGTTGTTCCGGCCGAGGTAAATTTATGTAGTGCCCGGATTGCGGAGTTTGCCCCTACTGAGAATGAAAGATTGTTGGCAGAACGTTTGGATTCGCTGGAAGAGTACCGAGAGGCGGTGACTATAAGGCTAGCCGAGTATCAACAAAAACTGGCCCGGGGATATAACAGAGACGTGAGGACCAGGGGACTCAGTGGCGGGGATCTAGTGTTACGGAAAGCGGTAGGGAATATGCAGGATACGAATACTAGGAAGCTGGCTCCAACTTGGGAGGGGCCTTATAGGGTCACAGCCATCGTAGGTGCAAGAGCATACTATTTGGAGGACTTAAACAAGAGACCACTTCTCCAACCATAGAATGTTCATAATTTGAAAAAGTTCTATCACTGATCATCTGTACATAGGGGTGTGAATTCAATTAGATCTTAAATGTACATTTTGTTAGCTAATATGATGATGATATTTATCCGTGCAGGTGCATCACTACTTATAATTTTATCGTTATTAACTCATTAAACTCCGGTGGACGCACGCGGGAAATCTCGTATTAAATTCTCCCAAGGACAGAAATCTGTCCTCGGTTCGATTTTCATCACCGAGCAAGCAGAAACCTTGCACTAAAATTATTCTAAGGACAGAAACCTGTCCTCGGTTTAATTTTCATCACCGAGCAGGCATAAACCTTGCACTAAAATTATTCTAAGGATAGAAACATGTCCTCAGTTCGATTTTCATCACCGAGCAGGCATAAATCTTGCACTAAAATTATTTTAAGGACAGAAACCTGTCCTCAGTTCAATTTTCATCACCGAGTAGGCGGAAACCTTGCACTAAAATTATTCTAAGGACAGAAACCTGTCCTCGGTTCGATTTTCATCACCGAGCAGGCCAAAACCTTGCACTAAAATTATCCTAAAGACAGAAACCTGTCCTCGGTTCGATTCTCATCACCGAGCAGGTGGGAACCTTTTTCTCAAAAACTATCCATGTATATCAAATTTGATTATTATTGCCGAGGAGCCAATTCTTTCTAGATACAAGTGATCTCGTCCATGCTGGTCCAGGCCACCATGAACGGCCGGCAACTACCCGACCTTTAACAAGTTGAGAAAGTAGTTTCAATCACGGGGTTAAACCACCCGATCATTTGGAATACGTGCATATTTATAAAACAGAAAGACAATCGAAGAACACGATAGGAAAGATAGCAACAAACATTTGTAAACATGACTAAAGCAAGCAAATAAAGGTTAAAACAAAGTTTTGTCACCACAGCCCGGTGACGGTAGGAAAATTAAACCCGAAAAAATAATTGTTCCATCACCACAACCCGGTGATGTAGGTAAACTGAATAAAGAAGTTAAGCTAAAAAAAAAATTAATAAAAAGTAGAAACTGAGTTCGGGAATCAAGCTAAAGGGTTTGCGGATTGGAGTTGGGCAACGTCCTCGGGAGTCTGCTGGGCTGCAAGAGGCGGCTAAACATTCTCATCAGGCTGATCACCAGCATGGGGGTTGCTGGTGGCTTCCAGGTCAATCAGCTCCACCTAGGAGTCAGTTACCTCCACCAACTCCCTCATGCTAGTAGTTTCCTCCTCATCAATTGCACCAGGGGTGTTCTGCACGGCAGTTGGAAGATCCGAGAAAGGGATTTGGTTGGGGTTCCTTCAAGGAGAATCCTCGGGTACCCTTATAGCCTGCAGGGTAGCCAACCACCCTTCTTCGAACCCGAGCTTCTGGGCTTGATGGACGACTGGCTCTGCAGAATTCTCAGCATCAGCAAAACCCTCGTTGTACCACTTGTCTTCACAAGCTTCTAAAGCTGCCTTCAAATCAGCCAACTCTTCTGCTAGAGCGGTGTTCAGACTCTGGGCCTCCGCCAACTTGAGCTCGGTACCGCCCAGCTGCACCTTCAGTTCTGCGGACTTGCTCTCTACCAGAGCCCTAGCCTTCTCAGCCGCAACAGCCTTTTTCTCCGCAACCCCAGCAGCTTTCACTTTTTCTTTCGCTGAAGCCTCGGCGACATCCTTAAGAGCTTTCTCCCGCTCAGCATCTTCAGAAAGCTCCTTCAGCCTCCCATTGATGATATGAGTCAGTTGCGCAGCCTGATAAAACAATAATGACGAGTATGAAAATGAAAAGAATATGTGTGCGTGGAAACAAATAGAAAACCAGGGAACAAGAGATTACTGCTATAATGTGCCATTGCAACCGCCTGCCTAATGACTCGTCCGTCCCGTCCTCAAAAGCATGTGCTTGCTCACTCCCAAGTGCAGGAGATCGTAGCAATATAATTCTCGGAGTACTGAGGTCGAACCACAAGGAGCAGGGTAAATTCAAAGACAATATAATTAAATAACAATTTGGGTGAAGAAGAAAAATACTTTTGCTTGGTGATTGTTAACAAGAATAATAATAAAAACTGATTTAAATCAATAATGTAAATACTAGAGCATCGGGGTGTTTCCCTATATCGATATGAGATTCTTTGTGATCTAGGAAAATATCTATTTCATAATTAATTGTTCTTATACAATTAAAAACTTATGATTCGGTTGAATAGAGACAATTCAAGAACGCATGATAACCTCGATTAATAATGCGGTTAGAAAAGTTTTCAGAAAAACTCATTCACTTTAAAACCTGATTTCTATTTAAAACTATTAGAAATTCATCTAAACAATAAGAAAAACATGATTGAACTTATTGAAAGCATGACAGAACTAATACATCAAAAGAAATCTAATTGAACAATCAAATATGTTATTGATAAAATCCTAGAAAGAATCACATTAAATATTCATACCGTATAGAAGAAACATAACCCCTAGCCCTAGCAAAGAGTTTAGGCTGCCATTAGAGAAAGAAAAATACAAGGTTTTCTCTGCCAAAATTCGTTCTACCAGCCTCCCTTCAAAACCCTAATGTCTAAGTGTCCAAAGAAAATAAAACATTTACTATTTTAATTTCCGTCCAGGTTTATAGCAGTAAATTGTGAGTTAATTTCGGCCTTTAAAAATTGATAATTTCGTAAAATTCAAAACTAGAAAGTTGTAGATATTTAAGTCAAGGTTCCAAGCCATCCGGCCTTGTGTCAATTGGATTTTTGAGGAGAGAGATACGCCCAAAATACTGATCAGTGCTCAAATTAGATTTTTCCTTTTCAGATTTTGCCTCTTTGATTTCTTTCCTTATTTAAAGCTTCCAATCATAGTAGACAATCCAAGCACTCCAGCTGCACCTCCTTAGACATTTACGCACGGTCCTTTAGCTCCACTTGAATTCTAGTTTGGCCTCCATTCTCTCACAAATTCCTGTAAACTCATCTTTCTCACATGATTTCCTGAAAGTAGAAAATTACACACAATGAATGGCATCTTATTCAAGAAATTATGTGAAGATAAATAATAGGGACTAATGCAAATCATGGCTTAATCATGCAAATTAAGCATAGTAATAAGGAGATAATGCCCACATAAATATATAACAAGTATACATTTTAAGGCGTTATCAGCGTACATGTCCTCGGGCAAAAGGAGGCCGTGCACCAAACTTTGGGCAATGCTACCCCCTTGGCCTTTATCCCATACTCTTACACTAGCAGACGCGAGAAGAGGTTTACCGTCAAGCTAGAAGGTAGGTTGCCATCCCGCCGCAGCCTGGGAAGTAGACGCAACGTTCATCTCAGTTTGGACTGTTGGCTCCCGGATGACGATACCCGCCGATGGTCGAGGAGGAGTTCTCGCGGGCACGTCACCCGAGCTTGCATGTGTCTGCTCAGCCGTACGCTGCCTCTTCCGAGAACGGCCCGAAGGAGGGGGAGGAGGTGGTGGATCTCGGCCTTGCAGTTCTTGCTGTTACGCGGCTGGCCTGGCGCCGGGCACAAAGCGACTGATCGTCATCACCTTCCTTGTCACCATGTTGTGACCTTAATCAGATTCGGTTTCTGAAGAACTAACTGATTCAACGATTACTTCCTCGGCTATCTAAGTGAGAGCCTCGGGTTCAAAAGGAGCCTTGGACTCTACTTGGACCTCGGGCTGAATGGGAGCTTCCGGCTGAACCAGCACGTGCGCCTGTTCTCGGCGGCGTTGAGACACGCGTTTAGCCGACTTGTCTCGTATGGGTGCAAGTTCGTTCGAACAAGTGTACCGCGGACCAAGGTCACGAGCTTCACCTACTGTAAACCTTGGAGGAAAGAAATTTGCGTGCCATACGTCAATGTATGAAAGGAGGGGACTGTCAACTAACAAAGCTTGGCTGAATGCTTGCCAAGTGGAATACACGAGATCAACGCCGAGAATTAAATGGGACGCCCGGAGTTGTCCGTCCCAATGTACAAAAATTTCTGACCTAAGCACAAAATTTAGGTCCCGAACATGCACTACTCTAAGATCCTTCTTAAACCTTTTGCTCTCTGCACGGAAGCAGCATAAAAACTAGTTAGTAATTACTTGATCAAATCAAAATCAATAAATTAATAAAATCGAGTTAATAAAGTATGTCCGAAACCAACCAACATCACGCGGTGAGAACGCGCAGGGGAGCTCCTCGACAAGCCAATTGCCACTCACCCGTACAAACTCTCCAACTGAGTTCCTATTTGAGTCAAGTAGGCATGAAATGAGTCGTACCCTCATGTCTCTGGTTTTTAAGTAATAATCTGAATCGATATTGCCGCACAAACTATACATGAAATTGATATCACGGTAATTCAATTGCAACCCGAACAACTAGTTCAACCTACAAACGCAACTCACCACTCGGTAAAAGTTAGGGGGGAGTTGGTCGGGACATAAACAGTAAAATCTAAGGGTACCTATGACGAGGGGGTCAACGGGGAACCTAATCCCACCCTCAAGAATTGCCATCAAGGGAAAGAAAACTGTATTTACACCACGGCGCCTTTGGATGTTAATATCGCCCTCGTGACAGTAGGCGATATCAACATCCTCAGGGACGTTGTAGGCAGCCTTAAAGGTAGCCAAAGTGGCTTTTGAGGAAAGGAGATGAGAGTAGCCCATTCTCTAAGCTAGGATTCCTAGAATTAGGATTACGAAAGAACAGAAAGAAATAGAACAAATAGAAGGAAAGGAAAAGGGAACTTACTGCGGGCTCTAAGGAAGAAAGATATTCTAGGCTGGAGGATGAACGCACAAAGAGTGTATGCTCGGCGGAGTGAAAGTTTGAAGAATGAGGAATGCAAAAGTGAAGGAGAGACTTAGAGGTGGCTATTTGTAGGGGCCAAAGGGGGAATAAATGGCATTTAATAATTGGGAAGCGGTAAACCCTACGAATCCCCATCTTAACTGCCACACGCGCGCCGCCTTGGTTCACGAACCGTCAGACAATGATGACGACTAAACCAACAGTCAGACGCAACACGCCTTTTGAGAGTGCATTAATGGGTTTCTCAACCGTCCAATATCTACTCATTGAGCTTCTCGGATAGTTATTGCCTCTTGAATTCCTTAATTTGTCCCCGAGGACCAAGCACGAATCAATGGGGGGCTAATGTACGGCACGGAACCCCCAAGCCCATTTGGACCTTGGGCCTTGAGCTCCAACTTTACGGTACGGTCCACGGGCTCAACCCTCTTCTCCAAAACTGGACCCTGGGCCTGCCGAGGCCATGGGCCCGAGCCTCATGACATTACGCCCGACCCAAAACCAGTTGAGCGAACCGCTGTAATGTATGTTCATAGTAGCTCGTAACCTAGGATCTGTCCGGCAAGGTACATCTTGGACCGGAGCATGATCGTTCGTGAACACTACACTTCGGTTACACCGGTATCGTCCTGGGAAAAGCCTTCGCCAAATATCCCTCCTGAAGTGGGGAGCCAATTCCAATAGATTGTGAGCCCAAGTGAGGATCGGTCCACCAACCTCATTTTTGGTGCGCACAGCTAAGATGTTTAACCCACTATGGAGAGCCAGGAATGGTTTCAAGATTCAGAGTTTTAGAGACCACAAAATTCTCTTCACCTTTGACAACAAGGAGGATGTGGATAGAATTTTAAAAGGCGAACCGTGGACTTTTGACAAACATCTGGTGGTAATGAGTTGATATGAGAACGAGTCCCCGCTTCAAGATATAAAATTTGAGAAGACTAAGTTGTGGGTTCAACTTCATGGGATTCCGATTAAATATATGGCAGTTGACGCGGCCAAGAAAATTGGCAATGTTTTGGGGGAGGTTTTCGCGCCGATGAACCCAAAATTTTTTTATGGCAGTCATTTTATACATATTCAAGTATCCATTGATTTGTCGTTACCATTGTGCTGTGGTAGATTGGTTTCTGTTGGTAAAGGAGGTAAGCAGGTATGGATATCGTTCAAGTACGAGAGGCTGCCAAACATATGCTATTGGTGTGGGCGACTTACTCACGACGATAGAGACTGTGACTTGTGGATCGACAGCGAGGGCACCCTCAAACCAGAGCAACGTGAGTTTGGACCATATTTGAGAGCACCACCTTTTGTTGCTGCAAGACGAAGTGCAATCATGGTTCCTAGGTTCTATGCCGAGAAGAAGAAGATGAGTTCAGGTACATCAGGGGACAGCAATTCAAGCCGAAATTCTGGTTCAGGCAGAGGACACACACCGGAGCAGTCAGAAGGAGTAACGGCTAGCACTAATGATAGCATTGAAGCCGAAGAAATTGTCTCATTAAGGCGTAATGAAGTGGATGGGATTATTAGGGAAGATACGGCTTTTCAAAACAGAGTTAATGAGAGAATTATTGGGGAATTGAAGACTCCTAGGGAAACCGAAATTGGTGTGGAAGTGAGTAATGAGGAGTTAAGTTTGGCACAGGAGTTCGGGGCGGCTAAATTGCTAGGATCGGGAAGGAGTGCTACTAAAACCCTATTCCACGTGACAACTTAAGCCCTACTGTACGTGATAATTTAAGTGGTAAAACATCACTTAACATGTCACGTGATATTGATGGAATTAGGGTTCACAAATCAAAGACTCCACGTGCAACACATACCTGGACTCGCAGAGAAAGAAGTAACCTAAGGGATAACACGGTAGCCAGTTTTCAAACACAAGGAAAAAAAAGAATGGCTGGACCTGAGGCAGACCACACTGCAGTTTCAGCAAAACGATTCCAAGTAACCCACAGTGAAGAAAACAAACCTTTTGTAGTGGCAGGAGCTGATGTTCAGCCCCGCCAACAGCAATGAGTTGTTTAGCATAGAACTGTCGTGGGCTTGGGAACCTGTTTACAGGGAAGGAGCTCGTTGAAATCATTCAGGCAAAAGATCCCATTGTGGTGTTTTTAGCCAAGACACTTACAGATGATGCAAGGCTAGAGTTTGTTCAAAGAAGTATTGGTTTCGATCATAGATGGGTTGTACTGAGAGTGGGAAGGGGTGGTGGATTAGTTCTTTACTGGAAAGCATCGATCAATCTGACGGTGGAAGGTTCGGATAGATACTATATTGATGCAGTAATTGATAAAAATATGGAGAACGAGTGGAGGCTAATGGGTTTTTATGGGCAGTCTAATACAGCAAGAAGACATGAAGCTTGGACCAAGCTAAGGGCCTTAAACTTATAACCAGAAAAGCCATGGCTTTGTTACGGGGACTTTAATGAAATTATCAGACAAGAGGAGAAACTTGGGGGTGCAAGAAGGCCTTATAATCAGATACAGCAGTTTAGGGAAGTGATTGATGAATGTGGAATCATGGATTTGGGATTTGAGGGCTCTAAATATACGTGGAGCAAGCACTTTGAAAATGGAATTTCAATTTGGGGAGGCTTGATAGGTGTTTGGTTAATAAGAGTTGGTTCCTGAAGTTTGGAGGTTCAAGAGTGTACCACTTGTCATGCACTTCATCGAATCATATTCTAATTTTCATTTCACTATCGAGTTTGAGCCCTCCAATCCCCAAAAAAAAAAAAAAAAAAAAAAAAAAATCCAGTTCGAACAAATGTGGCTCTCAAATTCAAGCTGTGAGGAAGTGGTGGTTTCAGCCTGGGGTAGTGGAAGTAATGTTGGGTTGGAGGGTGATATCTTGAGTAAAGTAGAAAAGTGTGGGAAGGAGTTGGGGCAATGGGAGAAAAATGTTTTCAGTAATGTTAGGTTGGAATTGAACCGGTTGAAAAAGGCCCTAGTTAAAGAAGAGAGGGCAGCCATGGTTAGTGGAAACAATTATAGGGTGAGATAGCTTAAAAAAGAGATTGAGGTGTTGCAGGATAGGGAAGCAACGATGTGGGCTCAATGATCAAGAATACTATGGGCAAATCAAGGGGACAAAATTTCTAAATATTTCCATTATTGTGCCACAAGGAGATTCAAAAAAAATTTAGTGTAAGGTATTAGAGATGAGGGTCGGGTATGAAGAACTAGACAAGAAGAGATTGAGGTGTTGCAGGATAGGGAAGCAACGATGTGGGCTCAACGATCAAGAATACTATGGGCAAATCAAGGGGACAAAATTTCTAAATATTTCCATTGTTGTCCCACAAGGAGATTCAGAAAAAATTTAGTGGAAGGTATTAAAGATGAGGGTCGGGTATGGAGAACTAGACAAGAAGAGATTGGTGAAATTATGGTTAACTATTACAAGTCTCTATTTACCTCAACAGAGGGGAATGTCTCCACAGGTATTTTTGATTGTGTGCCCACAATGATAGATGAGGAGATGAATGAAAGTCTTTATCGAGAGTTTGAGGCATGTGAAGTAGCTACTGCCCTCCAACAAATGGCACCCCTTAAAGCACCTGGACCGGATGGTATACCCCCACTCTTTTATCAGTATTTTTGGAGCACGGTAAATCAGGATGTCACCTCTTCCATATTGTCATGGTTGAACTCAGGTACCATACCAACCACCCTAAACCATACTTTTATTACTCTTGTTCCAAAAATAAACTCTCCTGAATATGCACACCAATTTCGTCTAATCAGCCTATGTAATGTCCTTTACAAAATCTATTCCAAAGTTCTTGCTAATCACCTTAAAAAATTACTTTCATTTATTATCACAGAACACCAATTAGCCTTCACTAAGGGTAGATTAATTTCGAACAATATTTTGGAGGCCTTTGAGACCTTACATAGTTTACAAAATTTTAAGGGGGGTAACTATGGTTATATGGCACTTAAACTAGATATGAATAAAGCGTATGATCGGGTGGAGTGGTCTTTTTTAGAGGGGATAATGAGGAAGATGGGTATTAGGGAGAGGTGGATAAATCTTGTAATGGGTTGTGTGAAAACAGTATCCTATTCTGTTTTGGTGAATGGAGATCCATGTGGGATGATTTTTCCTACAAGGGGAATTAGGCAGGGAGACTCACTCTCTCCCTTCCTATTCCTTCTTTGTACGGAAGGGCTGAATGATTTATTTAAAAAGGCTGAATTACAATGTGATATCCATGGCTACTCCCTTTGTAGGAGGAGCCCAAAACTAACACATCTGCTTTTTGCAGATGATAGTCTGATTTTTTACAGGGCAACAATGGAGGAGTGTGGTAATGTCTTGGACATACTAAAGGAGTATGAGGAAGCCTCGGGACAAAAAATGAATAGAAGTAAAACCTCCTTGTTCTTTAGCAAATCTGCACCGGAGGAGGTAAAGCATGGAATCAAGGTGGCCATAGGAGTTCCAGAAATCTTGCACTATGAAAAATACCTTGGGCTGCCCTCTTTAGTTGGCAAAGGAAAAAAATAAAGTTTTAACTACATAAAGGAGAAGGTATGCGGAAACTTCAAGGGTGGGAAGCTAAATTGCTTTCGCAAGCTGGAAGGGAAGTTCTCTTAAAGGCTGTCATACAAGCCATTCCTACTTACACTATGGGGTGTTTCAAATTGCCGTTGGGTTTGTGCAATGACATCGAGACTCTAATCAAGAAATTTTGGTGGGGCCAAAGAGTGACCGTAGGAAAATCCATTGGGTTAAATGGGAGGAGATGACAAAATCTAAGACTATTGGAGGTATGGGCTTTCGAGATCTTACTATGTTCAATGATTCCCTTTTAGCAAAGCAAGCATGGCGATTCTTGCATGATAAAACCTCACTCTTCTACAAAGTATTTAAAGCTCGTTTCTTCCAAAATTCATCAATTATGGAGGCTGCCGATTCAAGGATGGGGTCCTATGCTTGGAAGAGTATCCTTAGAGGGAGAGACATCATTCAAAGAGGGGCATTATGGAGGATAGGAAGTGGAGAAAAAATAAACATTTGGCAGCAACGCTGGCTGCCAAGAAAACACCCAACACAGCTGCCAACTTGCCCCTTTGAGAGTTTTGAAAATCATACCATAGCCACACTCATTGATCCAATCACAAGAAGATGGAATGAAGAGCTGGTAGGTGGGTTATTTGTGACCGAGGATGCTGAATTAATTAAGAAAATTCCCCTTAGTCGTAATGCAGCAGAGGACAATCTGTACTGGCCTTATTCTCCCTCCGGAAACTACTCATGTAAATCCGGATACAGATTCCTTAAAGAGGAGGCGGAGCTGCAATCAAATCCGCAAGCCCCCCCAATCTGTGATAAGTGGGTTTGGAAGGAAATATGGCAGATGCAAGCACCACCAAAGATTAAAAATTTTCTTTGGAGAGCCTGCTGTAATGCACTACCAACTAAACAAGCCTTGATGCGAAGAAAAATCGTAGAGGATCCAATGTGTGAGAGATGTAAGCAGGCAGTAGAGGAAACGATACATGCATTATGGTCGTGTCCGGAACTGGATGTGGTGTGCGCTGATCAAGGAACATGGCGATTTAGGTGTGCAATTGGCTTCACAAGTGTTAAGGAGTTGCTATTATGGATGATAGAGGAAGGAAAGTCCCTGGAGTTGTTAGCATACACAGCCTGGAATGTTTGGAATCAAAGGAATAAAGTGCGGTTGAACTTGCAAGTCAATCTGCTTCATCAGGTTGCTAAACAGACGAGGGCAAAGTTGGCGCAATACCGAGCAGATATACAAGGTTCAGAAGTGCAGGTGGTGAGTAACGGCAATGGGGGGAAATAGGTATGGAGAGCTCTGCAAGCAAGATTTGTAAAAGTGAACTTTGATGGAGCAATTTTCGGTGACTTAAATATGTCAAGTGTAGGAGTTGTAATAAGGGATACCAATGGTGCTGTTTTAGCCTCTTGTGCAGAAAAATTGGTCAAGCATATAAGGCAGAGGAGACAGACGCCTTGGCTGCACTGAAGGCTTTGACATTCGCACACGAGCTGGGATTCCAAAATGTTGTACTTGAAGGTGATGTTTTGGGTTTGATTCAGGCGTTGAAGTCACAGGAGCAGAATCTGTCTCCATGGGGTCTGCTGGTTGAGGATGTGAAAGTGTATGGGACTAAGTTTAGAAGATTATTGTATTCTCATGTCAAGAGAAATGGGAATAGTGTAGCACATAGGCGAAACATGCTATACGCATACCAGATTTTCAAGTATGGATGGAGGATGTACCATCTCATATTGTTTCATTTTTACATTTGGATGTAAGTCATTTACATTAATAAAATTACATAAGTTCATTCTCAAAAAAAAAAAAAAAAAAACTCTTGCAAAAATGCACGTTTCAATACCTCATATAGACACTTGTCCAGATTTGTATTTAAATAAAAGCTTTCTTGTCAAGATTGAATTTTTCATCAAATAGCCACTTGACATATGTGCATTTTGCATGAGTTGCTGCAACTTAATTGGCAGCAAATCCTTACACCAACTTTATTACTTACAACAAATTGTGAATTCATTTTATAAATAAAATAAAAAATAAAAAAACAAATTGTAAAATAAGTCGTAAAGTGATTTGCCTTGCGTTTGGTATTTCAATGCGTTGGACTCCAAATAAACAAAATATATATATTAAAAAAACGCAACACAACATGTATTTTAAATGAACATGTGTTGCTCTCATATCCTAGTTAGTGCATTACACCACTAAACAAAAAAAGCTTTACTCATTACAGAAAAAGTTTTATGTCTTAAGTCTTAAGATTGCTCTATTTGAATTTGCCTAGCTGGGTTGATTGGGAAAGCCCATTCGTTTGTCGCCCAAGATTGTACCATTGCGTTTAACAAATCAGCGCAGACGTTGGAGTTGAAAGTAACAGTTTCTAGGTTCGGGCCGAAAGTCCCATTTTTTAGAGAATTCACAAGTTGTCAAGTTGTCCCAATTGTTCGAACAAAGATTTTGCACGAGTTCACTTTACATGACCATGTCCATGATGTCTATCTTGGCCAATATTTTTTGCCAACTTGTTTTATTTCTTTATCAAATGTTGTCTTTGGGTAGGCAAAGTTGATGAATTGCGTTGAAAATAGAAACTGCTAGGAAATGACACATTATAAAAATTCTCTAAAATTTTTAGAAGCTTATAATTAAGATATATTTTGGCTAAACCCAAGCGTAGTAATTGACTGCTTAGGTTGAAGCAATTGACTTTTCTTTATTTATTTATTTTGGCATCTCGTAGCTTGAAGCAATTGACCATCCTCAATCAGCATTTAATGTTTCTTTTCCGTAATAAGCAATCGATTTTTTTTATATCTGATTTAACTTTCTTTTTTTTAAGATTCCACTGCCGCAGCAGCTACCAGCCTACCAATATGGTGGGCTTGGTTGGCATTGTCTTGTGAATTTGAGATTTACTTAGCTGATTGATTACTTGGGATCTGTTTGGTTTCACTAATTTACATCACTCATTACTCAATTTTCATCACTCAAAATTCAACAAAATGAGTGATGAGTAAGTGAAAATAAAAACAAGATTTATGTGTTTCTAAGTAATGAAAACAGAATGATTATGGCAAAGTTGTAACTCCATGCAAGCTATGGGCCCATGGTAAGTGTGCTACCTAATCCATGGCCAGTCCATTGACTCCCCCAATGGCTCTCTCCTCTCTCATACCAGACCTCTGATTTTTTCTTTCTTTCTTTCTTTTTGTTTTGCCTTCTTCCTCCTCTCTCATCAAGCCGGCCTCTGCCATTAATAGAAGCCGTGGTTCTCCCATCTTTGTGCTACGGGTGTAATCGGTTCGGGTCTGTCGGTTTTGAAGGCAGTTTTTACACCAAACCAAGGTTATCAGTTTTGCCATACTTAAAACCAACACCGATTTGTAAGGAAGGAATGCCGAACCAAACCGACTATAGTTGGTTTTGGTTTTGTTCGATCGGTTTCGGTGTTTGGAATGTGAGAAAAAAAATCAAAAAGAAAAAGAGAAGAAGAAATACCTGTAGAAAAACCATGATTGCCAAGAAAAACCCAAATCATGTATTTTCACTTTTTCAGCAGACAAACAACACAAAAAACAAACCAAATCAAACAAACAACTCACACTTTAACAGAAAAGAACATACCCATGACAACGTAGTTTTGTATTATAAGGAGAAAAAAAATTAAAATGTTATTATCATCATGGTTCGAACCTGGACCAAGTGTTGTCACATATGTGTCTTACCACTAAACTAGTGGTAGTCTTCTTGAAATACTTTGTACATAATAATATTTAATACATATCGGTCGGTTTTGGTTCGGTTAGGATTTTTACTATTTGAACCGAAACCAAAACCGAAACCGAAATGCACCAAAACCAAGCCGAAATTTTGGACACAGTTCAGCTGTTTTTTTGTTTTTTCGGTTTTGTGCACACCCTGCTTCATGCTCTGTCATCTCGGCGGCCCAAAAGCTCAAATCGGTTGAGTATCTTGGTCTCCACAAGGTATATCATTATCTCCTTCCTTCTTCCTTTAGATTTCTTCTAACCCAAAAGCTATGATAACATAAAACTCATAGCAACCAAACCCATCTTTCTTCTTTGACTTTTTCTTTTTCTTTTTCTTTTTGCTGAGAAAAACCCAGAATTAAATAATACCCAAATCAAAAATGGATTGAAGAAAGTGTCCCAAGTGAGACAAATCAAAAATTGAATGAAGAAAACCCAGAATTAAATAATACTCAAATCAAAACTCTCATTTTTTTTTGTTTTTTTGTTTAGAGACAGAGCAAGTGAGACAGATAGAGATTGGGATTATTACCTTTGGTTGTTTGGTTCAATTCACATAGGCTCAAGTGGGGGCTAACTCGATTTGTGTGTAGAGGTGGGAGAGGCCAAAACTGGAAGGAGAGGGGGCTCTATGGAGTTTCAATCTCTGTAGGCTCCACTAATATGTGAAAAAGTTGATTTTTGAGTGAGAGACACAACTGAGTTTTGGTACTATACAAGAAATTGTGAGAGTTTTGATTTATAGTAGAGATAGAGTTTTGAGATATGGGATATGAGTTATGAGTTTTGAGTTAGAATTAAACCCCTTATGGTCCAACAGTCTAGCGGTACATCGCTTAAACAAGAAAATGTTAATTAATTCAACCCCACCATATATATATATGCAGGTTTTAGCAAAATAATATTTTTTTTCATAAATTATTTTGCAGTTTTCTCCTCTTTTTTTTTTTTTTTTTTGGTAATTCAAATTTTATTCATTTAACAGACACGTATTACAAAGGGAAATCTCAAAACAAACCTGCTACAGCAGCCAAAATACAAAACTAACTACAAAACAAATGGCAAAGCAAAACACACTAACAACTAAACAATACATCAATAAGGCATCCAAACCAGCACCTTTAGTTAGCAGCACGTAGACAGCACAATAGCACTCTAGCAAAACATAGGACATGATTTCTAGGATCAAATTAAAATACTACTTGGATCAATTCCCCTAATTACAACAGATGGTAGAATTCAAAACTGACTTCTTGAACTTGGTTTTAAACCCCAGCCTAGCTTTAACATCATTATTGATGCTTCTCTTTAGCTACTTTTCAGTCCAAAATCTTTCTTCATGAACTATAGCATTCATTTTCAGCCAAATGTGGTAGATTGATGCCCACCAAGCAAGTTTGGAAGCTATTACTCTCAGCCCCTTCCCTTTTAACTCTCTAGTCCCCTTAAGCAATCAAGTCCTCCCACACAAACTAAGCATTTGAAATTAGACACAACTTCATCATGTCATCCCAAATTCTTCTAGTGAAAGAATGTTCAAAGAAGAGATGATATCTACTTTCAAGGCAATTTCTACAACCAAAAAAAAAAAAAACACACACACACACACAAGCTATCACCCAAGTACCCCCACTTGGCCATTCTATCTCACGTGGACAACTTATTGATTACAACTAACCAACCAATAAAAGAATACTTCAGGATAGTTAAATGGAACCAAAGCAACTTCTACCACTCAACTTTGCTAGATTTATCTCTAATCTCAGCATATGTTGTAGCATAAGTAAACTTCCCAGATTTAATAACTTGCAACTCTAAATAGTTATAAGGGCATTAGATCTAGCAAGCCTAGGATGCCAAAGGTCATGCCAAAGAAATATAATTTTTTCATCCCACACCTCAAACCTGATAAACTTTCTTGCTTCATCCCTCAATTTAAGAATTGCTCTCCAACCCCCAGGTACATTCTTTCAAAAATTTTACAGTCCAAAAACACTTGCGATATTATATACACATGGTTAAGCTTACACTTAATCCATATGAGACACTAGGATCTTAACATGTTAGTTATGTGATGAGGCAGGGTTTGATAGAAATCCTAAAGAGTTTGGATAGCAGAGGGGACTACTTGTGAGATGTGATAAACTTTGTTATTGATTTGGAGAAGGTTTCTTTGTACCAGATTGTCGATTGTCCACAACATTCTGGCAAATAACTCCATATTTTTCCCTTCTTCCATAAAAAATGTACTAGATTATAGAAGTTGGAAAAGTGTTGTGTAGAAAATTGCACATTTTTGTTGTTTTTGTTGAATCACTGCCTGTGATGGGTACTCTATTAGCCTTTGATAAGGCTAATATGTTTTGTAATAGACTTATTAATTCCTAATCTAATAAAAAATAAAAAATAAATAAAAAGAAGAAGAAAATCGCACCAAATCATTAAAGTTGTTGACTTGATAGTTGACCCCCCTTTTAAGAAGAATTGTGGCTCCATCACTGTTTCTTAGGATGATTGATTTTAGGCTGGATGCATGGCTGACTCGTTATTCATCATTCATTCCTAGGCCCAAGTAAATGGGCCTGGCGGCCCAGGAGACATCATTCTTCAACAAGTTTTGAAGAAAACTGGTCTAAATTTAGTCTTCATCTTGTACTCGAGAGACCAAAGCAGAAGGAGACAAAAAATGTAGGACCCCTCCACCTAAAGAGAACTATATAATAATATTATAATTGCAATAATTACAGCAAGAACCAAATCCGGAACAGACAACTCTCACCGCCCAAAAAGCATGACATTGATAATAAATTCTCTGGCATAAGAATCTGAGTCCAAGGAACAAAAGCCCACAAGAATAGAAATGAGTCCTCAACGCACATGATTTGAATCTCAATTGTGGAGATTTGAGAATATATATATATATATATATATCCATTGTTTGAAATGGGATTTGCAAGTAATAAACGAAATAATAGTAGTATTGAAATTTGTAAAACCAATACCCTATTGTACTAATTAGTGTGCGTTTGTTTAGCAACACGTTTGCGTTATTGCTGCGTTTGCGTTTTTTGGCTGGTCCCATGGCACTGTTCATGGACCAGCCAAAGCACAAAAACGCGTGAACAGTAGCAAGTGAACAATATTTTGCTTTTTAATTAATATTTTGCTATAGTATTTTCAGAAATAAGTTTTTAGTTTTTAGCAAATAAGCGATATCCAAACAGATCCTTAATCTCACTATTTATGGGCACTGAGTTTGGACAAAACTAAATCTGAGACCTCTAGTTCTCTTGTCAAAATCTTCAACAAAATCTTTGGTTAGTGGATTGCTATCCATAAATAGTCTTTAGATTAAACCATATCTTCTCTTTTCTTATACAAAATTAGTGTGTAGCCCCGTGCATATACACGGGTACAGTTAATAATAATTACAATTATACATTTCAAATTATATATATATTTTTAGAAGATATTCAAATTATACATAGTATTAGTTTACACTTTTTTTTAAACCATACATTTTTAAAATATGTAATGGTTTTTCATTATATATATATATATATATATATATATATATATATATGTAAGGACCAAATTTGAGTCCATAGCCCAAAGAATAAATGAATTTAGGCCCAAAAAGCCCAATACAATGAATTTGTAGAGAGTGGGTTGGAAAACTGGATTTTAATGAATCGGACAACAGGTAAAGTGGATTCAAATGACAAGAAAATGAAGATTGACTGGTTTAATCTAAAGAAAACTGTTCTCGGCACAATCCGAGGAGATCAGTTCTTATATACTAATTCTCAAATTGGATTACAAGTTCAGTTCTTGATTGCTATAGTGTTTCTCTTTCTATTTCTCGATCCCTCTTCCATCAGGGGTCTTTTACATTATATATCTCTTTTTGAATGATCTTGGCCCTCCACTTGTTGTTCGTCCAAGCCACTACTTGAGTGCTTGTCCCATTGGACACCCTCACAGGCCCTCTGTGAGTTGGGGTGACCAAGGTAGCACTGTTCAGGGGTCTTCTCCATATAAATGTGGCCAGAGAATTAGCTGCAGAGCATTTAATGCGGTGGTAGTAACTTTTTTCTTAGATATTTCTCAGTTCCCATTTTGTCCTGTACGTTCACAATACATATCCTTATCAACAGAACTTCCTAGAACGTTACTCTGGATAATAGAACTCACCTTCTGACCCCTTCTTCGTTTAGCTGAGGAGATATTCCTCCTCGGCCTACCTCTCCTGGCCTACCTCTCTCAGCCTTTACAGTCATAGTTTGCTTGTGAAGTTCAAAGTCTTACTCATTCCTTACAGTTGATCTATTCTCGGACCATTGTGCCTCCTCAAACAAGGCCCAATATATATATATTTGGACCTGCTTCTCCACAATATATATATATATATGATTTAGAATTTAATTGGTTTTAGATTCTTCGGTTTTTGTACTCAATAATTCACTTGCTACAAAAATTAAAAACTTAGATGGACACATGACAGAAAATTAGATTTAAATTGAAACTCAATTTAGAATCTAATTAGATTTAGACTTTTTGATTTTTACACACAATAATTTACTTTGCACAAAATTAAAAATTAAATGGAAAATGTGACGCAAAATTGAGAATTCAATTAAAATCTAATTAAATTTTCTTTAAACTTTTGCTATTAATATATATATAGAATGGATATCAATATGAAAACCAATAAATCTAAGATTGTTATTTCATTGTTACGTGGATGATGAATGATGGATATGCGGGCCATACCTTACCTATAATAAAACTAAGTAAAAGCAATTCAGCAAAAAAAAAAAAAAAACTAAGTAAAAGCAGGGTGGGGTTGTGATTACGGAGGAGACAACCTTTGCTTTACTTCCCATAAAACTAAAACAAAAACCTTTGCTTTACTTGTCGTCCACGACAAATTATATTCTCTTTTTCATATATATGATAAGATTTTAACTTATATTGTTCACTTCATGACAATTGCTCTTATTATTTAGCTAAGATATCAATCAGTTATTTTCCTCAAATCTCTTATTTGATAACAAGAAATTTTACTAGTCGAGTTAACTATAATTCACAACAAGAGTAAAAGTTGTATATCCTAGATATGTTGCTGTGTTAGGAGAAGATAAAGACAATAGAAGAGATATTGATGATTTGTTTTATGTTTTTACTTCATTGATTAAATAATAAGGGAAAATTGATAAAATTGTCAATTTAAGATATTGATGATTTGTTTTATGTTTTCTCTTCATTGGTTAAACAATAAGGGAAAGTGGATAAAAATTGTTGATTTATAACAATTTTTTTTTTTTTAGTCTAAGTGTGAGTTTGGATAGCAAAAGTGGCTGGCGTTTGCATTTTTTACTGGGTCTCGTGCACTATTCACGAGACCCACAAGTACGAAAAAATGTAAATATAACTTTAAAACTGGGTCCCACAGACACTATTCATAGTTTAACAATTATTTTGTTACAGTATTTTCAGCAATAAGCGGTATCCAAACAGACCCTAAGAATCTAGATACTCACCTGTTTCAAAGGGAATCCACATTCTTACAATAATAGGGTTAAGTGGGAATCCAGATACCCTAACATTTGATTCCCTTGTGTGATTTGTAACCAAACATGGGAAAATCTTTCAATATTCCTAAAAATCCTAAAATGTTACTCCATACCAAATGCCACCTAACATATAAACCATATGGTTTCAAAAATGACAAATAAAACTCCACATTTTTTTCTTTTTTTATTTTTTATAAATCCAAACACAATTCCATTATACCTAAATGAGTTGCAATTTAATTGATTAATCTTTGAAATCTTACGGTTTAAATTGTTCCTTTAAAGCTGCTCATTTCTAAGCTATAGATTCAAAATATAATTTTTTTCATATATGAGAATTTACCTAATTAAACTTAGGTAATTGTTTAGACTCCCAAATTTTAATTACAACTTAATCAATTAAGGCTAATCTATAATTAATCCCAAGCGTATTTGATTAACCAATTGAACTAAGCATGGATACCAACAATTGCATGGGTAAGCATATCAAACATAAAAACTAAGTTATAAAGCAATAAGTAAAGTGAAGCAAACCTAAGAACCGATGGAAAAACCTTTTCGCAGCTAGCCACCGAAACAATCCACTAAGTATAGACAGTTGCAATACAAATTGACATACACAACCCTCCAAGTAGTGCTACCATCTTGTACTCGAACCCTCCAAACTTTTGCTCGCAACCGACTACGTTGAGTCATTTCTCTAACTAAGGCACCAGATCCCGCAACCAAGCCTAGTTGCACCTTCAAGCCACCATGGCTGAAATTGGAAAGCTCTAATGGTTCCTGATAATCTAATTTACTCACAACACTCAATGGATAGTGATAATTGTGATTGAGAGTGGAAGAGTGTAGACAATTGACGGTGTTTAGCTCTCTCAACAATGGATACAATTATCTCAACTCTCAGGTGTGTGCTTAGAGTTTAATTCGTGGAAAATTATAGGTATTTAGAGTGGGTAGGGGTTAGTACAGTAGATGATCTAAATAATTAAATTTTTTTGCTATTCAACAAATTTGCAAGTGCAAATTGGCGAGAATCCCACAAATCTAAAAGTAGAACGAATTTTTATAAAAGTGTCACGTGCTTTTTTCATGGGTGCCAATGTCCTGCAAGTTCTCGGTTCCAGTAGCACTACATTGGACTCTCAAACCCAACTTTATTACAAAATTAGCCCACAAATAAAAAATATTAAGCATGAAATTTCAATTAAATTGACACGAAATAAAGTCAACACATACAAAAAATATTTAACTTAACACATTATTTATTAAAATTCAATAGTAGTAGGCATTTTTAATCCATGTGTGAAATCCACGTTCAAAAGAAAAGGTAGATATGCCTTCTCTTTCACTTAACTTGAATCTATCCATTATCATTTGTCGTCATATATGTCGATAGCTGCAGTATTTTAATTTATTCTTTTTTGTTTTGCTAAAAATAGATGGTTATGGTTAATATATACTCCTTTAAGGTACACATTAATCATCTATTTTATAAAAAATTTTATAAAAAATTGAAAAAATAAATGACAAAAAAGTTTATCATTTTATCATTTTCTTATAAAATTTTTTCTTAAATGACTTATTAATGTATGTCATAAAGGTACACATGAGTAAAATTCAAAACGGAATATATATATATTTCGTTATCATTAACGTTTGTCCTCTTTCGGATCGGGAACAGTTAAAATTTTCTATATTTTCAACTTCGTCCAAAAATATCTTCAGCAATCATCCTGTTTTGTTAATAGGACACAGCCGTGTCTTTCCAAACATACATCATTACTTCCGTCATTCTTTACTTTTCACATCATGTGTTTTATATGAAGAACTAACGAAGCAGAACATTCATAGCTTGCTTCACATGCATAAAAGTTAAAACATCAATAATCTCTTAACTAGCGTCAGATCACGCGCGTGTCGCTTTTTTATTATTATTAGAGGTTCTATTTTTTTTTTTAAAGATTAATAATTCTCAATCTATAAATTAATCTCTCTCACACATATATATAAATATATATATATATATATATAAAGTGAATACACAAATAAATAAATTGTAAAAATATACCAAAAAAAGACTGAAAATTTCTACAGAAAAGAAAGCCTGAAAAGACTTTGAAGATGAACTTGACATCAATATTGTAAAATAGAAAGAAAAAGAAAACCCAACAAATATATATATATATATATATATGAACAAAAAAAATCAAGAAGTCTTGAAACTCACATGGTAAAATAATCATAAAATTTGAGTCAGCACCCACAAAAATTCTTGGATCTCATTTCTTCCTTTCTTTTTTCTCGTTTGATATAATCTACCACTTTCTTCTCATATAGTATCTTCATTCTCTTCGTTAGAAGTTTGTGGATGTTAAAAACTATCACAATTTAAAAAAAAAAAATTATAGCAAATGATTGAGGAAATTTGTAAGAATAACAATTATATGATAATTGAAAAGTAGTTGGTTTTTTTTAACACTGAAAAAAGTAAGTGGATAAGAAATGTGAGTTAGTGAGATTTTAAAAGTTTTTTTTTTTTTTTTACAAAGTCGTAAACGTGTGTTTGTTTTAATTATATATATATATATATATATATATATATATGATGAGTACACAAATTCATATCGTCCAAACTTATCATTGGACGACTAAAGCGCCATAAACACGCAGTTAATGCATGAGCCGTTACCAACGGATGCACGTGTAGACATGACCGTTTGCAAAATCATCAATCACCTCATTAAGCCACCAGAGGTGTTATCAAAGCCATTAAGGCCACCATTGAAGGCCTCCAACTGCTAGAAAGATAGAGATCCATATAAACCACCTTAGAACCAAGAGAAGGTACATACATACACTGAATACACTCTCTATTCTTATTCTCTCTCTCTCTCTCTCTCTCTCTCTCTCTCTCTCTCTCTCTCTCTCTCTCTCTCTCTCTCTCTCTCTCTCAACGTCTGACTTTATCATCGGAGGCGCATTACTTGGTACCATGCTGGTGACCGTAGAGAGAAAAACATCTTTGTTATATATACACATGATACTATATGTCATGCACACAAATTGACATAATTTTGACTCAATTATATATACACACACATATTTAGGTCATAACAATTTCTTATATAGTATCAATCTACTGAATAAATTAAGAGATACCTTACCTCAAACTCATAATTTCTCACCTCTAAGATTGCTTTTCATTTGAGGGATTGTTGAGATTACCACCATTGATTCTCTATGCTCCAAAGTTTTTTAATCTCCTTAAAATTGTTAGTGATAATACACTAAATTGGACTGGCCATTTGGGCCTTTTAAATTCGTAAAGAACTCCTTATCTAATCCATTATTAACATTAGTAACTCCAACCCATCAAATTAATATCCCGTAATAAATTTTGAAACTCCAACTAAATCAGATTAAAGGACTTAATAAAATAGATTAATTTGGGTAGAAAATTTTGTAAGACCCTTTAAGCTTATAAATCAACCCACTCATAACCACTTCCAATTTATAACAATACTATTACACATCACTACAAGTATTATGACAAACTAAAAAATAGAGAGGTTATTGGCAAGATGGGAATTAAGCCCAAATCTCATTTTATCCCTTCATAGACTAAAGTAAAGATGTGTAAGCATTAATCTCAAAATGGTTATCCTTATGGACAATTTGAGCCAAAAGGGGGATTAATTGCTCAGGTATCTCTACCTTGAGATTATATGGAAAAGAGACAGCAATCTTCACATATAAATAATATTAATTAAAAATCAACATAGATTACGCCACATGTTATATGTCATTCATTGCATACCAAATTTTGCACCTCTTTACTACCACTATAAACTTGATCACTTCACACAGTGATCAAACTCGCTCTCTCTTTTCATCTCATTACATGGCACCTTACCATACAGCCATATCCAACAATAGAGAGAACCAACTATGCAATTGCAAAACTATAGATCAAATTTCAAAAATTAGAAATAATATATTGCAACTGCACCATAAATTATATGGCATCCCAATCAACATACATACAAGAGCAAGCATATAATTCATTTCATGTATTAGACTTCTTATTCAAACCCAATGCAACTATCAAAACCAAAGCCTAGCATTGCCAACCACCAAAATAACACCACTGAATTACTGAAACCAACCCACGACCCACAACCAAAAACGACCCATGACCTACTACGGCAAACCCATAACCACCACGGAACCACTGAAACAACCCATCAAAAAATGGCAAGCAAAACCCAACGACACATGGCCATCCACCATCGTCACCTTCAATCTTCAAGTCGCCGCCGTCTACCAGAGAAAGAGAGAGCAACAAATTGAGTAAGAGAGAGAACACAGAGAGAGAGAGAGAGATACAGAACTCAGAATTAATAAAATACGTAAAGTTAAGTTTACGCTCACTGAATAGTAACTTGTATAAGTAACAAATTACTGTAGCAAAATGTATAAAACTTTTTAGATATAAAAATTTGGTTGTTGGGTGTCTTTTGTGGTTTGGACTTTGGAGTACCAAATTGCTAAAATTTAGCTTTTACCAATCTAGATACTAACGGCTCGTTTTGGTTGTGGTGTTTAGGTATTGATTTTCAAAATAATGTGTGATTTAAAAAAAAAAAAGTGTTTTGGTACCATGTGTCTAGTAACATATTTTCAAAACTAAAGAAACACAATTGAGTGTTTGGTATGAGTGTGTGAGGGGGGGGGGGGGGAGGGTATGAACTCGAGCTTGGGCCAAGAACCAAAGGCCCAGCAAATCGTATCTTAAAAGATGGGTTCGGCCCAAAGATGTGGATATAAGTGAAGTAGCTTGAGGAATAAAAGATAACTCCCAGGAGTAGATCCCATGGAGGTCCGAGCTAGCTACCATAACCACGACTCCTTACCGAGGTACTAAGCAAGGCTTTTCCTAGAGCAGATACGTAATGAACCGCAGGTAACTAGTTCCCCTTTGGTCCAAGATGCCACCGTCATCAAACTCACCATGGGAAACACCTTGAAGAGATAAGGACCACAGAGGCAATCACCTCCAC
This sequence comes from Notholithocarpus densiflorus, assembly GCA_030021035.2. Lineage (NCBI taxonomy): Eukaryota > Viridiplantae > Streptophyta > Magnoliopsida > Fagales > Fagaceae > Notholithocarpus > Notholithocarpus densiflorus. Next base: position 5,077,300 of record JARYZH020000017.1, read on the forward strand.
ATTAATGAGATGTTTTCAACCTAATCTCTTCCACATTAAATGTTGATTGATTGGCCTGAACAGTGAAGACACCCCTAAAAGTCTTATTTCATTATGAAAGAATGACATAACAAAGGGGTGATGGGACAAGTATCCCTCGAATCCAACTGGAAACAGCCTAGCTGGGGAGAGAAGGAAGGGAAAAATGCCTATAAAAGGAGGGGAGGTGCAGCAGGAAAGGAGGTTCAAAAAAATTGAAAGATAAGACTTAGAGAAGAACAAGAGAGAGAAAATTGTAATAGCAGAATAGGTTTAAGAGTTTTTAGCTTTCAACCCAATCCTTTGTACCTCGAGAAAGCAATTTCTATATCAATAAACAACCTTTTTGTTCCTTATCACTTTGTAATTAGTTGTTTAGATCTTCCATTATGGAATTTTTACCTCTGTGTTCTTATAAATTAATTGTGTAAATCATCTACTTAGTCACCGCCATTAAGAGTGTTAGTTTTTGACCCCCACGGTGTGTTTTTTTTTTTTTTTAAATTGTAACTTTTCTGATATGAGTAGTGATTTTAATTAATTTTTTTTAAGAGAGAGACTCTCTCACCCAACAACTCTTTCCTCTCTCTTTTGCATCTTCTTCCATCTCCCTCATTGCTCTTTAAACTATTACAATACCCAATGTTGAGCTTAATATCAAATCACCATCACATGACCCCAACCAAAAGCAAAATAACCAAATATTATCTAAAAATAAAATTAAAACAAAATTAGAGAGAAATGAGTTTTGTTCTTTTGATATATAACCAAATATTGCCAAACCAGAAACAAAGCTTATGGGTTTCATGGGTTTCTTTCTTTTATGGGTGGGTTCTATGGGTTTCAGTGTTTCATTCTTTTGAGCTCACCTATTTTTTAATTTAATAGAATCAACTCAAATAAGTGATGAGAAACCCATAAAGTAAAAGAATAGAGGAGGGAGAGAGAGGAGTCCTTTTTTTATTTGTGTCAGCTTGTGTGGGTCCCATAGTTTTCATAATAATATACTGTCATTTAACAACGTTACTTAAAAACTGAAAATTGCCCTAATATGTTCTCAATATATAGTGTTTAAGCACCTTAATTGATATCTCTGACTCAAACACTCTAAATTAAACATTCTTACCAAACACATTTTTTTGGGCTCACAGTGCTCAATATTTAAACACTGAAAACTGTTGTTTGAACTCACGTACTTGATGACCTAATGCTCTTAAAAAGGAAAGAAGAATAGAGAGAGATGGTGAGAATATTGCCAAGAGCACTACAAGTCTACAACTATTGACATTGTTAACATGTAATAGGGCTGTGGGCCTTAGGCCCACCTTGTTTGCTTGTATAGCACACATACTTGTACTACACACTTTGCCTCTTATATAAAGCACTCATGTATATTTTATTCTCTGTGAAATACAATACTATTCATTCAGTATTTCTAACATGGTATCAAAGCCACTGCTCTAACTTTTTTGGTGTCTTGCAGTCTTGTCTTCTTCGGCATTTTCCGCTGCATCAACTTTCTCCGGTTAGTAAACCCATCTGTGCCCTTTTTTTGACTACTCCACCACCGTCAGAGGCACTCCGGGTTGAATCATCATCGCTAAAAGATCTCCCTCCGCCGCCAAGATCACTGCCTCCTCGAATCCATCAGTTCTGAAGCTCTGATTACGACACCAGAGGTACAATCGTATAGATCGTCAACCGATCTACTCAATGCCGCCAAAATCACCACCTTCTGAGTGTCCACACGTTGCCACGCGCCACCCAAAGATTCGGTGAGTTGTCCACGCCCTGCAAGCACCACCATGCGCCGAATAGGTTTCGCACACGCCAGTAAGTACCTACTGACGTCATTTGTGACGTCATCACTGCCAAGTCACCCACTAATTGACGTCATCTTCCACATCAGTGCTTACGTCATCTGCCACGTCAGCCGGTTACATCATCTGTCACGTCAGCGCTTACATCATCTGCTTACAACAGCCCTATTACACGTTAACTCCTGCAATGTTGTCTTTTGGGAACATCGCTCCTTTGTCGAGCTCTCTCACTTCCGTGCCTCCCTATTTACCTCCTCTGTCTTAGATATTTTTCCAAATGAGCCACATATTCCTTCTATAGTTACTCCTAATCCTCCTGTAAATTTTTCTGTCCAACCACTAGATATTTTTTATACCTCTCCTAGATCACCCTCTAATGAACAGGTCGAAGACGAGCCACCCAACCCTGAGCTTGGGTCCCTTGCTCTTGCTCCGCCTGAAGATCTTGCACAGGACATTCCACCTCGTCATTCAACTCGGATAAGATCAATTCTTGCACATTTACTTGACTATCATTGTTACACTGCCCTTGCTACACTGCACAAGCCTGACACCTATCGTAAGGCCTCCACTGACCATTTATAGCAGATTGCAATGAAAGAGGAACTTGATGCATTATCTAAAAACCATACTTGGGATTTGGTGACTCTCTCCCCTGGAAAATCTGTGGTTGGTTGTAAGTGGATCTACAAGATCGAGACTCACTTTGATGAGTCCATTGAGCGATATAAAACTCGTCTTGTTGCAAAAGGTTTTACATAGGAGTATGGAATTGATTATGAAGAGACATTTACTCTGATTGCTCAAATCTTATCTGATCGTGCCCTCTTAGCTATTACCGCTGCTAGTAAATGGGACATTTTTCAGATGGATGTCAAAAATGCCTTCCTTAATGGAAATTTAAGTGAAAAAGTTTATATGCAACATTCTCTTGGTCTCTTCATTGAACCGAACAAGGTTTGTCACTTTCGACGTGCACTTTATGGCCTTAAACAAGCTCCACGAGTTTGGTTTGCCAAGTTTAGCTCTACCATCTCTTGCTTGGGTTACATTGCCAGTCATTATGATTCTGCCTTATTTCTTCGTTGCACTGACAAAGGCATTATTTTGCTTCTCATTTATGTGGATGATATGATCATAACTAGTAATGACCTTAGTGGCATTCAAGAACTCAAGGATTTTCTTAGTCAGCAGTTTGAGATGAAAGATCTTGGACATCTCAGCTACTTCTTGGGTCTTGAACTCACTCATTCCACAGATGGTCTTTATATTTCTCAGGCCAAGTATGCTTCTGAACTTTTAGCTCGGGCTGGACTCACTGATAGCAAGACTGTTGACACTTCAGTTGAACTTAATGCGCATCTGACTCACTCGGGGAGGAAACCATTGTCTAATCCATCTCTTTACAGACGATTGGTTGGCAGCCTAGTATATCTCACTGTCACTCGTCCAGACATTTCTTATGCTGTTTACCAGGTAAGCCAGTATCTGTCTGCTCCACGATCGACTCACTATGCTGCTATTCTGCACATTCTTTGATACCTGAAGGGCACTCTCTTCCATGGCCTTTTCTACTCTGTTTAGTCTCCTCTTGTTCTCGGTGCATTCTCTGATGCTGATTGGGGAGGAGATCCCACTGATCGCAGGTCCACCACAGGTTATTACTTTCTTCTTGGTTTTTCTTTGATTTTTTTGGCGAAGTAAGAAACAAACCCTTGTGGCTCGCTCTAGTACTGAAGCATAATATCGTGCCCTTGCTGATACCACATTTGAGTTTCTTTAGCTATGATGGCTTCTTAAAGACTTAGGTGTGTCCACATCCTCTGCTACACCTCTTTATTGTGACAACCAGAGTGCCATTCATATTGCTCACAATGATGTCTTCCATGAACGGACTAAACACATCGAGATCGATTGTCATTTTATCCGTTATCATCTTGTCCATGGTGCTCTCAAGCTGCTCTCAATCTCCTCTAAAGATCAACTTGCAGATATCTTCACCAAGTCACATCCTAAGGGACGCCTTCGTGCTTTGGTTGACAACTTCAAGTTGGTCTCACACCCACTTTGAGTTTGAGGGGGGCTGTTAACGTATAATAGGGTTGTGGGCCTTAGGCCCACTTTGTTTACTTGTATAACACACATACTTGTACTACACACTTTGCCTTTTATATAAAGGCACTCATATATATTTTATTCTCTGTGAAATACAATACTATTCATTCAGTAATTCTAACAGACATATTAATATATATATATATATAGACACACACACTAGCCTCTAAGCATGCGTGAGCGTGTGCTCAGAGGCTCTTCTATTTTTTTGGGTAAATGTTAATAATTTGCAACCATTATAATTTGATATTACTACATTTTTCAATCACAAAAAAATCTAGGGTGTGATAAGTATTATGTATTTGTGGTATGATGAGTATTATGCGTTTCATCAGACCCCTAGAATTTTTTGTGAATGAAAAATGTAGTAATCCTAAATTATAATAAATGCAAATTATTAACTTTTATCCCAAATTATAATAATGCGTGCTCAGAGGCTAGTTTTTAATAACAGTTATCAATTTTTGTTTAATCCTAAAATTTAATTTTTTAATCCTAAAAGTTAGCTACTTACTACACATCCATAACAAAAGTTAAAAAAAGCTTATATTTAAAATTTATCAAATACCTACATAACATTTGTAGGGACACGGTTCGCAGCCCAAGCCCAAAGTGTATGGGATATTGGCCCAGTGAGCCCAGTACAATAAATTTGTAGAGAATGGGTCGAAGAACTAGGCCCTAATGAATTGGACAACGGCTAGTGTAGAGTTAGAGGATGATCAAGCACAAATAAGGGGTACTGATATGAATGAACTTACTGTCCGAGGAGGTAATTTTCCATATAAATCAATTAAACCAATTACAAGTATAATTTTGATGGCTACAGTGTTCTCTTTCTCCTCTTTCCCTCCCCTCCTCATGGAGGGTTTCTTACATTATATAGCTCTCTTTGGACCATCTTGATTCTACACTTGTTGATCATTTGAGCCTTTACTCGAGTGCCTGTCCCATCAGACACTCTCTTTGGCTTTCTGTGAGTTGTGGTTGTCAAGGCAGCATTGTTCAGGGGTCTTCTCCACATAAATGCGGTCAGAAAAGTAGCTGCAGTGCATTCAATGCGGTGGTAGCAGCTTGTCCTTAAATATTTTTGGATTCCCCTCCTTCTCGTATGTTCATGATGCACGTCCTTATCGCTGGAGTTTCTTGGAAGGTCACCCTAATTTTTGGAACACATATTCGAGCTGTATTTATCATACCCGAGGAGAAATTTCTCCTCGGATCACCTTCTACTCATTCCTTACTTATGAGACTCTAAACTGGAATCACTCATAACTGTTTACTCCTCCTCGGACCATTCATGCTCTCGGCCAAGGCCCCAAGGCCCAATATATGATTTGGGCCCTTAACCCTACAACATTTTTTTATGGAGTAAATTAATAATTATAAAAAAAATGTAAATTGAATTTCACATAGAATTATACAAACGATAAATATAGTTTCTGTTACAAAAGAAATTTTTTTACAACATTTTTTTAGATAACAACCACTTCATGTGAGATTTGAATCATAACAACAATTTCATTCATTATTATTCAAAGTTGCTACATTTTTCAATCATAAAAAAACTTGGGGTGTGATAAAATTTATGCATTTATGAGTGAAATAATTTTTTAGTATAAATATCATCAAACCCCTAAATATTTTTGTAATTGAAAAATGTAATAACTTCGAATAATGATGAATGAAAACTATTAACTTTTTTTTTACAAAACAAAAATAGAATAGCAAGCATTCTCATTAAGAATAGGGATGGCAATTTTTACCTGACCCGCGGGTACTCGGCCTGGCCCGACCCTAATGGGCAATAGGGTCAGGTATGGGTTTAAAAAAAAAACTCTAAGTGGATTCCGGTGGGGTTCGGGTTTTATCAAAAAAATTTGAAACTCGACCAAAAACCCAGCCCGGATATAACCCGGTTACCCTAAAATTACAAAAAACCCCTATATATATATATAGCTATAACTAACCCTAAGTCCCTCATTTTTTCAGCAGCAGCTCACGCCTCCCTCAGTCCCTCCTCACCCTCATTTCATTTCACCTCACAGCCTTACACCTCCGTCCCTCATCTTTTTAGCACACCTCCGCCTCTCATCTCTAGCTCATAATCTCACTCACTTTGTCTCAGCTCTCTCACTCATTGTCTCACACGGCCGCCTCTCCCTCTTCATCTCTCAACTCTCTCACTCACACGGCCACAAGCCCACAAGCAGTCAAGCACAGGCTGTCAGGCATAGCTCTCTACTCTCTCAACTTCATTTCGTCCTCGCCGTCGCTGATCTCACATTGAAACACAGCCCTCTGCCCCTCTCATCTTCCTCGCCAATGGCCTCACGGCCTCGCTCCATCTCGATCTCCATTTTTTTTTTTTTTCTGGGTTCAATTCGTCTCAATGTGAGTTTGTGTTTGTGATTTTGAAAGGGAAAATCATAGATCTAAAATTTGTGTTTGGTTTGTGATTTTGAAAGGGAAAATCACATATCTGACATTTGTGTTTGGGATTTCTGTGTTTATGTTTGTGATCGTGTTTGGATTTGTGTTTGTGTTTGTGATTTTGGGCCAAAAAATCATAAATGGAAGTTTGTGGTTCTGATTTTGGGCTTGGCTGGGCATGAGGGGACGGGGCCCGCGGGGCCTGCGAAGGCCCGACAGGGCGGGTTCGGGGTTAAGAAAAAAAATCCGTTTAATAAATAGGTCAGGTCCAGGTTTCTGGGACAGACCCGCAGGTCGGGTCCGGGTATGGAAAAACCCGACCCGAACCCTACCCGTTACCATTCCTAATTAAGAATTGTAAAAAATTTAGCATTTAGCATCTAAAAAAGTTACTTTATTCATTTTAACATCTCACTTTACAATACACCCAACATCAAAGGTTCTATTATTTTACCACTTCATTTAAATATTCTTTTTTATTCTTTTTTTATGTTTTCTTTAAGTTTTCAAATAACTACCATTCATACCATGTTTTTTGTACCCAGCAACTACCATTAAACAAATCTTTTTTTTTTTTTTTTTTTTACAATCTTGCTACAGTGCAGCCCACTGTAGCTAGATTGCAAAATTAATTGGATTTACAATTTTTGATAGAGTATGCTTTTTACAAATTTGATGTTAAAATTTAGCATTTATAGCATTTACCATTCTTAATGAGAATGATAGCATGGCTCACTATGATATAACAGATTCTTTATATAGCTGCCTGTCGTTGAGTCCTAAAGAAAATGGTGTTTCTATTCCTGCAAATTGAAAATTTTTCATTGGAATTGTAGCCTTTAAGGTTCAGAGGATAAGTCTGTCAAAAAAAAAAAAGGTTCAGAGGATAAGAATTTGGTGTGTTAGTAAACGTCAGATCAAAAAGAGAAACATAATTCAACAACAACAAAAATTGAAATAAAAACAAAAATAAAAATTCGGACCTTTGATATGAAGGGCCATCATGAACGTGTCTATAAATGAGATTCACCAACACCGAAAACTATATGTTGTACCCGCATATATGCCGGGTCTCTCACGCATATGCTGGGTCTCTCACGCATAGGCAGACCCCACACGCAAACACTGAAAAGAGAAAAAGTTACTACTTAAATAAGAATTCGTTTTAGTCTTATTGTTGAAGTAGTTTCCGTAGCGCCATTCAGAATGCGTGGGTACTGGGTAGTCATCATATTTGAATATTTGATCTTGATGTCAAACAGTGGCAAGAGCTTCACTCCTTGGGTTAAAAATTAATGGTTTTGACTTACTTATGATACTTTTAAAAAAAAGAAATTATTTTTTGTTTTAATAAGAGACTGTTACATTATTCACTAAGTAAATAAAATGTAAAGATTAAAATTTACTACCACTTGTCATTATATATAAAACAAAATGACATGTCCAGTTAAAAAAGTACTGACAGTACGTCAAACTCAAAATTAAAATGGCAACATAAATTTTTATAACTGCTTCAATTTTTTTAGAACGTGGTCTTTTTTTTTTTTATAGGATCTGAATGTGGATTTGAGGCAAGTGTTTTTTTTCAATTAATGTTACAACTTACGATAAGTGGAAGAGATGGAAGAAATTGTTTGTTTGTTTTTTTTGTTTTTTGTTTTAGGAAGATGGAAGAAACTGTTTTTTTGTAAGTTATCTAAAATTTAGGATTTTTTAAATGATTTATTTTACATTTTTAACCCTTTTATTTGAATTTTCTAAACAGTTGGATTTGAGGATACTTTGGGCATTTAAAAGTAAGAATTCAAACAAGAGAAGCCCCTTAAATAGTAGTATAGATATATGTATGTATATGTGCATATATATATATATATATATAAACCCATATATACATACGTATAAAATAAAAAATTTAAATAAAAAATACCCACCTATTTTATGTTTAAGTATGGACAAAACTTGGGAGACAACCTAATAAAAATACATTTCTAACTCCCACCTGAAAACTGCCTACAAAATAGGACCTCAATTTAATAATACATCCACAACATTTTCACAACAAATCATAAGTGGTTAGTTGTTATTGGTTCAAATTTGAATTTAGCACTGATATTACTTTTTTAACCCAACAATAACAACCAGTAACAATCTGCCACTTAGATTTTGTTGTAAAAATGTTGTGGACATATAATTTCTCTTTAATAAATTGTTTTTTTGAGGGATCTCAATTTAATATTTTTTTAATAACCTCAATTTAATAAATTAATCTATCACAACTGCCAATACACATAATTGCTTGCCATTCGCCTTTCAGTTTTTTTCCCCTCATAAACGTTTTCAGTTCTGAGTCTTTTGATAAAAACTTCTCCATTTTTGTTATTCTCTCCCCATTCTACAACCTTTTTTCTTTTTTTTCTTTTTTTAATTTCAGATCATGAAGCCCCCCACTTATTGTGTGTGCTATTGGCCGAGAATATTTGCACATTCGCATCCATTTGCTTCTATCACGAAGATGTGCTTCAATTTTAACTATTATTACCTAGCCTCTGTTAGTGTTGCCACTCCCTTTTCTTCATCCATTTGTTTTTAAATGTTGGCCATCTCTTTTAGGATTTGAAGTCAAGGAAGTAAGCATTGGTTAGATTTTGATTTTCAAAAATGAATTTGTTTGGCTATATGTTAAATTATAACACTGTACAACTATCAACTATATACCAATCCCAAATCTAATGTTATCAACAATTATTATCATGTCTAATTAGCAATTAAAAAACTTTATTTTCTTTTTTTCCCCTCTTTTAGGTAGCATTCAAATTATGAAGATGTTGCTTACTGTTATTGCAAGACTTACTGCACATTTTGTCATTTTATAATTTATTGTTTTACGGGCCTTGACCAATAATTCTAAAAAGTCGGTTGGCACAATTGTTTTCTATTCAAACCTTTGCTATTATATATTTTGCCCACGAAGTTCAATGTAGCCACGTTGATCATTTAGTGTGATATGAGAAGTGAAACCAAACTAATGTTGGGTTATATAGGCCGCATCAGAAGTTTCTTTGTTGCTTTAATTCTTTCATATATAAATGTTTTTCAAGAAATCTTTAAAGTAATGAGAAAATACGAATATTTTATGGTGGATTCCGGATGTTTACATTATTCATTCATGAGATTGAGTTTAATGATGCACTAATTGGTTGTGGACCGAGGGTTATTTTTTTTAAATAAAATAAATCATGCAAAAGCCAGGTAGTGATATGAATCTATTCACAAAAATTTGCTATGATTTTGTTCATCTATCTTATGTACCTTTTTTATGTGCTTGTGGGTGCACAAACTATCATTATCATATAAACTTGATTAATTATAAACTCTAATTAAAAAAACAAAAGTGGACATGTTAATATTAAAGTATGTTTTTAAAATAGTGTACTCTTTCACCAAATATCTTGTAAATATATGACAAAATAGTATATACCTTTGTTGATATTTTGTGCTACATCTTCTCACATCTCTAGGTTTTTCAATAATCAGAAAATATAGCAACCTCAAATTAGGATAAATGGAAAATATTGACCTTTAGAGAAGAAAAAAATGAATAGAAGAGCCTCATGAGACTCCGATTGTATCAGTTGTTCGTAAATGTGTGAAATCAACAGACAAACATGTAAACTTCATATTTAGATGAATAAAGAATTATGACACTAAACCTTAAAAAAATAAATGAGTTTTGATCTTAATTTGCTTGACTGTGTGGTTGCGACTCATAAGAAGCTAAGGTGGATGCGTAAGATTACGCTAGTTTTCCTTTTTTTTTTTTTTTTATATAATATAAAAATTTTATTTTAACCTAATTTAAGTATATATATATATATATATATGTGTGAAGATCTTTCTTGAAAAATTAAACCCAAGACTTTACACCCTTACTCCTACATACCACAAACACTTAATACTTGTAAAGTGAGTGCGCCTTGGTAGCTAGTTTTCCTCTTAATTTGCTTGGACTATGCGGTCACTACTCACAAGAAGCTAAGGTGGACATATTTTATTTATTTTTATTTTTTATAAATTTTACATGGCTCTAAACTTAGACACGTAGGCAGCTTTTAATTTTATAAAGACAAAAGAAAAATAGTCGCAAATAATCCCAACCAAGTAAAATCAAACCCATACCCCACTCACAACTACTCCACAATAAACAACCCACAGTGCTCCACCGCCGCAGTGATCCATGCCTCCACACAAACCCACCTCCTATGTCGGTACCACCGCAAAACTAAGACTGAGCCTTTATCCATGGCAGACCCACCTCCTCCGCCTCAATATTACTGTCTCCATTAAAACACTACTTTCTACTAATTTCTATAGAGATTTACCACTGTGTAACATAAAAAATCTTACTTTAATCCAAAAAACTTAAAATAATCTCAACTTACAAAAATATCTCTTATAGAGTTAAAGGTACGGTCATATATAAATCCCGGGCATTGTAGAAACTTGGAAAAGTCAGTATTGTTCTAAAAAAGGAAGAAGAAGAAAAGTCTGTCAGATTTGGCACAAATTTTCCTCCATATGCTGGACCTTGATATTAGGCACAATTTTTGCCTTCTTTCTGGAAATTTTGACCATTGAAGAACGAAAAGTTCAGGTATTTAACTATTCACGGATAAGATGTTCAGAACTTTGTAAGGAAAAAAAAAAAAAAACGTTTATTTTTTGTTTTTTTTTTTTTTAAACTACTCCCCCAACATCCTTCTTATGTGGGGTAGTTGTGAACTGTGAAGGGCACTGGATCGTTTTTATTTTTTGACCCTTTTATGCTTAAAAAACTACAAGAAAGTCTGCTGGGTTTTTTTTTTTTTTTTTTTTTTTTTTGGGCCCCCCCTTGTGTTGGGGGAGTTGGGGGTGTCGAAGTGGATGATAGGATAGGATATACATGAAAAACTATAGGAAAGTCTAATCCTATTTACATGTTTCATACTTAGTAAGTGGAACTTTTCACAAAACGAGCACACTTTCTTATTCAGCAAAAAAAAAAATATATATAATATTAAAAAAAAACGAGCACACTTTCTTTCATCTACAATGGAGTTCTTTATATTTGCAGTTTTACCGAATTACTCTGCTTTAGTTTAGCTTAAAGAAGCAAACCAAATTAATGTGGCAAGGCTATATAGGAGATGTCTCAGAGATGTATCTGAATCCGCCCCAGTTGCTAAAAAAAAAAAAAAAAAAACCTTTTTTCTTGCATGAAAAATTTGAATTAATGCATCTAGTGCACTATATTTTTCACTTACGTAAGATGGACCCCATATGTGGGTCCATGATTACATAAGAAAAAAAAGTAGCATGTCATGTGTACAGAGTAATTTCTCCCGCGCTTTTTCATAGTTTAATTTTTATATTTTAAAATCAAACTTCTGCATGCTTTTTTTCTCCTCCTCCATCCTACCCATCTTTTTTTTCCTCCTCTTCCATAATCTACAGCAAGAACACTTTTTGATTATAATAACCCAAAGTTTCAGACGCTTATGTGTTGCAGTAAACTAGGCCTTTTGAGTATCGTTTATGTTCTTGTAACATATCTAGGTCTTTGAGTATCTATGGCCTCACAGTCACAATCACGAAAACTATTAGTAATTTCTTTTTCTTAACGAAAATTCTTTGTAGTGCTATATCCCCAATAAACAAAGTGTGTTACCTCGCGAAAAAGGACAAGTACATTGGAAACCAAGTCTCCTTGGACTTTACCAAAACATAGAATCAACGAAGTACCTTACATATAATAGAAAGTATACAGAACGCAACTAGCACCATGAAAATCATAGTTAGCACCACAAGCATCTAATTCTTCTAGGCTTTCTAGTTAAACTTTACAAACCCAGCACATGGAGGGAGCTCATCCGATAGCTAGTTTAAAAAGAACAAAAACAAGAACAAGAACAAGAACAAAGAACAAGGCAAAACAAAACAAAAAAAAAAAACAAAAAACAAAACAAACAAACACACATACATACAATACAAAATACAACGATTTTTTCAACTCCCATAGGGTTTAGTTTAATATGCGTAACTCCATAACCCATCTCCATCTCCATTTCCATCACCACCAGATTCATCCGAGGACGACTTTGACTGAATCCTAGGCGGACTTAAAAGCATCCCTTCTGCCATTTCCACCAGCAAATTCGGCATATTCAATAACTCTTCTTCGTCAACGTACTCTTCCTCTGTTCTTTTACGATGTGCCGTTTCGTGACCACTTGTACTACTACTACTACCACTACTACCCTCCGACGATCTCTGCATCATCGCCTCAGCCGCAGAGGCCGCCGCGGCCCTTATGTCACTCGGCGCCAACGAAGCCGGTATCGGATACCAGAGAATCAAATTCGGGAAGTTTAACACCGTGCTGGGTCCTTTCAAAGCCAAAGCCGCCACGTCGTAGGCCACCGCCGCCATCTCCCGGGTCGGGTACGTGCCGAGCCAAATGCGCGTGGTTTTACGTGGCTGGCGTATCTCTGATACCCATTTGCCGCTTCGACTCCGAGCCCCACGATATTTCTTGGGATTGGCAGTAGAGCTGGACGATCCGGATTGACCGGAAGAATCTTCCGATTCAGATATCGGAGAGGTGGCGGTGGCGGCGGTGGTGGTGGTGTTGGTGTTGGTTTTAGAACTTGAAGCAGATATTGCTCCTGTTGTATCACTGTTCAGAGTGGTCTCCTCCCGGCGCACATTAGCATGTGTGTATGGGTTATTTTGGCGCACATTAGCACGATTCTTGGGCATTTTGCCTTTACTATAGGTCCCCTTTGTTGTTGTTGTTGTTGTTGTTGATTTTTTTTTTTTTTTTTTTTTTTTGGGTTTTCTTTTATTTTTTTTTTGCCCTGAATTGGCCTTTACTTGCCTACATATATATTTTTGGTTTGGTACGGACGTCACAATAATGACAAAAGAATTTATAATGTCTGTTTTAGCTGTTAATCTATAAGTTTCTTATGATTAAAAAAGGTTTTATTCTAGAAAAAAAGTGAATAAAATTTGTGATATTAAATTTTGAAAAAAAAAAATCTGTGATAGGTTATACTATAAATCTTTATTATATAGATTTAATAAACTAATTAGGATCAATCCTTAAAAGATAATTCAAATATTTATTTAAAATGTGATTAAAGTTCACCAATCATAATTATTGACACATTAATTTGTAAATTTTATGTAATAAAATTTTTAATTTTTTTTTAATAATTTGATAGTTAAGGATAAAGTAATTTAAAAATACCAAAAAAATGGTAATTAGTTGAGTTATAACTTATAAGAGTTTTTTAAAAAAAAATTGTTAATTTCTTTAATATTCTTCATTTGTTAATTTCATTATTCTGTGGGTTAATTTTAAATTTATCGGGTTTGTAACTTATAAAAAAGAGGAGGTGAAAGTGTGGAACAGTGCCACAGTGCAGTGGGATAGAAAGGGGGGTGGGAAATTCGTGGCTGAGAGAAATGGTCCGACATCAATTTGTGGCTCAAAGTGGTTACACGTATTGGACGCAATCACGGGATTAGCTGTTATCTACCGAGTCTGCCATCATGTCAATTCCTCTCTTTGTGCATTCATAAATATCTTGGGGGGTTTTATGACGATGTTGTGCGAAGGATAAAATCGAATTATTAACAAGAATTGGCGATAATTAATCTAGGTCATGCGTACAATTATTTGTATTTTTTTTTTTGGCAGGTTGTATGAATACTCATTGCGACTTTTTATGGAACTCTACTTTTAATTTTTTATTTTTTTTAATGGAAGAGCTCTACTTTTTTCATTTTTTTATATTGATAGTGGTGAGGCAGACTGATCCTGTTTCAGTGTTTGGAACGGCAAGTATGAAAAAGGTAAAGATGTTCATTACTTTTTTTTTTTTTTTTGGTATCTATTAAGTTATATATCAATGCTATAGGTTTTTATCCCTAAAAAATGTCGGGGTAAAAAACACAAATTGTGAAGAATAGTACTTAGATTTTTTATGAACAAAACTAATTTCTAAGTAAAAAGAGGTAAAGTTTCATAATGGGAAAATTAGACAGATGATTGAAGACAAAGAAGGTAGTAATAAACACTTTGATTGAGAAAAACTAGTTTCCCGATGAACAAAGAGTGAATCTAAGGAAAATACAAGTTCTTGCTCTCTCTCTTGTTCTTCTTCCTCAATTTTTCTAAATCTCCTTTCTGTTGGCTCCTCCCTCTTTTTATCCCTCCTCCCTTCCTCTTTTTTGGCTGTTTTCCTCTTAGCTGGATTTGGGGAGATACTTGTCCAATTTGACTCTCATCCTGCCATTTCTTGATCTTGAAAGCAAACTTTTGGGGTGTCTTCACTATTCAAGTTAGTCATTCAGCATTTAATATTATTGAAATTATGTAAAAATAGCTAATTACTGCGGAGGTAACTATTACGTTGGGCTCTGCGTCGTTTTCATCACGTTCCTCAGGAAAGGGGGACTGAAGTTGCATCTTCGATGAATCTGTTGATCTCTTCTCGGTTAGGTCATCGTATCTCGGGGTTAACTAGTTCCTCGGATTACCTCGGTAGTTGATTCAAACGAGCTATCTTCTCTTGGGCTTGAGCTTTTCTAAGCTGGGAGTTGGACCGAGGTCTTATTTCGGGAATGTCTCTTCGGCTTTTCCTTTTTGGCCCAAAGTCCACAGGTAGCCATGTTCCAACCTCCCCCCCCCCCCCACAAAAAAGATTTTTAAAAATGGTATAGGTTTTTAAATAAAAATTATTAACTTTCATTGAGTTGTTGATTTACAAATAATTTTTTTCATTTCCAAAGATTGATTTATGGACATTAGGAAATAAAACTAACTAATCATAATCCTCTTCTTTAACTAAAATTTATTTAATTTGTACTATTCAATTATTATTCCGAGAGTTTGCTTCGTTGAAAACAATTATTAATAAAATTGGAAACATAATTTTCTTTATAATTATCTACATAAATGACATCATTTTTATCAAATTGTTATTTTAGAACTCACAATTCCCAAAAAAAAGCTTTACCTAGATGTTTATTGTTAAATTTTTTTAACATTTTGCCACATTAAGAAGTTACCATAGCAAGTTTTAGTGACTTTTTTTTCTTCTATTTATTATTCTCTCTCTCTCTCTCTCTCTCTCGGATTAGTGGATCAGTGGGTTTGTTTGGGTGAGATTAGTGGGTTGGTTGGGTTCGTTGTGGTGGAGATTGGTGGTTGTGTTGGGTTTGTTGTGGTGGAGATCGATGGATTTAGGTCATGGTAATTGTGATTTTGGTTATGATTTGGTTCAATTTGTTGTGATTTGTGATTTGGGTTACAGTTGTGCTATGATTTGTGTTCCGGTTGTGTTGTGATTTGGGCTGCGATCATGTTGTGGTGGCTGGTTGTGGGGGTCACTTTGGTTGTTGTTGTTGTTGGTGGTGGTGGTGGTTGTGTTGGTTTCGATTTCGGTTAGTGGTGGTTCTAGTTGTTCAGTGGTTGGGTTGTTCTAGGTTCGGTGGTAGGTGGCTGAGAGAGATAGAGAGAGAGAGAGAGAGAGAGAGAGAGAGAGAAGAAAAATGGAAGAGAAGAGAGAGATGAGCTAGTTTCATATTATATTTTTGGGTATTTTATGTTATTTTAACTAGTTTTGTAAATCTACGCATATGCATGGATATATTTAAAAATATACAATTACATGCATATTATAATTCCTACATAAGTTAAGTACTATTCATGGTCATTCTTATATTTTATCAACTCTTAAAAAAGTTTTGTAATAAGAATATTATTTGGTAGAAAATGAAAATTGCTCATGCTTGTTTACTTTATTTTAGGAACAAAATTGTTTTGTTACTTCTTAACTTAATTTTTGTTAATGTGGTGCAATTAATTTATTTCGTTTGTGCATTTTCCAGATAAGATACGAGCAACCAATTTTTAGAATGTGGTATAATTTCATTTCATTTGTTTTTGGACTAATATAGTTTGGTCTTTGTTGTAATATTATTTTATTTTCTTTACTTTACGTTTTCTGTCGTTGTGTTATGTTTTTGAGTTAGTTTAATAAGCTACGTTTTTTTTTAATCTTTATATTATAATAATTTAATGAATATTTTATCCTTGATGGGGGCATTGGGAAAAAGAAGCAATAATTTAATATTTTAGACTAGCAATTTCTCCTTTCAAATTATATGCTTAAAGTTTAATTTTGTCCTTAAATTATTGGTTTTGTTGATTGTAGTTATGATTTAAGGGCCCTTTTAAAAAAAGAGTTGCCTAATTGTCTTAAAATAAATGAAAATTTTAAAACTTCAATTTCAATTTGCAATAAATTTCTTATGTTTAAGAAAGAGAAAGTAAAAATTCTGATTGAATTTGATGTTACATTTAATATAAAACTAACAAAGTCCTAGATTTTTGCAATGAGTAGTAAATATTTTCACAAAAATTAAGAAATTGAATTGACGCATGACACAAAATTAGAACCCAATTGAAATTTAATTGAATTTTTTCTCAGCTTATACACACACACACGATGTGTTATATATTAAAATAAAAGTTGAGGAGTCGAGTGAGTTGTAAAATATAATGTTAAAATAGATCAAGTAAGCTTTTAGAGTGTAAAATAAGTATTTTTTAGATACCCGGATGCTAATGCTTTTAGAGCATTGGCATTAGGGGTCGTAAAACTCCTCAAATGGTAAATTTATAGCATCAAAACCATAAAAGTGTGCATTATCCGGTATTCTAATTGTAAAAAAATTTACAATTGTGCTACAATAGCATCTTATTTATATGATTCTATTGTAGCAAAATGGTATTCTTAAAAATTATTTTTTAATTGTCTCTTTCCTACTTTTTATTAATAATTCCAACAAACTCTCTCTCTCTCTCTCTCTCTAGACCCAAAACCACATAGCCATCACACTATGGCCGTACCCACTGTCACAGGCCATGGCGAGCCACCACCCACTCTCATTATTTCTCTTTTCTCTCTCTCATTGCAGATCGGCATGTTGGCATAGAGATCAGCGTTTGGAGTTTGGCACGAAGATCGGCGTTTAGGCGTGGCGTGGAGATCGGCGTTGGGGTGTGGCGATCGGCGATTGATTTTTGGCGGTTGTTGGTTATTGTGGGTTTGTGGTAATGGTAGTGGGTTCTAATCTGATAAGGTGTTGGTGGGTTCTGATCTGAATAAGGTGGGTGGTTGGTTGTGAATGGTGGTGGTGGTGGGTTGTGTGTGGGTGTGGTTGTGCTAAGAGAGAGAGAGAGAGAGGGGAGGAGAGAGAAAGAGAGACTAAAATTAATATAAAAATAAAGTTGTTGTGATGGTGGTGGTTTCTTGTGGTTGTTGTTGGTGGCTATTGTGGTTGTGGTACAAATCAAACCCATGGCGTTATGAAATTGATAAGAAAGTAGTTGTGGTGGCCAGTTGCTTAGAGGAAGAGGAAGAGAGATAGAGAAATAGTAAAAAATAAAAAATAAAGAAGAGTATTTAATTAAAGTGACAAAAAAATAGAGTTTGGAATGTTGAGTGTGTTGTAAAATGGTATAATATAATAAATAAAATAACTTTTAAGATGGTAAAATAAGATATTTTTTAGAAACCGAGTGTGAATGCTCTTGTGCATCTATTACAACATATCGTGTTAATAGTTGTGAAAAATACTATCTTAAAATTATTAAACAATTATGAATAGGTCAATTAATGGGTTTTCCTTTACAATTTTTTGAATCATTAACAAACTTGCTATAACCAAGTCTCTAAAACTTGTCCTTGATACGATCTAGTGAAGAATTTGGTACGAGAAATTTCAAATTTGACATGCTTCTTTATATTTAGATTTTTGGAAATGTGATGTTTGGAAGTATAAAATTCTAAAATTATATTTATACCATGTCTTTTTTTGGGAGGGGTTAATTACAATTTAATAGTGCTTATTTGTGGTTTGGACTTTGTCACTTTACCCATGTTAAGTGGTCTTGGCTCCATAACCCACATAATCACTTCAACGAAAGAATTAGAAAAATAATTAAAAAAATGAAGATAAAAAAAAGTTAGAATTTTGTAAAGAGAAGTGCTATTGTCCTTAACATTTATGCAAAAAATTATGTTACTAGTTCTAATTTGAACCCACTATGAAAATTATTTTTTTATCTATCAGTAGCTATCACTAACAATTTTTTGTTAAGAATTTACTATAAAAGTATTGTGAAAATATTAGGATATAACATTTTTCTTCCTAAAAATCTAGAACAAACTTTTTTTTTTCTTTGCCGAAGAAAATCAAGAACAAACATGATAACAAAAAACTATAGATTTTCTCGAATCCTGATGAAAATGGGGAGTATGAAAAAAATATTATTTCCTTCGAACATCGTTTTCTCAAACATGGTTATTTACTTATTATTTATTATTTATTTCTTTATTTTCTTTATTTTCTTAATTATCTCTCTCTTACATTCAGCAAAAAAAAAAAATTATCTCTCTCTTACAAAGTTTCATTATTTATCACCCGTTTCTATCTCTCTTTCAACATCCATATTTCCGCACTCTCTCTCTCTCTCTCTCTCTCTCTCTCTTTAATTTTTGGTTCTGTCTTTTGGGTTCGATCTGATGAAGAAGATGGAAGGGGTTGTAGCTATGGAGTCTTCTCCATATGCTGTGTGTGAGGACCCAAGAACCAGGTTGAGGCATCAGAATCTCTTAACTGGACATTGAAGAGCTACAGAAGGTAATTTCTTTTGTGGGTTTTCATGGATTTGTAATTTCTTTTGTGGGTTTCACCAGATCTGATGATTGTTTGATATTCTGGAGGTTTGTATTTTTTTTTTCAGCGGTTTTATGGATCTTTGATTTGTGATTTTTTGGTGTTTGGTTGCTTAAAAAACTGGTTTTGGATCAAACCCAAGACGCTTTCACAAAATCCACACAAAACCCACATCTCCAGCCAACTAATTTTCCCAAAAACACATCATCTTCAGTTCTCTCAGTCAATTTATCAAACACCCATCTGAAACTCGAGCTTGGTACTACCAAATCAGATCTGATATGGCTTTGAATTAGAGATCCAAAACTGAGAGCAAGCTATAGCAGACGATGATGTTGAAATTACGGTGGCTGTGGAGGAGGTGTTCATGCCGACCACGGCTGCGATGGCCATGTTGAACAAATAATAACATGCCATGCATAATATTTTCACAACAAATTTTCACAACAAATCTTGACAGTGACTTTTATGATGTAAAAAAGTAATTTCAGTATTAATTTTATAATTGAATAACAACTTCTTGTTATATATGATTAGTTGTGAAATTATTGTGGACGCAACATTACTCAACATGTGAATCAACCAAAATGTTTCAATTTTTTTTTTTTTTTTTTTTTTTGTATGACGAGGAAATAGTAGTTTTGTGGATTTTTTTTTAATAACTCTGATTTTTTATATTCATTTATTTGTTTTTATTACTATTATTATTATTATTATTATTTTTCAGTGAAGTGGTGAAGTGAGTTACGGATTCCTAGTGGAGGCCAACTCAAGTGGGTGAAGTAACAAAGTAATTCTACCAAAAAAAGAAGAAGTACCAAAGTCCAAATCATGGTAGTCACTACTAAAATGAGCCTAACTACTAAATTGTAATTAACTTCTTTTTAAAAAAAGAAATATGATAATATTTCCAACAAGGGGTCTGACATGATGCACGTTCCATTTGATTTAATCAGGTTAGGAAATTTATGTATGTTGTAGATAACAATGTTAGCAACATGTTTTAAAATTTTTGTACCCATTGGTTGTGTATTGAGAGAAAAATTAATCCCTAAGTTTATAATTTGAAAATTTGTGCCTCGTTTTTGAAAAAAAAGAAAAGGAAGCTACATTGTTAGAAATAGAATCTACTACATCTCATAAACTTTCGAACAACAAATGATTTTTTATTTTTTATTTTGGATTAGAATTGAGAGAGATAAGAGAAATCAAAGTAGAAGATGACCCTTCAGAACTACACCTTTTGGACAAGAGAGACTGGGATCCATGTCAAGATGATCAAATGGTTGACCTATTTAGTTTTGTAAGTTCTTGATAGATTTTAATTTTTTTTTTTCACAACTGTTGTCACTTTTGGTTTTTTCTATAACTCACTTGAGTTGTTCCCCTTAGATTTATATAAAAAGGGGTGCAATGGCTCATTTTTGCAGACAAGATTTTAGTGGTGTTGTTGATATCAACATGCACTGAAACCTTTCTCCTATCAATTTCTGTTAATGCATTTAGATCGTGGATGTTGTGTGTTTTGTGTTTGTAACAAATATAACCGTATAAGCTATATCAATATTATATTTGTGTAAAGGAGTTCAAGACAGTGTAGAACATTTACATAGATCACGTTTATTTGTGACTACGGTAGGGTAACTAAAATGTATGTAAAGAAAGAACTCTTGTTTTTATATACTTATTTTGATTTTCAACACCTCATATATTTTAAGTACTCATTATTTATAGATAGATATGAAAATAATACCAACAAAAGTTTAAAACATAAAATACAACATTTTCATGCATTGGCGAATACCTTTCCTTTTTTGTAAGTTTCATTTGGATGGTCATATTTTCACCTAAGAAAAAAAAAAGAATATACCACTTTTTAAAGCATCACATATTTTAAGGTACAAATATAATTTTACACAATATACACAATAAATGGATGAGAATAAGCTTATCCAAACCCCCTACATATTTTCTAAACATGATTTTGAAACCAAGCCTAAAAAGCTTGCACATGTTACACTATAAAATAATTATCTTTAAACTCTCCACATGTAATTACCTGTCCAATCATTCTTCATCTTGAAATGATAAAAAAAAAAAAAGATGAAAATAAACTCATCCAAACGCACATGTACTTCCTAAACACGGTCTTGAAACCGTGGCTAAAAAGAAAGCATTTACATGTTACACATTAATTCTATTAGATTATTATCCATAAACTGTACACATGTTATCACATCTCTAATAATTCTCTCTCTTGAAGCAAAAAATAGGGATGAATAAAGCAGAAGTATGTGAGGCCATCAATGGGAATGTCTTATTTTTAAGTAATGCTATAGACAACAATTTACAACTTTTTATTGGTTCTTATTTGAATCTATCGTAACATCATTTTTGTATCTACTAATATTTATTTTTGTCTCTCTAAACTTATATCTCATTTTTCTCTTCTAGGCATGTTGTTGTTGATATCATATTTTTTCTGGCCCTAAAATTTGATGAAAACTTAAGGTTTAAATTAAGGGATTTTGTGAATTTAATGGTTAGATCTTGTTTTTGTTGGTTTCAATCGATTTTATGAGATTAACCAGGTTTCAAATAAAATATTATAAACTTCTTTTCATGTGAAAGTCTTTGAACATAAATCATGTTTGAATTGAGAATATAGAAATTGTCCCCATTGGAAGATGTGTAGTTTCACATAAAATATGTATTATTTTCCCTTGAATGGTCCTAATTTGCTCTTTAGTTGATTTGGATAAATGTGTTGGTTATATGATAGTTGAATAAGAAATTTGGGGTTCAATTCTTGCCTACACCATTGGTGTTTTGATGTGATGATAAAGTGCTATCATCAAGAGCGAACGCCATACGTTAAAACTCTCTTAAAAAAAAAGTAGATTGGGATAGATGTTCTGAAATCACATTTTAATTCTCAAAATTACTTTATTTTTCATGGAATGCATGTCATTACATTTATTGGGTCCAACTATTTACAATTAAATTGCTGCATTTACACTTATATTTCCATACTCATTGTTCTTTATTCTTCTTTAAAACTTTCTCTAATCATTTTTTTTTTTTTTTTTTTGGAAATTGCCGCATTTACGTTGTTTATTTTGAAGTAAAATACTTTTTGAAATTTATTTTTCCCATTTTCAGCTGATTGTTTACAGGTAAAATATAGTCATTTGTAAAATATTTTCCGTTAACCGTAAAATCCTTTATGATAAGTTGTAAAATGCTTTACCTTTGAAAACTTGGTAAAACACTTTCTATAAACACACAGTGGCTTACCATCCCCCATTTGGTCGTTAGGTCACTAGTTCGGTGGTCGGATACATAGCTCCGATGGTCGGTGATGGTGGTTCGGTGGTCGGAGACTCCGCTCCAGAGACCGATGCCGGTGGTCTGGTCAGTGGTGACTCCACTCTATAACTAATACTGGCTGTCTAGTGTTTAGAGACTTCGTTACGGCGACCGGTGCCAATAGTCTGGTGGCACCAGACGCTTCATTGATGGCTAGTGTCGGCGGTTCGATGGCCGGAGACGCTGCATTGATGGCTAGTGTCAGCAGTCCAATGGCCAGAGACACTGCATCGCAACCGATGCTGGAGGTCTAGTATCCGAAGACGTCATTTTGTCAACCTGTGTTGGCGGTCTGGACATTGGAGATATTGCTCCAATGGTGATTGTCTGAAGTCCAGTCACTGAGCCATTACTTTGACTGCCGGTTTCGACGGTCTAGTCACCAGACCTCTGACACCAACGACTTCGGTGTTGAGCTATTAGTTTTGGTGGTTTGCTTAAAAAAATTTACTTATCATATCAAACTCCTGAAAATAGATTTTACTAAAAATGTAGTACATGTAAAATATTTTACTTCAAAACAAATGAAGTGTTAATTGAATTGGTTCCACAAATTTTATTTGTGAAATGCGTGTTCTTTGAAAATTCATTTTGTTTTTCATTTTATTGAGCATGTCCAAATATAATTAAACTAGGTCCATTACAATTTTATTGTGCTATTCTCTAAACCATAGTTATTAAACCTAGCATGTACATTGACCCGATTTATGAGTTGGGTTATTGGATGACCAGTTCAACTAGTGAGTTATTGGTTGAACAATAGGATCAAATAATTCTTTATATATATATATATATATATATATATATATATATATATATATATAAAGAATTCTATATATAAAATAAGTTTGAGAAATCATAGCATAAATATGTAAATTAGGCATATGGCTAAATTAAACTAGCAATTATAATTCAAAATCAAGGTTTTCACAATAATAGAGTAGCCTGTTGATAGAGTGTGAGTCTTAAAGGTAGGAAAACAAACAAAGAAGTGCACTTTTTGTTTGAATTCTTTAGGTTTTCTACTCTTTAAATTACCATTTACACATTAAATGGTAAAGAAATTAATAAAATGGACCTATTGATGTAATTTTATAATTTTACAAATCCAACGGGTTAAATAAACCCATTCGGGTTACCCAGGTTGCCACAAACCCATTGAGTTTGACTGGATTTGACCAAGTCTTATACAGAAATGATCTATTTAAACACCCAAGCTAGTCTAGGTACTGAGTCATCGGGTTTTTGGTTCGACCAGCTGGGTCGGTCCCGATTTAATAACTATGCTCTAAACTAATTACATTGAGGAATGCATATTTAAAAATTGGTATTGTCTATTAGGGTAATAACACTCTCCTCCCTTGAGATTTGGTGGAATAACACTCCACCCCGAACCCGAAGGGGAAAAAAAAATTCCCTCTCTTGAGGTTTGAAAAAATTAACACTTTTCCCTTCTGTTTATATTAATAACAAAATATTCTAAAATTTCTTTAAAAATTCTTTTACAAAAGTTTAACCATGGTTAATAAAAACATAACTAATAAATTTATAATAAAAATGCAAAATTTGTTAAGCACCAAAATACTTGCAATGACAAATTTTCCATAACCCGTTTAAAAAAAGAAAAAAGAAGAAGAAGAAGAAAGATAGCAAAAATCATACTTAATATTTTAAATACACTTTAATTAAAAATTTAAAACAATAGATTTTAATTTTGATATGGAGATAATTTTGGAAACCTGCCTTCAAGCAAAGAGCTTGTGTCCAACGTTCAATTTTACTGAACATGTAGGGATTCGGACATGTGTCTGCATCCCAAGGTGTCCAGTGTCATTTTTAATAAGGGAAAAATGTCTTTTTATTCATTTTTTTTGTCAAGTTTGGGGGTGGAGTGCCATCTCTCCAAACCCAAGAAGAGTGTAATTACTTGTTCATTTTGTCATTGCTAGGTGGGAGCTCACATTTGATACAAGTCTCCTAATTCTAGAGTCTTCCCCCTCTCCCCATGCATAATCGAATTGCAGCTAGCAAGCTCAAATCCTCCCTCACACGTCCCTCATTTTTCCTACACCCCTCTTATCATTTTCTTCCCCCCAAACCTCCCACTCTATTGATCATCTCTGTACACAAATACACACACATAATTTGAATTCTACGCCATTCTCACTGTTACAATACCTACTGAGACACTGAACTTCTCCCAACAATGACAAAATACCAACCCATTCTGCAACTGTGAATACACACAAAATGGGGCCTGGACCCATAATATACAAAGAAAAAACCACATCTCACCTGCCTTTTAGAACCTCCTTGCTTTGATAGAAGATCGAGAGAGTCAGAGAGGTTGGGTTGGAGGAGAAAAAGGAAAAATACCGCCGTGAGGAAGGCGGCCGGTGGAGGTCGAGTTGCAGAGCTCGAGGTCCGGCCATGGAGGCTCGGGCTTGGTTCGCAGAGAGTCTGAGGTTTAGAGATAGAGAGAAGGGGTTTGACTTTTGAGGCCTAGAAGGTTTGGTGCGAAGGAAAACCACCGTCAGTGGTGGCGAGTGGTGGAAAGTTGCAGAGCTCGAAGCTCCGGCCATGGAGAGAGAGAGAGAGAGAGAGAGAGAGAGCGTACTGTTCTTGAGGCAGGAAACCGGGTTGAAGAAATATGGAGCTTGGGTCGGGTTTAGCTCGGCCCAGCTCTACAGGTCCAGCCCACTGAAGCTTCTTGACCTTGAGGCCATTTCCAGCGTTTCAACCCAGCCCATTTGGTATGAGTCCTGAATACCTTCAAGCCCAGCTTTAACCCACCTTTCTAAAGTTTCAGGAAGCCCAAGAATTTCATTAGGCCCAATCTGAAAATTAAAACAAATTCAAGTCCAAAAGTAAACGGCCAGCCCATTCATATAAAAGTAAAACTTAAATCAAATCCCTAAGCCCAAAACATTTCAAAATTACAACTTTGCTACCAAGCTTTTCACAATTGCGTTTTTGGTTCCCCAAACTTTCATAAATTGCATTTTTGGCCCCCAAGGTCACCAAATATCCAAAATCCCTAAAAATAAATGAAGTGTCTTCTAGATCAATAATTTTGTCAATGAATTCACATGTTGGTTGATTAGATTTGCATAATATCCTCTTTGTAATTCACATGCTTAACTTGTCAATATGCTTATCTCCTCTCTCCTATTGTGATTTAATTAATATTGTGTTTATGTCAATTCTCTTGGGGATGTATGTGAGTTTGAATGCTATTTTCATAGATAGCATTGTGAATTCTCCATCTCATAATAAAAGGCTTGATATTTGCACCATTTTCAAAGAAAGAAAACAAAAATTTCTAATATTCTTGGAGGGTATTTTCCAACAAAAACTCATGATATTTTCAATAAAAACCCTTGGAGGGTATTTTCCTACAAAATCTCATGGGATTTTCATCCCTTGGAGACTATTTTTTTTAAAAAAACTTATCACTAAAACCCCTGGAGGGTATAGTTTACAACAAAACTCATGAGATTTTCCCTAAAAAACCCTTGGAGGGTATTTTTCGACAAAAATTCATGAGATTTTCCCTAAAAACCCTTGGAAGGTATTTTACAACAAAAACTCAAAAAGGATTTCAAAAAGTTTTTTCCTAAAGAATAAAAAAATCATTTTTTCCAAAATAAACGGCCTTTTTCACAAAATGAATTTCAAATGGTGCTTGACCCATGCCTTAAATTAATTAAGTCCATGACCATCAATTAGCCAACAAATCCCCCCATCCCTTAAGCACTAATCTTTTCATTAGTATTTATTTTTCAGTGCTAAGTAATAAAATTTTAATGGAGTGAGATAAATTTCTGGCATTTAGAATAATTTATCTATGTATGCCTAATTGTATTTCCTCGCTAGTACATAGTATCTTACATACCATGCATTCTCACATGCACACGCATTTTCACATGCTTTACATGCTTACATGTCCATAAATACTCACTTGTGCAGGCATCCTCACATGTTTCCTTGAATTTAAATGCCAAATGAACGAGTCACATTTCAAATAATATAAATTAGGATTTAATCAAAACAAGGTACTATCTTAGTTAATTAGGTAATAGATGGATTAGACATAGATGACCAATCACATCTTAAAAACTAATAGTTGGTGACGACTCTAATAAAATGGAAAGATAATGAATAGACTGCCTTGCACCCACATCACTCTAGTGTAGGACACAAATAACACACTTGGATCACACGTTGCCAATAAACTCCTCACATGTAAGGGGTTGATTCTCGAGAGATGCCTTGGGAATTTTGATGTCAACAGTTGTGCTCACCTTATCCAAAGTCTGAAACACAAGAAAACTCAGATTTTTGATAAGGGACACAAAACCCGCATGGTTTTTTTACATTTTCATCCATGGGACCCTCAAATCGATGTTCCCAATTTTTACCACCAACCCATTTTTGTTCAAGACAAAACCTCTTAAGCTTCCAAGTTTTCAATCAAGCCACCCCCACCAGTTGCTAGAGCCAAATATTCGAAACTTACCATCAGTTGCTTGCATATATTCCAGGATAGACTGTGGAATGTAGATGTTGAGCGCGTTATGTGGGCTATGAAGCTGGATAATGTAGTGGTGGAGCTATGTAGAAGCAGGCAAGTGTGACTTGGTTTTTGGATATATGTGAGTGTGTGTATATGTATTATTTATGCAAATCGTGAATATTGTTTGTTTGAGACATCAAATCGGAATTCATTAGGATTTTGTTTAGTCTACTGAAACGCTGCTCTATAAGTTATAAACTGATGTGGATGCTACTGTCATGAATTTTTGAGAGCTTTTTACCACTTGCCTTGCCTTCCATGTCAAGGTTTCGCAAGGGAAGGTGTTTGACAAGTTTTCACTGATTACGGTGGTCAAAGGTTTCCAAGAATTCCCAACTTGGGCTGTAAATGATACTTAAAGGATTAAGTGGAGCCAGAAATCTCTGATTTACAATCTAGACAAACAATAAAATCTGCTATCAAATTGCATTTATATGATCGATCCACCTATAAGATTTTTTTTTTCCCTTTTTAAAATTTATTTATTTATTTTTTGTGAGGGTGGAGGGAGGGTGAGACAAGCATAAGAGGTTATCAAGAATCTACATGGGTGCTTAGCATGTAATGTCCTTGTTTTCATGTTTTGCATTGACATCCGAAGGAGTCATCCATCTACATATGTGCACATTACCATGTCATTTAAAATTGACAATCTCAACACCGTTAAATCCAGAAAATAAAATCTTACTTGTGCAATTGACAAAATGGAGAGATCATATTTGGCTAGTTATGAGTGTAGTGCTATATATATATATTGCCCCATATAATTAGCAATTGACAATAGGCACTAATATCCTTCACTTGTTTTTCTAGAAATAGAACCATTGAGCTTCACATTTAAGATCATTTACAATAACCATCCTAACTAGGCTAACCTTATGGTAACTCTTCCCTCCATATGCAATGCAGGTCAGGGGCAAGGTCTTCACTCTTGAAGACATCTTGCATCACTTTGCTTGAATTCAATGAAGTGGTATGAGTTTGCCGCCATGAGGGTGCCACAATATTACTTACAAAATGGTGCAAACATGAACCTTAGAACACCTTTTAACACTAGCATGTAACATGCAACCAAGGGCAAGATACAAGAAGAGTCGACATTTATGCAGGAATTTGGTTTTATATAGTGCAAGGTCTATTAGAGAGAAGAAATAATACTTTTGAATTAAAGTCACATTTTATCTGGAAATAGCAATAAATTAATTTTCTTGATCAGATTGTCTTGATAGATTGCAACAAGAAGTAACATGATTGTCAAACTTATTTATCTTCAATTCACATGTTAACTTCAATTGTTACAGAGTTCATTTTCAAGCTGGAATTATGTACGCTTCCAATTATGGTGAGCTTGGCCAACCATTTCGTTCAAATATGTTTCCTTTGAGTGGGATTGGGTTTTTGGGTAATGTTGGTCATAGCATAAACTTGGATAAGCCTTAATTTTTTGTGCATCTTCATTACGTGCCTTTGGAAAACTAGTTACTGAAAAGCCTAAGGCAGCGGTAGGTCTACCGCTGGTGATTTTTCCCTCAAAACTTGATTCAGATATTGACAACCCTTTTTGTGATGAGGTATTTGCTTTAGATTTTAAAAAAATGAATCCAAACAAGTACTTAAGAAACAACATACAATCATGTTTTTCTTTAGAGCATCTTGAATTCTTGATTTATAAATCTTTTTTCTCTAGAATGTAGTTCTGAGCTGCTTGAAAAGTATCTGAAAAAGTTGGTGGTCATATTTCTGGTCATATTGAGTGCTGTTTTAGCAAATATGGCATTATATTTATAGTATATTTTTGGTATTTGTCTTGAAAGCTAGATTTTTGAGTTATACATAATACCAAATAACATAATTTCATTTTGTCCCGTTTGTGTACTTGCAGCTTGAAATCCTTTGACATGGACTGAGAAAGTAAGTTCGGTGGCCTTATTTGCAGGATAACATCATCGTTCAATATGTCTCAGAACAGTCTTAAGGTTGATCACTAACACGGTTTCTTTGTCATTGAGATAATGCACAATTTGTTTCTTGTTAAAGTCTAATATATTGAATATTAAAGATTTCCGGCCTATCAATTTAGTGGGCAGTGTGTATAAGTTGTTATCTAAGGTGTTGGCTAAAAGATTGAGGATGGTGTTGGACAAACTCAATTCTGAGTCACAAAATTCTTTTGTAGGTGGTAGATAGATTTTGGATTTAGTGCTTATTGCTAACGAATGTCTTGATAGTAGACTGAAATATCGTACTTCAGGAGTGGTTTGTAAGTTAGACATTAAAAAAGCCTATGATCATGTGAATTTGGACACTTTGTTCTATCTGTTGGAGATGATGGGTTTTGGGGTTCGATGGAGAGGATGGTTAAAGGCATGTGTCACTACTGTCCGTTTCTCAGTTTTGGTTAATGAATCTCTTGCTGGTTTCTTTGGTAGCTCATGAGGTCCAAGACAAGGTGATCCGTTGTCTTCTCTTCTCTTCCTTTTGATAATGGAGGTTTTAAGTCAGATTTTGAATAAAATTAAGGAAGGTGGTATTCTTCGGGGTTTTCATGTGAGACCTGTTAATACTACTGGCATTTGTATTTCCCATCTTCTTTTTGCTGATGATACCATTTTTTTCGGTGATGCTTCTAGGGAGTAGTTGCTCTCTATTAGATTGGCTTTGACTTGTTTTCAAGTCTTTACCGGTTTGAAGGTGAATGTGGGGAAAAGTGAGATTGTCCCTATTGGGGAGGTGAGTAACATTTAAACTTTGGTCAACATTCTTCAATTCAGGGTGGGCAGTTTGCCTATGAATTATTTGGGAATGTCATTGGGTACTTCGTATAAGACAGTCTCTATCTGGAACCCTATTTTGGAGAGGATGGAGAAGAAGTTTTCAGGCTGGAAGCGTTTTTATTTGTCAAAGGGTGGCAGACTCACTTTGTTGAAAAGTAACCTTTTAAGTCTCTTGACTTATTATCTTTCTCTTTTTACTGTTCCTAAAGTCGTGGCTATTAGATTAGAACGTATTCAAAGGAACTTCTTGTGGGGTTCTTCAGAGGAGTGTTTCAAATACCCCTTGGTGGCTTGGGAAAAGGTCTGCTTATTGCTTGAGCTGGGTGGTTTGGGAATTCGGAAGTTGGTGTCTTTTAATTAGGCTTTATTAGGAAAATGGCTTTGGAGGTACGGCCATGAAACTACCCATCTGTGGTGGAGGGTCATTGCCATGAAATATGGGGAGGGGAAAGGGGGGGTGGAGCACTAGAGTTTGTAGATTGGATCATGGGTGTGGTTTATGGCGAAGCATTAGTGAAGGTTGGGAGAACTTTTCTAAGCACTTGTCTTTTGTGGTGGGTGATTGTTCACATATTCTCTTTTGGCATGATAAGTGGATTCGGGATAATTCTCTTATAACTCTTTATTCTCAGTTATTTGTGTGTTTAGCCAATAAGGAAGCTTGTATTTATGATGTTTTGAGTCCTCTAGTGGGTGGAAACGACAGAGTTTGGAATTTAAGATTTTATAGGGAATTCAATGACTGGGAGTTAGCGTCTTCTTTCTCCTTTCTTCACTTGATCCAATCTCGGATTCCTAGGGGTGGTGGTTGTGACAGTCTTTGTTGGAGCCTCAATGGAAGTAGGAAGTTTGACACTTATCTTTTTATCATAAGATTCAAGGTGTTACTCTTTCTATTTTCCTTAGAAGGGCTTTTGGAAAGTAAAGGTTCCTAAAAGGGTGGCTTTCTTTATGTGGACAGTAGTTCATGGCTAGATTCTTACTTTGGATAATCTTTTGCTTCGTGGTCGCCTTTTGGCGAATCGTTGTTGTATGTGCTATTGTAATGAGGAATTTGTGGATCACTTGCTGATTTTTAGCCCGTTAGCTCGTTCTTTGTGGATGTATATGCTCCAGCTGTTTGGGATTGATTGGGTCATGCCAGGTTTTGTTATAGACTTATTATTTTGTTGGCATCCTTGGATGGGGAAACATAATTTTGACATTTGGAATTTGGTTCTAGGTTGTTTGATGTGAACTATTTGGACTGAACGTAATCGGCGTTCTTTTGAGGATACTAAGAAATCTCTGGCTCAGTTGTTAGATTTGTGCCAACGGACGCTCTTTGATTGGTCTCGGTGTTGGGGTCTCTTGGATTGTTCTGCTCTTATTGATTTTCTTTTGTCTCTTAGAATAGTTTAATAGTTTAGAATAGTGTATCTTTTCATCTATTAGGGGGCTCCTCAATAATGCTATCACACACTTTTATACATTTTTTTGCCACAATTATCTTACGTGGCAGATTGTGAGTTGTGGAGAAAAAATGGTAGGCCTATGATAGATAACTAATCACAGTCTATCGCATAGGACAATTGTAGCAAAGTATGTGGTGCTAACATTATTGTAACCTCCTCGCTATTAGTGTTCCCATGCTTATAATGAAGTTTGTTTTGGTGGAAATAATTTGAAGTTTGAAAATGTTATGAAGTGATTCTATATCCCGAGTTGGCTGCAGAAATCCTTCAACTGGTTGTTATCAAATGGCTTCCCGTTGTCAGTTACTATCACTCTTGGTAGTCCAAACTTGAATATATTGCCTATAGATAGGGGGTCTATATTGTCAACTCAGAAGGAGGGATATTTGGCTGAAAATTTGGAGAGTCCACCATCACCTCAAAAAAATATGTATAAGGGAACAACAATCAGAAAGAAAACCCATCATTTTCCTCATCAAGATACCCTCCTTCCATGGAAAGATCACCTTCAATCCCTTGATCAATCTCGTGCAAACGAGCCCAAAGACCTCCAAAATCACACTCAATCATGCATTTTCTGCATAATATTCAATAGTCCAGATGCTACCTTTACACCATCTAATCACTCAGACCAAATGCAATTTCATTCACCTTGAATCAGAACTTCAAATCCCTGGTTTTGCTTGGCAAATAAAGATGAATAGTCACCTTGTTGTCTTCATCAACAACAGCCATAAAGGCATCAACAATACGTTTCCTCATTCCATCATAGGGAGAAGACTCATGGATCATCCAATAGAAGTGGGGATCTAGATCTCTCTTTAAGAATAGAAATCCTAAAGAAGTTCCACCGCAAATAAGCTTCTTATTAGAAGTAAAATAGACATGTAGTTTTCTAATCAATTTTTATTTGATTAAAATTGTGATATGAATAAGAATGATTTCCATTTGATGTCATGAAATTGAATTGCATATCATGATCAGTTATTGCATCAAATGAGGAACTGATGAACATGTAGATGATTTCTTGAGAGTATGGTGACATGAGTTAAAATTTGTCATCATCTTGCCATACATGAGTAGATACGACCTTAAGAGGGTATTCCATGAGTTTCTTTTCATGGAAAATGAGTTTAGTAAAGATTCATGTAGGGAAAATTATGATAATCTATCAGCATGAATTGGATCTACATTTTATGTGTGATTTTTCTATGCAGTTTTATTCTGTCATTGGTCATGTGAACTAACATTTGTTTTCAGGGATTCAAGTTCTATTTTTTAATGTAATCTCACATGTTATTTATTGATTTTTGTTTAATGTAACATCTATGGATGAAATCATTTGACTTGGAGGGATTGACCATTTGCCATTAATTACTGGGAGACATCTTCGGATTGGGCAAGATTGATAACTTAGATAGACCTTCTCATTTTGTGACACAACCTTCAAGCCTAGATCAAAGGATTTAGATTAGTTCATTTCCAATGTAATTTTGCATTTTCTTAGTTTGTAATAAGGAATCAAAGCAATGCAATTTTTTCTTTAGTTTGTAACTAGGTAAAAGCCATGTAATTTTCTTCTTCCATCTCTTTGTTAAGATAATGTAATTTTGAATTAGTTAATAAAATACATATTTTATTGGGTTTCTTCATTTTTTTCCCAATAATAATCGACTTCATTCTACATCCCTCAAATTATGCGAATAAATATGGTCATTTGAGCCTCCATTATGAGACTCATTATCTAGGGGAATAGCCAAAAATTGATGTGCTATTGGGTTGTGGTTGTCACACTTTAGCTCATTGAGGTTTACCTGACCTAACAAATTTGCCTCTGGAATCACAGAAAGTGTGGGAATCGACATAGAGAACCTGATTGATCAAACTACTAATTTGCTATTAAATCTTTAATCATAGTACTTGATGGGTAGCTTCGACAAACCAACCCTAGCAGCAGCATTGGAGAAAGTCCAATGGATAACACATCCATTTTTTTAACAGAAAGATCATCAATACGCAAGAAGTTCAAGAAGTAGAAAAGTATTGGTAAAAATCATCATAGGCAAGGATGAAATCACAAGAAATTTGGTTACTTGAAAAGAATTGTAGTGAGGATCAAAACTCATGAACTTCAAAAAGAAAAAAAAAAAAAAAAAAAAAGAAAGAAAGAAAGAGGATCAAAACTCATGCCTTATAAAACGATAACCTACCTCACTTTTCGGGTAAATTTTTTTGTTTTGGCTTTTCATTAGTCGTTTTTTCTATTTATGGTAATTTTTTATTATTAATATTGGAGTAAATTTCAATTCAAAATTTAGAATGAGATCTCACTTATTTTGGGATGTCTCCTTTAGTTTGTAGAATTCAATTTAATAATTCTCTCAATTTGGCATTTTTTGGGGTAATTTTTCTTATTTTATAGCCTAATTTGTGCTTAATAAGAATTAGAGCTTTCTAGCTAGAGTTTTTTTAGGGTTTTTTTTTTGGGTCTCCTTGCAACCCTAGGATTTTTTATTATTATTTTTACATGCATTATAGCCTTCAAGGCGTTCATAAATATCTATATTCATTTACAACCATACGCAATACTAATGTCAAAAGTACCAATTGTGACCCTCTTTTTAATTTTAAAAAATATATTTAGAAAGGATAATTAAAAAAAAAAAAGTTTTCTTTTAGAGTTAGAGTAGTAGAACCATTGACATATCAAGTAATAACATTAATATAACAATAAATATACATATACATTTTTTTTACACAAATTTTCACAACTGTATTGATAGAAAGTTGCCAATAGTAGATGTCTATAGCTAACAACTTGATAATTTTAAAAAATGTTTATTTTTAGGGTTAGGGCAATAAAAACATCAATTTAATGACATTAATATAACAATAAGTCTACATTCACAACTTTTACCACACAAAGTTTCACAATTGCAGTGATGGCAAGTTGTCAACATTGATTTTAAAAAAAAAAAAAAAATCTTTTAAGGGTTAAGGGCAATAGAACCATTGACATAATGGCATAAACAACTTTTTCACATTTTTTTTTTCATAATTGTAGTGATAGTTGTTAATAGAAAATAATGGCATACACAACTTTTTCACATTTTTTTTTCCATAAATGCAGTGATCATTGTTAATAGAAAACAAGAAGAATGTGTTAATGGTAAGTCAATATAAAAATGAATAATAACTTCTTCTTTTTTAATAGTAGGCCATATGCTTGCTAGAACCAGCAAAATTAAGACTGTATGGAAAAAAAAGGGTTAGAAGAACACCTGGCTTGGTTAGACAAATTGCTCACTAAGGATGTATCTTAAATTACTGTATCGAATGAAATTACTTTAATAAAATGGTCAGTTTCAATTTTAGAAAATAACAAAACTTAAGTATAGTACTTAGGTGCTGTTTCGTAGGTTCCCTTTTTAAAATTTAGCTATGTGACTACTTAACTAAAAATACACTTTCATTTCATGAGAAAAAAAGTCACATTGTTGAATTTTAAGAGATGAACTTAAGGAACAATACCTAAGGTACTGTACTTAAGTTTTGCTTTAAAAAAAAAAAAAAAAATAATCAATAATAACTTGCTTTTTTTCCCATAAAATATAATAATAACTTTCTATCTTAGTAAAGTTATAATAAATGTTTTACACATAGCATTATTCTTAATATAAAGGAAATAAATAAAAATATATTATAATACTCTGATTGGAAACCATTAAAAAGTTTAGAATAATTTATAAGATTTAAAAAAAAAAAAACCTTTTGATAAAAAGAAAAGAAAAAAAATTTTACCAATAGGAGTAGGAGAATTATACACGAAGTCCATGGGTCAAAATTTTTTTTTTTTTTTTTTTGAGAGAAGTCCTTGGGTCAATTTAATTTTGAACTAAAGTTCACTTTTTGTTTCCCTTATTTTAATTATTTGTTAGAAAGTGAAAATATGGTATGGATAGTTTTTTTTTTTAATCTTTCTATAATATTTCTCTATAAGTTTAAAATTAAAAGAATATATATATATATATATATGTTTGATCATTAAGGTTTGATTTATATCCTAATTTAATATTTAAAGAGAAGAAAAGGGTAGAGAAAATGGTAAATAGTTCAATTGATATCTTAAGGTATCTGAGTATTTTTAATTGACTATCAAGTTCAAATTCTCCACCTACAATTATTAATATAAAAATATAAAAAATAAATAAACATTAAATCAGTCCTTCCGTTATTTTCCTGTTAAATTGCTTGATTATGCGGTCACTAAAAGCTGAGGTGGAATTATTTTATTTTATTTTGTTTTCCTAATTTTACATGGCTCTAAACGTAGACACGTAGGCAGCTGTTTTAAACTTACAAAGAAAAAGAAAAAAGTTGCAAATAATCCCAACCACGTAAAATCAAACCCCAACCCGACACTCAACCGCCACCCAATAAGCATCCATTAAAATACTATATACGAATATGTGGAAAAAAAAGAAGGAAAACTATTAGTTCACATTAATTATAAGATTTTTTAAAATTATTTGTTTATATTGTGCTATCAATATAAAATTTACATTATAAATTAAAATTGTACATTTTTATTTAATCTACAATATAAATACAATATAAATCTTACATAGTTCAATACAAACAAATAATTATCCAAAAAAACATAAGAAGTCCTTTTGGGAATGACTTTTTAGGCTATCTTTTTTAAAACCTTATATATACTTTAACATACAGCAAAAAATAATAATCAACCAAAAAAAAAACTAAAGTGTGTATTTAACATTGGCTTAAAAAGTCAGTTTTTTTTACTATTTTATTTATTTTTACTACTATTCATAGGTCCCATTGCACTTTTTGATACTATTTATCGGTCCCACTGTACTATTTCAGCTACCTTTTAACTTTATTTAGAGCACTTTGTAAAATATTTTCAATTTCAACTAAATAAATTGTTCCAAACAATCCCTAAATATGTCCACGCTACTTTATATTAATTTCTAGAGAGTTACAACTGTTTAACTTAAAAAATCTTAATCTCATCCCAAACAAAAAACTTAAAAAAAATATCCACTTGCAAGAATATCTTTCAAAGGTATAGTCATATATATATATATATAAATATCCCCACCATTGTAGTAACTTAGAAAAGTCAGTGTTCTTCTCAAAAAAAGGGAAAAAAAAAGAAAGAAAAAGAAAATCAGACAGTCAGATTTGTCACAAATTTTCCTCAAAATGCTAGTACTTCATATTAGGCACAATTTTTGCCTTCGGTCTGGAAATTTTGAACATTGAAGGCCGAAAAGTTCAGGTATTTAACTATATATGGATAGAGCTTTTTAAAGAAAAAAAGAAAAGAAAAAAAGAAGCTTTTTCTGTTTTTTGTTTGTATTTTTCTTAACTACGCCCCCAACCTCCTTCTCGTATGTGGGGTAGTTGTGAACTGTGAAGTGCACTGGATCGTTTTTTTTTTTGACCCATATGCTTGAATTATTTTTTTAAATTTTTTCGATGAAGACCCATATGCTTGACTAGCTACAAGAAGGTCTGCTGGGTGTATTTTTTGAGATTTGTTTTTTTTTTGGTGTTGAAGAGTATGATAGGATATACCCATGAACTAGTATCAGAGAGTGTAATCCTAGTTACATGTTTCATACTTAGCAATTGGAACTTTTCAGAAAACGAGCACAGTTTCCTTCTTATCACAATTACTCTGCGTTGGTTCAGCTTAAAGAAGCAAACTTGCTTGTTTAGCACAGCTCTAATGGCTCTGTAAGGCCTAATGAACAAGGTAATGTGGCAAGGCTACATAGGAGTGCCTACAATGGAGAGATTTTCTAAATCTTCATTGGTGCCCAAAATTTTTTATTATAAAAAAAATCCTTCTCTTTGCATGAAAATTTTCAATTAAGACATCTAGTGCCCTACTTCTTCCTATCACGTAAGGTGGAGCCCATAAATTGACCCATACTTGTGTGAGAAGAAAGTAGCATGTAAGGTGTACAGAGTAATTTCTCCCACGCTTTCTTGTGGTTCAATTAATATATTATTAAAACTCAAGTTTTGCATGCTTCTCTCACCCAACTCTCCTCCTTTTTCATCTTCTCTACCACAATCTACAACATAACACTTTTTGATCATAATAACCTAAAGATTCAGACGCTTAAGAGTTGCAGTGAACTAGGCCCTTTGAGTATCTTTATGTTCTTGCTCTTTTTTGAGCAAATCTGGCTAACATATTTAGGTCTCTTAAGCATCAATGGCCTCACAATCCCAATCATGAAAACTACTAGTAAGTATTTCTTATTAACAAAAATTCTTTGCAGTGCTATACATCCTTTAAAAAGAGAGCCTAGTACCTCATG
Organism: Notholithocarpus densiflorus; assembly: GCA_030021035.2. Taxonomy (NCBI): domain Eukaryota; kingdom Viridiplantae; phylum Streptophyta; class Magnoliopsida; order Fagales; family Fagaceae; genus Notholithocarpus; species Notholithocarpus densiflorus. The sequence continues at coordinate 5,115,010 of JARYZH020000017.1, forward strand.
AAAAAGCACAAGTTCATTGGGAAACCAAACACTCTTATGTGGACTTTCCCAAAACACTGGATAGAACTTAGAAGTAGCTTAATACAAAGCATACACAGCACAACCAGCCACCAAGAAAGATGCTAATTAGCAGCACAGGCATCTAATCCTTCTATGTTGCTAACTACCTAATCTGCAGAGTGACAGAGTTACAAACCCAGCACATGGAGGAAGCTCATCCCATAGTTAGTTCAAGAACAAGAACAAGAACAAGAACTAAGGCAAAGCAAAACAAACACACATACACACATACATTCAATACAAAAATACAACCATTTTTCAAACACCATAGTGTTTAGTTATATGTATAACTCCATTACCCATCTCCATCACTACCTGATTCATCCGAAGACGACTTTGACTGAATCCTAGGCGGACTTAATTACAAGCATCTCCCTTTCTGCCATATCCACCACCAAACTTGGCATGTTCAACAACGCTTCTTCGTCAATGAACTCTTCCTCAGTTCTTTTACGATGTGTGGTTTCCTGATCGGCACTACCACTCTCCGGCGGTCTCGGTATCTTCGCCTCCGCCGCACACGGCGCCGCGGCGCGTATACCTGGCGACATCGAAGCCGGTATCTGACACGAAAAAAATCACATTTGGGAAGCCCAACTCCAAATCTGGTCCCTCCAAAGCCGCCGCTGCTGCCGCCATCTCCTTCGTCGGGTACCTGCCGAGCCAAATGCGCGTGGTTTTATGTGGCTGCTGGCGTATCTCTGATACCCATTTCCCGCTCCGGCTTCGATCGAGAGCCCAGGTATTTCCTGTGCTCAGTAGTGCTGGCCGATCCAGGTTGACCCGAAAACTCTTCCGATACCGAATCGGTGGCTCGACGGCGGTAGTTGTAGAGCTTGAAGTAGCTGTTGTATTACTGGTCAGAGTGGTCTATCCCGGCGCAAGTTAGCGGGTACAGGTAGGTCATTTTTGCGCACGGTAGCAGGTTTCTTTTCTGGGCCATTGTGCATTTACTTACTTTCTATAAGCGGATAGGGTTTTGTTTTTTTTTGTTTTTTTGTTTTTTTTTTGTTTTGTTTTGGAGAGCTTTTTACCGCTTGCCTTGCCTTCCATGTCAGGGTTTCCCAACTTTGATTTACAGTCTAGGGTGTATGATTGCTACACCCATGTGATTTTTTTTTTTTTTTTTTTTCTTTCTTTTTTTGGTTGGGGGTGGGGAGGGTAAGACAAGCATAAAAAGGTTATCAAGTGAATCTACATGGGTACCTTGTTTTTATATTTTGCATTGACATAGGAGTCATCATCCATCTGCATGAAATTAATGGTAAGTAATTCTCTACCTTTAAAACAAATTTAAAGGTGTACACAACACCAGGTTATTTAAAATTGACAGTTTGAACATGATTAAATTCAAAAAATAAAATCTTAACCGTAAAATTGATAAAATAGAGAAATTTTATTTGGTTATTTATGTGTGTAGTGGCATATATGTACCCCCATATAATTAGCAATTGACAATAGGCACTAATATCTTTCACTTGTTTTTCCAGAAATGACCATCCTAACTAGCTAGGCTAACCTTATTGTAACTCTTCCCTCCATATGCAATGTCGGTCAGGTGCAAGGTCTTCACTCTTGAAGACATCTTGCATCACTTTGCTTGAATTCAATGAACCTTAGAACACCTTTTAACACTAGCACATAAAATACAACTGAGGGCAAGATACAAAAATAGGCAACATTTATGCAGGAAATTGATTTTATAAAGTTCAAGGTCTATCAAAGAGACTAAAAATACTTTTGAATTCTAGTCACATTTTATCTGGAATAGAAATTAATTAAATTTCTTGAGCAGATTGTCAAACGTATTTGTCTTCAATCCACATCTTAACTTCAATTGTTACAGAGTTCAATATTAGGCTGGAATTATATACTCTTCCAATGATGGTGAGCTTGGCCAACAATTTCTTTCAAATATGTTTTCTTTGAGTGGGATTGGGTTTTTTTGTAATGTTGGTTGTAGCAGAAACTTGTGTAAGCCTTAATTTTTTGTGCATCTTCATTTTGTGCCTTATGAAAACTAGTTACTGAAAATCCTAAGGGCAGTGTAGGTCTACTGCTGGTGATTTTTTCCTCAAAACTCTCTTCAGATATTAACCGCCCCTTTTTGTGATGAGTTATTTAGAGCATCTTGAATTCTTGATTTACAAAATTTTTTTTTCTCTAAACTTTGAGCTGCTTGAAAAGTATCTGAAGAAGTTGGTGCTCATATTTCTGGTCATATTGATTGTTGTTTTAGCAATTATGGCATTATATTTAGCATATTATTGGTATTTTGTCTTGAAAGCTGTATGTTTGAGTTACACATAATTCCAAATAACAGATTTTCAGTTTGTCCCATTTATGTTCTTGCAGCTTGAAAGGGCTTGAAATCCTTTGACAATGGACTGAGAAAAGTATGTTTGGTGGCCTCAGTTATTCATGGGGTAACACCATCGACTGATATGTCTAGGAGCAGTCTCAAGGTCGATCACTTACACAGTTTCTTTGTCATTGAGATAAACCAATTTGTTCCTTGTTAAAGTCTAATATATATATACGTATTAAGGGGAAAAAAAAGAACTTTCTGGAAATAAAACTGGTTTGATTTTTTGATAATAACCTCCATGCTATTATTGTTCCCATGCCCATATTGAAGTTTATTTTGGTGGAAATAATTTGATGTTTGAAAATGTTATGAAGTGATGACTCTATATCTCGAAGATATCCTTGAACTGGTTATCAAACGGCTTCCCATTGTCAGTAACTATCACTCTTAGTAGTCCAAAGTCCAAATCTGCATATTATGGATTTTCAGGCGAAAATCCTTGGTGATCTTTTCAGTTATTGTAGTTGTAGGTTTGACTTTCACCCACTTAGTAAAGTAGTGAATAGCTATTACTGCAAGAGTAATGCTACAGCCTATAGGTACAAACTATTTTACAACAACTCTTTTCAGTTATTGTAGTTGTGGCTAACTTTTTACTGGTTTTCATCTAAGCCCACAACTAACATCACTTTTTCATTTACCAATAACCACTTACCACATTTGCAGTTTGTAAAAATGTTTGTACTTTTAGCATTACTCTTACCACAAACTTCATCTATCTTTTGTGTATAGATAGGGGTCTATTATGTCAACTCAAAAGGAGGGACTTTTGGCTGAAAATTCAGAGTCTACCATCAGTCATCATCTCTGAAAAATGTCTATAAGAGAAACAACAATTCTGAGAGAAAATCCATCATTTTCCTCATCAAGATTCCCTCCTCCTTCCATGGAAAGATCACCCATCAATCTCTTGAGCAAACTCATGCAAACATGAGCCCAAAGACCTCCAAAATCACACTCAATCATGCATTTTCTGCCTAGTATTCAATAGCCCAAATGCTTCCATTACACCATCAAAATCACTCAGCCTACCATAAGACCATTAAAATCACTCAGCCCAAATGCTATTTCAGTCACCTTAAATCAAAACTTCAACCCTAGCTAGTTTTACTTGTAAAAGATGAATAGTGACCCTGTTGTCCTCATCAACAACAACCATACAATACATTTCCTCGTTCCACCATATGGAGAAGACTCATGGATCAGCCAATAGAAGTGGAGATCTGAATGTGGACGAGATCCATCTTTAAGAATAGAAACCCTGAAAAAGTTCCACCACTAAGATTCTTATTTGAAGTAATACATGCAGGTAGTGATGAACATGTAGATGATTTCTTGAGAGTATGGTCACATGAGTTAAGATTTATCATCATTTTTTTTTTTTTTTTTTTACAAGATAGAATTTCTACTCTAGTCTAATCTAAGTGTATACGTGTGTAAAGCTCCTTCCTGGAGACTTGAACCCCGGCTCTTGCCCTTCACACCCCACAAGCACTTATACTTATAGAGTGACTACCATACCAAGGGTGCGCGGTGGTGATTTATCATCATCTTTATTCATGCCATACATGAGTAGATATGACCTTAAGAAGGTGGTTCTTTTTATAGAAAATGAGTTTAGTAAAGATTCATGTAATGAAAATTATGATAACCTATCAGTGTGAATTGAATCTAGATGTTTATGCGTGATTTTTCTATATTTAATTCCTTATTGGTCATGTGAACTAACATTTGTTTTCAGGGATACAGGTTTTCTTTTTTTAACATGTAATCTCACACGTTCTTTGTTGATTTTGTTTAATGTGTGATATGACATATATGAATGAATTTGACTTGGAGGAATCGACAGTTTGCCATTAATTACAAGGAGACATCTTCAGATGGCAAGATTAATATCTAAGACTAAAGACCTTCTCATTTTGTCACTTAGCCTTCAAGCCTAGATCAAAGGATTTAAAAGATTAGTTCATTTCCAATGTAATTTTGCATTTTCTTAGTTTTTACTAAGGAATCAAAGCAATGCAATTTTCTTTTCTTTTTTTCTTTTTCTTTTTTTTGGGTAACCAATGCAATATTTTTTCTCTAGTTTGTAACAGGGTAAAAGCCATGTAATTTTCTTCTTTCATATTTTTGTTAAGATAATGTAATTTTGGATATTAGTTAATAAAATACCTATTTTATTGGGATTCTTAATTTTTTTCTCAATAATAATCAACTCCAATTTACATCCCTCAATTTAGGGGAATAAACATGGTCGATTGAGCCTTCATTATGAGACTCATTATCTAGGGGAATACCTAAAAATTGGGGTGCTATCGTGTCCTGCTTGTCACATTTTAGCAAAGTATTATCATGAACCATATATGGGTATGACTCTTTCTTATGTCCAAGTCTACCACATTCAAAGCACATGCTTTCAATACCAAATACAAATTCAGTTGGGCATGTTTTGCAATATTAATAAAGGTTCTGAATGGCTCATTGAGGTTTACTTGACCTAACAAACCTACCTCTAGAGTGGTAGAACCACAAAAAGTGCTAAATTGACAGAGAACCGGATTGATCAAACTACTAATTTACTATAAATTCTTTAATCGTAGTACTCAATAGGATCAAAACTCATGCCTTCTACAACGATGACCTACACCACTTTTCGAGTAAATTCCTTCGTTTGGGCCTTTAATTAGTCATTTTTGCTATTTATGGTAATTTTTCTTTTATTATTGGAGTAAATTTCAATTTAAATTTTAGAATAAAGTCGTGCCTATTTTGGAATGTCTCCTTTAGGAAGTAGGATTTAATTTTGTAATTTTCTCAATTTTGCATTTTTTTAAGTATTTTTTCTGATTTTCCAACTTAATTTTATGCTCAACACGAATTAGAGTTTTTTAACTAGGAGTGTTTTAGGGTTTTTTAAGTCTTCGGTAACCCTAAGACTTCTTTTTTGTATATACGTGTTATGTTTCTTATGGCTTTCGCTTGTATCAATAAGAATTGCCACAAGGTTTCCAAAAGTAACGAGACTTGGAAATTATATATAGATATATATATATATATTTATACCTTTACTAGTACTATGAGAGACAAATTAAGTTCAGGAGGGCTTTGATTCAATGTTTCTTACTCAATATCTTTTTATTAGAGGTGAATTTTGACAAATCCATCATTGGATTACATTTTCTTTTTATATCCTCCATGCTTGCAAAATTTCTAGAAAATTAAAAATCGATAGCTATGTCATCAATAAATTGTTTAAATTGCAAGGATTTGTAGTTTAAAATTATGCATAAAATATAAGCTCATAGATCATATAGTAAATAAAATTTGATTGGCATAAAATTTGACATGTGTATTAAGAGTGTAAAGAAAATGCAATCTAGCGGTTAGATTTTCGAAATATGTAGTCATGTAATTTTTTTAAAGATAGTTGTAGTCTTAAACTACAACTAATTTTATAGATAAACTTTGTCCTTGTACTAATTAATTTGAGATAATATATGAGTTCATATGCTTATAGAGTGGACATTGGATTAAGCTTAAGCATGTATGGACTAGGCCCGTTTCTTTAAATAATAACAATATTTGTGTTCAACACGAATTAGAGTTTTTTAACTAGGAGTGTTTTAGGGTTTTTTTAAGTCTTCGGTAACCCTAAGACTTCTTTTTTTCTATTTACGTGTTATGTTTCTAATGGCTTTCGCTTGTATAAATAAGAATTGTCATAAGGTTTCCAAAAGTAACGAGACTTGGAAACTATATATATACATTTACTAATAGTAGTACTATTAGAGACAAATTAAGTTCAGGAGGGCTTTGATTCAATGTTTCTGCTCTTTGGATAGCTGGAAGACGAAAACCCAATTTTGTCTTCATCATCAAAGACCTGGTTTTGAAGCATATCCTTGCTCAAGGCTCCTGTGATACAAACCAGAAGCTTATCTCTGTAGCTAGTAGTGTCCTTAGTTTGATCCCTCAACAAAGCCACTAGCCTTTGAGGCTCCAACTTCCCTGTCTTTAGTTCTTTTGGTACTTCTCTGCAAACTATATGCAACCTCAACAAAGCTTACCTATATGAAGTTTACCTTTTATTAATATTGTTCTTTTCTTTTTACGTATAGTTTTTGGGACCTCTGTAATTGCCCTGGGCGGCCATTTCAATAACTACAAAATATTTGTTTGTGTGGTTGTAAGGATGGGTGATTTGTGATCACACCATAATATGATGAAACCTTTACGTATATAATATCTTTGCTTAGTGGATAGTGTTGCTTAAAACAGAAGTTACGCATTATATATTTAAAGAAAAATTGGTATTTGGGCTGACTAATCATTACTTGGCCCAAGCTAAGCTAAAGTGACGGCCCAGGAATATTGACGTCCCACTAATTGAAATGGAGTTCTCCATGACAACCTACTTCAACAACTTTTGAAGAAAACTTGGTCGGGATCTGGTGAACCCGAGAGACCAAAGCAGAAGGAGACAAAAAACAAAAGGACCCTCCCTCCACTAAAAAAGACTTATGTAATTGTAAATTCGCAATAATGACAGCAAGAATCAAATCCGGAACAGTCTCAAACTCTCACCGACCAAAAATCATGACCCTGAAAATGAAATGTTGGGAATAGAATCCGAGTCCAAAGATTCCCCCCTTAAAGGAACAAAAATCCACAAGAATAGAAATGAATCCTCAACATACATGGGATTTGTGTTAAAGAAATATTATATTAAGTCTCACGTAGGAAATGAAAGAGATACCGTGCGAGTTTATATGATCATAGGCTAGACATTGAATTGAGTTTAGGCATGTGCGGACTAGGCTCTCTTATCCAAATAATAATATAGGGCAAACTACATATTTAGTTCTTATCTTTTGTATCATATTTCAATTTGGTCTATAATCTTTCAATTATATCAATTTGGTCTCTAACCTTTCAGTGTCGTTTCAATTTATTCACTGTCGTTATCTCTTAGATGAAAATTTCTGACGTGGCAAATAGTCAAAATAAAATTTTAGTTCATTGCCACATCAATGGAAACTAATTTTTTTATTTTGGTCGTTAGCCACGTCTACAATTTTCATCCAAGAGATAATGGCAGTGACGAAATTGACATGACACTGAAACGTTAGGGACCAAATTAACACATTGAAAGGTTAGAGACCAAATTTAAATATGGTGTAAAGAACAGAGACTAAATTTAAATATGGTGTAAAGAATAGGGACCAAATACGTAGTTTACCCAATAATATTTTATTAATAGTTCAGTTTAGTGAGCATTTTATTTATGATGGCGTTTAAATTTGTGTATTGACCTATTGTATTAAGAATAAAATTTAACTACAAAATTTGTTGTAAACTAAAATTACAACCTTAATATCTTTTTATTAGAGGTGAATTTTGATAGATCCACTATTAGATTACATTTTCTTTTTATATCCTCCATGCTTACAAAATTTCTACAAAATTAAAGATTAATGCAAGGTTTTGTAGTTTAAAATTATACATAAAATATAAGCTTATAGATCATATAGTAAATAATATCTGATTAACATAAAATTTAACATATGTATTAATGTTTTAAGAGTTTAAAGGAAGTTGTAGTCTTAGTCTACAACTAATCTTGTAGCTAAACTTTGTCCTTGTACTAATTAATTTGAGATAATATATGAGTTCATATGCATATGGACTGGACATTGGATTGAGTTTAAACATGTATGGACTAGGCTGCTTATTTAAATAATAATATTTTATTAATAGTTCAGTTGGCTGAGCATTTTATTTATGATGATGATTTTTTTTTTTTGAGGGAATTTATGATGATGGTTAGATATGTGTATTGCACTCATTAATATGAGAGAACTCTAGTTCTCTTGTCAACAAAATCTTTGGTCAGTGGATTGCTATCCATTAATAGTCTTTAGGTTAAATCATATCTTCTCTTCTCTTTCACAAATTAAACTGGAGATGATCAATATGTTACATGGATGACGGATGATGCATGATAGATATGTGAACTATACTTTACCTTTTAATAATAGTAAAACAAAGTAAAAGCAGGCACTTCATTCGTCGGCTAATGGGTGGGTTTGTGATGAGGAGACAGCCTTTGCTTTACTCGTCAATCGTCATCCATGATGAATTACATTCTCTTGTTAGCAATGATGCTATCATTTTGTTTTTAAAAAAATTATTCTAACCCCGATAATTTTATACTGTATCAAATTAAACTGTATGGTTTCCAAAATAACAACCAAAATTCCAAAGTTTTTTCATTTATATTTTTATAAGTCCAAACACAATTTCATTCTACCTAAATGAGTTCTTATTTAATTTCAATTTTTGGTATAGGCGAGGATTGAATTTCAGATCTCTTATACAGCCATAAAAAAAATTTCACTGGTTGATTGATTTTAGGGATCTAAACCGTATGTATCAAAAATTCACATTAAAAAGAAAAGGTGGGGTATGCTTTCTTTTTCACTTAAGTTGAGCCAATCCTGTGAGAGAAAAAAAAGTTGAACCAATCCAATGCCATCATATACGTCGACAGCCGCATATTATATGCCGACAGCCGCAGAATTCTAAAAACATATTCAACTTTTGCTAATCATCCCACCCATCCCTTAAAAGAATTATTTATCTATAACATAATGATCATGGTCTACTTATGTTTTTTGATATTATTATTCTTTGTTTTTTTGTTTGCTAAAAATAGATTACTCCTTTTATATATTTTAGTTATCTTTAACATTCGTCCACTTTTGGTCAAAATTCTCTTTATGTTGTCAATATCTTCAGCAATAATCCTATTTTGGTAAGAAAACACAGTCAATTTGTCTTTCCAACCATGCATCATTACTTCCATCAATCTTTACTATTTTCATCATGTGTTTTGAATGAACAGCTAGCAGCCTAGCAGCAAAGCAGAACATTCGTGGCTTGCTTCACATGCTTTAAGAAAAAGCAATAAATTTTTATAATGATTTAGTAATGTTGTACTAATAATGTTGTTTATATTTTTTGAAAATATGTATAGGTAAAAAAGTGTATGAAAATATATATAATATTATTTAAATACTGAAAACTGTTGTTTAAACCACAAAAACAAACGAGCCTTAATTACCAAAAAAAAAAAAAAAAAAAAGAAGAAGAAGAATTTCTTATCTTTATTTTTGTGTCATTATCGTCGAAAACCCTAATGCAGTGCAGTGGGTATGCACAACGCGCGATGCGAGTACAAGTTCGACTTTAATATTTTAATATTCAGCGACAAAAAAGACTTTCAAATTTTCACTATACATGATATTTATATGATATTTTGGTTTCCTATGCTTCTGCTGCTCTGGATGTGATACCGACTAGACTACAGTGACCTACACTAATTAATTATTTGTGTTTAGAATTAGATTATAAGCTTTTTTTTTTTTTTTTGAGACAAATTATAAGCTAGTTTTTTAACTGTAAAATAATTCTTTTTGTGTTTAGGACTACACTAATTGTGTGTGTTTAAGCTTGCTTTTATGAACAGTTTAACACTCTTAACTTTGTTTGATTTTTTCGTACAACTCAGGTAAGTAGGCCGAGAGGATTTTGGATCGATGAACATAAAGGTCAGTTTACATAAAACTAATTCAATCTACTCAATAGGATTGTAAAGATCGAGTCGAATTTATGTTTTTATTTATTTTGAAAGTTACTACAATAGGAATCGGATTTGAATCCTAATTTTTCTTGTAAAGAAAAGAATAGAAAAATGCTACTTAGATACAAGACTCTTGTTAATCAATAGATACAAGACTCTTGTTAATTGAGTCAAGTTTTGAAAGTTCAATATTAATTCATTTTATTTTATCTTATTTTAAGTACAAGTCGAGTTTGAGTTTATCACCAAGCTAGATTATGTGTAGGGGTGTACATGGGTCAGGTTGGAGAGTTTTTTCAACCTTGCCTGACAACGTCGACTTGATAAATTCTTAAATCAATCCAACCCGTCACATGTATAAAAACCACCCTAACCTAGCCCATATGGGAAATCGGATTTGGTCAATTTGTGCCAAATGAGTTGAAAAAACAAGCAACCTAAACCCGAGACTTAAAATAAAAATCCAACCTAACCCAACCTAAGTCATCAAGTTTGGTTGGGTTGGCTTGGTGGGTTGGATGCACACCTTTTTTTTTTTTTTTTTTCTATTTCTCTTTTAATACAAGAGGCACACCCCCTAATTATATGTCTAAGCTTTCCTCATTTTCTTATAAAACAAGCTCGAATATGTTCACTAGTTGCTTGATTAAATTATCATTTCCACATATATAGTACACATCACAACTAAAATTGTTACCCATTCACAAATCTCTGCTAATAATTAATAAATAAAATTATAGTTGATATTAAATTATTTGAGTTAGTTTGATAGAGTCTATGAATTTATAAAAACTAGACTCACCAATTTTGTATTGTTTTATGAAATGAAATATTTATATTATCAGAGATTGATTATATGAAAAAATTACTATAAAAGTTACCAAAATAATTTGTAATCTTATGAACTTAATTACGAAAATACACAATTTAATTTTCAATTTATATAAGTATATTTTTATACATGCATATGTATAATATTGAAATTGAGTCTCATACTCAAGATTTTTTTTTCACCAATATATTAGTATGTTTTTTTAATAGTCGAACCTAAACATAAACTTGAATTTGGCTTGTTTGCAAAATAAATAATCATAAATAAGAATTTTCTTAAGCCGGGCCTATCTGTTCATAAATAGTTGTATTCATTTACAACCATGTGCACTACCAAGGCCAAATGTCACCAAATGTGGCTCTTTTTGAAGAAAAAAAAATATTTAGAGAGGATAATTTAAAAAAAAAAAAAGTTTCTTTTTAGAGCTAGGGGAGGTAGAACCGTTGATATGATGACATTAATATAACAATAAATCTACTTATTCAACACAAATATTTGCAACTTGCCAAGTGCAGTGATGAAAAGTTGTCAGTAGTAGATGTATACTATTGACAACTTGATAATTAAATAATAAAAAAACTTTTTAGGGTTAAGGGAAATAGAACCATTGACATAATGGCATATGCTACTTTTTCACAAATTTTTTCATAAATGCGGTGATAAAAATGTTGCTAATAGAAAACAATAAAAAGATGCTAATAGTAATTGGTAAGTGCATGTGAAAATAAATAATAACTTATTTTTTTATAATAATAATGAATAATAACTTGTTATCTTAATAAAGTTATAAATAATGTTGTACCTATAAAGCTATAAGCCCATAACATTATTCTTAACATAAAAGAAAGAAATAAAGAAATATATAATAATATACTATTGGAATCATTAATAATTTTAGAATAATTTGTAAGAAGTATATATATTTTTCTCCTTTTTAAACCTTTTAATAAAAAGAAAAGAAGAAACGTTATGAGTAGGAGAATTATAGACAAAGTACATGCATGGGTCAATTTAATTTTGAACTAAAGTTTTTCCTTTCTTTTAAATTATGTAAAAGAAAGTGTGGATAAACGATGATGTATGGATGGTTTTTATTTTATTTTATTTTAAATCTTCCTATAATATTTCTCCATAAGTTTCAAATAAATAAAAAAAAAATTAATTATAAAAAAAAAAAATTAATAATTGAAGTTTGATATATGTCGTACTTTAATCTCTAACCTTTAGAGCATTCATATCAATTTTAGCATAAGAATCAACTTTTTTTTTTTATATATATAAAATTTTACATACTTATTTTACAAAACACTCTACATCAGATCATCTATTTCATACTATATTTCACTACAATATCAAATTTTCTTAATTTTTTTAAAAATGTTTCTATTTTTTCACATACAATAGCCACTATATATTTTTTTTTTGGGTAAAGATAACAATCACTATCTGCTCTCTTCTTTCATCCTCAAGTTACATAAATAAAATAAAAAAATAAAATGCAAAATAAATAGTATTAGTGTAAATTTACATAATTCAAACTTGTAAATTTACACAATTTTACAAGGACGAATACGATTCATTTTTAAGAAAATTGTATAAATTTTACACTTTCTTTTTTCCTATTATACACTCATTGATGTGAGTGCTCTTAAAACTAGAAGTGTCTATTGATCTAAAATAATTGGTCATTGTAGATCAAAGGACACATCTAGTGTCTCCAATAGAGATACTGAGGGTTCAAATTATCTATCCTAAAGGACATATCTAGTGTTTCCAATAGAGATACTGAAGGTTCAAATTATCTATCCCCTTAACCATATTTTTATACAGTATTTTACCCAAAACAAAAAAACAAAACATCAAATCAAGCCCATTGTGTTATTTTCGTGTTAATTTGCTTGAAGAGTAATGTTATAGACACATAAAAATGTATAATTTTGTATCACAACTTATCATGTGGGGAGTTATAATTAATAGATGTGTGATGGTGGGTGATGTGGAGACGTACTTCCACCACTTATAACTTACCACATAATAAATTGTGGTACAAAATTATATATTTTTATGTGTCCTTAAAATTACTTTGCCCGAGTATGCGGTCAATAAAAGGCTAAACCCTGAGGTGGACTTATTTGATATGATATGATTTTTATATCTATACATGGCTCTAAAGATAGACACGTAGGCAGCTCCGTAATCTTATAAAGAAAAAATAAAAAGGCTGCAAATAATCTCAACCAAGTAAAATCAAACCCAAACCCCACTAAAAGTCAATAAGCACTAACACTCCACCACTGCAGTGATCCACCACACTGACCCACCTCCTTTGCCGGCACCACCGCGAATCTAAGACCGAGTCGTTTTCCATGGTGGACCCTACTCCTCAGCCTCAGTATTAATATCTCCATTAAAATATTATATACAAACATGCGACCAAAAAAATAAAAAACACTAATTTTTATTGAGTTACAGGCTGTGTAACTTAAAAAATCATACTTTTATCCCAAAAAAACATTAAAAAAAACTCCACTTACAAAATATCTCTAAGGTCCAGTGATCATATATAAATCCCCAAAATTCTAGTAGCTTATAAAAGTCATTCTTCTTCTCCCAAAAAAAAAAAAAAAAGTTGTCTCAGATTTGGCACAAATTTTCCTCAAAATGCTAGTCCTTGATATTTGGAACAGTTTTTGCCCTCTTTCTGGAAATTTTGACCATTGAAGGCCGAAAAGTTCAGGTATTATTAGAACTTTTTAAGCAAAAAAAAGTTTTTATTTTTATTTTTTAATAATTATTTTTTTTAAACTACTCTCCCAACCTCCTTCTTATGTGGGGTAGTTGCACTGGATCGTTTTTTTTTTTTTTTTGGACTTATATGCTTGATTCTTGAATAACCACAAGAAAGTCTGCTGGGTTTTTTTTTTTGGGCCCCCCCTGTTTTTTTTTGGGGGGGGGGGGGGGGTGTTGAAGTGTATGATAGGATATACGCATGAAAAACTATAAGAACATGTAATCCTAGTTACAAGTTGTAAACTTAGCAATTGGAACCTTTTCATAAAACAAGAACACCTTCTTTCTTCTACAATGGAATTCTTTATATTTGCAGTTTTACACAATTACTCTGGGTTGGTTTAGCTTATAGAAGCAAGATTGCTTGTTTAGCACAGTTCTAATAGCTCTATAAGGCCTAAAGAACAAATTAATGTGACAAGGTTATATAGGAGTGTCTACAATGGAGAGATGTTTCTAAATCCTCCCCAAGTGTAAAAAAATAATAAAAAATAAATGAAAATAATAAATCTTTCTTTGTGCATGAAAATTATGCATTCAGAGCACTGCATTTTCCTCTTACGTAAAATGGACCCCACATGTGGACCCATGTTTACATAAGCAAAAAGCATAAAGTGTATGCTAGTGCAACTTACAAAGTAATTTCTCCCGCGCTTTTTTGCAGTTCAATTTTTATCATATTAAAACTAAAACCCAAGTTTTGCGTGCTTCTTCCCCCAGCTCCCAACCCCAACCCCCAAACACCCACACAAACACACATTCTTTCACAAATAACACCTTTTGATCATAATAACCCAAACATATGTGATGCAGCAAACTAGGCCTCTGAGCATCTTTATGTTCTTGCTAACATATTTAGGTCGTTTGAGTATCCATGGCCTCACAATCACAATCATGAAAACTACTAGTAAATTTGTTTTCTTAACAAAAATTCTTAGTAGTGCTATTTTTTATATTATATATATCCTCCTATAAATTTTTTAAAAAAATATATGGTTCCTCATGAAAAAGGACAAGTACATGAGAAGCCAAGTCTCTTTCGATTATATAAAATACTGGATCATAGGAGTACCTTAACATATATATACACAACAACACAAACAGCCACACAAAGATAGATCTTAGAAGCAAAATCATCTAATAATTCTTCTAGCAAGCTAACTACGGACAACGTTGTACCGGTACAAAGTTACAAACCCAGCACGAGGAGGAATCTCATCCGATAGCTACTTTGAAAAAACAAGAACAAAGAACAAGAACAAAAAGCAAAGCAAAGCAAAACAAACACACATACAATACAATACAACAAATACAACTCGAATTTTCATACAGCACAGGGTTTAGTTTATGAATAACTCCATAACCCATCTCCGTCTCCATTACCATCACCACCAGATTCATCAGAAGACGACTTTGACTGAATCCTAGGAGGGCTTACAAGCATCCCTTCTGCCATATCCACCAGCAAATTCGGCATATTCAATAACGCATCTTCGTCTACAAACTCTTCCTCACTACGTCTACGACATGTCGTTTCCTGACCACTGCTACTACCCCCCGACGATCTATGCAGCCTAGCCTCCGCTGCGCACGCCGCCGCGGCGCGTATGTCGTTAGGCGACATCGAGGCCGGTATCGGATACGAAAGAATCGAATTCGGGAAGTTCAGGGCCGTATCGGGCCCCTTCAGAGCCAAGGCCGCCACGTCATACGCAGCCGCAGCCATCTCCGGCGTCTGGAACGTGCCGAGCCAAATGCGCGAGGGTTTACGAGGCTGGCGTATTTCGGATACCCATTTCCCGCTCCGGCTCCGAGCCCCACGATATTTCGGGTGCTGAGTAGGACTGGGCGATCCGGATTGACCCGAAAACCCTTCCGATACAGATATCGGTGACGTGGCGGTGGTTGTAGAACTTGAAGTATTACTGGTTAGAGTGGTCTCCTCCCAGCGCACATTAGCGGGTGTAGAAGGGTCATTTTGGCTCACGTTAGCAGGATTGTTGGCCATTTAGACTTTACTATTGTTGCCCCCTTTTTTTTTCGGGGCTTCAGTTGGCCATTTACTTGGGAGCATTTATTTTTGTGATTTTGTACGGGGCGTTGGAATAAAGACAAAAAGTTTATAATGTCACTTTAATGTTTTATGTAAGTTTTTTTTTTTGTGAGGAAATGTTTTATGTAAGTAAATAAAATGTTTTTTTCCTAAAAAAATTACTATATTAACTAACCAAAAATATTTATATCAAATCTTAAGTTTTATATAATACCAACTATAATTTTTATTTTTTGATAGTTCAAAAATTGGAAATAGATTGATTTGAATCTTCGATCTCAGTTGAAGATGCCGACAACTGAGCGCTCGACATATTTTACAATTTCTTTAATATTTTGCATTTGTTAATTTCATTTTATGTATTTTATTTTAATTTATTGAAGGGTATAAGAGGAAGTGAAACAGTGGGAGAGAAAGGGTGGGAAATTCGTGGCTGAAAGTTTGGGCCCACATATATTTATGTGGCTCAAAGTGGATACACGTGTTAACTCAAACAAGCAATTTGCTGTGATCTACCACCGGGGGTCTGCCAGCATGTCAACTCCTCTCTTGTGCATTACTTATCGAATCTCGGGTTTTATACATTCTTATCGATAGATTTGGTGAGGTTTGGTTAAGGCTACAATATTTTCACAACAAATGATAGGTGTTCAGTTGTTATTAGTTCTAATTTGAATTTATTACTAAAATTTTTTTACTCTATTAATAATAATAACCCGTAATAATCTGTCATTTAAAATTTATTGTGAAAGTATTACGAAAATATTGTGTACATAATTTTTTTTTGGAATAAATACTTTATTTACTTGGATTGAATAGAATTTTTTTTTTTTTTTTTTTTTGGGTGATAAAAGATAGAAGGAATTTAATCGAATAACTAATTTACTATAATAAGAATTGCTGATGATTAATCTAGGTCATGCTTACCATATTTAGTATTTCTTTGGCTTGGTGTTTGAATATTTATTGCGATTTTCTATGGAGCCCTACTTTTAATTTTTTAAATGGAAGAGCTCTACTTTATATTGACAGTGATATGATGCAGATTGATATTGTTTCACTGTTAAAGGAAGAGCAAGTGCAAAATGTAAAGATTCAGCAAAAAAAAAAAAAAAAAGTGCAAAATGTAAAGATTCAGCAAAAAAAAAAAAAGTGCAAAATGTAAAGATGATGATTATTACTTTTAAATTGTCATCTGTTAAGTTATATATTAATGGAAGTAAAAATTTTTGTTTGGGAGACGAAGACAAAACTATCATATTATTAGATTATAATTCAAGAAAAAATTCAAAGTACCACATTCTTACGTACATATAAATATATATATATATATATATATCATACACATACATATGTATGCATGTATGTCTTAGTGTATTATCTTTTATTTTTATTTTTTTAAGTCATAAATTCTTAATTTCAAGGTAAGTCATAACTATATATATATATATATATATATATATAAACACACAAGTTATATGTCTACAAAATTATCTTATCTAAAATCTTTACATCTTTCTAAACTCTACTAAATATACAAAAGTTTTTTAATTTGCTATAGACATGTATAACAAATATTCAAAATTTGTTTTTCCAAATGTCAAATATAAAGAAAATTTTGAGTAGAGGCCTATATATATGGAATTAAAAATAATGAATAAAAACTATCAATTGGTTAAAAGAAAACAAATCATGAATCATAAGATAAATAAATACAAGTGAAAAGTGAGAGGAAGAGTTTTGCACCACTCAAAAGAATATTATGGTGATTCAGCAAAAAAAAAAAAAAAATTATGGTGACTGACTTGATAATTATGTTAGAGAATGGTGCTATCAATACCATATTTATTCTGGCCTCTTTAAAAGGGTATTGGTAACCAAAGGTTGATATATATTGAAGAGATGTTAAGCCAATGTGAGAAGAGTAGAACATCAAGTGATGATAATGACTAATGAGAGATTTTTTGAGAGGCTAATATATATATATATATATATATATATACATATAAATAAACCACTTGTGTTGGGACTTGGGAGCTGGATGGAGAAAGTTTAGTTTGGTTAATTTATATAGTTTGTTTTTTTGTTTATTTTGTTTGTTTTTGTTTTTTGTAAAAAAAATTGAGTCTAAAATTGGGAGGTAGACATGTACAAGTCACAGGTGGGGGGCCCAATTTTTTGGTTGGGGGGCCAGGCTTTACAAAACTAAGCTTGTCTCACTTTTTACCTATTAAAAGTCAGATTAAAATTTTTTTTTTTTGGGGAGAGGGGGGTTGGGGGATGGTCCCCCTATGCTATAGGTTTTTAAATCAAAATTATTAACTTTCATTGAGTTCTTGATTTACAAATCATTTTTTTTTTTTCATTTCCAAAGATTGATTTATGGACGTTAGGAAACAAAATTAACCAATTATATAGTCTTCTTCTTCAGCTAAAATTTATTTAATTTGAACTATTCGATTATTATTCAAGGGGTTCACTTTTCTAAAGAAGTTGAAAACAATTATGAGTAATATTGGAAACATAATTGTTAACGTGGTTTGTTATGATTGATATCACATCAATTTTAGATAAGTCTACAAATGATATCATTTTTGTTATGTGTTTATCGTAACATATCATGTCTATAATTGTAAAAATGTTGTGTCCTGAAATTATTAAACAATTACGAATCGTTCAATTAATGGGTGTTCCTTTATAGTTTCTGAATCATTAATAAACTTACTAAAACCAAGTCTCTAAGACTCTAACTTGTCCTTGATAAGATTCAATGAAGCATTTGGTATGAGGAATTTTGCGTAATTCTCGGTATTTTAGTATATAGATTTTTGGAAATGTGATGTTTTGAAGTATGAAGCTCTAAAATTGTAATTATACCTTTTAAAAAAAATGTGATGATTTTTTTTTTAAATTACACACCTATTTTTTATTTTTTTTTAGAGTTTCAACCTATAGCGTTCACTTTTGATAATAGCTATTTATTATCAAACCAAAACACCAATCGATTTTTGGTGCAGGCGAGGATTGAACCCCAGATCTTTTATTCAATCATCATAAACTTTACCAGTTGAGCTAACTAGAACCCACCCTTATTTTTTATTTAAGTAACTTACTCCCCATGGTTCAAAAACATTTTTCATAGCATATATCTCTGAATATTTTTTGTAAAAAACATGAAGAGAACCATGCTTTTTGTGTGTGTATATATATATATATATATATATATATATAAAAAGGTCTGACATGACACACATTCCTTTTTCTTTTCTTTGAGAAAAACACACATTCCTTTTGATTTAATTAAGTTGGGAAAATTATATATGTTGCAGATAATAATATTAGCAACATGCTTTAAATTTTTGTAGCCGTTGGTTATGTGTTTTGATTGAAAAATTCCCTAATTTTGTAACTTTTCAACAACATATGGTTTACTTATTTTGGATAAGAAGTGACAGAGATATAAGAAATCAAAGTTTTGAATCAAATTCTAAAAAATTCCAGAAAATTAGGACTCTAAGGTAGAAGACGACTCTTCAAAACTACACCCGCTCTTGGATAAGAGAAACTGTGATCACTCCATATCAGAATGACTAAATGGTTGGACCTATTTAGAGCATCCACAGCAGTGGATCTAAATTTTTAGCTTTTTAGCTACACAAAAAGTCACTTTATCTATTTTACCTACCTACATGCTGCAGCAGTGGATTTATTTTAGCTTTCAACACAATAAAATAATAAAAACATCACAATAAAATAATATAACCACTACAATAAAATAATATAACCACTACAATAAAATAATATATCTCACTACCCAAAAAAACATTCACAGCACCATCCACAATCACCCCTACCATCAGCCACACCCACAACCACCACCATCGGCCACCAGTCCACAGCAGGGAAAAAAAAAAAAAAACCAACCCAAATCGAACCCACAAATCCACAACCATCTCTACCATCAGTCACACCCACAACTACCACCACCACCACCACCGGCCACCAGTCCACAGCAAGAAAAAAAAAAAAAAAAAAAAACCCAAATTGAACCCACAGCCACAAATCACAAATCGGACCTAGCCATCACAAATTGAACTCACGCCGATACAACCCACCACCACCACCATCTCCACCGTGACCCTTGAAATCCAGCAACCCAAACACCGAAATCCACCAAACCCAAATCCAGCTACCCAAACGTCGAAACCACACACCGATCTCAACCTCGATACCAACACACACTGTAGCACAACCACGACCTAGCGGCGGAGTGGAGGTGAGGGAAGCCACTTCGATCCACGAGGCCGGAGCACAACCACGACCCAGCGGGCGGAGCACAACGTTGAGAGAGATACCGGAGTTAAGAGAGTGAGATTGAGAGAGATGAGATGAGAGTGAATAAGAGAGAGAGAGAGAGAGAGAGAGAGAGAGAGAGAGAGGCACGGTGAGAGTAAATGAGAGAGAGAGAGGCATTTTTTTAATAAAAATGTGGAATAAAATAATGTTTTTTTTTTAGCTCTCATGAACAGTGCACATCTATAGATAGATGTGCACTGTTCATGTGGAGCTAAAAAAAATGGATATAGCTCCACTATTGGAGCATCATTTTAGTGTTAGTGTAGCTGAAATATAGCATTATAGCATTATACCTACACTGCTGCAAATGCTCTTAAGTTTGTAAATTCTAGATAGATTTTAATATGATTTTTCCAAAATTTTAAAATAAATATTATGAGAAAATTAAAAGAAATTTGTGATATATTTTAATATGCTTTTTCCCCAAGAGTTGTCACTTTTGGTTTCCTACAACTCACCTGGAGTTCTTTCCTTACTTTTCTATTAAAGGGGTGCAACACTGCAACGGCTTTTTTGCCGACAAATTAGTGGCGGTGTTAATATATACCTAACATACACTGAAATCTCTCTCTCTATTATAAATTTTTTTTCTTCTTTTTTGGTAGAAATCTCTCTTATCAATTACTATTAATTAATGCATTTAGATTGTAGCTATTATGTGTTTTGTGTTTGTAACAAATATCATCGAATAAGCTATATCAATATTTTATTTGTGAAGAGGAGTATAAGACAGTGTAGAACATTTCCAAAGATCATGTTTATTTGTGACTTGAGTAGGGAAAAATGTATGTTACAAGAAAGAACTCTTGTTTTTATATACTTATATTGATTTTCAACACATCTCATATTTTTTTAAGTACTCATTATTTACATATAAGAAAATAATATTAATAAAAGTATAAAATATAAAATACGGCATTTTCATGTATTGGCGAATACCTTTCCTAGTTAACAATTTTATTGAATTTTTGTAAGTTTCATTGGGATGATGGATGAACATATTTTCGCCTAAAAAAAGAAAATAAATATATATACCAAAATTAAAAGTATCATGATAATAGCTTAATTTTGCATATTTATATCATTATTAGAAAATATTATCATACTTATTTTGAGTTAATTCATACATTTTATATTTGGTTTTGAAATAATGTTGAGTAATTAATTTTGTGCTTAATTGAATTTTAATGCGTGAATTTGTCTTTTGTAGAAGAATGAAATTAAATAAGCGGATTTGTACAAAGAAGAAGGCTAATAGATTTTACTTTTACAATGGTCATAATGAAGTTAAATAAGGACAACTCAATTAAATTTGAGTCCAATTGGAGCAAGGAATCAAATGAAATTTGTATCAAATCTAAGTCAAATTCGGATTAGGATTCCAGCTTGTGCACCAGATAGTATTTTGGGCCTAACGTTTAGTTTAGATATCCAATCGAGATGATTCAAGTTGGGCTGAAAAGTTAACTTAAAGGGCTACAATTTTGTAGTTTACCAAAAGTTCAAATTCTGATGTTAAATGGGCCAAAAACATCGGTTAAGTGAACTTTAAAAACTTGAGATTTTCTCCAAACGAGAATTCAACTTGTAATAGGATTCTTTGACCTATTTAAAGGCTCTTTAGGGCAAAATCCAGAGAAGAGCTGCCTTAGAACGTAATTTAGGTTTTCTTAAAGTTTCTTTATAGTTTTTAGAGTTTTATTTGTGTTATGATTTGCTAGAAGCTTTGCTAAGGCAAGGGGTGAAACCCAACCGTTTATTTGTATGTTCTTAACAATTATTTTATGGTTTTAATGCTTATGTTCTTATGTTTTTTATTGATTTACTCATCTAGAAAAGTTTTTAATTCTGTATAATTTTTTGATTTATCGTAGACTTCGGGCACATTAAATGCTTAGCATTCCTTGCGAACTAGTTCACTAGTTTTGTTTTACCTAAAATCAATCAATTTCATAAAACTACTTTAGACAATTAATTATTGAGTTCTTATTCTTAAATCATCCGACTAAGATCATCCTTCGTATGAATTTTAGTTGAGTTATAAAATAAATATTGTTAAGATTATCAATAGATGTGTTGTGTGTGGATCCCTAAACCTTAGCGCCTTAATATATTGTTATTTCTTTCAATTTAAATTACCTTTACTAAACTATCAAAATCTCTTCAATTAAACTTTATTATTTTAGTTTTATTATCTTGTGGTTTGTTAATCAATTCCCTTTTTCCTAAAGATTCGACCTCGGACTTACGAAGTTATTACTTTGCGACAATCCTGCACTTATGAGTATTATTTAAGTCGCAGCATATCACATATTTTAAGGTACAAATATAATTTTACACAATAAACACAAGAAATTGATGAAAATAAGCTTATCCAAATGCGTACATAATTTCTAAACCCAATATTGAAACCGGGTCTAAAAGCTTCCACATGTTACGCTATCAAATAATTATCTTTAAATTCTACACATGTAATTACTTCTTTTTTTTTTTTTTTTTGAGAAGGTACACATGTAATTACTTGTCTAATCATTCTTCATCTATCTTGAAACGATTAAAATTAAAATGAAAATGAAAATGAAAATAAAAATAAGTTCATCCAAACTGACACATCCTTCCTAAACACGGTATTGAAAGCAAGTTAAAAAGGAAAGCATCCACGTGTTACGCATGAATCCTATCAAATCATTATCCTTAAACTGTACACATGTTATCACATCTCTAATAATTTTCTATCTTCAAACAATCAAAATCAAGATTCCTTATTTATCAGAAATTTGGGGTAGAAAAAAAGAGAGAGAAGAATAAAGCAGACCTGTGAGGCAATCAAAGGGAATGACTGAATTTTTAGTAATGCTTTGACAGCAATTTTCATAATAATTTTCTATGACAATTGAGTTTTCATAATAATTTCCCTCTCCCATATGTGTTTGTTTCTCAAAAAAAAAAAAAAAAAAAAAGAATCCATTTTATGACAATTGAGTTCATAAATTTGATTGATTCTTATTTTGATATACCTTAACTCAATTTTTTTTATACTATTATTAACTTCCCACCATTATAATTGAATAATGTTTTTTTTTTTTTTTTTTTTTTGAGTAAATTATAATTGAATAATGTTAAGGACACATAAAATAACATAATTTTTGTCACAACTTGCCATGTAGTTGTGAGTAGTAGAGATGTGATGTAGATTCATGTGGAGACACATCTTTACAACTCATAACTTGCCATATAAGAGCATTCTCATCAGCTGTTCTATAAAAAATGTCATTTTGACATACTAAAAACATACTTTATTATTTTAGCACATCATTTTACAACATACCATTTATCAGATGTTCTATTCTTTAATTCTATACATTTAAATAATATTTCCAACACATTAAAATAATATATCCTCTTCCTCCTCATCATCATCATCATCATCAACAACAACAACAACAAACAACGGCACAACTAGCATTGCCACCAACAACCACTGCCGCAACAACACCGACAGCCACCACCGACACGAACCCATGTCCACCAACACCACCTTATAAAAAATAAAAATAAAACACTACCAGAAAAATTGTTGCGGCCACAACCACCAGAAAAACAAAACTACCAAAATCAACCCACAATCGCCGCCACCCACCAACATCAGCCCATCACAACCCATGAAAATCAACCCACAACCACTTGAATCACAACCATCAAAATAGAAAAACAAAAACAAAAACAAAAAACACAACCCATCACCGACCCACTGCATCCCACACACTCACCCACTGCCGCGGCCAACCCACCCACCGTCGACCCACCCACTGCTGCCGCCAACCCACCCACCGTCAACCCACCCACACATTGCCGACCTATCCTTTGGAACCCATCCATAGGCCGGCCCTCCCACCACCGAATTCGCACATCAGAACCCACCATCACCGATTCGCCCATCACCAGCCGACCCACCCACCATTGAATCTGTCCATCGCAACCCACCACCACTAATCCGCCCATCACTATCTCAACCCACCCACTGCCGAACCGGGTATCAAATCACTGCAAAAAAAAAAAAAAACCATAGCGACAGAGATTGGCATAAGGTCGAGGAGGCGGCGCGGCGAGGCTGGGAGGAAGAGAGAAAACCAACGAGAGTGAGAAGAAAAAAGAGTGATTGAAGTGGGTTGGAGAGGTTTGATGTCTGAGACTCTAAGGCAGAATGAGAAAGAAGAGAAAAGAAGAAAGTGATGAGAGATGACAGAGAAAATAGAATAAAAAATTATTAAACTGAAATAGCATTTCTGTCCGTACGCTCTCATATTTGAGAGCGTACTGTAGCATGTCTCAAAATTTTGAGACATTTAGCACACCTGATGAGGGTCCGTTTTTATGTTTGGTGTGCCAAATGTGCCAAATATTTGACATTTGGCACATTTGAGAAAGCAGATAAGAATGCTTTATAACAAAAATTGGGTCATTTTACGTGAAAATTGTGAAATTTTTTTTTGTACCTCTAAACTAATGGCTACCTTTTTCTATTCTAAGCTCACGGTCGTGGCCGTCAGTTTTTAGTTGCCTTATCCAAATTCTGAAACACAAAAGAAAACTCTGGTTTTTACAAGGGACACAAAACCCACATGTCTTCCTTCATTCTCATCCATGGAGACCCTCAAATCAACGTTCCCAATTTTTACCACCAACCCATTTTTCTTCCAAACAAAACCTCCTAAGCATCCAAGTTTTCAATCAAGCCACCCCCACCAGACTTTGATTTCACAGAACAGAAATTTTGAACGAATCTAGAGCCAAAATAGCCCAAAATCACCCTCAGTTGTTTGCATATATCTCAGGATCGACTGTGGAATGTGGATGTTGTGCGCGTTATGCAGGCTGTGAAGCCGGTCGATGTGGTGGGCCGGTGGTGGAGCAATGTAGAAGCAGGCAAGTGTGACTTGGTTTTTGGATATATGTGAGTGTGTGTGTGTATTAATTTGAATTTAGTTTGTTGATGCAAATCATGAATATTGTTCATTTGAGATATACAAATCGGAATTCATTAGGATTTTGTTTAGTCTATAGAAACGCTGCTTTGTAAGTTATGAACTGATGTGGATGCTACTGTCATGAATTTTTGAGAGCTTTTTACCAGTTGCCTTGCCTTCCATGTCAAGGTTTCTCAAGGGAAGGTGTTTGACAAGTTTTCACTAATTATGGTGGACAATAGTTTCCAAGAAATCCCAACTCTGATTTACAGTCTAGACAAAAAATAAAATCTCCCATGGAATTGTATTTATATGATTGATCCACCCATGAGATTCCTTTTTTTCCTATTCTTTTTCTTTTTCTATTTTTTGGGTGGGGTGGGCTGAGTGTGAGACAAGCATAAGAGGTTATCAAGCATAGCATGTTATGTCCTTGTTTTCATGTTTTGCATTGACATTCAAAGGAGTCGTCTGTCTACATGAAAATAATGGAAAATGATTCTCTATATTTAAAACAAATCTAAAAGTGTACACATGACCATGTTATTTAAAATTGACAGTCTGCACACTGTTAGATTTAGAAATAAAATCTTAACCATGAAATTGATGAAATTGAGAGGTCTTATTCAGTTAGTTATGTGTGAAGTTTCAAATATATATATATATATAAATATATATATATTTATATATATATATATATATATTGCCCCATATAATTAGCAATTGAGAATAGGCACTAAGAACATTCACTTCTTTAATCAGAACAATTGAGCTCCACATTTAAAATGATTTACAATGGAATTGAGCCCCCTATGTAATTCAGCCCCTGAGACGCTCAGCCATGCTCTTAGGGACTGCCCAAAGGTACAGATTTTCTGGAATTCTTTCTCTCCCCCGTGTTCTGTTGCTAGTTTTTATGGCACCCAATTTCTGGACTGGTTGAGGCTAAACTGTAAGTCTAAGCAGCAGTGTGGTGTTTCTGAGATTGATTGGGCCATTGTGTTCCCCATAGCTGTATGGAGTCTCTGGTTGCATTGGAACAGTGTTGTTTTTGGGAAACCAAACATTTGCAAAGACTTAAAGGTTGAGACATTAGCCAAAGCTGCCGAGATGGCCTACCTGGGCATCACTGAGAAGTACAACCAAACAAAAACAAAGATTCAGGTAAGGTGGCTGCCTCCACCCCTCAATTGGTTTAAGTTAAATTCTGATGGTTCGTCCATGGGTAATCCCGGCCTGGCTGGAGGAGGTGGATTGATTCAGAATGAAGATGGCGAATGGGTGAAAGGTTACGCAAGAGCTATAGGTAGTGCCACTAGTGTTGCAGCTGAACTATGGGCCTTAAGAGATGGAATTTGCCTATGTATCTCACTTAAAATCCCAGCGGTGGTTTTTGAGCTTGATGCAAAATTGGTAGTTGATCTTTTGAAGAAAGACTTGGAGAAAACAAATGGCATTGATGTTCTGGTTGTTGACTGCAGAGAAGGGCTTAAACAGATCCCTTTGGTGCGAATCCAACATTGCTATAGGGAGGCAAATAAGTGTGCCGATGCACTAGCATGCGGGGGAGCTATTATGGATCAGGATTTTTCTATTTTTATGGAACCCCCATCTGATGTGGTATTTTTGCTTAGATTAGATTCTGTTGGAACAATGTATGATCGGTTTGTTGCCTCTGGTTCAGAGGTCTTTTAGTTGTTAATGCATTATCCTCTTTACCAAAAAAAAACAAAACAATAACCATCCTAACTAGGCTAACCTTATTGTAACTCTTCCTTCCATATACAAAGCAGTTGAGGGGAAGGTCTTCACTCTTGAAGACATCTTGCATCACTTTGCTTGGATTCAATGTAGTGGTATGAGTTTGCAGCCATGAACCTTAGAACACCTTTTAACGCTAGCACATAACATACAACCAAGGGAAAGATACAAAAAGAGCCGACATTTATGCAAGAAATTGATTTAATATAGTGCAAGGTCTATCAGAGAGACTAAATAATACTTTTGAATTCAAGTCACATTTTATCTGGAAATAGCAATAGATTAATTTCCTTGAGCAGATTGTCTTGACAGATTGCAACAAGAAGTAATATGATTGTCAAACTTATTTATCTTCAATCCACATCTTAACTTCAATTGTTACAGAGTTCATTTTTAAGCTGGAATTATATACACTTCCAATGATGGTGAGCTTGGCCAACAATTTCTTTCAAATATGTTTTCTTTGAGTGGGACTGAGTTTTTTGTGCATCTTCATTATGTGCCTTATGGAAACTAGTTACTGAAAATCCTAAGGGCAGGGGTAGGTCTACTGCTGGTGATTTTTTCCTCAAAACTCTCTTCAGAAAGTAACCGTCCTTTTTGTGATGAGGTATTTGCTTTAGAAAATCCAAACAAGTACTTAAGAAATGACTTACAATGCTACACATGTTTTTCTTTAGAGCATCTCGAATTCTTGATTTACAAATTTTTTCTCTAAAATGTTGTTTTGAGCTGCTTGAAAAGTATCTGAAGAAATTTTTTTTTTTTTTTTTTGAGAGAGTTTCAACTTATGACATCCGCTTTTAATGATAGCTCTTTATCATCAGATCAATACACCAATCAATTTTTGGTGTAGGTGGGGATTGAACCCCAGATCTCTTATTCAATCATTCGAGATTTTACCAGTTGAACTAACTTTTATTAATTTTATGTAACTTTTCATCTAGAGCAATCTAGATCCCTTTCAATTTTTTCTCAAAATTTTATGTAACTTTTCTCATAAGATCAATATTGTTAGCATCCTTTAAAGATGATACATAATTTTTTTGAGAAGAAGAAGAAGAAGAAGCTGAGAAGATGCTAACACATAATATAATAATATTAAGTTTGCGTGATTTTGGCAAAAAAAAAATATATATATATATATATCTATCTATGATAAAGGTTTTTATCTAAATGATATCTAGAAGTCCATATTCTTTTAGTCTTGATACAAAAAGTCCATTCTCAATAGCCTTTTAAGCCTACAAATTGTTCAATCTATAGGCCCAAACATATTCAAAGAATGCTATCTAAATTATAAATTCTATGGCCCTTTATCACACAAATATTTTAATTCCCCTAATGCATGGTAAAGGAAGGTAGGTATGTGTCTAGCCATTTTCTTGATTTGTGCTGTATAATTTAATGATATGGAGGATGTGGCTAAATTTAAATGTTGAATAAAATAAGATGAAAAGAAAAAATAGTAAAAATAAAATATAGAGCAATAAACATTAAATTATCCAAGTCATGTTATGTAATATAATAAGAATATATTATTATATACTATATGTATAATGCAGTAGGATAATATTTAATAATAAAAAAGATAACAACTTAAAATACAAAACTAAATCGTATCAACGCAAAGTAGAGTTCTAATTAACACAAAAATTCATCAACCTAAAGTATGGATGCAAGAAAAATAAAAAAACAAATTGAGAGAGAGAGAGAGAGAGAGAGGTAGCAATTTTTGTGTGAGAAAACTACGCATATAATAGAAGAGAAAATGTCAAATTTATAGTAATATGATTAGAATAATAAGAGTCAAAATAAAGGAAGATAAAATGATAGATAAAGAATGATATTAAGGTCAAAAGTAGTGGGGAAATGAAAATGTAAAAATGAGAGAGAAATGTTGGAAAAATAATAATAAAAATAATGGTAAAAAATATTTTAATTTTTAAATAATGGAGTTTTTAAGTCACCTTAAATGAGTAAATGTTTTAAAAAAATATTGGAAAATTTTGAAACAAAAAGGATAATAACTTGATTGCTAATGTGGCTCAACTATAGCATAACATCAATAAATGTTACGTTTTATCTTTTAGATATATATACATATAGATTATTGGTAATGTCTTGAAAGCTAGATTTTTGAATTATACTTAATACCAAATAACAGATTTTCAGTTTGTCCCATCTGTGTTCTTGCAGCTTGAAAGGCCTTGAAATCTTTTGACATATGGACTGAGAAAGTAAGTTTGGTGTCCTCGTTATTTGTGGGATAACATCATCGACTGATATGTCTAGGAAGAGTCTTATGGTCCGTTTGGATTGAGGGGGAGTAGAGTAGAGTAAATTTAGCACAAAATTAGCTTATTTTTAGCCAATACTACTCTACTCCCTTCCACTCTCCCTCCTTCCCCCCTCCATTCAAACAGGCCATTAAGGTTGATCACTTAAATGGTAATATGAAGGATTTCCTTTTGATGTCATGAAATTGAATTGCATATCATGATCAGTGATCAGTTATTCATCAAATTAGGAATTTCACATGTGGATGTGATGAACATGTAGATGATTTCTTGAGAGTATGGTCATATGAGTTAAGATTTGTCATCATCTTGCCATACATGAGAGATATGACCTTAAAAAGGCAATTCCATGACTTTTCTTTTTCATAAAAATTGGGTAAAATAAAGATTCATGTAATGATAAATATGATAATCTATCAGCATGAATTGGATCTACATGTTTATGCGTGAATTTTCTATGTTTGATTCTTTGGTCATATGAACTGAAATAGTGAAATTTGTTTTCAGGTTTTTTATTTTATTTTTAGGTTCATTTATTTATTTATTTTATGTAATCTCACGTGTTAGAGCACTCGCACTAATAAGTACAAAATAGAAAAAGTGCATAATTTTACACATTTTTGCTCAAAATTTACTCACATCAATCCCTCTATAATACCGTGCATTTCCATTATTATTTTTTAATTATTTTTTTGGTTAAAGGGAAAATGCATTAAACTAGCTAACCATAAAAGGCAAAGTAGTGGCTAAAAGCCTTAAGGAGTATAAACCAACAGCGTTCGAAGTTAAAAAATTACATAAATCATTAGTAGGTGGCAAATCTAAAACAATAAAATTCCCAGAAAAGGAGTAGCCTGCTCTAGCAAGGTTGTCAGCACACCTATTCTCCTCCCTAAAGACATGATTGATCTTGATACGGTGGAACTGCCCCAGGAGGTACTGCAGTTGTTGAGAAGAGAGGAATACGAGCTGTTAGAGGGTTTTTTTTAGCTAAAACGAGGTTAACAATAACTTGTGCATCTAATTCAACAAAAAGTTGGGTAATGCCAAGCTGGACAGTTAGCATCAACCCATCTCTCAAAGCCCAAAATTAAGCGACAATACTGGTTGCAACCTCGATATTCCTCATGTAGCCCTTAATCCATTTCCCATGGTGATCACGGATAAGGCCTCCCCCACCTGCCTTCCATTATTGCTATAGCAACCGTGTATATTTACACAGTTATCGTAGCTTTTTATTTTATTTTTTCTCTCTCCTTTCTCATCCGATTTTCTCTCTTCCTCACTCTCTTTCTCCTCTTATATTCTCTTAAATCCAACAACAAATCTATACAGATAACCAAATTCTTGAAACTTATTCTAAATCTAGATCCCAAATTCATAAAACCCTCTCCTAAAAAAAAATCATTAAACCCATATAAATTATCAAACCCAAATTGCAAAAGAAGAAGAAGAAAATGCAGAAGTGGTAGAAGAAGAAGAAGAAGAAGAAGTAGCAACGGAGAGCCCAAAATCACCTCCCACAGTAGCGGAGAAATCCACACAAAATTACCACCCAAATTGCAAACCCAAAATCATTGCCCATAATCAAACTTAAATTGCAAAAGAAAAAGAAGAAGGAGAAGGAGAAGGAGAATATGAAGAAGAAAGAAGAGAAAGATGCACAAGAAGAAAGAAGAAGGAGAAGGCGAAAAAGAAAGAGAGTGAGTGTTTAGAGAATTAATGAGTTTGGAGTGTGGTAGGGTGGGTGGGGCCGTGGGTAGGGCCGTGGGTAGGTGTGAAATAATAATAATAAAAAGTGAGAAAAATATTATTTAAATAAAAGATGATGTATTATAAATAATCTGATGTGAGTGTTTTTGCAAAGTGATTGTGTAAAAAGATAGAAAATGTGCATAATTTTACATATTTTTGCTCAAAATTTACCTACATCAATCCCTCTATAATATTGTGCATTTTCATTATTACTACAGTTGCTATAGTAACCGTGTATATTTACACGGTTACTATAGCTTTTTATTTTTTTATTTTTCTCTCTCTTCCTCTACCCTCTTTCTCCTTTTATATTCTCTTAAGTCCAACGACAAATCTATACAAATCATCAAATTCTTCAAACTTATTCTAAATCTAGATTCCAAATTCATCAAACCCTCTCCTCAAAAAAAAAAAAAAAAAAAAATCATCAAACCCATAATC
Source organism: Notholithocarpus densiflorus (assembly GCA_030021035.2). Classification (NCBI taxonomy): domain Eukaryota; kingdom Viridiplantae; phylum Streptophyta; class Magnoliopsida; order Fagales; family Fagaceae; genus Notholithocarpus; species Notholithocarpus densiflorus. The sequence goes on from JARYZH020000017.1 coordinate 5,146,335, forward strand.
AAACCCAAATTGCAAAAGAAGAAGAAGAAAATGCAGAAGTAGTAGTAGAAGAAGAAGAAGATGCCAAATAAGAAGAAGAAGTAGCAGTGGAGAGCCCAAAATCACCGCCCACAGTAGTGGAAAAATCCGCCCAAAATTACCACCTAAATTGCAAACCCAAAATCACTAGCTATAATCAAACTCGAATTGCAAAAGAAAAAGAAGGAGAAGGAGAAGGAGAATAAGAAGATGCAGAAGAAGAAAGAAGGAGAAGGACAAAAAGAAAGAGAGAGAGTGTTCAAAGAAGTAATGAGTTTGGTGTGTGTGATAAGATGGGTGGGACCGTGGGTAGATGTGAAATAATAAATGTAAAATGTACTCTCCCCTAGATCGAGTGTTTTACATGGAGTCGCCACTTATTTAATTTAAAAGGAAAAATAAGAAAATCTTCAATAAAAAATACTTCTGTTATATTAATGTATATGACAATTTACATCAAATTTTGTAACAAAAATTTATAATACTTTTTTGTCCTAGATACAATCTAAGAAAAATAAATTACATTACTTTATTTCCTAGTTACATTCTAAAAAAGTAAAATTGTATTTACAAGAGCATAGTGTAGAACCTTGATCTTGGTTCGGAGGCTAATTTACGAGATGGGAAGGGATTAAGCACCCATCTCGCCTGGTAAAACCTGTCTTCTAGGTTAAGGTGGCCAATGTCATGTCATGTCAAACAAATACAAAGAATATGTCATATAAACATGTAATTTGCAAGAATTGTAAACAAATACGTGTTGGGGGAATTTGACATAAAAAGAAACAAAAAAAGAAACTTGTTAGATAACAATTTTAATGTAAAAAAAGAATGAAGGTAATGGCATGTTCATCTAAGAGATCAATATAAACAAAGAATTCCTAGCCTAGATATGTTCATCTAAGCATGTGAAGGAAAAACAAAGTTGTCATGTTATTTGTCATCAACATAATTGAAAAGAGAAACAAATAAAAATAAAACATTTAAGCATATTTGATCATCCAAGCAATTATGAAAAGAAGTAAAGAAAAATCCCTTAGACATGTTTATCTAGAGAAAATCAAAATACTTTGACATGTTTGTTCAAGCATTTTAAAAAAGTAAAATAACTACCTAAACATGTTCATCTAAGTATTCAAGAGAAATTTGTGCTTTAACCTAGAAGTGTTCATCTAAGCATTCGAGAGAAAGTTGTGCTATAACCTAGAAGTGTTCATCTAAGAATTCAAGAGAAAATTATGTATTACCTAAAAATGTTCATCTAAGCATGTAAGAGAAAATCAATAAGACATATAGGCATGTTCATCCAAGCATAGCACAAAAGAAGTGAATAATGATTTGTAAGCATTTATTTTATCATGTATAAAAAATTAAAGAACATAATTAACTACTTATCATCATAAATTAAAAGGGGGAAGTGATTACTTAAAGGGCCAGGGAGAAAGCAAGAAAATACTAAACTACAACCAAAGTAAGAACAATGGTTGCTCAACAGCGTTTCTTTTCTGCTTTCTCACTAGCTCTCTAGAAGGAATTTCGGGGTCCAAAAAATGGAAGATGTCTTCTCTATTTATAGGGGAAGGGATGGCTTAGCTTTAAAGCTAAGTTATTAGCTTTCTTCTGAAGTTAAGGGAGGAGATAACCTGTTTAAATGAGCTGGAACAGATTTGGTGTTGTTCCTCATTTGAATTTTGAAAGGAAGTTGAAGATGATGCTGCACCAGCTTTGTATTTTGGCTCTAACTTTCCGCTCAAAATTCCAATTGATTCAAGATGGGTGTTTTTTGAAAGGAAATTCAATTATCTACAACTTTTTCAGAAATAGAGAAAACTAAATTTCAACTTTTTCCAGGCCAAAAATGCGTTTCAAATTGCTGCTGAAAATAATCACGTTTTTTGAGCATTTTTGAATTTTTTTCACAGGATGTATCTGTTTCTCTATCCAATTTATTTTTCAAAAATCTTTCTTCTGAAGCAAAGGGAAAGGATAAGTCTATTAGATAGGCTTGAACAAATTTGATGCTGATCCCCCATTTGAAATTTTGAGAGAAAATTGAAGATAATGCTGACTTTGTGTTATCTTCTGCACCTGTTTCGTATTTTGGCCATAACTTGCTGCTCAAAATTCCAATTGATTCGAGATTGATGTTTTTTGAAAGGAAATTCAATTATCTACAACTTTTATAGAAATAGAGAAAATCAAATTTCAACGTTTTCCAGGCCAAAAATGCGATTCAAGTTGCTGCTGAAGATAATGACGTTCTTGCATTTTTTGAATTTTTCCTATCTCCAAATTTTTTCGAAAGACTAGATAAGATGCCCTAAAGGAAAACATTTTTATTTTTTATTTTTTTTAAAATGAAATAAAAATGAAATTCAATCAAAAATCACACTTAATTAATTTTAAATTAATTCTTGTGAGAACCAATCAAAATTAAGTGTTTAAGATAGGACGTGATCGGGCCCGTTGTGTAGGTGAGCCATGATCATTGAAAATTGTTTGTATGATAACTTTTGATCAGGTGGTCCGATCAAAAACCATGACATACCATTATGATTTTTAGAGTATCAAGATTTGTTTTGTATCACAAATTTGAAGATCTACTGGTTGGTTAAATGCAAGTTGTAAAATTGGGTGTCTACAATAAAAAAAAAATGAGAAAAATATTATTTAAATAAAAGAGAGTGTATTATAGATAATTTGATGTAGATGTTTTTGCAAAGTGGTCGTGTAAAATAGAAAAAAATAGAATAGACAGAAAATTTTAGACGAATTGATACGAATGCTCTTATTTGACTCATTTCTTAATTTTTGTTTAATGTATGACATGACATTGATTTATGAATGAAATTTTTTTACTTGATGGGATTGATCATTTACCATTAATTCCTAGGAGACATCTTCGGATTGGGCAAGATTGGTATGTCGCTTAGCCTTCAAGTCTAAATCAAAGGATTTAGATTAGTTCACTTCCAATGTAAGTTTGCATTTTGCTTTAACTCGTAAAAAAGAAGAAGTAATTTTACATTTTCTTAGTTTGTAATTATAAATAAAAGCAATGCAATTTTTCATTATTTTGCAACAAGGTAAAAGCCATGTAATTTTCTTATTTCATAATTTTGTTATGATAATGTAATTTTGGATTAGTTAATAATATGCATATTTTATTGGGTTTCTTGATTTTGTCCAATAATAATCGACTCCATTCTACTTTGCTCAATTTAGGGAAATAAACATGGTCAATTGAGCCTCCAATATGAGACTCATTATCTAGGGGAATACCCAAAAACTCCGGGTGCTATGGGTCGAGGTTCTCACACTTTAGCATAGCAACATCATGAACTACTTATGGGTATTAGTATTACTCTTTCTTGTATCCAAGTCTACCATACATGAAACACATGCTTCCAATACCCTTATTAAAATTCAATTGAGCATATTTTGCAATCTTCATAAAGGTTTTGAGTAGCTCATCATGGTTTACCTGAACGCAACCAAACAAACCGGCTTCTAGAACCAAGAATAGTGTGGGATAAAGAACTTGATTGATGAAACTACTAATTTGCTATAAATTATTTAATTGTAGTACTCGATAGGTAGCTTCGAATGAACCCAAGCCCAAATTGATAGGAGAAAGTCCAGTAGATAGCACAAACATTTCTTAAACATAGAGCTGTCAAACACAAAAGAAGTCCATAAGAGAAAAAAAAAGTAATAGTAGAAATTATAGGAGTTAAGGACGGAATCACGTGAAATTTCGTGACTTGCAAAGAATCATTGTGAGGATCAAAACTCATGCCTTGTACAGCAATTACTTACACTGTTTTTTGGGTGAATTCTTTCGTTTAAGCCTTTAATTAATCGTTTTCGTTATTTATGGTAATTTTTCTTTTATTATTGGAGTAATTTTCAATTAAAATTTAGAATAAGGTCTTGCCTTTTTGGGATATCTAATTTAATCGTAGAATTTAATTTTGTAATTTTCTCAATTTTGCAATTTTTTGATAATTTTAATATAATTTTTTGCTTAACATGAATTAGATTTTTCAAGCTAGGAGTGTTTTAGAGTTTTTAAGGGTCTCCTGGCAACTTTAGGATTTTTTTTTTTTTTTTTTTGTTACATGTTATGTTTCTTATGGCTCGTCATAAGGTTTCCAATGGTTATATACTTAATACCTTTACTATGAGAGACAAATTATGGCTAGGAGAGCAGGGAGACGAAAACCCTCTTCAATTTGGTCTTCATCATCAAAGACCCACTGGTTCTCAAGCATATCCTTGTCGAAGAAAGCTTGCTAAAAGGCTCCTGTGATACAACTCCGAAGCTTATCTCTATACTCTGTAGCGAGTAGTGTCCGTATTAGTTTGATCCCTCAACAAAGCCACCAGCCCTCGATGGTTCCTATTAGTTTGGATGGTTCCTATCATAATAAACCAACACTGGATGGTTCCTATCACATTTTCAAAACAAAACGTTAGGGTTTTGTACTGTTGTTTAAATAACAGTTTTTAGTATTTAAATAACAATAACATTTTTTATACATGTTTTTATGACACTTATGAGGTGTTTGGTACATGTACTTAAAAACATGTGTTTTGTTATTTGAAAACATGTGTGAAAATATGTGTGAGTGAAAAAGTGTGTGGAAATACGTGTAATGTTTAAAAACTGAAGACATGTATTTGAGTGAGTGTACCAAACGGGGCCTTAAACACGTATTTCTACAACAACACTGAAAATTAAATAATAATACTTAAACACTGCTACCAAACGGGCTCTAGTTGTTCTAAAAAAAGTTTTATTTTAACACACTAAAATGTTATTTTATCTATTTTAGAGCATCACCATCAGGTGTTTCATAAAAAATGTCATTTTGACACACCAAAAACCTACTTTATTATTTTATCACATCATTTTACAATATCCCATTTATCAGATGTTTTATCCTTCTATTTTATACATTAAAATAATATTTACTACACATTAAAATAATATATTATCTCCTCCCTATCATCACCATCAACAACGTCAACAACAACAACGGCACATCCACCACTGTTGCAACAACAGCCACCAACAACCACTGCCGCAACAACACCAACCAGCCACCACCGGCACAAACCCACATCCACCAACGCCATCTTTTAAAAAAAAAAAAAAAAAAAAAAAAACACAACCAGAGAGATCAGCACGGCAAAAAACACAACCAAATCAAACAAACCCACAACACAAACCCACATCCCAAATCAAACAAACCCAAAAGCAAAACTCACCATTGCAGGCCAATTGAGAGAAATCCGATGGTGGGAGGTTCCGGTGACATGGTGGATGGCACGGCAAGCTCGGCAGCGTGGTGACCAAGCCATGGGTTGCTGTGGATATGGTGGGTCGGGTTTGTGTGGCTGTGTTGGTGGACGGCGATCTGAGAGTGTGGGTTGGGGCATGGCGTGGCTTGATGCTCCGGCCTGGGTTTTGTCGGAGAGAGAGCAAAGAAATGGTTGAACAAGGAAGTGAGAGAGAGCAGATACAATTCGGTGAAGGAAATGAGGAGACAAAGGGAAGAAAGAGGAGATAAGGAGACAGAGGAAGTGGGCTTGTTCATGAATAAAAAAATAATATAAATTATGATAAAGGTGAACAGTGCGCTCTCAAATTTGAGAGCGTACTGTAGCATGTTTCAAAAATATGACACATATAAGACACCAAAGCTCATATTTTGGGGTTTGGTGTACCAAATGTGTCATATTATAGCATTTAACACACCTTCTACAGATGCTCTTAACATAGCATTTAACAATATACTCCACATTACATTTCTTATTTTTAACACATCACCATTAAAATTTAAAATAAGATCAATCTTTTATTAATGAGAGAAATGGTACAGTACGAAATGCTAAATTGTTATGGCATTTGAGAGATCTGATGTTGGGGTGTTTTTTTTTTATGTCTGGTGTGCTAAGCTCTTATCATATGTTACCCACTACAACAGAAGAATTTCTTTCAATAATAACCTCTCTTCCCCCTTCCCACCCCCACTCACACACTATGGATCTGTTTGGATACAACTTATTTTTGCTGAAACTGAAAACTGAAAACACTATAGCAAAATAATTTTTAAATGTGTGAATAGTGCTGTGGGACCCATTTTTAATATATTTTTTTGAATAAAGTGGTTGGGAGTCCTGTGAATAGTGAGTGAACAGTACTGCTACAGTGCATGAACAGTACTGCTACAGTGCGTGAACAGTGCGCGTATTGTTCATGAACATTGGATTTTGTCTCTAAAAGCGGAAACAAGTACAAAAAAAAAAAAAAAAAAAAGGAAACGTAAAATGTTGGAAACATGAAACGTGAGAAACGCAGAACTCTCAATCCAAACACATACTATGTCACTATGACCTCATAATCATAAAATCTGAAACCTATTAATAACGCCTTTTCCTTAAAAAACGAAGAAAGAAAAAGTAAGCCTAAGATATATGTATAGATTCGAAGAGAATTAGTATTGATGGTGATAAAAAATTAAATTGCTATTTTTAGCACATCAATACTAGAAAGCATATGATAGTGCTACTGCATCTAAAATTTTTTGCAATAACCCGTAAATTGTTTTTTTTTGGATGGGATAACCCGTAAATTGTTATCTTTGAGTTTACTGTAGTTTCAAAGGGAAAAAAAACTTTAGTTTATTTGGTGGGGTTACTTTTTCTCATTAAAAAATGTTTCTCTCTCTTTTCCTCTCTTCAATCTTCTCACTCTTTTACTCTCTCTCTCTCTCCCAGCCTAGAGCTTCTCCCTCCCTCTTGGCATATGTAGATAATATTGCTTGCTCATTTTCTGTAATGGTCAAGTCTTTGTGATGTAATCTTGTACCTGTCACAGATATTATAGAGGAAATGATGAAAATTGGTAGGAGTGTTGAAGCTGTTGATGTTGCTTATACTTTTGGGGTTGAGAAAACATTTCATCCTCAGCGGTTGTGGCAGTTTGTGGTGGGGTTATTTATTTATTTTTTAAATTAGATTTGCAGTGGGCTATGAGTGTTTGTGGTGGCTGGTTGTGGGTGTTTTTGGTAGTGGGTGGTGGGTTGCGGCGGTTCTTTGGCTGTTTGTGGTGCTTTTTGAAGTGGGTATGTGGTGGATGTTGAGGTGGGTTTGTGGTGGTTGGTTTTTTATTATTTTAAAATTAGAGTTGCGGTGGTTTTTGGGTGTGTTTGATATGAATGTTTTTTTGGGACGGTGAGTTTTATGGCTGTGGATTGTGACGGCTGGTTGTGCTGGCAGTGGGTTGTGCCTGGTGGTTTTTCTTGCTTCATAGAAGAGAGAGATACAGAGAGGAAGAGAGATAAAGAGACAACCAAAAAAAAAAAATTTTAAATGAAGTGATAAAGTAAATAGGACTATTGATGTTTTATGTATTATAAAATAAGACAATAATGTATTATAAAGTAAAACAATAAAATAGATAAAGTAAAATGTTAAAGTATTAAAAAGCTAATAAAGTTGCGAAAGTTCCCAATAATAGTAATAACACACTGCAAAAGTACTCAGAAGTCTCTTCAGACTTTACCGAAACACTCTCCAGCATTACTACATAACATTAACATATATATATATATATATATATACTACAACAACAACAACCAACCACAATAGCAGCAGCAAAACTACATTACTCACTGCAAAATCAAGCACCTTAATTCTTCTACCAACCTGCCTAGCTACAGACACGCTTCAGTAGCACAAAACCCAGCTTGGAGAAGCTTATCCAATAGCTAATTCAAAAAAAAAAAAAAAAAAGAGAAAAAGAACTAAGGCAAAACTAAAAAGCCAATACATATTGGCCGTACATGGGTTTGACAAAGGTTCGTGCATCCGAAGTTTACTCGGATGCTCAAACTAAAAGGACCCTACCTTGATGAGATTCCGCCGCCGCGTAATATAGGATTTTTATTTAATTTATGTATAACTCCATAAATTATCTCCACCTCCACCAGACTCATCCGACGACGATTTCGACTCGATCCTCGGCGGACTCACCAGCAATCCCCCCGCCATGTCCACCAGCAAATTCGGCATGTTCAGTAGCTCTTCCTCATCGACATACTCCTCTTCTACGCGACTCGTCGTTTCCACATTCGTCTCCTGCTCCTGCTCCTGCTCCTGCGCTCCTCGACTACTGCTCTCAGACTCGGTCCGCACCCTCGCCGCCTCCGCCGCACTCGCCGCCGCGGCACGTATGTCGCTCGCCGACGCGGAGGCCGGTATCGGGTACGTCAGCCTCGAATTCGGGAAGTTCAAGGGCGTGTCGTGCCCCTTCAAAGCCAGCGCCGCCGCGTCGTACGCCGCCGCCGCCATCTCCGGCGTCGGGTACGTCCCCAGCCATATGCGCGTCGTTTTACGTGGCTCGCGAATCTCGGATACCCATTTGCCGCTCCGCTTCCGAATCCCCCGATACATCGAGTGCCTCCCAGACAGTACGGGTTGACCCGAAGACCCACCCGGAGATTGTACGGGTCCCGGTGACGTGGCATCGGCAGTAGGAGTTGGTGGGTCATTTGGATTTTGGGGCACGTTAGAAGGATTGTAATTGCTGGCCATGCAGCATATATGGGTATAGTATGTGTTTTTTTTTTTGGTACGGATGTTGAAATGTGGCGAAAAGTTTATAATATGGTTTTTTTGTTTTTCTTTTTTGGGGGGTTCTGATAAAATGTTTGGAGAGCTTAAGGTTGTTTAATGCGATTTGAATTGAGGTTTTCATTGTTGGATTTTTATAAGAGGGAAGTGAAAGTGAAGCAATGGGAGAAAGCGTGGGCAATTCGTGGCTTGGTACTTTTTTTTTGAGGAATTGAAGAAGTGGGCACACGTATTGGGTTACAATTAAGCAAAATTAGCTGTAATTTATCTGGTTTTTTCAAACCTTTCAATTTCACTCATGTGCATTAAAAAACGTGGAACCTTCAAAACCTCGGATTTCATTGATGATTTTATTGTTGCTGATCATTAAGCTTTGTTCCTGCTTACCTACCACTCTATGTATTTATTTTGCTCTGACTATATATAGTACGACCTTTTTTAGCTTTTATGGAGCTCATGTGTTTTGACAGAGATATGATGTTGACAGTAGTAGCTTAATGGTTAGAGCAACTGCAACATGTTTTGAATCTAAAACTTGGAACTTTGATCGAGTTGTTGAGTGTTAGGAATCATTTTTCATTTTTAGAAGATCGTTTTATGGATTTTAGCCAATAAAATTGACCAATCCTAGTCCTTTTCTATGGCTAAAATTTAGTAGTGATTTGTCCTATTAGAGTATTATTGTTGGAGTTTGCTTTTCTTAGGAGGAAAACAATTATGCTATTCGCAGGGTTAATTATTGGTAGGAAGCTCTCGTGATTTATTTTTTTGTAAGTTTAAAGTTGTTAGTTTAAGTAGTGACAAACTCCACTATTATGCAAGTGGTTTCATGTTATTCATTAGTAAAGTTTAAGTGAGCTGGAGCTAATAACCGTACCGGTAAACTTTTAAAAGAAAAGAAAAGAGAAAAGAAAAGAGAAAAGCAATTATGGTGTCATCAATTAAATGTATTCCTTTATTATCGTGTGGACCCATGGACGGAGCCATCATTGGAATTGCCCCCCCAATTTTTTTTTAAAATATTATTATATGTATGTGTATCAATTTTAGTAATTTTATTCTATAAAATTACATTTTGTTTTTTTTTTTTTTGTTTTTTTAGAGAGTTTCAACCTATGGCGTTCGCTCCTGATAATAGCTCTTTATCATCAGACCAAGATACCAATCAGTTTTTGGTGTAGGCGGGAAATGAACCCCAGATCTCTTATACAACCATCAGAGACTTTACCAGTTGAGCTGACTGGAACTCACTACATTTTGTTTTCTTTAAACAATATCATTGATTATTTTAAGAATAATACTATACTCACAAACTTTTTTACAAACTGTTTTGGTAGTAAATTTTTATTAGTTCGCATATAAGCCCACTACTCACATCATTTTTTTACTTACCTGTAAACACTTATCACATCATTAATTTATAAAAAAGTTTGAAATTCTAGCATTTTCCCCATTTTAGTGACCATAAAAAAATTTATATATCTAAAATCTAAAACAAAATATACAAGCCCCATAAAAATAGCTCAGCAACAAAAATTACCAATAGTAAAACTAAAAAAATTAAGCTCAATTAACCAATTTTATCTAAAATAAATAACCTTATCCTTTAAAAAATTCTAAAAAAAAAATAATTTTGTTCTTACCCATAAAAAAAAAAAAAAAATTAAGCAGCTAAATAGTATCTGTGTGAGATGTTGAAACCACCACACGCAACCAATAGTAAAGCCGCCCTCCTAACTTAAAGTTTTGACTTTGTCTCTGTGTGGACCTTTGGTAAAGTTCTAACCAAGTCTTTAACAATTGGTCCTAGTCTTGGTTGGTACCAGAATTTTGATTCTTGGCTTTTGATGTTTGGAAATATTGACTTTTGAAAATGTAATTATACCATGTTTGGTTTTTTAGAAATTTGAAAATACTCAAATTTTTTTATGAATGATTTTTGCATTTAAAAAAAAAATGGAAGATATCCTCATATTTGATTTATTTTTAAGAATTATATCTAAACTATACTCTTATTGCCAAGCCTTTTGTAGCTTATATAATACTTCCGTTGAAAACATTAAAAATTGGGTAAAAAGCCTTTTCCCCCTCTAGGTTTATGGTAATTTATAATTTCTCCCATTATCTTTAAAACCAACCAAATTCCCCTTCTGTGTTTGGAAAATGAACAAATACCTTAAATTCGTTACTTTTTTTTTATAGTTAAATCCAATAAAATTACAATGATTACAAATGCAATCTAAGAAACTAACAGTGCAATCTTCAACTTTTTCTCTTCCTTATGGTGTTTAACTATAATTTCTTCAAAAAAATTTGCTAGATTTAACTAAAAATGTAACAAATTGGGAGTATTTGTTTATTTCCCAAACATAGTGGGAGAAATTAGTTGGTTTTAAAAATAAAATTGGAAATTGTGAATTACCCCAAGCATAAAGAAAGGAAAGTGTTTGTTTCCCTTAAAAATTCAATTCTACAAATGGAAATAATGTCTAATATAATAGTATATTTTAATTACTCGTTGTTTATACGAATGGAAATAAAATCAATATAAAACATAATGGGATAGTTTCCTGTATTAGCAAATATCTTTCCTTTTCAACTATTTAATTAACTTTTTCGTAGTTTCTAAACACGGTTTTGAAACAAATCCAAAAGGTCCTCAAAACTCAAAAGCTAGCTAGCTTCCACGTGATGCGCATTAATCCTGTCAAAATCACTGCCCTCAAAATTGCACACACGTTTAAATAAAAAAAATAGCACACATGTTATGTACCATAATTCTCGTATCACTTTACTAATCCAAACATTCTCCACCTTCAACGGTTCAACCACCAAAATCAAAGTCTTTAGTGTCGGTTAATAGGTAATTGGACATTTGTTAATAGTCTATTAAAAAAAAAAAAATGCTACAGGCACAAATTATTTTACAACATTTTTACAAACTGTTGACTTGGTTTTAGTAATTTTCAAATAATCATTAATAAACATAAATGTGATATTAGTGGGGGACCTATATTAGAACTAATAAGAATTTGTTACATTAGTAGTTTATAAAAATGTTGTAAAATAATTTGTAACTGTAGCATTACTCTTTAAAAAAATTTTAATACCACTTTTATGGAAAAAATAAAAATTATTAAAAAAATTAGCTCCTTTTTTTTAACTCTTCTTATAAAAAATTTAAAATTTTTAGTAAAATTTCTAAATTAATGCACTTAATATATCCATTAACTATTTTTCTCAAAAAAGAAAAAGAAAAAAAGTATATCCATTAACTCTTTATAGGCCAAAACTTTTATATATATATATATATATATATTTATATAAGAAAAAGAAAAAAGAGACCAAGTTACTGCACGTGGGACAATCAAGGTCGTTGAAGTTAGTTGCCTTATCCAAATCCTGAAACACAAGAAAATTAGTGCTCTATTTTTTTTTTTACTCTCACCGAGCACATCTAACTCCTTAATTCTCATCCATGGAGAACCTCAAATCAACCTTCCCAATTTTCACTACCAACCCATTTTTCTTCAAAACAAAAGCTATCAAACCATCCAAGTTTTCAATCAAGCCACCCCCACCAGACTTTGATTTTAGAACAGAAATTATGGATGACTCTAGAGCCAAAATAGCCCAAACTCACCCTCAGTTGCTTGATTTGGCTAATAATGGGAACTTGGTATTGATTGAGAAAAGTCAGTATGGTCCTGTACCAGCATGGAGGACCGAGTTCGTGGAGCCTGAGGCGATATGGTTGGTTGGAACTACGCATATATCAGAGGAATCAGCTGTGGAGGTTGAGCGTGTTGTGCAGACTGTGAAGCCTGATAATGTAGTGGTGGAGCTATGTAGAAGCAGGCAAGTGTGATTTGGTAATTGGGATTTTTTTTTTGGATTGAATTTAGTTTGTTGATGCAAATTTTGAATGTTTATTGAAGATGTCAAATCCGAATGCATTAGGTTTTTGTTTAGTATTCTGAAATGCTGCTCTATAAAAGACATTTCCTCAGAATGGAGAAATGCTACCGTTATGAAATTTTTAGGGCTTTTTACTGTTGGATATATGCTTGTGAGTGGAGTTAATATAACAAAATTTGAACCAAACTTACAAGTTTTTTGATTAATGATGCCCCTTTATGTTATTATTATTTCTCCAATATTTATCACTTGCCTTGCGACTTGCGAGGGAAGGTGTTTGACAAATTTTTAAATGGAAATGACATTGTGAGGATTTATAACAATCATTACTATCATAGTTTATAAATCAATATCCTTGACCACTGGAAAGTGGCAACTTTTAAGGATTAAGCCAGCAATTTCACCAGGAATCTCTGATTTACAGTCTAGATGACAGTAAAATCTTCTATCGGATTGCATTTATATGATAGGAAGGACACAACCTTGTCCAGGATGGTTGTTCCTTTAAAAGGGGTTTTACTCAATTCCCTCGAATCCCAACTTTTGATGGTTTCCATGCCAGGTTGAGCTCAACCACGTTGGTGAGACAACAATTAGAGGTCATTTAAGTGAATCTACATGGGTACTCAGCATGATTTGTCCTTGCTTTCATGTTTTTCATTGACATTTGAAGGAGTCCATCTACATCTTACAGTTATGTGTGGAGTGCCATATGTTGCCCCTAGTAGTTAGCAATTGACAATAGGCACTAGTAGTCTAGTACTGTCCACTCATTTTTCTAGAGTTAGAACCATTGAGCTTCACATTTAAGATGATTTACAATAACCGTTGTAACTCTTACCTCTATATGCAGTACAGGTCAGGGGCAAGGTCTTCACTCTTGAAGACATCTTGCATCACTTTGCTTAAATCCAATGAAATGGTTTGAGTTTGCAGCCATGAGGGTGCTACATTACTTACTTACAAAACGGTGCATATATGAACCTTAGAACACCTTTTACACTTGCAAATAACATTCAACTAATGGAAAGAAAAAGAATCAACATTTATGCAGGAAATTGATTTTATAGAGTGCAAGGCAAGGAAGCACGGGTGCGCCGATTTGGCCAGCGCACCCGAGTTGGATTCGCGTGGATGCGCCGTGCGGCCATGGACGCGGCTGCACACGCGTCCATGGACGAAATTTTTTTTTTTCTAATGCAGCCTGATTCGGTCCGAAACGGTTTAAAATAGGACTCAATTTGGTTCGATATGGGCCGATACAGTCAGAAACAGGACCCAATTTGGTCGGATATGGGCTGAAATACTTGTTTAAAAAAAAAATGTAAAAGATTAGATCAAAACACACCGTTTTGTTGGCAGACTTTAAAGGAAACAACCCTAAAATCATATCAATTCTCACTTTATTAACTACTATTGCTCTTAAATTGATATATGTTTACCATTATATGAAAAAAAAAATGCTTAGCAATATATAGAAAATAAAAATAAAAATATATTTAATAATTAATTAATAAATGTATTCCGCGGCACCCGTGCCCTACTCTTTCAAAAATTGCTGTATCGCCGCAACCGTGCTTCCTAGGTGCAAGGTCTGCCAGAGAGACTAAAACTTATTACTTTTGATTCAAGACACATTTTATTTGGAAATAGCATTAGATTAATTTTATGAGCAGATTGTCTTGACAGTTAGCAAAAAGAAGTAACATGATTGTCAAACATGTTTAGCTTCAATCCACATCTTAACTTCAATTGTTGCAGAGTTCATTTTCAGAGCTGGAATTATGTACACTTCCAATGATGGTGAGGTTGGCCAACAACTTCGTTCAAATATGTTTTCTTTGAGTGGGACTGGCTTTTTTGGTGCTGTTGGTCGTAGCATAAACTTAGGTAAGCTTTAATTTGTTCTGCACCTTCATTATGTGCCTATGAAAACTAGTTACTGAAAATCCTAAGGCAGGGGGTCAGACCGCTCTAGCACTTCGTCTACTGCTGGCAATTTTTTCCTCAAAACTCTCTTCAGATATCAACCGCCCTTTTGGTGATGAGGTAGCTTCTTTAGATTCAAAATAAAACAAAAATACAATCAAGGACTTAAAAAGCACCATACAAATATGTTTCTTTGGAGCATCTTTATTTACAAAAATTTCTATAATCTGTAGTTCCGAGCCGCTCGAAAAATATCTGAAGAAATTGGTGCTCAAATAGTTTTGGGGGATCGGCCAATTGAAATTACGGTATGGACATATGTATTAACTCTTGCATACACATGAGACAACTTGATCAAATGATACTAAAATATTCCAGCTAGTTCTTAACTCCTATTTCTGGTCATATTGATTGCTGTTTTAGCAATTATTGCACTACATTTAGTACATTTATTGGTTCTTGTTTTGAAAGCTGGATTTTTTAGTTATGCATAATTTTTCAAATAACAGAGTTTCCATTTCTCCTATGTGTGTTCTTGCAGCTTGAAAGGGCTTGGAATTCTTTGACATGGACTGAGAAACTGAGTTTGGTGACCTCAGTTATTCGTGGGATAACATCATCGTCTGATATGTCTAGGAACAGTCTCAAGGTTGATCCCTTACACTGTTTAATTGTCATCTAGGTAATCCAACTTTTTCCTTGTTGAAGTCTGATGAGAGAGAGAGAGAGAGAGAGAGAGAGAGAGAGGGGGAGAGGGGGGGGGGGGGGGGGGGAGGAGGGAGATTTATGGTTTGAGGATTTCTGCATCTTTGATAAAGTTTTCACCTCAGAAAGCTTGGATATAAGTATGACTGGTTCTATACTTTCTGAAATTAAACTAAAAAAAAAAAAAAAAAAACTCTTCCCCGAAATTATATTATTTTTTTGATTCTGCATAATCTCCTGGCTGTTACAGTTCCCACGCCTCTATTGAAGTTTGAAAATGAAGTGATGACTTTAAGTCTTTGGATTGTCTATTTCATATATTGAACTTGAGGAAGCCTTTGTTCCACTGAACTCGGGTTCGTTACAGGAATTGTTTTTCACCATCTCCTTATCATTTGTTTTCACTTGGAGGATATCACTATTGGTTTGTTGTACCAGTTAAGGAAAATGATGATATACTGATTCCTAACATGTGCTAGAAAGCTATATTGCCTTACATGGCAAGGACCATAGAAATTGGTTGCTAGCCTCTTATGGTGGTACCTAAGTAAAAGCTAACAGTGTCCCTAGGGGGAAGGAAGGGGAAGAGGCAGTACTGCATATGTTATTAAAATGGTGTTCTTGTCATATAGAAACTTTAGATCCTTCCCTTACTCAACCATTTGAATGCTGTTTCAACCAGGACGGCAATGAAACCTACATTTTAGGGTTAATGTGTGTTTCCTTCTCATTTAACACATAAGAGTGAAAATGTAGTAAATCTTACCCGTAGTGTATTTTTGTAATTAATTGGACTGCTAGACATTTGTTTTTGGGTTTAATGTTCTTTTTCTGTTTAAACAAAAATTTCCCCACAACTCTATTTTTATCAATCCTAGTGTCATACCCATGGACGTAGATGTCCTGCTGATGCCCTTCTTAAGTATGTTTTTCTGTTCTGAAGGATTGGAATTAACAAAAGTTCTGAGCTATTAGGATGTAAAGTCAAAGTTAGCTGTAATATCCTATTTTTCTTTGCATTTTAGACCGTAGTTCAACAGTATGGTGACATTAGCATGATTATTCATTTATAATTTCTACAACCTATTGCAGGAACCAAGTTCAGATGATGGAACCTTTCAGCTCTATGAGCAGCTCAGTTTTTCATTTCCATCACTCCTGCAGCCTCTTATACACGAACGAGACACTGTAAGTACTTCTCAGCCAGAAAACCACTAGAAAGCTGCAATGTCCTTCAACTCCATGTTAGAGATGGGTACATTCTCATTTGTTTAGAGTTTTGAGGGAAAGAAGAAAAAATTGTGCAAGAACTTATAATTTTCATATAGTTTTAGTGACTTTAGTGTGAAAAATTTTAATCTTTGCTGACTCATATTGTATCATAGTAATCGTGCATCATGTTTCTACTTTACTTTACTAAGGCCTATAATTTCCATCTAAGAAATATGATACTGCTTTCTCAGTACCTAGCATGGTCACTAAAGAGGAGCAAAGCTGTGAATAACAGTAAAAGAGTGGTGGGGGTGATTGGAAAAGGCCACATGAATGGAGTGATATATGCACTAGTATCAAACCAAGGAGACTTGCGGTTTCGAGATCTTGCAGGGAAGAGGCCAAATGGTGATGGCTCCAACCGGTGGGTTGATGGTCTTCTTAAGAGTTTGGTTAGAGATACTGTAATTGGCATTTTGTTGTGGGCATTATATGAAGAGATAAAAAGTGGACTATAAAGTTCAATGGTCCATTTGTATACCCTGTTCAGGAAAGAAAAATGATTATTGGTGTGGCACCAAGTTTAAGTTGTTAGTATTTGTTAATACGGCTATATAGTCTTTCTATTTCTAAAGAATTGGAAAAATAAACTTGTCAATGGAAATATGAATCTTCCCAACTGATTGAAGAATCATCATTTTATGTGTTAGAGCATCAGTCCCCGGCCTTCTATATGCTATTCTAGTGTCGTTATAAAAGTCTTCCTCTCATTTAGCAAGATAAGCGAGGTGCATTCGATTTCCCTTAAGAGCATCGCCATCAGTATTAGTTGTGCTAAAAAAAGAAGAAGCTATTTTGACACATTAAAAAGTTATTTTATTTATTTTAACACACCAATTCACAATTCACCTACATCACATCTCTTACTTTTAACACATCACTATTAAAATAACCTAAAATAAGATCAACATTTATATCTATATATATCTAAAATCTGAAGCGCAACATTTATTGTTGCTATGCTCCTGTTGAACCATATCAGGGCCACATTATTCACCCATTTCCAATATTCTCTTTCTTATTTTCGACTTTCTTTTTCTTATTAATTTCCCAACTTAATGTTATACTTTCTCCAACTTTTCCTCTCCCTTTTACTTTTTAATTTCCCCACTACTATTTATCATAATATTATTTATCCTCTATCCCTTTATCTTCCTTTATTTTTGGCTTTTCTTATTCCTCTCATCTTACTATAAATTTCAATTTTCTATTTCATTCTATACATAGTTTTCTCACACACAAAAAAGTTATTTCTCTCTCTCTCTCTCTCTCAATTTTTTTTTTTTTCATTTTTTGGTGAACATTTTTTTCTTGCATCTCTACTTTAGGTTGATAATTAAAAAAAAAAAAAATTATTAGGAACTTTACTTTAGGTTGATGTGATTAAGTTATTATCTTTTTTCTTTCTCTTTGATTTCATAGATGTTATCCTATTGCATTATATATAAAGATAATATATAAGAATATAATATTATTTTATTACATAACATAACATGACTTGGATAATTTGGTGTTTATTACAATATTGTTTATTTTTACTTTTTTTCTTCTCATATGATTTTCTATAATTTTCTTAGTATTCTCTCTCACAATCTCTATTGAAAAGTTGTTATTCTCTCTCTCTCTCTTCATTTTTTATTTTTTCTTGCAACTCTACTTTATATTAATGAATAATTGTGATTTTTAAAACTTTATTTTGGGCTTATACGTTTTGGTGTTATGTTTTTTAATTCCCTATTACAAGTAGTATCTCTCTCTCTCTCTCTCTCTCTCTCTCTTATAGTTTTGGTTGGTTTGATTTTCTTCGAGTTAAAACTTGATTATTTTGGAAGTAAGAATTTGAGTTTATATCAAAACACAATCTTGGCTATGCTAATAACAGATCAGCATTTGGTCCATTTCGGTCTATTTCAATCCACTTCATCAATTCGGTTTGGTTCGGTCTACTTCAGTCCACTTGGTCAATTTTGGTCCAATTCGGTCTAATTCGGTCCACTTCAGTTCAATTAGGCCCATTCAGTCTATTTCGGTCAATTTCAGCCCAATTCGGTCCATTTCTGTCTATTCGGTCCAATTCGATCCATTTGTTCGACTTCGGTCCAATTTGGGCTATTTGGTCCAATTTGGTCCATACGGTCCACTTATGTATATTCGGTCCAATTTGGTCTACTTAGGTTTATTCGGTCCACTTTGGTCTATTCGGTCCACTTTGGTCTATTCGGTCCATTTCAGATCACTTCGGTCCAATTCGGTGTACCTTCTTAAGAATGGCAAAATACAAGTTTTGGTTGAGAATACTATTAATTATTTGAGTAATATCAATTGTAATTATATGATTTTCTCAAAAAATAAAAAAAATTGTAATTATATGATAAGTTTTGGTTATCATAATAATCTCCTTAAGAGAATGAGAATTTGAATAATAACTTTGAAACTTATAATTGTACCAAAAGAAATTAGGAAAATATATTGTATAATAAAAATAGTTAGAAGAATATGACCATTTCATAAAAGATTAATATCAATAAAAAAATGATAAAATTATATGTGGGGACGTAAAAACTGGTCCCTGGGGAGTTCTTCATGGATTCTTTCTCAAACTATTCAAACAACCTACATATAAGTAAACAATAAGGGAAAAACACTCCACAATGGGAAACTCAAGCAATTGATTTTGAAAGCACGAATTTGTGTTAAAACACAAGAGCTTGTTCAAACCCTCAAATTAAAAATACGGCTAGATTGCTTTTACTCTAACTTATCTAAGTGCGGAACAAGAGTAAATGTGCGCAATGAACCGATAACTACTCTAGTGCATAAACATGAACTACAAACAATAAAAGTAAAGTACAAGAGTAAGGGAAGAGAGATGCAAACACAAGATAACACCGAGACGTGTTATCGAAGAGGAAACCGAAGAACTTGGCGAAAAACCTCTCCGCCGCCCTCCAAGCGGTAATCGATCCACTAGAGAATAAAGTTGGAGTACACGAATAACAAAAGACCCTCCAAGCCTAGTTTACCCAATGTACTTGAGCCCTCCAAGTTCTTGCTACCAACGGACTTCTCGAAGTCATGTCTTCTCTAGTTTTCCGGATCCCGTAATACGCCCGATTGCATCCGCCAAGCCTCACCGGCTTCTTTTGGCAAATCCCCAAAGCTTCTTAAGCTCCAAAATACTTTATACACTCTGAAAATGTGTGGGTTGTGTTTGGGTACAGATCTCCTTTCAAGGTATGACAATGGGAGAGGGAAGGAGAAAAGACTACAATGATTTCTCACTAAGGATGAGTAGCTTTCTCTCTAAAAGATGGGTGTGTGTGTTGTAGAAAACCTATCTAGGGTTTTTCTCTTTGAATGGCCTCACATACTTTTGTGGGTAATGAGGGTATATATAGTATAGGTGAAGGGCAAGAAAGTCACACTTAACAATCCTCTAGGCAGAGAGTTTCGCAGGTATCTCGAGGGTTGGCCCTTCTCGTGAAATTGACAGCCTGGCACGACTCTTCAACTTCCACCATGTGCTTCTCACGTGGCTCTTTTGCAGGTAGGCTTCTCGGGAGACACTCGCGAAATCCACTTGTTCATCCAATACATGCTCAATTCTTCACCAACTTAATACTAAACCCAATACAATAAAATCCCACAAAATACAAGGAACAAAATTAAAGCAATTACAACACTTTTTGTCATGGAATAAAGCCAACATAAAACATAGTTGTGAATCACAACTTTACAGATTTCTCTAAACTCAAATATTTCAATTTCACGTTGGATAATACAATAGATAACTCTCATGTTCCCACGGTGTTATCTTTACTCTCTCTTTCTCTTGCTGATTTTTCTTATCTATCTTCCTTCTTTCTTCTTTTTTTAGCTCCTCCCTCCTTTTGCCTCTCCTCTCTCTTTTATAGCTTCAATCCTTACTCTTATCACTACAGCTGTCCTGTTGCCTGCTAGAGTCTCAGGGATATTTTCTTTAACTTTATTGGTTTCCTTCCCACCCTTATCTTGGAACTCTGACTTTTGGGGGTTGTTTGTACTGTTCAGGCTGTCTTACTTGTATTTAATGCAGCAGTGGTTAGGTAAGAACTCCATCATTAATGCGGAGGCAAAGATCTTCAACCTTCTTACATGTTCCAGAAGTTTCCCAGGGTCTTGGGCACCGTCGGGGAGCTACATGTGGATCATTCGTGCACTTTGCCTCAAATAAGGCTTGTCCCTCTCTTTCTCCATGGGAAGAGTTTTTTCGTGGTATTCTCCTTTCTTGGGTGTGGAGGATGGTTCAGCTTACTCTTTCTCACAACCCATTGCCTTCTGGAATTCCTTCAAGCATATGGGCTTGGCCCAGTTAATTATTAGGCCTAAGGCTTGGACATGGATTCTTTTACTCCCCACAATAGCCCCCCACGATCTCCACGTCATTATCATTGAAGTGGAGATTGTGGTTCAAGAAAAAACGGAACAATCATTAACTGACATTTATGAAAAGTGGCAATGTCAGGTAATTAATGCCGCGGACACGCCCGAGTTTCCTACCCCACGATCATTGGCACGCGTCATCAATTGACAGTTAGATGGGGATTTTGGAAAACGGAAAAACTGGCGGGAAAGGAAGGGTTTCTACTTGTCCCTTCCTCTCCCCCATTTCCCTCTATGTAAGGAACTTAGACCCTCAAAGCCTTTTCCTTCTTTACTGATCTATCACTAGAAACACCAATAAAGCTAAAAACTCTCTCAACTACCTCCTTCTTCGGTGACCTTCAGGCGACCTCCAGTGCACCTTTGCTTTCTTGCCCTGTTGTAAGTGCATCTCCTCCTTTTTCTTACAAATTTTAGCTTCGCCTCATCAACTTCTTTCCTAGATTTTTTTGTTTCCTCCTTTCCTTTTCATTTCAACCAATATCGTAGAGCTTTCTTTAGTTTATGGGGAAGTTTAAGCCTATGGTAGATACTCCTGAGAGTTTAAGAGAGTTTAGAAGGAAGTAAATCTTCCCTAAGGATGATGAAGCGAGGTATTGCTCGGAATCCGAGGCAATACTCTCTAGAGGGGAGGGCAGAGTGGTAATCCTACTCGTTGCTATTGTGGAAGGAGGAGTTAGGATTCCTATGAGTGACCTATTCACGAATTTCCTACGCCACTTTAAGGTTTGCCCTGACTAATGTACCCCCAATGTATTTAGGATTGTCAGTAGTGTAGATACCCTTAACAAGAAGCTCAGATTGAAGCTTACCGAGCACGATATCAACTATACTTATAGTTTTCAAGATAGTAAAACCTCCGAGTTTTACTTTAAGATTCGGCACGGGGAGGTGAGGCTTATCTCAGGCCTTTTGGATTTAGACAAGGAAACAAAAGGAGACTACTTGGTCGTCTTAGGGAACTGGTACCCCAACGGAATCCATTGCCCCACTAGTGCGGGTAAAGCAGGTGGGTAGACTTAATAGGATTTACTTTCAACTAATTTACTATTATTATTTCGCCTTTTTTCCGAAGTTGTCTTTCATACTCTATATGACTAACCTTTGCTTGCTTCTTTTTCAGAGAACCACGCCTTCAAGAAGAAGAGGCAACTAATAAACTCCATGGACTTGAACAGGTTGCTGAGATCTTGAATTTACCCCCACAGCGACGGTTAACTCCATGCAGCCTACTTGATACTCGGCTACTCCCCCGTGTATCGAAGCTAACAGGTCGTGGGAAAGGCTATAACCGCGAAGCATCCTTTGCTCTTTTACATTGACGTTCGCAGCAAGGGATACATTTTATCCCCTTCCGAACGAGCCCGCCGAGAAGAAGGAAGGTATCGAAGCAACTCTCCTCCTCCTTTCACTCCCGCAGACCTTGGGGTCACTATCGCAGAGCTAACTCCAACTGACCGCCTGCAATGCCAAAGGAAGAAGAAAACGTGAAATGCTCTTACCCGTACTCCTTTGCCTCCCCAAGAAGAACTTGACGTCCAAAATGCCATCCCATTAGATGAGTCTCTTGCCGAGATACCGATCCAAAGAAGTGGAGTCATTCTCGCACAGCTCTTGGCCACTCCCATTGTGCCAAGGACTCAGACTCCTTAGCTCCAACTGCTAATGTTCTCGTAGTCACCCAAGCCACTCCAACGACTGCAGTAGCAGCAACTTCCACCCATGAGACTAGGGCTGGATAGAAGCGTTTGAGGGGAGCGGGCCAAACTTTTGCGGTCCCCGATTCTAAAAATTCCCCTCCCGACCTAGGGGATTCCTGTGTTAATGTCGTGGGTGCTCTTGCCAATACACATTCTTTTACCGTGGATGGGGTTCCCCTTCCCACGATCGACAGGGTCAAGTCGTGGAGGCAAGGTGGCTAAAAGCGTAGGCGAAGCCCTTTTCCTGCCCGAGGATATGAAGCACTGGGCAAAATGGAACGATGACTCCCTCTTACTTAACATGAAGAGAGAGGCTATCATGGTAACAAATTCTCCCATTTCTTATTACTGCCTTCTTCATTTTTCTAACTTCTTCTCTCTTTTTTTTCATTTTTTTTTTTAATAAAACCATTATCTTCACTACATGGTAAGGATATCAATGCTTTGTGGTAATCGAGGAGAGGTACCAAGCGGCCAAGGCTAGGGCCGAAAAGTTAAGTAATGACAATGAGGATCTTCTTAAGAAGATTTCAGATGTCATGAACAAAGTCTCAGAATTCGAGAGGCTTCGGTCCAAGGCTGAAGAGAACACCAAGTCCATCATGGAGAGGGCAGAGGCTTTGGAGAAGGAACCGCAAGAGGCCAGGAAGGCTCTTGCAGATAAAGATGTCGAGCTGAATGGCTATGTGGTAGCTGATGAGGCAAGGATTCAAGAGGCCTACTACCAGGGTCAGTATGACTGTATTGCCACCATGATGCCAGAAGTCCAGCAGAATCTCCAAGTTTACTTCTCCAAAGGATGGATTGCCGCCCTTGACAAAATGCAAATAGAGGCTTGGCCCTCATCTTCCCTAAGGTTGGAGAGCAGTATACCTACCCCCGCGAAGCTGGTCATCGTTCCAAACCCCGAGATTCAGGCCATCATTAATGATGAATCTCCTGTCTGAGAGGTTGACGGGGCTAGGACTGCCACGGTGTTGGAAGGAGAGGCAACTACTTCCTCTGCACTATCTTCTACCAAGGAACCTCCTCGTGTTTAATTTTCTTTAAACTTTCACTTCTTTGAGAACAATTCTATATTTTTCCCGGTTTTTGGGGGCTTTTGTTCTGTAATTGTTTAAGTGTTTGAATCTTTTTTCTTATAAATGTATTTCTTGGTGTGCTTCTGCTTTATCTGTCTATATCTCCTGATTTACTTAGACTCATGGTTTTTCCACGGGGAAAATACCATTAGCTTTTGTTGGACTACTAATTTGCTAAGTTTTGACAATATCTGATAGTTAAAAACTAGATCAAACTAATAGTAATATTTTATCTAATCACTTACCCGGGATGCTTGCTCCATGGAACTCATCTCTTATGCGTTAGCAAGTCTCATTCATGCTTTTAGCTAGTGTACATATGGACAAACTAAGTAAGATAACAATTTGAGACCTATTCATAGCAAAGATGAAGTCCATGACCACAGAGCTTGTTTTTCTTCTTATATAAAGTCTTTAGCTCACTTCCTGTTAGTGACCATATGTAGACACCCCATTTTACAACTTGCATTTAACCAACCGGTAGATCTTCAGATTTGTGATACAAAACAAATCTTGATGCTTTAACGATTATAATGGTATGTCATGGGTTTTGATCAGATCACCTGATCAAAAGTTATCATACAAATAATTTTCAATGATCATGACTCACCTACATGATGGGCCTGATCACGTCCTATTTTAAACACTTAATTTTGATTGGTTCTCACAAGAATTAATTTAAAATTAATTAAGTATGATTTTTGATTGGATTTCATTTTATTTCATTATTTGTAAAGAAATAATAAAAAAATGTTTTCCTGGCATCTTATTTGCTCTTTTGAAAAAAAAAATTTGGAGATAGAAAAAGATATAATCCATGCAAAAATTCAAAAAAACAGAAAAATGCTCAAAAAACGTCATTATCTTCAGCAGCCAATTGAATCACATTTTTGGCCTGGAAAAAGTTGAAATTTGGTTTTCTATATTTCTATAAAAGTTGTAGAGAATTGAATTTACTTTCAAAAAACATCAATTCTGAATCAATTGGAATTTTCAGTAGAAAGTTATGGCCAAAATATGAAACAGGTGCAGAAAATAACACAAATTCAGCATCATCTTCAATTTTCTTTCAAATTTCAAATGGGGATCAACATCAAATCTGTTCAAGCTTATCTAATAGGCTTATCCCTTCCCTTAGCTTCAGAAGAAATTTTTTTGAAAAATAAATTGGATAGAGAAACAAATACATCCTGTGAAAATTTTCAAAAATGCTCAAAAAACGTTACTATTTTCAGCAGCAATTGGAAACGCATTTTTGGCCTGGAAAACGTTGAAATTTGGTTTTCTCTATTTCTGAAAAATTTGTAGATAATTGAATTTCCTTTCAAAAAAAACCAATCTTGAATCAATTGGAATTTTGAACAGAAAGTTAGAGCCAAAATACAAAATAGGTGCAGCATCATCTTCAACTTCCTTTCAAAATTGAAATGGGGATCAACACCAAATCCGTTAGAGCTCATTTAAACAGGTTATCTCCTCCCTTAGCTTCAGAAGAAAGCTAATAACTTAGCTTTAAAGCTAAGCCATCCTTTCCCTTATAAATAGAGAAGACCACTTCCATTTTCTGGACCCTGGAATTCCCTCTAGAGAGCTAGTGAGAAAGCAGAAAAGAAAAGCTGTTGTGCAACCATTGTTCTTACTTTGGTTGTAGTTTAGTACTTCCTTACTTTCTCCCTAGCCCTTTAAGTGATCACTTCCCCCTTTTAATTTATGTTCTATGCTGGTAAGTAGTTAATTATGCTCTTAACTTTCTACACATGCTTGAATAAATGCTTAATGTAAAGTTGCAATTTACAACTAGTTTTTATTGGCTTTAATTCCCTGCCAAATTTGATTGTAATTATGTTCAATCTTATGTACCCTATATTATTTGTGGGATTTATTTATAAGGGTTGTGTGTGAGAGAGTGTGTGAAGACTCAAGGCAATTAAAGACTAAAACAGTTTTCGCGGGTAGCTCGCGAGTAGGCTTCCCGCGAAGTGAAACATGTGCCCAGCACATGACTGGAATGCGAAGAGTCAGGACAGGATGTATACAGCTGGTTTTCGCGAGTGTCTCGCGGGTAAGGCCTTCCCGCGAAATACCCGCAAAACATTCTATTTTGCTGAACTGTCATATCTGATACACACTATCTGTACCCACACTCTATATACTCACATTACCCACAGATGTTGAGGAGTGCTTCTGAGAGAAAACCCTAGCTACTATCCTTAAGAGTTAGAGATTGTTATACCCACATTTCTCTACACAATCCATTGTGGTTTTTCCTCAACTCCTACCTCTCCATTTTCATATTCTTGAGAGGTTGATAGCCCAAACACTTACCACACCCTTTTAGAGTGTCAAGTGAGGTTTTGGTGCTGCTGGGAAGTATTGGAAGAAGCTAAGCTTTGGCGGATGCAATTGGGCGTATTGCGGGATCCGGAGAGCTAGACAAGATACAATTCCGAGAAGCCTTGTTGGAGTAGGAGCTTGGAGGGCTTAGGTGCATTGGGTAGATTAGGCTTGGAGGGTCTTTTGCTACTCGTGTATCCCAACTGATTGTCTAGTGGATCAATTTACCGCTTGGAGGGCGGTGGAGAGGTTTTACGCCGAGTACTTCGGTTTCCTTTTCGATAACACATCGACGTGTTATCTTGTGTTTGCATCCTTCTTCCCTACTCTTTTAGCTTTCATTTTACTGCAGTGTTTTAATGAATATGGCTTAAAGTAGTTATATTGTTTATCCGCTCACATTTACTCTATACTGCACTTAGTATAAGTTAGAGTAAAATCTATCGAGCCGTAATTTTTAATTTGGGGGTCTAAACAGCTCGTGTGTTTTAACACATTTTCGAGCTTTCACTTAACAAGTCATTATTTGTTTCTTTCATGATATGCTTGGATGAACATGCCTATATGTCTCATTGATATTCCTTTTACATGCTTAGATGAACACTTCTAGGCTAAAGCACAATTTTCTCTTGAATGCTTAGATGAACACTTCTAGGCTAAGGCACAACTTTCCCTTGAATGCTTAGATGAACATGTCTAGGTAGTTGTTCTACTTCTACTTTTTTTAAAATGCTTGAACGAACATGTCTAAGTATTTTGATTTTCTCTAGATGAACATGTCTAAGGGATTTTTCCTTTATTTTTTTAATTGCTTGGATGATCAAATATGCTTAAATGTTTTATTTTATTTTGTTCTCTCTGCAATTATGTTGATGACAAATAACATGACAACTTTGTTTTTTCTTCACATGCTTAGATGAACATGTCTAGGCTAGGAATTCTTTGTTTATATTGATTTCTTGGATAAATATGCCATTACCTTCATGCTTTCTTTACATTAAAATTGTTATCTAACAAGTTTCACTTTTTGTTTCTCTTTATGTCAAATTCCCCTAACACATATTTGTTTACAATTCCTGCAAATTAACATGTTTATATGACAAATTGTTTGTATTTGTTTGACATGACATGATATTGGCCACCTTAACCTAGGAGACCGGTTTTACTGGGCGAGATGGGTGCTTAATCCCTTCCCATCTCGTAAATTAGCCTCCGAACCAAGATCAAGGGTTCTAGACTATGCTTTTGTATATGCAATTTTACATTTTTTAGAATGTAACTAGGAAATAAAGCAATGTAATTTACTTTTCTTAGATTGTATCTAGGACAAAAAAGCATTGTAAATTTTTGTAACAAAATTGATGTAAATTGTCATATACATTAATACAACAGAAGCAGTTTTTATATTGAAGGTTTTCTTACTTTTCCATTTAAATTAAATAAGTGGCGACGCCATGTAAAACCCTCGATCTAGGAGGGAGTACATTTTACACCATGGAGTCTGTAGACACTCAATTTTGCACCTATGATTTAATCAAGGAGAATGACTTGAATGACCATCCATGTACCTCAAAAATCATGATTGCATTACATGCATCAACTTGTCTTTGCATTACATGCATTAATTCATTCATTGCATATCATAAAAATGATCTTGAGATTCTAACGGTCGCAATGGTGTTTTCGATTTTCAAATCAGACCATCGGATCGAAAGATATCTCATGATCAAGTTTGCATAGTCAACATGCATTGCGTCTAGGTAAGGTTGACCACACATGATTAGTTTAAATTAATTCTGATTGGTTAAACCATTAAAATTAATTAAATAATTCTGTGATTGGTTGATAATTAGTATTTAAAATAGGATTGCATGTATAGGAATAAAAGGGATGATTAGATAACAATAAAATTGTGGATAATCTGAACTTTATCAAGATTTATTTTAGGGTATTTATTTACAAGATAATTGTTCTTAAATAGCTTGAATTATCCTGAAAAGGGATGAAAAATCATAGACAGATAATGAAAACACGTCTAGGTACAAGGACTGGTTAAAACACCCTAGAAGATGAGTCCAAACGGCATCCGAACACGAAAGAGTGTTCGGTGTCCAAAGGCCAATTCGGCACTTTTGGAGTGCCGAACGGCACTCTAAAAGGGCCGAATTTTTCTTTGTTGGGCTTTGGCCCAACGGCCTTCGGGTGACGATAATGCATACCCTTTTCGATCATTTCACAAAAGGATGCATCTGGATTTACACCCTAATTGTCCGTGCCTATTTTTTAGAGTCCTTTGACCTCTATAAATAGAGACTGAACCTCATAATTCAGCACATTTTTTTTACACTCTAGGAGGCATACGTTTTAGGCTCTCAAATTGCTCATATTTTCTGACCTCCTCTCTGAGTGTTGCTGCTTAAATTAGGGTTTTTAGGTTTCAAAGAGAATTGCATAAATTTCTTTAAACCCTGAAACATCCTCTCAAGAAGAAGAGTGCTCATGCAAGATGTTGCTTTCTAACCCTTTTGTTTTTATGCTTCTCTTATCATGATGATACATGCTTAATTGTTTTAAATATTCATATTCTACCTTGTTAATTTAGTTAATGAAAATATGTTCATTAATATAATCTGTTTCTTAGTTCTAAAGATTTGCATGTAATCAACTCTTTTTCTTCAAAATAAAACGGATCTGCATCTTCCTTAGATGCAGATCTGAATTTTTCTTCAAAATAAAATGGATCTGCATCTTCCTTAGATGCAGATTTGAATTTTTCTTCAAAATAAAACGGATCTCATTTTCCTTAGATGTAGATTTGAATTTTTTAATCAAAACTAATTTGTATCTTCCTTAGATACAGATCTGAATTTTTTTAGTACATGCAGATTTTTGAAATAAAGGAAAAGGTTAAGCATGATGGTGTTTGTGTTTGTTTTGATTAATTCATGTTGCATAAATTTAAATTATGAGTGAAACTCTCTTCTTAAAAAAATCTTTTTCGTTCTTTTAAAACCTACAAGAAAAACAAATATGATTTTTCTGTTGTCAAAAACCCTTTTTTATTATTATTATCAAAACAGATCTGATCTTTTATAAATAAAAAAAAAACCATTTTTTTACAAAACAGATATGATCTTTTATAAATAAAAAAAACCATTTTTCTACAAAACAGATCTGGTATTTTGACTAATAAAAATCATTTTTTCTACCAATCAAAACAGATCTGATATTTCTTTAAACAAAAGAAGAGACTTCATTCATAAATAAATTTATGTGATTCGATCTTTGTTTCACATGTTCAACATATCATTCATGACATGCATAAAAAGGTACATCAGTCACAAGAGTCTAGAAGACCAGACTCTGTCTAGGCGGAATGGGTGCCTAACACCTTCCCATTCCGTAACCTAGCCTCTGGATTTAGGTTTTTGGTTAAGTAGATCTAGCCTTGTCTTTATTTATCTTGGGTAGAATGTAACTAAGACAAAAAGCCATGTAATTATTTGGTAGTTTGTAACTAGGACCCAAAGCCATGTAATTTTTCAATTTTTCAAATATGTATTTTTTTTATTCAATTAATGAAGAGAACAATTCAGTCATATATTTTGTAATTAGTATTTTTTCTTATTTTTTTGTATAAAAAATAAGTGGTGTCTCCATACCACTTACCCAAAAATAGAGATGCCCTAAAAAGGTACCCAAATCTCTTTTTTGAGTGACACTTTTTTTCGAGGTCTCTCACAATGGCAACTCTACTAGGGATGTCGAGGGCTAAGCTTTGTATTAGACTTAAGTGACCAAATATGTACCTTTGTTTTGCATGGTCTTGCATGGTATAGTTGTTTGCTTGTTTATTTATGTTTGATGGGATGTTGTATGATATTTTATTGTATGGTATTTTGTTGTTTGTATTGTGTGTTAAAAGCTTTCCCTAACTGTTATAATGTGTGCCATCCAAACAATATGTATGCACCCCTTTTCAACAATTTTGTGGTGGTAGTAACCATGGATCACCCAGTGGCGAACTTACCAACTCATAGCCCAAAGTCACTGGATCATTTCCTGCTGACTATAATGGACAAACCATGCCGTTCAGACCAACGCAATGTACATTACAAGTTGGGAGGTGTAACGTCCTAGCTATGGGAAACAATGAAACAACAAACCCACCCTACAACATAATGACTTAGAACCTACCCTTAGGTCGATCCCGGTTAAAATTGCATTGCATGTTGTGTGTGTTTGTTTTGATTGATTGATGTATGTGGATGGGGTCTTAGCTTTGATTAACCCGACCAAGCCTGCCATTAGGGGAGAATCTGGTCAAGATCTGAAGGAAGTCTACAAAGAGAACCAAAGCCTGACACTCAAGCCAGTAGCTCCAGTTCCAAGCCTGTCACTCCCATCACAATATTAAAGCCTTCAAGCATAGAATAGACTCCACTGGTGCAACATCACAACCCCATCTTTAACCTCCAAGATAGTTTAAGCCACAAGAAGTTTGAAGCTCCTAGAAATATGGCAGAAGAGGGAGAACATCCAAACACAGAAGAACCCATGAACACCCAAGAGCTACTTAACACTATGGTAGCTAGTCAGATTCAGCTGAGGGAAGACATGAATCGTATGATGTAGCAGTTTCATAATTCGAAGAATAATTAAGAGGGGGACAAGACTAATCATGATCCACCAACCCTAGAGAATGAGAAGAAGATCGACGAGAGGATGAATAAAATAAAGGAGATGATTAGAAGAGCTCGTAAGATGGAGGAACTTATGGACTATGATTCTCTCTCCCTATTCCCCAATGCAAGGTTGCCATCCAAGTTCAAGATGCCAACCCTAGATAAGTTTGATAGGACCGGTTGCCCAAAGTCCTATTTGAAGATGTATATGAGGGCTATGCAGCCTTTAGGAGCGACCGAGGAAGTACTTGCTTAGATGTTCCAAAACACCTAGACCGGAGCCGCTCTTAGGTGGTTCCTCAACCTGGATGATGCAAGAGCCAGAAGTTGGGAGGACATTTGTTGAGATTTTGTTGACACCTCATTTTGCAACCTGCATTTAACCTCACCTGGAGGGTAAAAGGGTAATTTTACCTTGTAAACATGTATCTTGATTTTGGTCATTAGATCCTTAATCTCATTTCACCAAAATGATCTTGATGTTGTAACGATCAAATCGACTAGTCATAAGCCCTAATCAGACTACTAGATTGAAAGTTATCATCAAATCAAGTTTTAATGGCTGAGATGCACCATCACAAATTGAGTCCGACTATATGTGATTATGAATAATTGATTTCAATTGGTTATAAGTATAATCAATTTGAGATTGATGATGTGTTATAATTTGATTAGTTAGGACTACATTTTATGATAAGGTTGCACACACCTAATTAACTAGATAGTTAAACATTAATTATTCAATGAGTAATTTGTGCAATTATCTTTTAATTAGAGTAAAATTGGAAGCAATTAAGTCTGAAATGGGAGTGATTGGAGTCATTTAATGTTAACTGGGAGCTAATTTAGGACCTATTAATGTTAATTGTGCTGAAACCATTTTCTAACAAATTACCTCTGCTCACCATTTCATCGATATCTCTTAGAGTATTTTGAATCTGTGAATGAGGTTAATTTTCCCAGAAACTAGACATCCGGGGCTTTAATTTAAGCACAAGAACGAGACAATTCCAATCAGAATTGAGTCAGATATGATTTTTCGAAGTTGGCTTTACAGACTGTTACAGAGCTACGGGAAAACCGAATTTTGGCTTGCTCCTCACTCCCACCAATCTCTCCATTTAATGCACCAAATTTTCCCAAGGCTAAAATGAGGTCTAAGTTCATGATTCTTTGTCAACCCTTATTAAATGGCATTCCATTCATATTTCCTCCACCACTACTATATAAACCCCCACTCTCCTTCATTCCAAAGCACACACAAAAACCCCTTCTCTTCCCCTCTCTTGAGTTCTAGTGAAGTTGAGTAGTCTTGTCATATCTTGGTCTTCCTAAGACTCAAGGTATTGAGTGAGACTCACTCTTCCTCTCCTAACTCTTCTTTTCCTCCACCCTTAGGACCTCTACCAAGAGTCTCCTCCTCCACCATATGGATCTTGCATAAAGGTATAATCTCTTTCCCTAACTTGTTTTTTGTGTTGCCATGATGAGAATTTAGGCTTAAAGCATGATAGTAACTATTTAATTTCTCTTGAATATGTTTGAATGTTCTTGAATGTTTTTATGTGTTATTCACATGTTCTTGGTTGTTTATCACATGTTCATGCATATCACTAGTTTTAATCTTAAATCCACATCAAAAATTTGAAAAACATGTTTGTTTCATAATTCTTTCAATTCATTGAATCTAAGGATATCACCATCCACACACATTCACTAGAATTTATTTTTCAATACAAATGAAATGCTTAATAAATTGAATTAGGGTTTATCACATGCACACACTTTAAATTCAACATGCAAATTGATTGATAACATATTGGATGATGTGATATGAATGTTGGCCACCATACTCTAGAAGACCGGTTTCACCGGGCAAGGTGGGTGCCTAACACCTTCCCACCTTGTAACATAGCATCCGAACTTAGATCAAGGGTTGATAGACCAATGTTTATCCTTGTAATTTTCAATTTTTAGATTGTAATTAGGAAACAAAACTATGTACTTTATCTTAGATTGTATCTAGGACCAAAGCCATGTAATTTCCTATGATCAATATAAATTCAATTTCAAATTAATAAAATGAAGAATTTTTCAATTTTGGTTTTCTTATTTATCCTAATAATTAAATAAGTGGCGACTTCATTGTAAAACCCTTAATCTAAAGGGGTAAATATAACTAGTCGAACCTCCATTTTGAGAGGCAATAACACGACTCCACCCATTCACATGGGTTTGGCCCAACATCCTAAAAAAGGGGGCCGGGGGTGCGGTCTCTCACAGATTTTCACAAGTAATATAAGTACAATATGGAAGTGGATATCACAAGAAGAGACCTTGAGACTACCAAGCAAGAGCTGAAAGAATCCTTCTTTACTTTCATTACCAAGTGGAGAGCCAAGGTCGCACAGATGATGAGTAGGCCAAGTGAGGAAGAACAGTTAGCCATGGTTGTAAAGAATTTATTGCCTGTATACCATAAATACTTGTTTGCACAATATTTTTCTCAATTTTAAAGCTTTAATTGCTACTGGAACCCAAATTGAGGATGCTATGAACAATGGCACTATAAAGACTGATGACTTTCCAAAGTTTAGAAAGAATGTAAGGCCTAATTCTAAGGCTGCAGAAATTTCCAACATCCATAAAAATAATCCTTAGATTGCACCCATTGCACCTGTGCAAGTACCCCAAGGGCCTAGACCCAAGAGAGAATTTCATGA
The DNA here is from genome assembly GCA_030021035.2 of Notholithocarpus densiflorus. Taxonomy (NCBI): domain Eukaryota; kingdom Viridiplantae; phylum Streptophyta; class Magnoliopsida; order Fagales; family Fagaceae; genus Notholithocarpus; species Notholithocarpus densiflorus. Next base: position 5,179,766 of record JARYZH020000017.1, read on the forward strand.
GTTGTACATGCCCATGAGCCAAGTGTTTGATAAACTAAAAGCAAAAGGGTTACTAAAGCCGTTAGACCCAAGACCAATTCCGAACCCCTTGCCCTTAAGGTTTGATGTGAATAAAAGATGTGCCTACCACCAAGTCCCTGGTCATGAGACTGACTGTTGTTTCACCCTTCGTCATGCAATTCAAGACTTAATAGACAACAAAGTGATTGTACCGCCTACAAGGCCTAGCATCACTAACAATCCCTTACCCAATCACAATTTTGGGAAAGGACCAAGGATTAATTACTTGATGACCGAAAAAGAGAATAAGGAAGACCTGTCCGACTTGATCTATGACCTACCTGAGTGCTTCATGATGACATGAGAAGAATTAATGGATAGAACCTCTACTACCACCATAGGATATGACATATGGAATGAAATACCAAAACCCTAAGAAAGCAACCAAACATCCACAAATGGAGGGAGACACTTTAAACCCTAAGAGAATAGCCAAGCACCTACAAATGGGGGGAGACACTTCAAACCTAAAGACATTGATCCTAATGACTTAACTAAAATTTCCCGCATCACAAGGGGGGAGACACTTCAAACCCCTATATTTAGAGACTGACAACCTAGTGGAAGCTTTGAATAGATCTACCCAACAAACACCTGCCGAGGAAGATGAAGTTCTCAAGCAACTACAAAAGACACAAGCCAACATATCCTTATGGGGTTTACTCATGGCCTCATACAAACACAGACAAAACCTAGTAGACCTGCTCAACCAAATCCAAGTCCCTACAACCACAACCTCCCAAGATCTGAATGCTATGATTGGGTCCATCAATAGGGAACTCGCTATTTCCTATTTTGACAAGGATCTGACTAAGAAGGGGAAGCACCATAACGATTTATTGCATATCACTGTAGATGCCATGGGGAAGAGAATACCAATGGTTTTGGTAGATGATGGAAGTGCCTTGAACGTGTGTCCTTTGAAGACTGCAAGCTGCCTTGGCCTGAGCATTAAAGACTTTGTGCCTACTGATCAACATGTGAGGGCATACGATAACAGTAGAAGAGAGGTCTTGGGAACCATAACATTAGAGCTTACCATAGGACCAATGGTCAAGAAGGCGGATTTTCAAGTCCTTAATATAGCCTCATGCTTCAATATGCTCCTTGGGCGACCATGGATCCATGACACAGAAGCCGTACCTTCTTCCCTATATCAAAAGGTTCGGTTTCCACATGAAGGGGCTATTGTGATCATCTATGGGGATACTTTGACTATGCCTAAACCTGTTTATGGTATTGATCCTGAGAAAGAGCCATTGACTTTGGATGGCTTTGAGATTGAAAGGCTTGGTTTTGAAAAGAGAGAAGAAGAAGTTGAGAAGATCCCAATGGACTTTGCTCCTTATGGTAACAACAATGTGGTAGCGATGATGAGGAGAATGAACTACCTTCCTGGGATGAATTTGGGGAGAGCTGTGAAGAAGCCAACTGTTCAAGACTTGGCAATTCCTACTACCACACCACCTTTTAGGCTAGGCTATAAGCCCACTGATGATGATTTGTTAGAGATGGAAGTGAGAAAGATGGCTCGAGCCAAGGCCAAAGCAAAAGGACTCCTTTGTCCTCCAGAACCTCTGAAGCCCTACACTCCTACATTGAATGGGAAGTTTGTAAAAGCTGGAGAAAGTCAATGTTATTGGGGATTCTCGGAACCAAGATTTGATCCTGTGACAAAGACAATGGTGCCTGGTTTCGAGATACTACTTGATTACAACAATAAGGTTCCAGAATTGAAGAAGGAAGATACAACTTGGGTTCCTATTGATTGGGCTGATCACATGGATCCTGATGCAATGACTACACTCCTTGGAGATCCTATTTGCAATATAGAAGAAGAAGAATATTGGGAGGCCTACCAGCATACATTGAAGAGCTCGTATGAACTAAGAACCAATGATGGAGATGAGGAAGGGGGAACAGCCCCTAGTGATGATGAAGATGGAAGTGAAGACAAGAGTGATAGTAGTAGTGACAACAGCAACAGTGATAGTGGACATGATGATGATGACAACAGCATCAATAGTGATGACAACAGCAGTAGAAGTTATGATAACCCGTATAGCGGTGATGATTGGGATGAACCCCCTAGTGATAGAGAAGATGAAGATGTAGACCTATTCTGTGAGGAATATAATAGTGATGTGGATTATTATGATCACGATATAGAAGATGATGCTGAAGCTAACAGGTGGAGCGACGCTGATAGTGATCAATATAGGTTGATAAATGTGTTAGAGAATGCAAGAGTGGAGAATGCACAAGCCAATCAAATGTATCATGATGAATATCCCTATGGGCACCTTTCAGATTGGAGCGATATCACTAATGTTAGATCAAGGTCTGGCCCTAGGTATGACAAGCATGGGAGAGAGGTTCCAGAATTGGGGTCGTATTATGATTCAGAACCAAGTTCACCAACCCCACATACTGAAGATAAGGATGAGATAAATGCCAGGTTGGCCACTCTAGACCAAAAACTGATGGTCCACAGTCTCAGAATCATGACACTTGAGAATGCTAAACGTAATGAGGAGAGAAGGGAAGAAAGTAAGTCAGAGCATCTCCCTCAGTCCACTGATTTGGGTAACAAAAGCAAACACAATATATTTGATGAATGGATGGCTAGCATAGAGTGCCTGGATGCTTTTGTGACCGACGAGCCCACAGACATGGAGGTTGGAGAAGAAGCTACAGATTATATGGATGTAGATCCTGCAATATTGATGCTGAGGGAAGAAGGAGCTTACTGGGAGCCACCTGCCATTGTGGAGGCCAAGATTGAGTTGAAGAACTGGGCATGGGAGGGAGCCGCCCACCCCATGGAGGACTCCGTGAGGAAGATCAAGACCGTCAAGTCAGTCACTTTTGCCAAGAAGATTAAGACTGCCGAGCTAGTCACTCCTGCTAAGGACATTTTTTCCATTCCTATTGAGTCTATTTCTACTAGTGTTTCTATTTCTGTTAAGTCTGTTTGTGATAGTTTTCCAGTTGAGTCTGTTGAGTCTATAGAGTCTATTAAAAACTCTTTCCCTTTTAATATGATTTCTGATTCTGCTTATTTGCTAGCTTTGAATGTTTTTATTTCTGAAATTGGTAAAGAAACTCTTAATAATAAGGAATTAAAATATGGATACCTAGAACCTATAAAAGAAGAAACCCAACCCATTAACCTAGGAACCGATGATGAGCCCAAAATAATCCAAGTAGGCAATACCCTAACTACCTCAGAGAAAGATGCATTAGTGGCACTGCTGACAAAATTCAAGGAGGTCTTTACCTGGTCATATGAAGACATGCCTGGGATTGATACAGATATAGTACAACATTGCATTCCAACAGATCCAACCATGAAGTCGGTCAAGCAGAAATTGAGAAGAATGAAGCCAGAGTGGACTCTCAAGATCAAGGAAGAAGTAGAGAAACAGTACAATGCAGGATTCCTTAGAGTGGTCAATTATCCAGAGTGGTTAGCTAATGTGGTTTTGGTACCGAAGAAGGATGGGAAGGTCTAAATGTGTGTAGATTTCCGAGATTTGAATAAGGCCAGTCCAAAAGACGACTTTCCTTTGCCTCACATTGATATCCTAGTTGACAACACAGCAGGGCTTGCGCTGCTCTCGTTTATGGATGGATTTTCAGGATACAACCAGATTAAGATGGCTCCAGAAGATATGGAGAAAACCTCCTTTATCACTCCATGGGGGACATATTGCTACAAGGTCATGCCATTTGGCCTTAAAAATGTTGGCGCTACTTACCAACGAGCAACAACTACTTTGTTGCATGATTTGATCCACAAAGAAGTAGAGGTTTATGTTGATGATATGATAATGAAGTCCAAAGACCGTGAAGAGCACATACTAGCTTTGAGGAAGTTCTTTGAAAGAATCCGGTTCTACAAGTTGCGGTTGAATCCAAAGAAGTGTACTTTCGGAGTCACATCCGGAAAACTGTTAGGGTTTACGGTAAGCTAGAGGGGAATAGAAGTTAATCCTGAAAAAATAAAAGCAATTGTAGAGATGAAGCATCCAAGAACTGAAAAGGAGATCCGAGGATTTCTGGGGAGGATATAGTACATCAGCAGGTTCATAGCCCAACTCATTATGACATGTGAACCAATCTTCCGACTACTCAAGAAAAAAGTCCCTATAGTGTGGAACGAACAATGCCAAGAAGCCTTTGAGAAAATCAAGAGTTATCTGATGAAACCGTCAATACTTGTCCCACCAGTTCCTGAAAAGCCATTGTTGTTGTATCTCACCACTACAGATACAGCAATGGGGGCTCTACTTGCTTAATACATATAGGAGACTAGAAAGGAGAATGTAATTTACTACATCAGCGAGAAGATGTTGCCTTATGAGGAAAAGTACTCACCATTAGAGAAGACATGTGTAGCATTTGTCTGGGCAACCCGTAAACTCAGACATTATATGCTAGCTTACAAGGTTCTGTTGATTGCAAGAATGGATCTTTTGAAGTACTTAATGGAAAAGCCCGTGCAAGATGGAAAGACTGCTAAATGGGTTTTCCTTTTGTCAGAATTTGATGTTAAGTATGTGACTCAGAAATCTGTGAAGGGGAGAGCAATTGCCGATTACCTAGCCCATTGTTCACCAGAAGAAGCTAAATAGATCCAAGGAGACTTTCCGGGTGAAGACATTATGGGGATTGAAGTAGAATCGTGGAAGATGTATTTTGATGGGGTAACAAATCAAAATAGAAGTGGAATTGAGTTCTCTTGATTTCTCCAAAAGGGGCACACATTCCATTTTCTGGCAGACTCAACTTTCCTGCCACCAACAATGCCACAGAATATGAAGCTTGGATTATGGGCCTACAAGTAGCTTTAGGCCTAGGAGTGAAAGAATTGGAGGTATACGGGGACTCAGCTTTAATAATCTCTCAGATACAGAATAAATGAAAAATCAAAGAAGAAAGGCTTATGCCTTATCATGAATGTCTTTAAAAGTGGGCATCAAAATTCAACAAGATCCAATACCAATATGTGCCAGGGATGCAGAATCAAATTGCAGATGCTTTAGCAACCATGGTATCCATGATGGATGGGCCAAAAGAAGATGAAGCTAGACCGATAGTGTTGGAACAAAAAGAAGAACCAGCCTACTGCATGACAATAGAAAAAATGAGGAAAAGAATGGGGAAGGTGAATGGTATTCAGACATCCTACAATACCTCAAAGATGGGACATACCCGAAGTCTGCAGACAAGAATGATCAATTGACCATTCAGAGGTTGTCTACTAATTACATTATTTGTGGTGAAAGACTTTACAGAAGATCATATGATGGAATTCATCTCCTTTGTGTAACTGCTAAGGAAGCACAGCAGATAATTGAAGAGGTTCACAAGTCAAGTTATGGGCCACATATGAATGCACACATGTTGTCAAGGAAGATAATGAGATAGGGTTACTACTGGACTACCATGGAAGCCGACTGTGCGTCTCATGTTCGAAAGTGCCATCAATACCAGGTCTATGGAGATCTGAAACATATGCCATCCATGCCACTACATACTATGACATCACCTTGGCCATTCTCTACATGGGGAATAGACATTATTGGGAAGATTCACCCAACAGCATCCAATGGCCATGAATTCATACTTGTAGCCATTGACTACTTTACTAAATGAGTAGAAGCTGCTTCATACAAAGTCCTGAATTCAAAGAAAATTACTCAATTCATTCAGACTAATATCATCTGTAGATATGGGGTACCGCATGAAATTATCTTAGACAATGGGTTGCACTTCAAAAGAGAAATAGAGAAGCTACTACGACAGTTTAATATTCAGCACCACAAGTCTTCACCTTACCGCCCTCAAACCAATGGAGCAGTTGAGGCTGCTAATAAAAACATAGGGCGAATCTTGAAGAAGAGCACAAAGAACTACAAGGACTAGCACCTACAGTTACCCTATGCACTTTGGGGGTATAGAACATCAATTTGATCTTCCACAGGAGCCACTCCTTAATCATTGGTGTATGGGATGGAAGCAGTCCTTCCCATTGAGATGGGTGTCCGTTCACTAAGGACAGTACTGGAGAGTGAATTCTCCAAAGCAGATTGGTTGCAAAGTAGATATGATCAGTTGTGCATGCTAGATGAGAAAAGACTCAAAGCCTTGTATCATATTCAAGGTTACCAAAGGAGGCTTAGGAAAGCTTTTGACAAGAAAGTGAGAACCAGAGATTTGAAATTGGGGGATCTAGTGTTGAAGGAAATCCGAGCCCCGGTTTAAGATGCAAACGGGAAGTTCAAGCACAATTTGGCAGGCTCATACATTATCAAGCAGATATACTCTTGGGGAGCAGTAAGATTGATGGACTTAGATGCAAACCCTTTCACTGAGCCAACCAACATGGATCAATTGAAGAAATACCATGTCTGAGGTGGTTGTAAATTATGTTGTTTCCTTTCTTAAGTTTGACTAAAAAAGAAAAAATGAAAAAAGAGCTCGTTAGGCTGAAACCCCGAAAGGGCGGTCTAGGCAAAAGTTAGAGCAAACAAAAAAAGAAGAAGAAGAAAACAAAAAAAAGGTAGGTTGAAAACCTGAAAGGGCAGTCTACGCAAAAGGAGAGTTAAAAAAAAAAAAAAAAAAAGTGTGAGAGAGCGTGCTAGGTTGAAAACCCGAAAGGGCGACCAAGGCAAAAGTTAAGGCAAATAAGAAATCATCATCATCAATGAACTGTGTGATGACCTGATCCTTCAATCAAGGGGGTACGTAGGCAACCATGCATTGGTTTGGTCACAATTTCCCAAACCCACCATTTGCCTATTAACTAAAATTACCAAAAATTCAACCATTCCATTAAACCATGTCATTACACAAAATCCAAAAGCCCAAACCCTAAACCAAACCATAAAAATTCCAAACCCCAAAAGCCTACACTTTAAACAAAATCCCTAACATGCAAGTCCTAAATAATTCCTAAACATAAGAGTTTTTACATCAACTTCTAAAATAAACATGTTCAAAGCCAAAAAAAATAAGAAGGTCACTTTGTCTTCAATCTTTTCTTTTTTTGTTGATCACCAATTCCTTCTGTGGAAGGTGCTTTGTCATCACTGTCCCTTCTTTTGAATTCAAAGTTGTCTTCATCGGGTTTTTCTCGATTGTCTTTGAGGAATTGTTTTCTCATAGCAACCATCTCAGCTTCCTTATTAACAATCTTGTTCACCAACCAGTTAGAGTATCCTGTAGTCATCTTGTGAAAGTGAACCTTGACAAAAGATTGGTCCACTCGGTCAGCCATCTCTAAACCCAATAGCATGTTCTTTACAGAAGTAGGATTTGTGTCCACAGGAGAGAAAGGTCTTCTTCTTTTGCCACCAGGCATTCCTTGCTAATATCTGAATTGTCTCAAGAGTCTATCTCCCTTGTAGAAAGTTGCCCTCCACAATCCAACAAGGAAGATATGATCTGATCCTGGAGACCTCAGTAGAGGGGGTGGGCACTTCTACTAATAACAGTCCCATTGAATTGAGGTACTGGATTTCTTGTCTAAGAATTTCACCCAGTCACTCTCAGTTTGGCACTCAGTTTTGGTTACATCCCTGCTAAGAAAGCTGCTAGGCCCGTAATTACCAGTTGTAGGCTTAGTAATCATGTCCAGTCGCTCCATCAGCCATATCTGCAAAGTCAAAGGACTTCCTAAGAAGTTTTGAGTTCCTCCACCATGAAATACAGTATCTAGTCCTAGAAGAGTTTTTGCCAAGACCAAAGAAATAGGATTATCACCATCCTTAATTTGATTCACAACCCTTATGGCTCTAGCATCCACAAAACTGCGTCTTCTAGAGCAAAGCAAAAGTTCTCCCACTATGCATAAAGCCAAACCGAAGTTTTTCTGAATATTGTCGGTCACTCCATAGGTACGTTTGTCAATCAACCGAGAGATAATTGCACGAAGATTCACCATATGACCTTCAATCATACTATCAATAATGGAAGTAGGAAGACCGAGAGCATCAGACAAAGATTCCTTATGCCTGGGATCACAAGAAACCACTACAGATTTTTTTGCTTGGATCATATCCCAGGATAGCAGAAAATTCTTCAATTGTCGGACAGAGTTAAGCGGTGTTAAACCGAAACACATGATCTTCGGGATCCCAAAATTTCACAGCAGCACGAAGGAAGTCCCACTTGATTTTGACATTCCTCAAAGCCTTGATTTCCTCTAATTTGTAGGTTGTAAAATTAGTTTTGGTACTGAAATCAAAGCTACGAACCCATCTGTTGATATCATGAATTGTTGAATGAGAAAAATTATGATTGCTAGCCATGGATGACTTTTGCTTGTGATTATTATGTTTTACTAACCTTTATGCAGAGATTTGTCACAGGAGAATTCGTTTAAATAAGTTTCATCAGTTCCTAATCAGGTTTGAAATAGGTTTCAGAGAGTTTGTAGCTGATTAGGAGAGTGTTTCATGATCACAAACGAAGTAAATGTTTTTCAAAAAACGCGAAAGCACGAGACGCACATTAGAAAGGCGTGAGGAGTCGGCCCACCATGGTGTAAGCATCGTGGCGTGGCCCAAAGTGCCGAATGGCACTCTTCATGTGCTACGTGGCACCCATTTCGGCCATTGCACATCCATGTAGTTCCATGCAATTTCGCGCTCTTGGACATTTTTTTTAAGATTGTTTAAACATTCAAAAAGTTTTTTTTAGGTCAAACTGAGGCATTCTGACGTGTCTAATATATTTGTTTTCAAAAAATCATCACTTGCATCATTATTTTCAAAAATTGATCAAATCAAGTTTTTTCAAGACTCATGGATTTATGTTCCAAACTAGGGGCATTCGCCCATGCTTCATTCATTTTCAAAAAAAAATTAAAAAAAAAAAAAAATCATCATCATCTATTTTTTGTATAAAAAAAATCATCATAACCAAGATTTCCAAAAATCATGCATTCATTTTAAACTAGAGGCATTCGCCTTCATCTCATTCAAGTAAGTGCAGATTCCAACAAAGCCAAGCAAGATAAGTTTAAATTAGTACTACAAGATCTCATTAGGTGAATTCTAAACTTGTCTTAGTTAAAGTTTCTACATGATCTGAGGTGATTCCAAGGACAAAGAACTAAATATAGGAAATAATACAAGATTGTCTAAGGAACACTTCCTTTTGTTTTGCAGGAAAAATAAAAATACAAGTCATACATCATTGGGACTCTGAGTCTGCCTGCGTGAGGATCTCCTTGATCCACCTCTAGAGGAGCCACCTTCAGTATTTCCTTCCTGACTTGAGAAAAAGCGAGGATCGTACTGACGATTTTCAAGTTCGAGGCTCCTGATCCTTTCCTCTAAAGTTCTTCTAGCAGCATCAGCAATTTCCATTCGATGTGCCTGAAAGGTCAGCAAAATCAGGTGTTAATTCCACTATCAAGCAAAGTTCAAGCCAAAGACACTCAGAAAGCAACATGGCACACCCAGTTTGAATCATTGAGCACATATTGGGAGGACTGAGTGCGAGCCAATGACTGCAAGCCTCCAATCATCCGCATGCTTTCTTCCACAAGATCCACATCAACCTGAAGCACAACTCTACCAGATTAAGAGCCACTCATCTAGTTAAGAAGAAATAAGGACAAAGAACTGAGCATTTAAAAACATACTGGATCGGGCCAAGGAACATTTGGTACGTGATCTGGCCTATTCAAAGGCATAGAATTATATGTTCCATTAGGATTCATCACATCATACTGCCATGCCGGAAAATGAGGATAAGTCTCCATAAAGGAACTAGAAGAACTACCAGTGTGATGAGGAGAGGGAATCTCTTCCTCTTCCTCTCCCCCTTCCTCCCCTTCAGAAGTAGGAGGCTGAAAGTCCAACATGCAAATATTGTTACCAAGCAGAAATATGGAAAATGAATTTTTAGAACAAAAGTTTGATCTTAGAAGGGAAGAGAAATACTGTTTTGCCAACCAAGCAACCTTGCAGATGATCTCGGACAAATTCAGAATAATTTCCTTCTACTCCTACAACAATATAGCCATCACGGGCCCAAATAATCTCTTCATCAGCCAGAAGGTCAGCCAACCGAACAGTGTGACAAAAAGGAGTTGGAATTGTGGTAGGAGGATACACATGTTCAACTTGGGGCAACACCTGATCACTAAGATACCAGTACTTTCCATGCCCACATTCAAACAATACTTGGCAGCCATTCAATTCTAGAGCCCGCTCACACTCAGCATACCCCTCATATCCAGCCCATGGATTTAAGTTCATCTGAAAAATCACAAAAAAGGAACTCAGAAATAGAAGAGATTGAATCATAACCAAGTGCCAAATACTTGAAAAGGAGAAGGAAGAAAGAACTCACATCATCAATTGTCAGATTGTCAATCACCAAGCGCCAAATCTCCAAAGAACGCCTAGAGGGTATAGACAAACGATGTTTGGGCAACCAACGAAGAAATCTAGGAAAAATGCCAACAACTTCCTCCCGAATTTCAGGACCAACTCCAAAATACTCATACATCCAGACCTGAAAAATTCACAATACCATTACCATATAGCCAAAATAACCCATACATAACCTAAATAATTTTCACCACCAACACATAGCCAAAATAAATACCAAACCTCACCTGCCAAACAAATGGAGCCCCACCCAAGCTTGAAAGGCTTCGCCTAGAGAGTTGGGTCATGAAATGCATCAGAGTAGCATAGGCCATGCCGCCCAAGTCATAATTCCGGATTTGTTCAATTTTTCACAAGCTCCCCAAGTAGCGCAGATTCATAGTACTGCCTAAATCCGGACATAGAAAGGTCCCAATAAAAAGAAGCATGAACATGTGGGCACCCTTTGCCACAGTCTCACATTGGGGAATATTCTCATATAGACAAAGGAATATTGTTACTCCTCATTCTAGAAGGCACTACACCTAGAAGTTTCTTGAGCCCAGTTGAAGTAAAGGAATCATTGACAAGAATTCTTTTACCACCTAACCTCAGACTGGTGATAACAGAGAAGTCATGAGGTGTCAACATTACCTCCCCAATGCCTGGAAAATGGAAGATACAGGTTGTGTCCCAGAAGCGCTCTGCTAAGGCAAGAAGTAACTGAAGATCTTTGTACTTGTGTCTCATGATTTAACAAAGCTTAGAAGAAAGTACCGAAGCTTGCTTTATTGATGATATTTTTGATGCTAGGAGACAATGGTGCCCATGCACTTTTCAACATTTAGAGATTGCCTCGACTCTTGAGACTCTGCAACATAAGAGTTCAGCTGATCAATTTCCATAACCAAAACCCACATGACAAAAAACTTCCATAAAAAATATTCTCACAACCAATTCCCCACTACCACAAAATTAAATCAATGCCCCACCAAAATTTCATCACAATCAAAATTTTTCACATATTTATACACAACTACCAAATTTTTCCATAGCCATGCAAAAAGAAAAAAATTCCTACAAGTTTTTCACATATCTATACACAACTACCAAGATAAAAATTCCCACAAGTACATGCACAAATAAATTCTCATAGCCAAAATCATAACCACACAAATTCTCCAAGAATCAAGCTCACATACCTAACAAAATTTTTCCACAAGTCAAAATTTCATACCCGCAAAATTTGCCCATCTCCACAAATAAATCCACGCACATACCCACAAAATTTTGCCATGCCCATAAAACAAAGTTTACATATACCAATAAGCTTTTCCCACATACATCATGAACATAGTCATATAAGCCTAACCCAAAATTTTCACAATGCCAATACTCCCAAAATCCAAACCAAAGTTCATCCAACAACATCACAATTTACCTACATTGTCAAAATTCCAAAAGCCACCAACATTGTCCAAGTTGCACCATGATCAAAGAAAAAGCAACACTTCAAGAATGTTCCAAAGCCAACATTTTCAAACATGATCAATCACACAATGCCCCAAAATTTCAAAAATGACAATATCTCACCATGAAACTTTCAATAAAATATGCAACAACATTTTTCAAAGCAAAGAAACCAAAGAAAAACTCACATTGGTGTCTACATGACAATATGGAGCATGGGTCCTAGGGTCTTGAAGAAGTCCATCATCATTATGCCACTCAAATGTTGGATCATATTTCTTACCATGAAAAGCAAGAAAAGAAGATCCCTTGGAGGAAGAAGCCATTTTGATGTAAAGAAAATGAGTTTTGGAAAATGGGTTTCACCAAAAATGGGTGTGTGATGAAAATGCTCAAAACACAAAGATCTAAAAAAATATTGATGGAGATGGATGAGGGAAGGTAGAGAAGCTTAGAAAAATGTTTTTTGTGAGAAGAAATGGTGAGATGAAGAAGAAAAATCAAGGGGAAGAAGAAGGTGAATAGTACCAATGGAGGAAGAGAAGTTGATGGAAGATGAAGCAAAAAAAAAAAAAAAAAAAAAAAAAAAAAAAAAAGAGAAAAAAGAAAAGAGAAGAGACAAAGAAGTGGGGGGCCAAAATTTCAGCCCCCACACTTAAACTCAGCCAAAAGCTGAGTCAACTCAGTCAAACTGAGTTGATTCAATCAACCCAAAAAAAAAAAAAAATAAATAAATAATCTTTTTCAAAGTTTTTAAGTTTCTTTCAAAATCCAAATTTTCAATTCAAAAATTTTCATTCCCAAGTTTTCAATTTCACATTCTCAATGCCCAAATTTTAAACTCAAATCTTCAGTTTTCAAAAAAATTCAAACTTCAGATTTCATGATCAAAATTCCAAGCCTTAATTTTCAAAATTCTAAGGCTCAAAATTTCAGATTTTAAGTTCCAGATTTCAAGTAAAAATTTCTAGGTTCCAAAGTCTTAAAATTTGAAATAAGAATTTCAAAACTTCCCAAGTTTCAAAAATCAAATTTTTCTCAAAAGAAAAATCTTTTGTCAATTAAACTTCTCTTGATAAAGTTCAAATCAAGAATGAGCAAATGAAAATCACACATCTCAAAAACAGTGGGACCACGAAGCACCTATCAGGTAAAGTCTAACTCTAAATTTTGACTTTTTGCAGGCAACATTTCAAATCCCGATCGAAGTAGAAAAAGACCTTTGATCGATATTTCAATTCCAAATCAAAGTAGAAGAAGACCTTTGATCGTCATTTCAAATCCCGATCGAAGTAGAAGAAGACCTTTGATCGATATTACAACTCCAGATCGAAGTAGAAGAAGACCTTTGATCGTTATTATATCAATTCTAGATCAAAGTAGAAGAAGACCTTTGATCATTATTCCATTAATTCTAGATCAAAGTAGAAGAAGACCTTTGATCGTCATTCCAGCAAATCCAAATCAAAGTAGAAGAAGGCCTTTGATCAATATTACAACTCCAGATCGAAGTAGAAGAAAACCTTTGATCGACATTACAACTCCAGATCAAAGTAGAAGAAGACCTTTGATCGACATTCCAACAATTCCAGATCAAAGTAGAAAGAAGACCTTTGATCGACATTACAACTCCAGATCAAAGTAGAAGAAGACCTTTGATCGTCATTCCAACAACTCTAGATCAAAGTAGAAGAAGACCTTTGATCGACATTACAACTCCAGATCAAAGTAGAAGAAGACCTTTAGAAGAAGACCTTTGATCGACATTACAACTCTAGATCGAAGTAGAAGAAGACCTTTGATTGACATTTCAATTTCAGATCGAAGTAGAAGAAGACCTTTGATTGTCATTCCAATAACTTCAGGTTAAAGTAGAAGAAGACCTTTGATTGATATTACAACTCCAAATCGAAGTAGAAGAAGACCTTTGATCGACATTACAACTCTAGATCAAAGTAGAAGAAGACCTTTGATCAACATTCCAACAATTCCATATCAAAGTAGAAGAAGACCTTTGATCGACATTACAACTCCAGATTGAAGTAGAAGAAGACCTTTGATCGACATTTCAATTGCAGATCGAAGTAGAAGAAGACCTTTGATCGACATTCCAACAATTCCCAGCAATTCCATATCAAAGTAGAAGAAGACATTTAATCGTCATTCCAGCAATTCTAGATCAAAGTAAAAGAAGACCTTTGATCGTCATTCCAGCAATTCCAGATCAAAGTAGAAGAATACCTTTGATCGTCAGATAAAAGTAGAAGAAGACCTTTGATCCTCATTCCAGCAATTCCAAATCAAAGTAGAAGAAGACCTTTGATCGACACTCCAACAACTCCAGATCAAAGTAGAAGAAGACCTTTGATCAACACTTCAGAATTCCAGTTTCAAGGTAGAAAAGTCCTTTGGTCACCCTAATTGCCAAGAATCATGTCCAGAGTCATCAACTACCAGCTAAGTTCGGTATTTTCATTTTTTGTCAAAAGATAAGGCACTAGTTCTACGTTCCAAGGTTTTAGGTTTGAGGGCTAGGTAATCTTTGAAAATTCAACCTCAATTAAATCATGGTCGCTAAAATCAGTGTCTTTGTTTTACATTGACATTCGCTTTTCAAGCTTTGTCAATGAGTGGCATTCTATAGACACTCAATTTCGCACCCATGATTAAATCAAGGAGAATGACTTGAATGACCATCCATGTACCTAAAAAATCATGATTGCATTACATGCATCAACTTGTCTTTGCATTACATGCATTAATTCATTCATTACATATCATAAAAATGATCTTGAGATTCTAACGGTCGCAACGGTGTTTTCGGTTTTCAAATCGAACCATCAGCTCGAAAGATATCGCATGATCAAGTTTGCACGGTCAACATGCATTGCATCTAGGTAAGGTCGACCACACATTATTAGTTTAAATTAATTCTGATTGGTTAAACCATTAAAATTAATTAAATAATTTTGTGATTGGTTGATAATTAGTGTTTAAAATAGGATTGCATGCATAGGAATAAAATGGATGATTGGATAACAATAAAATTGTGAATAATCTGAACTTTATCAAGATTTATTTTAGGATATTTATCTACAAGATAATTGTTCTTAAATAGCCTAAATTATCCAGAAAAGGGATGAAAAATCATAGACGGAGGATGAAAACACGTCTAGGTACAAGGACCGGTCAAAAAACCCTAGAAAAGGAGTCCAAATGGCACCCAAACACGAAAGAGTGTTTGGTGTCCAAAGGCCAATTTGGCACTTTTGAAGTGCCGAACGACACTCTAAAAGGCTGAATTTTCCTTTGTTGGGCTTTGGCCCAACGGCCTTCGGGTGACGATAATGCATACCCTTTTCGATCATTTCGCAAAAGGATGCGTTCAGATTCACACCCTAATCGTCCGTGCCTATTTTTTAGAGTCCTCTAACCTCTATAAATAGAGACTGAACCTTATAATTCAGCACTTTTTTTTTACGCTTTGGGAGGCATATGTTTTAGGCTCTCAAATTGCTCATATTTTCTGATCCTCTCTCTGAGTGTTGCTGCTTAAATTAGGGTTTTTAGGTTTCAAAGAGAATTGCATAAATTTCTTTGAACCCTAAAACATCCTTTTAAGAAGAAGAGTGCTCATGCAAGAGGTTGCTTTCTAACCCTTTTGTTTTTATGCTTCTCTTATCATGATGATACATACTTAATTGTTTTAAATATTCATATTCTACCTTGTTAATTTAGTTTATGAAAATATGTTCATTAATATAATCTGTTTCTTAGTTTTAAAGATCTGCATGTAATCAACTCTTTTTCTTCAAAATAAAACTGGATCTGCATCTTCCTTAGATGCAGATATGAATTTTTCTTCATAATGAAATAGATCTGCATCTTCCTTAGATGCAGATCTGAATTTACTTCAAAATAAAACGGATCTCATCTTTCTTAGATGTAGATCTGAATTTTTCTTCAAAATAAAACAGATCTGCATCTTCCTTAGATGCAAATCTAAATTTTTCTTCACAATAAAACGAATTTACATCTTCCTTAGATGCAGATCTGAACTTTTTAATCAAAACTAATTTGTATCTTCCTTAGATACAGATCTGAATTTTTTTAGTACATGCAGATTTTTGAAATAAAGGAAAAGGTTAAGCATGATGGTGTTTGTGTTTGTTTTGATTAATTCATGTTGCATAAATTTAAATTATGAGTGAAACTCTCTTCTTAAAAAAATCTTTTTCGTTCTTTCAAAACCTATAAGAAAAACAGATCTGATTTTTCTATTGTCAAAAACCCTTTTTTTTTATTATTATCAAAATAGATATGATCTTTTATTAAAAAAAAAAAAAAACCATTTTTCCTAAAAAACAAATTTGATCTTTTATAAATAAAAAAAAAAAAACCATTTTTCTACAAAACAGATCTGGTATTTTGACAAATCAAAATCATTTTTTCTACCAATCAAAACAGATCTGATTTTTTTTTTAAACAAAAGAAGAGACTTCATTCATAAATAAATTTATGTGATTTGATCTTTCCATTCCGTAACTTAGCCTCTGGATTTAGGTCTTTGGTTAAGTAGATCTAGCCTTGTCTTTATTTATCTTGGGTAGAATGTAACTAGGATAAAAAGCCATGTAATTATTTGGTAGTTTGTAACTAGGATCCAAAGCCATGTAATTTTTCAAGTTTCCAAATATGTATATTTTTATTCAATCAATGAAGAGAACAATTCAGTCATATATTTTGTAATTAGAATTTTTTTTCTTATTTTTTTGTATAAAAAATAAGTGGCGATTCCATACCACTTACCCAAAAAGAGAGGTGCCCTAAAAAGGTACCCAAATCTCTTTTTTGAGGGACACTTTTTTTCAAGGTCTCTCACAGAGTCATAGCAAGATAGAAAACTCAATTCGCAACTTACCCGAGGCAAAGACAAGGTCTAGTATCTCGGGGTTTAGTTTCAATAAAGTTTTAATTTTGTTTTCTGTTTATGACCCAAAAGTCAAGCTAAGGCAGAGAACTCAGCTTAAAACCCACCTGAGGCAAAGACAAGGTCTAGTACTGCGTGGTTTGCTTTCAATAAAGTTTTAATTTCATTCTCTGTTAGTGACCTTGAAGTTAGGCTAAGGCAGAGAATTCAGCTTAAAACCCACCCAAGGCAAAGACAGGGTCTAGTACCACGGGGTTTACTTTCAATAAAGTTTTAATTTTGTTTTCTGTTAGTGACCCTGAAGTTAGGCTAAGACAAAAAAATCAGCTTAAAACTTATTTGAGGCAAAGACAGGGTCTAGTACCTCGGGGTTTATGTTCCCTTGCTATCTCAGCATCCCGAAGTAGGCCTTCGTGGGATTTATTATTGCTTACTAAAATGAAATAAAACAGAATTGTAAGTAGTGCATATTTTCTATTTGACATTCAAAAGAAATACTTCTTTAAATTAAATACAATCCATGGCCTAGCTATAGGTCTTTTATCCAAATCTTCTAGCCGATAAGCACCAACCCTAGTAATGGATATAACCATATAAAGCCCCTCCTAGGTCGGGCCTAGCTTTCCCATAGCTGGGTCTCGGGTATTTCCTAAAACTTTCTTCAATACTAAATCTCCTAGAATGAACTCCCTATTCTTGATTCCTTTGTTGTATCCTTGGGAAATCCTCTGTTGATAGTTAGCCAGCCTTACCGAAGCCACATCTCGGCTTTCTTCTATCAGATCCAGATGCTTGCAGAGTAATTGATCATTCTTTCCTACTTGAAACACATCAGTTCGAGAAGTAGGGAGCCCAGTTTCCACGGGTATTACAGCTTCTGCACCATATGTCATCGAGAAAGGAGTCTCTCCCGTGGAGCACCGTGGAGTGGTCCAGTATGCCCATAGCATGCTCGGAAGCTCTACCGCCCATTGACCCTTTGAGTCATCTAGCCTCTTCTTCAGGCCATTTACAATGGACTTATTGGTCGCCTCTGCCTGACCGTTGCTTTGTGGATAAGACGGAGTAGAATACCTGTTGATAATTCCCAATTCCGAGTAGTATCACCGAAAGGCTTTGCTATCAAACTGCAATCCATTGTTTGATATGAGAGCCTTTGGCACACCAAATCGCGTCACAATATTCTTCCAAAAGAACCTCTTCACATCCGTGTCTTGGATATTGGCAAGGGGCTCTGCTTCCACCCACTTGGTGAAATAATCTATCCCTACCAGGAGCCATCTTCTACTTCCCGTGGCCTTCGGAAAAGGCCCCACTATGTCTAGCCCCCACTAGGCAAAGGGCCATGGACTGGATATAGGGTTGAGAGGACCCTCGAGTTGATGGATGCTTGAAGCAAGCCTTTGGCATTGATTACATTTTCTAGAGTACTCCAATGATTGTTTCTGCATGCTTGGCCACCAATACCCCTGAGTAAGGGCTCGGTGCGCCAATGACCTACCTCCCGTGCGACTTCCACATATCCATTCATGCAACTCTTCCAGAAGGGTTTCAACTACCTCGGGATGCACGCATAACAGATAGGGCCCTGAATATGACCTCTAATATAATTTCCCTTTTTAGAGACCCAGTACCGTGGAGACCTATATCTGATCCGCTTAGACTCTTCTTATCCTCGGGCAAAATCCCATTTCAGAGATAAGCTACAATTGGATCCATCCAGCTTGCGGATGGATGTGTGCTTAAGACTAAACCCTTGTTGGAAGGAGTTAAGCTGGAAAAAGGCAAAAGTTCAACTGTCACAATCCTCGGAAGGGGATCTTCCACTAAAGAAGCTAGAGTAGCCAGAGAGTCGGCATGACTATTACCGCCCTTTGAGATATGCAAGATCTCTACCTTCTTGAATTGATACTTTAGTATCCCGACCTCCTTTAAGTAGCTTACCATTCTCTAGTCCTTAGCTTTGAACTCGCTCGTAATCTGACTAAGAACCAGCTGTGAATCACAGTGTAACTGTACTTTGTCCGCCCCTACTTGTCTAGACATACTGAGCCCCGCAAGGAGAGCTTCATACTTTGCTTCATTATTTGACACAGGAAAACCCAGCCTGAATGATTTTTCCACTCTGACTCCTTCTGGAGAGATGAGTATTGATGAACCAGAAATTTATGGTCGTCATTACACGAAGATCGTCGTTCACCCAAAGAAGACGTTACGCATTTATTACACACATTGATGACGAAACGTAACGGACGGAGCAACGGTCACAGAATGAGCTGTGATCTCCAGACAAAGATTCTGTAACGCACTAGCCGTTGAGCATAAATGCAACACATCATTGCCCATTAATGAGGCACGTAACTATAAAAGAGAAGACAACAGAACTTAAAGGTAGACATAGATACTCATTTTTCTCTCTGGAATCATTCTCCCTTACTGACTTAAGCATCGAAGGCGGTTTAGCTGACGCCACACCGACATGTTACTCTTCCCCTTAGTTTATTTTACAGGATTCTCATCCGCGGAGACAGCCCCATTCACAACATCGTCCATCTGCTACGACGAGGAGCTCAACTGTTGATTTTTTGCATCATCAAGTATAATTCCAACCCCTGCCACTCGGCAATTTAACGCTCCATCCACATACACCTGCCAAATTTGTTCCTGAGGTTCCATTGCTCTACTTCCTTCTATTAGCAAAACTTCAGCTTGACCGGGAGTGAATTCGGCAACGAAATCTGCTAATACCTGCCCTTTAATGGAAGTCCGAGGCCTATACTGAATATCAAAAGCTCCTAAAGAGGCCCCCCACTTGGCTATCCTTCCTGTGAAATCTGACCTCCTAAGTAATGCTTGCAAGGGATGCACGGTTAGCACAACTACTGTATGGGCTTAAAAATAGTGAGGCAATCTTCGTATGGCATGAATTATTGCAAGCACAGCTTTTTCCAAATGGAGATAATGTGTTTTTGCTTCCACAAGAGTCTTGCTGACATAAAAGATTGGCTTTTGAACTCCTTGATCTAATTTTAACAAGACAACACTCACCGCATGATCAATCACAGCTAAATACATATACAGCGTTTCTCTAGGTACCGGCCTTGATAAGACGGGAGCCCGAGATAAATACAACTTCAGTTTGTCAAATGCTTACTGGCATTCATCCGTCCACTGAAATCCTTTCCACTTCTTCAGCAGTTGGAAGAAAGGTCGACACCTATCCGTAGATTGTGAAATAAATCGATTAAGTGCCGCAGTCATCCCAGTAAATCGCTGGACCTCCTTGGGGTTCCTAGGGGACTTCAAACTCTACAAAGCTACAATTTGATCTGGATTAACTTCTATACCTCGGTGAGTCACCAGATAGCCTAGAAACTTCCCCGAGCTACCCCTAAAGGAACACTTGGATGCATTCAATTTCAAACGGTGCTTCCGTAATGTTTCAAAGGTCTCCGTGAGATCGGTAAGGTGATCCCCCACGGCCTTACTCTTCACTACCATGTCATCAATGTATGCCTCCATGTTTCTGCCCAACTGCTCCTTGAACATCTTGGTAGCCATTCTCTGATAAGTGGATCCTGCGTTCTTTAGCCCAAATGGCATGACTTTGTAATGGAAATTACCTGTAGGTGTAATAAAAGAGGTTTTCTCCTGGTCCTTAGGGGCCAAAGCTATCTAATGGTATCCCTAGAAAGCATCAAGAAAACTCATCTTGGGATGCCCATAAGTTGCATCAACAAGTTGGTCTATCTTTAGCACTGGAAAGGGATCCTTTGAACATGCCTGGTTAAGATCCGTGAAGTCTACACATACTCTCACACATACTCTCCACTTGCCATTCTTCTTTTTCACCACCACTGTATTAGCTAACCACTCAGGATAATAAACCTCCTTAATTGCCCCTGCTTCTTTGAACTTCTCTACCTCTTCCTTCACTGCCTTGATGTGTATATCCGAGGACCTACAAGGCTTCTGTTTCTTCGGCGGGCACTGAGGGTCTACATTAAGCCGATCACAGATAAACTCTGGACTTAGTCCAGGTGCTTCATATGGACTCCATGTGAATAGATCTAAATTGTTTATTAAAAACAAAATTAGCTCTACTTTTTCCAAGATAGGAAGATTAGCTCCTACCTGGAAGTACTTATCCCCGAAGTCAATGTGTATTTTCTCCAATTGCTCACATGTGTCCTCTGGTGGAGACTGTAGCTGCTACAAGGGATTTGTCGGTCCAGGCTCTCCCTCATTCCTGTGCCCTATGGCGGCTATCTGGCATCTCTGTGCTATACTCTGATTTTCAAGTATTTCTGCAATGCCCTGCTCGGTGGGGAATTTTACCTTCTGATGCAAAGAAGAAGGAACTGCACCCATAGAGTGTATCCAAGGACGTCCAAGAATAGCTGTATAAGGGGAGTAGGAGTGTACTACTATAAAGTGGACCATTTCCTTTCTTCCTTCCACTTCCACGGGTAGAGTCACCTGTCCAGCTGGCAAAACGATACTTCCATCAAAGGCCACTAAGGGGTTAATATACTCTGTCAAATCCTCAGGGGTAAGTCCTAACCCTTCATATAGGTCAGGGTATATTATCTCTGCCCTGCTTCCTTGATCTGTCATAACTCTTTTTACATCAAAGCCCTCAATTCGCAATGTAACTACCAGTGCCTCTTCATGGGGCTGAACAGTATCCATAAGATCTTTTCCCGTAAAGCCAATGCATTCGTCTTCCCAACGTCTCTTCTTATGTGTAAGGCCTTCCAATTCTGAGTCAGAAGTTGAGTTCACGGTTAATATCCTCGGTGGAGTTTTCATAGTCTCCACCTGCTTCTTAGCCGCATGTATCACCCCTATGAGCTTCAAGCTGGTGTCGAAGTTCTTGAAGTGGTTGCCCCTTTCAGGTCTTGCGGACGAGAATCTTCCCGTACTAAAAATTCTCCCAGATAACCTGCCTTCTCAAGCTGGTGCAAGTGGTCCTTTAGGATTTGGCAATCCTCAGTTGTGTGTCCTCAGTCCCGATGATATGAACAGTAAAGGCTCTGATTTCTTCTCGTAACATCCCCACTCATCTTGTTTGGCCAGCGAAAGTATGGCTCATTCTTTATTTTTTTCACAATCTGGTATACAGGCTCTTTGTACAACGAACAAACCATTTCGGGCCTCATTTTCTAAGCCTGAGAGAAGAAGTCCCTTTGAGGTTGGGGAGCTTGATCTACCTTAACCTCTTTCTTCTCTACGATGAGTGCTTTTGCTTTAGCCTTATCTTGCAATTGGTTATCTTCTGACGTCTTATACTCCTCCACCCGCTCCATTAATTTATTCATATCCGTGACTGGCTTCAAAGCCAGTGAAGCCCTCAAGTTGGAATTGATGGAAAGCCCCACCTTGAAGGTACTTGCAGTAATTCCCCCGTTATCTCCCCCGATCTCATTGTATAATTCCCAGTAACGATCCGAATAAGCTCTGAGGGTTTCGCCTTCCTTCATTGCCAATGAGAGGAGTGAGGCGAAAGGCTTCAGGATCCTATTGCATGTCATAAATCTCGCCCTGAACACTCTGATTAGCTCATCATATCCTCGGATAGCCCCTTTTTCTAGCCCATTGAATCATCTCATGGCTATTGGCCCTAGGCTTGAAGGAAAAATTTTACACATCAGAGCCTTGTTTTTAGAATATATGGCCATGCTTTGGTTATAATGACTAACATGCTCCATGGGATCCATTTTTCCATCATAAATAGCGAAGATTGGCCTTGTGAATCTTCGTGGTAAATCAGTTTTCTCAATCTCTTCTTCTCTATCTCTTCATCTATATTCTCACCTTTCTTGATCTTGATATTTTTTTATAAGCTTTTTTTCATTCTTTGCAATAGCTTCACAGTGGTGGACAGTATGTTGTGTGTGGGCATAGCAGCTTGAGGCTTGAGCTTCATCTGATTTGAGGTACCCCCTCTCTCTCTCTAAAAATAAAGACATGAAAATGAGATGACAGTACTGTTCGTGATAACTATGGGCTTTTTACTCAATATTTCAAAAAAAAATTTGTACACTACACAACACTACAGGCATAGCTGATAGTAGTAGCACACTGCCAATAGCATATTAGCGCACACAGCCCACATGACCCACTGCCCCACACACTAAAACTATAACTTCCCTAAGACACTAATCCATCCACTGTAGCATGAATAGTCTCTTTAACTTATCAATTATTATACCAATTAATAAAATCTTATTTTAAGGTCTTTTAAGATTAATTGATCTAGCCATATTATCAATTGAAAAAGAAATGTTTGAGGAAATTAAATACAAAACTTAATTAATAATTTTGCATCTCAAAAGGCAAGAAAAGAAAATTTAAATAAAAAAAGAAAATTCAATAAATATTATTTAATTAATATTTAAATATAAAAAAGCCCACTTCAAATTTTCGCTTTAAACTCTCAAAGTTGTTGAGCTGACCCCGGTTTCTATTTTTATTATGACCTTGGATGTTTTTTTTAGCTATTGAGTTATTTGTTTATAGTTTTGGATTTTATTGGACTTATTAATTATTGAGGATAGTTAATTCTTCTATTGGGGTCTTGCACACTTGTAAGATGGAGACTCTATAGTGCGCAGCCATTGTTGCGTGCCAAGCTCATATTTTTGGGTTCAGGGCGAGACAATGTCATTTACTCCACCTTGAAGGAAACATTGTGTCTCATCCTGCTTCGTTCCACTTACAATCTATTTGTAATACAGATGAAACCTAATGTGGGTCCAAGTGAATTCATCAAAGTGCAGAGGAGCTACAGGTTTACATCAAAGCAAGGGGGCCACTGAAGGATTTCAATGAGTTCCTCACAAAACTTTCAGGACTTACCTAGTCTTCACAGTATGCCATGAAGTTTTGAGATGTTTAGCTCAAAACCTTCTGTGGAATTAATTCAGAAGCAGGAAAATCTATTGGAGGCTGATTTTTCATTTTCCAATTATCCTTTCTACTTGCATAAGATGGACCTGAAACTGGAGCTTTTCCTGTTAATTCTTGTCATGTATTCCATTTCCAATAGCAATAATGTGACTCGGAATTACCATGAAAATTTAGTTGAATCTTTAAAGATTTGGCTATCAGATGTGGACAAAGTATCCTAAAGAATTGAAAATCATTTCAAAAACTTGAGGAATAAAGAAGTTTTATCAGCAGCAATGGTTGTTATCCCAACAATGATGAAGTTGTGGCCTTACCATGCTCATAAATTCAAATATTTCTAATTAAAAGAGAAAGAATAAACAAAAAAAAGACCTGTGTTTTTATATAAAATTTTTAAAAGATAGCTCTTGAACCAATCAATTACAAATTATATTCTTCCACATATTCTATACAAAGGCCCAGTAGTTTAACTTTTGGCCAGCATATCTGAAATGACCAACTAACCTACTAGAGTATCATAGACTTGAACAATGCAATGCTAAAATGCTGAACTGTGAATGATTCACAATTGTCATGTCAAACAATCTTGAGTGCAACAAAACAAATCCAAACTGGCTTTGAAAAGTCAATATGTTACATATTTGTATAAAAGTCAGGATTCTATGTGTTTGGTGCACATAATTTTTAATAAGAGAGACAAATTGCAAAAAGAAAGACTGCAACTACTAAAATATTGCATGATTATTCCTAACTACAGTGAGGCCACATGCTAAGCTTAGTAGAAATTATGCATTTCAAGAAGACAAATCATATCAATAAAACATATGAAAACCAAATTCCAATAATGAAAACTAGACTGACCTCACAACCAAGGCAGAAGGCGATCTTGGGCCTGTCAGTTACTTTATCAGCATTCAGCAATAATCCCAGCCAAATGCATTAAAAAAATAAATCAACATAATATAATTAATTATTTTATAAAAAATAAATTTTGAGTCCAGTAACTTGTAGTTTTCATAATACTTATACAAGCAGAAATGCATTGATAGAGTTGTATACAGTACTGTGGATGAGTCTCTTTATATAGAGAGAAGAAAGTGACAAAAGTACCAAAAGATGCAAATGAAACAATACTACTAAAAAGGACTACATACCTTGGCATAAAATGCATAAAAAATTGAATGGAATGACAAAGGAGAAAACAGTTTCAAGGTTCATTTTAGGTGGAGGCATTTTCTTCAAAGTTGGATCAAAATTTCCTCATTTTCTGGTGGATAGAGATTAAATTCGGAGTTATTGTTTACAAAGTCCTGGATCATTGAAGAAGAACCCAAATCAAACTCATCACTAATGTTAATCCATATCTCATATCTGGCATCAGATCCATTTGAGGCCTCACTTATTTTTTCTCTAAAAGGAAATCTCCACGCAGGTCAACACTAAACTCTAAGGGCCTCAGTGACCCTTTGAGGAAAAATCTCCAGGAAGCAAAATGCCTTCAAAAACTTGGCAGTTGGCCCAACTAGCCAAGTCATGCACCAATTAGATGTGTCATCAAAGACCAGAGGAGGCTGATATTTCTTGCAACCAAATCATCAGTTCCAAGGTTAGTACATGTATTGGGAAGTGGCAACACACGCAAATCATCATCATCATCATAATCCTCATCATGGCTAGCACTCAGAAGGCACAAGCTAGGAATACCAGATTTTTGAGGGCCACAAATGCATTCTGCATAAACCCCCCACCTTTTTATGACAATATGATTTAGTGGCTCATAAAAAGGTCTGGATTTATTACCATAGATTTCATATTTAACCTCAACATGATTATGTTCAGATGGATTTGAGTAATTTAAATGCTCCTGCAAATGCTGATGAGACGGAGAATATAACCACAGGTGATTAGGATTTTCTTTAAAATCAATAACCCCAAAGTGAAGTGTTTCACAACCATTGATGGAAGTGTCAACTCTAACAAAGCAAGAATATTCACTCCTTTGTGCCTCCTCCTCTGGTCCAAGAGCAATACAGATAGCAAAAAGATTTGGAAATCTGCGACCAACCCAGAATGATATGGAATTTCCAACACTACGATGGTTGAACCACTTTGGAATCTCAGCTCTTGGTATTGTAATTTCAGATGTGATGTCATTGGAGAACTGTGGATCCTTGCTTCTTAAACCTTCACATGCTCTATTTGTAAAATTTCCAAAATTTCACAATCATCATCCTCAGCTTCAATTCCAGAGCCTTCATCATCAGATAGAAGAACTTATGTGATAATCTGGTTGAGGACTGTGGACCCATTAATAGGTCGCTTCTTGCAACTTCCTATACTCTATTTGGTAAAATCCCCATAGTTTCTAGAATCTGCTTACAAGTAGAAAATTCAATAAATTTCAGTTTAGCAAAATCTATGATGTATTTAAGGAAGGTAACAAAATTGTTTCTTTAAAAATTGAGAGAGAGAGAGAGAGACCTGACTCAATGATGATTGTGGATCCAATGACATGCAATTTGTTGCAATTACAGAACATATTGATTGTGGGAGTCCTAGAATTTCATGAAGTTGCTTGCAATTTGAAATTGAAAGTGTCTTTAATCTAGGAAATCTGTTGAAGCTTTTGGGGATGGTAATAATATTGGTTCCACTGAGAAATAGACTTTCTATAGCGGGGAAGTAATCAGGCTTCATCAAAATATCTAATGCATTTAGATTTGCATGAGGGCTGAGATGTAGAATTTTCATCTTCAGAAACCAGTTTCCATAAAAGCTATCAAAAGAATTGTACGCCATTCTCAATTTGGTAGTAGTAATCTCTAATTCCTGAGGTTTTGGCAACCATATACATCTAATCTCTCAAGCCCACTGAGATACCCAATTGATGAAGGCAACTCTCTATTACTACTCTCGCTAAAATTTATTGGCCTTGTGAATCTTCGTGGTAAATCAGTTTTCTCAATCTCTTCTAAAAAGGGGGACTGAGATATCTGATGCAGTGCCTTATCCATGGCATCATCATTGGAAACCTTTGGCACCGCAGGGATTCGAGATTGAGGGGCTGACAAGCGCTGAGAAATTGGTCCTTTATGCTTCTCCCTATTTGGCTTTGCCCTTCTATTCTTATGGTGAGGTGGAGAGACTATCCTCTCCCTGTGCGGAGACTGCTCTTACTCTCCATGGGGAGGGGGTGATCTCCTATATCGCTTCTTATTCCTATCATCCAGAACGCGTTCATTTGCTCGGGAGTGACTAGGTGGCGGGCTTGGTCCTCTCCGATGATGAAACTTTTTGTCTTTACGGTGGAGTAACTCTTTATCCTTCTCGGCGTTCCTCTACAACAACGCCACCTGCTCCCTCAACCTTTCCACCTCCCCATCCCTATTATAATAGGACGGACCTTTTGTATTGGTAGCAGTCCCTTCTCCTTGCGGAGGTGGGCTAGGTTGTCGTTGAGTCTCTTTATGAACTTCAGATCTCACACGTCGATCCACATGAACAAATTCTTTTGAAAAGCTAGGTCGCTCCAGATGAGCAGAACCACTCCATGATCGATTCACCATAGTCTAAAACAAATCAACTCCTGAGTCTCTGCTTAGTAGAGTATTTCCCACAAACGGCGCCAATTGTGGGGACGTAAAAACTGGTCCCCGGGGAGTTCTTCACGGATTCTCTCTTAAACTATTCAAACAACCTACATATAAGTAAACAATAAGGGAAAAACACTCCACAATGGGAAACTCAAGCAATTGATTTCTCTAAACTCAAATATTACAATTTCACATTGGATAATACAATAGATAACTCTCACGTTCCCGCAGTGTTATTTTTACTCTCTCTTTCTCTTACTGATTTTTCTTCTCTATCTTCCTTCTTTCTTCTTTTTTCAGCTCCTCCCTCCTTTTGCCTCTTATCTCCCTTTTATAGATTCAATCCTTGCTCTTATCACTACAGATATCCTGTTGCCTGCCAGAGTCTCAGGGATATTTTCTTTAACTTTATAGGTTTCCTCCCCACCCTTATCCTGGAACTCTAACTTTTGGGGGTTGTTTGTACTATTTAGGCTGTCTTACTTGTATTTAATGCGGTAGAGGTTAGGTAAGAACCCCATCATTAATGCGGAGGTAAAGATATTTAACCTTCTTACATGTTCCAGAAGTTTCCCGCGGTCTTGTGCACCGTCGGGGAGCTACATGTGGATTATCCATGCACTTTGCCTCAAATAAGGCTTGTCCCTCTCTTTCTCGACGGGAAGAGTTTTCCCGTGGTATTCTCCTTTCTTGGGTGTGGAGGATGGTTTAGCTTCCTCTTTCTCACAAGCCATTGCCTTCTGGAACTCCTTCAAGCATATAAGCTTGGCCCAGTTCACTCCCGTGGCCCAGTTAATTATTGGGCCTAAGGCCTGGACGTGGATTCTTTTACTCCCCACATTATATATTTGTAAAAATAAAGTGATGAGAATTACTTTTTGAAATTGTTAAATTTTTAGGGAGAACAAATTATCTACAATAAAATTTAGAGAATAAATTAAACATATTCAGTATAAGTTTGTTATGAGTTTTGATTTTCATAATAATCTCTTTTAAGAGAATGAATAATTTATTTAAATAAAAATTATACATACATACTGTATGGACCTGATTTGGATCCTAGGCCCAAAAGATGGATGGACTTAGGCCCATTAGACACCCTCTTTGGCTTTCTGTGAGTTGCGGTAGCCAATGCAACATTGTTCAGGGGTCTTCTCCACATAAATGCGGCTAGAAAAGTAGCTGCAATGCATTCAATGCGGTGGTAGCAGTTTTCCCTTAGATATTCTTGGGTTCCCCTCCTTCTCGCATGTTCATGATGCACGTCCTTATCACTGGAGCTTCTTGGAAGGTCACCCTGATTGCTAGAATACATATTTGAGCTGTATTTATCATGCCCGAGGAGAAACTCCTCCTCGGACCACCTTCCACTCATTCCTTACTTATGAGACTCTAAACTAGAATCACCCATAGCTGTTTATTCCTCCTCGGACCATTCATGTTCTCGGCCCCAGGCCCAAGGCCCAATATAGGATTTGGGCCCTTAACCCTACACATACATATAAATATATATATTTATTTATTTTGCTTGAAGGTATAATCAGCCTCATGCAATTCATTTGAAAGTAATGATGTTAAAAAAATGAGCAACTGTCCTAAAGATTAGATTTGTATATTCATAGCCTTAAGGTTTAGAAAAACTTTCACTTAAATTTAGCTAGATCGAAGTGGACTGAAATACAACATAAATGTGACTCAACAAAAGCGTAGTAATAATAAATGTTATGCTTAAGATTTTAGATATTATGAGTTTGAGATCTATATTTGTTTTTAATAAATTTGGATTTAGAATAGGTACTCTCAATCCACCAAACATATATTTACCTTATAAGTAAGTGCATAAAAATGAACACAAATGGACCATATGGAACGAAGTAGACCGAATGGTCAAAATAGGACCAAATGGTAACAAGGTGGAAGTGGACCAAATGAGAACGAATAGACAAATTAGGACTAAAGTGGACTTATGGACCGAATAGGAATAAATAGGACCAAAAAGGAACAAATAGGACCAATGTGGACTGAATAAAACCAAAGTGGAATGGACCAAATATGACCAATGTGGATCGAATAGGACTAAAGTGGATAGATTATGACCAATGTGGACCGAATGGACATAATAGGACCAACATAGACCAAATAGAACCAAAGTGGACCAAAAAGGGAAAAATTGACCGATTAAGACTGACGTGGACCAAATAGGACTTTTGAATATTTATCATTTTTATTGCATTTTTAGAGCTCATATTTCTAATTTATAATTTATTTTTTGTTTTTTTTTTTTAACTCAAAACTAAATATTTTAGCCCAAATATAATAAAATTTCATAATTTTCAATTTAAGGGCCAATTAGTCCAAAATGGACCAAATGGGACTGAAATTGACCAAGTGGACCAAATTGGACCTTATGGGACTGAAGTAGATCTAATTGGACCAAAGTAGACCTAATTTGACCGAACAGTAATTGTTTAATTTTTAGGGAGAACAAATTACGTTCAACAAATTTTACATTATATACATTTACAAAATAATTATTTATTCTCACGTATTGCGTGGGTTTGCGACTAGTTTTAATAAAAAAGAAAAAAAAAATTCAACCACACAAAGTAGAAAACACGTTAAAAAAGAAAAAAAAAATCAACCACAAAATGGGAGACATGACATGTGAAAGGAGGGAGAATAGGAAAATAAAGAGTAAAAAAATTATAGAACATGGTACCGTGCCAAGTGCTAAATGTTTTTGGCATTTGGAAGATTTGATGCATGAGTATTTTTAAGGCGTAAATGCACTTTTAGTCCCTACATTTTGTACTTTTTTCATTTTGGTCCCTACATTTTATTTTTACCACTTTTAGTCCCTAAATCAATTAACGCCTGACATTTAGGTCTTTTCCATCACCCAACTAACGGCAAAAGCTGACGTGACTGACGGTGGAATAAAAAAAATAATATAATCACACACATTAATTAATTAAATTAAAAACAAACATTAAAAAAAATTCATTAGTTTTTGGGAAGAACATGACTGTTCATATTCTTCATGTTCTTCCCTAAACATAAATTTTCTTATAAAACAACACACGCACACAAACCCAGCCAATTCGGCTTACAATAACAACAAACCCAACCAAACTCATAAATTTTTCTTGAACAATCATCAACATTTTCCCCAGAAAATCAAGATTTTCTTTCAAACTAAACACTAAAATTCGTCACATTTAACAAACAAACATAAACACAAACCCAACCAACAAACTTAAACATAAACCTAGAAATTTTCTTTCCACCCGAACCCAAACCTAGAAATTTTCTCTCTACCCAAACACAGAAAAATCCAGCCACCACCTCCACCGATCAAACCCAGCCAACAAACATAAACACAAACCCAACCAACAAACTTAAACACAAACCCAGAATTTTCTTTCCACCCGAACCCAAACCCAGAAATTTTCTTTCTACCCAAACACAGAAAAATCCAGCCACCACCTCCACCGATCAAACCCACCACCACAACACTTATCAAACAATCAAGAGAGAGAGAGAGAGAGAGTCGGGTTTAGATAAAGAGAAAGTCAGAGATTAAGAGAAAAATAACCCACCACCACCGATTGAACTCGAACCCATCAAACTTGCTGGAAGAGTCGTCTAATCCCCAGATAGTTGCCTCACTTCGACTCGGTCTCGGCTCACACCCAGCAAAGCCGTGGTCAAGCCTGAGAGTCAAGCTACGACGTCAACTCGAGAACGGTCTTGTCATGGAGAAGCTCAAGGTTGTCATCACCCTTGCCGAAAGAGTGAGATCGAGAGGTAGAGATAGAGGTTTGGAGAGATTTGATGGGGACTGTGGAATAGCTCAGAGAGAGGAGAAGAGAATTTTTTTTTTTTAATAAGTGGAGAAGAGAAATTGGTTTATAAGGATTTGTTTGGTTTTAGTTAGGAATTGTAATTGGAAATGGAATTGGAAGAAAGAGATGGTCTGAACATGTTTCCAACCAAAGATTGGGGAAAAAACATGTTTTTCCGAATATTCTAATGAAAAAGAAATTTTTTTGAATATTTTGTTTTTTAACTTTGTTCAAGACACTTTTTATATCTTAATTTTTGTGATTTTTGGGTTTTAATTCTGTTTTTATTTAGTTAAAATTAATAAATTAATTTTTTTTATTTATATGCTGATGTGGCATTTTTTAATACCAAAATAAAATATTTTATTATTATATTAATGTTTTTAAATAATTTTTAATTCTCTCCTTCAGCCACCTCAGCTTTTCCCGTTAGTTGGGTGATGGTAAGGACTTAAATGTCACGCGTTAATTGATTTAGGAATTAAAAGTGGTAAAAATAAAATGTAGGGACCAAAATGGAAAAAGTGCAAAATGTAGGAACTAAAAATGCATTTACGCCTATTTTTAATGTTTGGTGTGCTAAATGCTAAATATTTAGCATTTAGCACACATGATGCCAGTTCTTAATTCCTACCTTCTCCCATTTTTTAATTATTGTCGGGGGCAGTTTTTTTGTTGCCAATATGATATTTGGGAAGTTAAGATTGAGACTCGACTTTGGGCTTGGAATATGGCCCAAAGGCTATCGGTGAAGTGAGAAAGACCCATTTTTGCTCAAAGTTCGGGTTACATCCAATAAAGATTATAATAAGGCCTCAAAATTACCTTCTGCAAGGATAAGCTACCACAAAGGATGGCCCACCACAATAAATGCTTAAATAATAGTCTAGCGGTGAACAAGAGAAACGTCTGGCGGTAGATGTCTGGAAAATTAATAAATGTATTTGCATAGTAAAAATCATGCATTCCTCTATAGTCGGTTAATATAAAAGTGGAACCGTTATAACAAGTACACAAGAGGAAAATGGCCCAGCAGTGAATATGACAGACCTCCAACAGTAACGTTTGATTAGTCAATAAATGTGTTTACATGATAAAAATTATATATTTTCCTCATTATTATTAAGTAAATATAAGGGAAAACTTCCATAGTATCAAAGAAATTATGGCCTTCAGTATAATAGCAATAAACAAGGATTAAAGGCTTCATAATTACAAGTAAAAGAGGAAAATTAGGATGGAATGAAGGGAGAGAAAGAGTGTCCATCTAGTGCAGCAAATGTTTAAACAAGATCTCTATGTGCCATATTATGCCCATAATGATGAATATATGTGCATAGTAAGTGGTGGGAGTGACTTTATGGAAAGTATGAGTGAATACAGAAGTATGGAAGAGAGATGGAGTGGTGTTTACCCATTTTCAGGTATGGTGTAAAGAGGGGCTGTTTATGACTATTTTAAGGTGCTGGGATTTTTTGAGGAGATGGAATATGATGTTTATGGGTAAGTGTACATGGGTATTTATGGATCAACAGCTGATTTATGAACTAAAAGACTGATTTATGAGCTAAAAATAGCATGATGGGTGAGGAATTTTATGAGGAGGTCTAGTCCTCTTGATGAGTTGATGGTAGTTCCTTTTATAGTGAAGCTTAAAGGATTGATTAGCAAAATTTAGAAGGGACCAGGTCTGACAGCAGCAAAATCTCAGAATATCTCCTCTGAGATTTGGCCTAAAATGGTGAGACTTGCTTGAGAGTGTTTTGTTTATTTGGGTAATGCAGCTAAAGGTTGAGATGCTCCTAATCTAGGCATTAAATGCTGGGATTTGGAGATTAATTTCGTCCAATAAGATTAGGGAAAGTATGAGGATTAGAGATCTTGCTTGCTGCAACTAGGATTAGAGCTTAAGAGGGTTGGTTGACACTCCAAGCTAGGTGTCAACCATTGATGCCTCTGCTGGAGCTTCTGCTGGACACCCCCTTATGCCCTCCAAACCACTGTTCCCTACTTTTCCCCTTTTGGAATTCATGAGCTTGGTTCCTGAATCAATTACATACGTTTTTAGTAATAAAATAAACTATTTAGTTGAGGATTTCATGAGCTTGAAGGTCTTTGTTATGCCTTCCTTGAGTTATGACCAAATCTTGAAGAAGAAGGGTATTTATTGCCCATTAGCTTTTAGGTGTCAGCCTAGCCTCTAGTACTGTCCATGTCAAAGTTGGCAATGGCAGAGAGGTTGATGGGACAGGTGGTCAGCTTCTAATTTGGTTTGGGAGCTTGGTTGCTTCTTGAGGTGCTTTCCAGCGGAAGGTAGAACTAAAGTGAGTTCTTCAGCTAGGTCAATTTGCACACATGGGCTGTTTTGGCTGAAATTTCATGTTAGGCTTGGCCATGAGGGTTGAGTATTTTGGTGGGCCTCTAACTTGGTGGTTCTCTCCACTTAGGCCTATCTTTTTGCTTCCTCATTGTGAGCCCTACAAAATGGACAAAGCTACTATATATTGCCATGGATTTTTATTCCACATTGGCTTTAGTTGTTAGTAAAAATGAAATGTATTCATGAGTTTTAATAAATATTTATGATAGGTTTTGGGTATTAATTTCAATGGGATTTAAATAACAATTTGTATAGTTTCTCATAATTTTTGCCATGGATTATTTTGTAAATGATATTTTCTTTGGGGCTTTTAAATAGTAACCTCCAATGTTTCTTGTGAATAATATTTACCATGGGTTTTAATAAAGGCAATATCCATGGGTTTCAAATAAAATATGGTAACAACCACTATAATAGAATAATGTGATATTCTCATGGGTTTTTCTATAGATAATCATAATGGACTTGTAGGATATAAGATAAATAGTAACCATGAGTTCTTATATAAATTCCATGAGTTTATAATAGTGGTATGAAATAAATAAATATTATGGGTTTAAGATAAATCATAGCTTTCCATGGGCTTTTATATGATGATTGCCATGGGTTTTGAGAATAGATAATTGTCATAGATTTCATGAGTTTGTAATATTATAGTAATAAATTTAAGAACTTAAAGCATTGTTCATCATTGGACTTTAAGTGAAATACTTATGATATAGTATTTTGCCAAGTATTGATAACTTTGGGATTTTTACTAAATAGTGTCAAGTAGCTAGCTTGGGCTTTTAATAGTGCCAACATAAATTGGGTTTTTGATATTGCTAATAAGAATTGGGCTTTTGATGTTGCCAATGTGAATTTGACTTTTGATATTGCTAATAAGAATTGGGTTTTTGATATTGCCAATGAGAATTGGGTTTTAATATTGCAAATAAAAATTGGGTTTTTGATGTTGCCGGCTTTTGATATATTGCCAATGAGAATTGGGTTTTTAATTTTGCCAATGAGAATTGAGATTTTGATAAATAAATTGTCATGGGTTTAAACCATGGGCTTTGATTAAGGATTTAAATTCCATTGATAAAATTGTTTTGCCTTGGAATTGAATCATAGGTTTTTCAAATATTGTCAAGCATAAATATTCTTGGGCTTTAAATAGAATGGGATGTGTGCATTGAGCTCATAGGACCGGTTTTGGGTTTAGCTAAATAATGATAATAAAATTTGATAAGATACGAGTTTTTTGGGCTTTTTGTGATAGTTTATATCATGACCCAATTTAGATAATGAGATATGAAATATTTGTGGGCCAATGGGATGAGAAATATTCATGGAAGCCCAAAATAATTTATGGGTGATGTTTTGGTATTTTTTGGTGAATAAATAAATGTGATTAAATAGGATTGGGGTATGTGGCATGAGTGAAAAAATTGTACCTTAACACTTATTAATTTAAGAACAAATTTTAGTTACAAAATTGGAAAATAAACATTATTACATATTTTGAAAATCTAATCATTGATTTGCATGTTCTTTACGCTCTTAATACACATGTCAAATTTTGTGTCAATCGGATATTATTTACTATATAATCTATGAGCTTATATTTTATGCATAATTTTAAACTACAAAAACTTGCAATTTAAACAATTTATTGATAACATAGTTATTGATCTTTAATTTTTTTGAAATTTTGCAAGTATGGAGGATATAAGAATAAGATGTAATCCAATGGTGGATTTATCAAAATTCATCTTCAATAAAAAGATATTGAGTAAGGTTATAGCCTAAGACTACAACCAATTTTGTAGCTAAACTTTATTCTTGTCCTTAATTTAATGCTAACTATTAATTACATAGTTATTAAACCTGGACCGGACATTGACTCGATCTATGAGTTAGGTCATTAGGTCACTGGTTCAACTAATGGGTCACTGGTTCAACCAATGGGTCATTGGTCGAACCGCATGATCAAATAAAAAAAAATTAAAAAAATATATAAATAAAATTAAGTTTGAGAAATCATATCCTGAATATGTAAATTAAAAAGAAAAAAAAAAAGGCATATGCCTAAATTAAACTCACCATTATAATTCAAAATCAATGTTTCATAAGCAATAGCATTAGAAATTCTATAAAATTCATGAGGAATTAAAAAAAAAATGCTTAAACTAAAAGGCAACCAAGAAATAAAGTATAAAAAAACCTAAACAAAAGAAGATAGTTGGTGACATAGAGTTATATGGTCATACTTACATGCTAATCGTTGGCCAAGTACATCTGTTCAGACTTCAAAGCATAAAAAAATTTATGCACAGTAGCAGCCTGTAGCAGTAGGTTTTAAGAATTGTGAAAACTGAAAAGTGATGGTATACGTACAAAGTGTGAATTCGTAGGGCATAGGAAACACTGCTTCTTCTTTTTTTGGATTCTTTAGGTTTTTTCTTGTTTAAATTACCATATTATCACACATTTAAATAATAAAAAAGTCATTAAAGTGGCTATATTAATGTAATTTTACACAATTCACAAACCCGGCCAGGTTAATGAAAGCCAATCGGGTCACATGAGTTGCTTAAAACCCATCAGGTTGCACCGGTTTTGACCGGGTCACATATTTTTTCATTCCAATTGATCACCCTGCCCAGTCTATGTGTCGGGTCACCCGGTCCGGGTTTAATAACACTGATTAATTATGATAAACTTTTTCTCACCCCACTGCTTATGATATTGATATGGTAGGAATAGAGCACACTTGCTAGTGTGAATTCTTAGGCTTGACCCCTGCACTTGATTTACATTTATTCGACAAGGAGATAAAATTGGGTTATTCAGGTATTCCTCGATGTGTGGAACTAAGATAATTTTCTCTTCATTTCTATGTCACTTTATTTATTTATTATTAGATATCTTTGTTTCATGTTGCTAAATTTATTTGTTGGCTTGAATTTACTATTAAATATATACTTATTTGGGCATTGTTAATGTTAGCAATATCTGTAACATTGCTAACATTAGCCTAGGTGTCTGGATAATTATACAATATTCACAGAGTACTATAAATGCATACTTCTTCCTCTCACATAATTGTGGGTCCTACTAATTAAATTCATGGTAAGACCCACAATTTATGTGAGAGTGGAGAGTACGCCTTTATGGTACTCTCGGAATATACAATAATTTTCCTAGGTGTTTCTTCTCCTCTTTTTGTATAGTTAAGGCCTAATTATTTTCATTAAAGACTACTTTTCTCCCATTATTTAATGTGTTTTAAGGGCATATATTAACTAGACCCTTATTTATTTACTTCACTCACTCATTGCATTATTTTATTATATAAGACGAAAAACAACGGTAGTAGCTAACTGATGACTCATTGGTATGAGTGCTAGACTTGACTATAAGAGCTTATGTCTAGCTATTAATTTATCTAAATGCAACACTTTACTCATGTCCTAAGTCCTAACAATAAAAAGATCCTCAAAAATTTTAAAGCAATTACAATGTCGATTTAGTCAAAACAAGTTATTTATGGTGATCCAATAAATTGATTTACAAACGATGGGTTGTAACCTAAGGTCATCAATTTTGTCATAATATATTATCTTTTTATTGTTGGCTGTACCCTAATGTTATAATTAAGTTTGTAACCAAACTTTGACCTAAGGGAAAAAAATCACAAATATCATATTGTCGTTTGCCATATTTAAAATACTTGCAAAACAACTCGTTTCCGTTTTCCAATATTCATGCAGTTTTACAATAAGTTCAAGACCGGTAAAGTTAAGTTATGATTAAATTGAGCCTAAAACTATTTTTTTAGATAAACATATAGTGAGAAAGGTGAAGTTGGAGGAAGAGAGCTTCAAACTTGTTTCAGGCTAAACTTTTTCCTGATTGAAACTGCCAATTATAAATTTATTTATTACTTTTACTTTCAATAAAAATAATTAATTTTTTTGGGGGTCCCTACACTAAAAAGTAATTTGACCTAAAATGAGTAAAATTTGGGTTTAATTAATGAGGATCAGACTTTACAGTGCATCCTTATCTAAGCAATTTATTATTAAGATTTTATCAAGATTTTGGATCCTTTTTTAATTATGTGAAAGGCAGTGGTCTCAAACTGTGGGCCAAGGACCTTGTTTCATCACTGTGATACTGTGACGTGGCGCCACGTCACTTGCAATTATATATCCAAGTATGGAAGAAGAATCACCCATTGGTGGTATTTTAGACATTTGACTCGACTTAATCGATGGCTATAGAGTCATTTCAACGTGGAATGCAGAGACAATTTTGGATAGAAACTAATTGAGTGGTTTTACAATCTCCATGGGCCAGATCTGGTTTTTCTATCCTTTTTTGGTAAAAAAAAAACGTATTTCAATCAATTATAATTAATGTTGTTTTGTGATTTTTTTTAAGGGCAGTGTAGAGTGTTTGTCTTTTTGTAGTGAAGCTTGTTCTTTATCATCAAATTAAGATACTAATTAATTTTTGGCATAGACGAAGTTTGATCTCTAAGTCTCTTAGAAAAAGAATAAAAAATGTTACCAGTTACACTAATTAGAACACACTCTCTTAACCTACTTAAATATATTATAATGTGACAAACAAAAATTTGTTAGGAGTAATTTTCTGTACTGTATGCGATAAGGCACATTTATTAATTTTCCTTTTTATATAAAGGTAGGTTAAGTATGGAAAGAAATTTATGGAAGTGGGTCCATTGGTATCCATATAGATTTTTTCAGAAGCCCACCAAATTAGCCCAATGAAAGTGTCTCTTTATTGGCACACGTTTTGGCACTGTACCTGGGATTAATCTGTGATTTTGTATAAGACGTTAGGCTCATGCTTATGAGCCAAATGTCTTTGTTTGATATTTCAAAACATTTTGATTCTTTTTAAGAATTGAAATCCTCCTTTAAAGTTATAAAAGAGGGAAAATCTCAATTTAATTAAAAAAAAAAAAAAAACTTGAATGAAGTCATGTGAATTTCTTCTCCTCATCTTTAAATAAATAAATAGTAACCACTTAAAATTAAAAATAGGAATAGATGTCATGAATAAATTCTTCTTTTAATTGTACTTCTCATAATAATATTAAACAACTAGCTAGATTGTTGGTAAAGTCTAAAGTGTTTTAACATTTTATTAAGTGAATGAGTTATATTTAAAGTGATCTAAAATTTATTAATAAGATGAAATGAAGTATTAGAAAGATTCGCGACACGTAGATGAGTTGTATTTAAGATATATGATTTGGTCGTTAAGTCGTTATTACCGTTAATCCGAATATCCCGCGTATGTGATTCTTTGATTGTTATAAATAGTACAAGAAAAAAAAAACCCTAAAACCCTATTATGTAACTCTCCCCATCAAAATAAATTCTTCAAATATTTTGAGGAATACTTAAAAATTAAGTTAGATAATCTTTGAAGCTATCTTATACATTATTTAAATGCATTATTTCATGTTTTAATTAATAAAAGTGATTAAAACTAAAAGAAAAATTAATATAACTTAAAAAATTAATGCTTATTTTACCAATGCTAATTACCAACATCAAATCAATATGGACATAACTAAACACCATCTTTTTTGCATTAAAATGTTTTCTTTTTTCAACAATTAACAAGTTACGTCCACTAAGAAGTACATGATGAGGCAATTTAAATGAAAGATTGTGAAATCTTCATTAGAAAGGCTCTATGTTAAAACCTCCTATTTTAGCTAAATTGCATTGAATATTTATGTTGGGCTAGATTTTTTAATTTAATTAGTATTAAAATTCAGGGGGTGATGCATGTATGCCTCCTTCAAAATTTGATAGAAATGACATACATTTATCTAGAGATTTAAATTTAAAAAAAAATTGTTATAAAGCTCTCTCCCTCCATCTGTCTCTACAAAAGCAGTCATTTGACAAGTGTTGCACATTCTTTGCGTCCATTTTTTGATTCCATTAGCAGCTTCTACTATAAATATATCCCCTTCTTCTCCCCAAATTCATAGTATATATTCTCATCAAAAAAAAAAAAAAAAAATCATAGTTTATTGACCATGGCCATGGCTAGTGAGAGAGTTAGAGTAGACCAATCTTTCAAAAACAAAACCTCCATTGTAGATATCCATATTTTGGTTGTAGATGATGATACTACATCTCTTGCCATTGTTTCTGCGATGCTTAGAACATGGAAATATGATGGTACTTTTTTCTTTTGTTTAAGGACTTTAATCTCTTTGAATTTAGCTTCTTGTTTAATTCACAGATAATTGCATGGTTAGGGTTTTGACAAGCCTTTATATACATGTTTTATAATGTTCATTCTATTGGAACACACTTTCATTCCAGCCATTTTTATTTCATTTATGTGTTTGGGGACTAATAACTTTTGAATTACATACACAGACGATTAAAATTCTTCTGCCTATAAAGTTTTGAATTTCATTAATTTCCAAAAAATATGATTTTTTATTTTAATTTTTCCCTTAAAAATAGATCTCACACTTGTTTTCTAGTATTGTGATTATGGATCTCATATCACACTAATTTGGTAAGGCTTTGTATGCATGTTTTTTGACTTAATCTAAAAGATTTCTTCGTTTTCATTGTCTGTAAGAAATTGAAGGGAGATTTTTTTTTTTTTTTTTGGGAGAAGATTGAAAGGAGAATTTAAGTTAACATACTTGGCTTTCTACTAAAACACGGAAAATTGTTTTAATGTTCTTTCTTGACACGATTGGTTTGAATCCTTTCCTTATATTGTTAGTATTATGTTTCATGAATTTTCTTATAGTCATTAATTTGTTATGCATGCATGTTTTTTCACTTGTTTTTAGATATTCCTTCCATTTATCTACATTTCACTATGAGAAAAAGTTTAGTGACAAATGTTGCATAATTAGTGTCTTCATCTATTGCACATATAATAGATTTAATTTTTGTTCACATATATTACAAATTGAAATTTTATAATCTTATTCTCTCAAACTATTATGTTTTGATCGTATTTACTTTTTCATTGGCTCAAAGTTCTTGCTTGTGTACTACAATTTTTTTAAAAAAAAATTTATAATCCATGACATAAATGATTGAAATCTATAATATTCTTTTCTTACCAAGAGACTATATATGCCTCTAATCCTTTCCCAAGATTTACTAGATCTGGGTATATACTCTATTTTAGGGGTGTCCAACCCACCTGCCCACCCGTCCAACCCGACTGTACTTGACCCATTGCCACCCAATCCTACTTGACCCGTTGCCACCCGATCTTATTGCTCCAGCAGTCAGACATGGGTCTCGACCTACCTAAAATCCTGGCGGGTCGGTTGCGGGTATCCTTTTTCAAAACCCGTGAAACTAGATCCGCCCAAAATACATCAATTTTGGCGATTTTTCAAGCATTCCAGCGACTTTTTCAGCTTAATTTTTGACAGATTTCGGCAAGCAATATAGCTAGACCGGCAGAGATACACCAGATCCAGCGAGGTCTTCACACAACTTAGCGGAAAACTCACCGAATTCGATGAGATCTCCGCCAAATTTGGTTAGATCTCACCAGATCTTGGCCGGATCTAGCTAGATCTCGCTGATTTTCGGCAGTTTTCGGTTTCACCCAAAATCATCACCACCCGAAGGAAACCCGACCTGTGAAACTAGATACTTTTACGAGTCGATTGCGGGTCTGGGAACCCCCACCTGATTTGATCTGATCGATTGCAGGTTGGGCGCAAACCTGATCCGACCTATGGACAGCCCTACTCTATTATTTTTTACATGTAATAAATTTTTTTTTTTTTGTCAATTTTGTGGAACGATTGTTATATTGCATTATAATGATCAAATTTCCTCCGATCAATTAATTTAACATTCTTCAACCAAGTATTTAAAATTAAATCTTAGTTGGGAAATGCTATATATGTGAAATCACTTTTGTTTAATTTGAACATAGTAGGAAAAAGGTTTCAATATTTCCTTTCTACAGTGATTCCTTTATAAACTAATAACTTTGTTGCTATTACTTTAGTTGTGGCTGTTAGAAACCCACTGGATGCTTTGGCTACTCTCCGGATGCAAAAATTCGACCTTGTTATTACAGATCTGCATATGCCTGTAATGAATGGACTTGAATTGCAAAAGCAAGTCGAAGAAGAATTCAAGCTGCCTGTGATTAGTGAGTACCATTTTACATCAATGATTCTAATTGTTTCACATTAAAAAAAAAAAAAAAAAAGTTTCACTAACTATTGTTTTGTTTGCTTAAATAACAAGCCATTGATTTCATCTATAAAATATTCCTCTTAGTGTTTGTCTATATAGTTCAATAGGCTTTTGTTATACATAAGGATAAACGCATTAAGCACCATATTTTCTTATCATTTTTTAAAAGGACAAAATTTAACTACAAAATTAGTTGTAACCTAAGATTATAATCTTACTCAATATCTTTTTATTGGAGGTGAATTTTGACAAATCCACAATTGGATTATATATTCTTCTTATATCCTCTATGCTTGCAAAATTTCTGGATAATTAAATATCAATAGCTATGTCATCAATAAATTGTTTAAATTGTAAGTTTTTGTAATTTAAAATTATGCATAAAATATAAGCTTATAGATCATATAGTAAATAATATCTGATTGACACAAGAGCATAAAGAACATGCAATTCAAAAGTTAGATTTTCAAAATATATAGTAATGTTTATTTTATTGAGTAAAGTTGTAGCCTAAAGCTACAACCAATTTTTTATCTAAACTTTGTTCTTTTTAAAAACTATGCATTTCAAGTTTTTGTACACATGCACACACCCAAAAAAATAAAATTAAAAAACCTTTCACTAAACTTAGTATTATTTCATCTTAAAACATAAATTTTTTACCTAATGTATTTGTTCACTGTAATGCAGTGATGTCCGCTGATGATGAAGAGAATGCCATGTTGAAGAGTTTAGAGGGTGGAGCTGCTTTCTATATGGTAAAACCAGTAAGCCCAGAAGACCTCAAAAATTTATGGCAGTATGCTGTTGCAGCTAAAAGAGGCAAATCTGTTGTTATCGAAGAAGTCAAAAACACTCCAGCTAAATCATCGGTTGTTTCTTGCGAGAAAAAACAATCTGCAGAATCATCTGTGAATCAAGAAAAACATGATAAAAAGGATTCCAAGAGAAAGGGTGCCCCAAAAAAGGGAAAGGAAGATGGGAATCAAAAGAGTCGTGGAGCCCGTAAAAGGCCAAAGGTGATTTGGACAACTTCACTTCACAACCGATTCTTGGAAGCCATAAAGCATATAGGCTTGGACAGTAAGAGATTTCTTGCTAATTACAAATACTTTTCCCACTTTGTTTATGCTTAGTTTTCAGTTGCAATTTCTATATTTATGTTAGTATTTCTAATGTTTATCTTTCTAATTTTGATTCTTTCAGAGGCTGTGCCTAAGAGGATTCTCGAGATCATGAATGTGCGGGGCTTAACTAGAGAAAATGTCGCCAGTCATTTACAGGTTTGGTTCTACATTAAAATTTTCATTAATATTTCCTTTTTGGCTAAGCTTAGGTTTTTGTTGTTAAGTTCAATGTGCAATCATAATTTCATGCAAAATGGAAGCAAATAAAAAAATCAAAATTTATTTAATTTTTTAAATGTCATTTGTTATAATTTAATTATAAAACTTGTACAATTGAGCATCTTGTACATTCAGTTATTGAACATAGAACATTGATAACCTATTTTTTAGATAATTACAATATGCTAGCTTAAACCTTTTTTCTCCCTAAACTCCAAACACTATGTGCATGAAGAGATGCCAATTAAGTTACAAAACTCTCGGCTAGAAATTTGACAACTTAGACCATTAAAAACTTAAAAATCATAAAAGAAAGTTGCAAAAGGATGGTTCTAAAGACGTCCAACCAAGTGTTCATGAGCTGTTTGAAACAGACAATTAGATTGTATAGGACTATTTATTTTCAAATAATATTTCCAAGATAAAATCTTATGTCTTTATTTCCAAAAGCGCTTTAGGCTTTATACTCCTTAAATTAGTGATAATTCATTTTGTAGATAATGCGGAAAGCAAATAAGGGATCAAGATCCAATTGGATTATTAGGGTAGTCCGTATGCAATTCATCAAATCCTATCAATTTTTTTTTGAATTAAATAATTATGATTTTTGAAATCATCAATTTATTAAAAGATTAATCTCTTCATCCTTATAACTTCACCTCCAAAGAGAAAAAAAAAAAATGGGGGAAAAAGTTTTGTTAACTTCTTAAAAAATGCCACCCACAAATAGATGTTGAATTATATATATATATATATATATATATATATATATATATATATATTGGAAATAGACGTTGAATTGAATGAGAACAACTCAAATTCTTAAAATTAAGTGAAAATTTTGCATTCTAAACAAGTGTAGCTTTTTTATAAGGAAAAAAAAAAACCCTATGGATGCCATACAAGGGAACCATCAAGAAAAATCCTTGATCTTTTTGTTTGCATTACATCTATGTGTGTTTTATTTTACTTGGGCCTCAAATAGTGTAATTAAATATTAAAGTGTGTGTGTTTAGAAGTTAGTTTGTTTCTCAAAAAGAATACTAAAAATTGTTTAAATTTCCTTAATAATATCATAAAATTTTGCTGGCGTAAACATCATAAAGTAGATACTTATTCAAAAACAACATTTACATAATTCTGATTCTTATTCA
The DNA here is from genome assembly GCA_030021035.2 of Notholithocarpus densiflorus. Lineage (NCBI taxonomy): Eukaryota > Viridiplantae > Streptophyta > Magnoliopsida > Fagales > Fagaceae > Notholithocarpus > Notholithocarpus densiflorus. The sequence continues at coordinate 5,224,084 of JARYZH020000017.1, forward strand.
AAAACAACATTTACAAAAACAACCAATTAGTATTCATAGTTTCACATAAGGAATAGTGTTAAATTATTAATTTTTCCAAAAGTTTAAGCAATTAAAAAATGATAAATTTAATCATTTAACCACGTACTTCTAAGTTCTAATTAACACTCCTTCTTTTCTCAAAAAAAAAAAAAAAAAAAAAAAAATTAACACTCCTTCTCACATGTAGATTCAAATTCCTTTATAATAGGTGATGCTCGATATTTGAAATTTTAAATGAGAAGTAGAATGGAGGAGATAAAGATTGAACTTGAGATCTCCTACTTTGTTACCACATTAAATAATCGACTGTCCTAAAAATTTTGAAAAATGATAAATTTAATCATTTCACATCATATTTCTAACAAATAGAAATACAATAAATACAATAAAATAGTGCATATACAATGAAGTAATTGATTTCATAAAATATTAAATTTTTTGTTTGCAAGTATATAGATGATATAACTCTTTGAAATATGTTATGTTGCGAAGTCCACGTATCTCCAATTGAACAAAGTTTATCTCAATTGCTCTAACCAATATAAATTTGTACCTAATAAGAAATGCACCACTTATCAAGTGGGTATAAGTAATATTATTATTATTATTATTATTTTGTTTTTGTGCGAAAATAGAGTATTTAAAATGTATAGATATGAACATATCCATTCGTTTATAAAGATTGATAAGAAATTTTTTTTTTTTTTTTTAAGTGTATTAGATTACACACTAAAAACATTAGAGTACCTTAGACCCTAACAACAGTTTTAGCCTTTATGCCACCGCTTTTGCCAATGATGGAAACTGTTCTACCATTATTGAAAGAAGTAAGGTGCACTTTTGAATTGGAGTCTAAGTCGTTATGAATCACTATTGTTTTTCAATGAAAACATACTTGCACAATTATGTTAATTGTTTCTTAATCATTATAATTGCTCATATATATGCATATGAATATTGCAGAAATATCGTTTATTCCTAAAGAAAGTCGCAGAAAGAGGTCTTTACACCTCAAAGGGCTTGTCTATGAGATCAAGCTTTGCCTCTGGTCTTCCTCCATCACTCATATTCAAAAATTTCCAACAAAACTATCCCCAATTCCCAGAACAGCAACAAAGGAGAACATCTATGTTCCAACCAGGATTTGGAGGTAATTTTATGACACTTAATGGTTCTGTCCTTGGTGGTATCCCTTCTAATAGGGCATCTTCAAGTGGAGCTCAGTTTGGATATGGGGATTCCTTTAATGCTCTTAACATAGGCCCTGCACATTTTCCCGTTAAGCATAATTCTTCAAGTTCCAACTTTGTGCCTCAACTAGGACAAGAGCAATGGCGCTCATCAAACAATCTTCAGCAGCCATTGTTTGGAAACATAAATAGTCCTCCTCTTTATCAGGCAAATCGTCCAGTTTTTGCTAACAATGTTGGATTGAATTTTCCATCGCTGGGAGATATGACATGTGGCCCTAAGAATAATGCTACTAATGGTCTAGTGAATACTTCAAATTGTAATGACACATACCCACAACAAGCTCAACCAATTAGGCCTCATCTTCGAAACAATTCCATGTTGAACTACAACTTTTACACACCTGGAATTCTCAACCCTAGTTATATTCCAGAAACTGCAAACAATATGGGGTCTCTCAACAGTTCTAATGCAGCTCCAAATTTTGGCAATAACAACGGTGTTAATGCTGGAATCCAAATAACTAATGGGAGAGAGCTAATTGGAACAAATGAAAAGAGTTTCAATGACAATGGGACACCAAATGGTCCATACAGTGGCTATGGAATGTTGAATGGGCACAATGACAATATCGGTCTTGCAACAATGGAGAATGGAACTTTTGGTAAAAACATGGAACAAGGAGAGTCTTCTTCTGCTGGGTTTGAGAATGCAAACCAATTGCAACCATGGTTTAACAATGTCAATCAACAAGAAAATGGTTTGCCAATATTTCAAACACAATCACAGCAACAACCCAATCTTGTGAATGGAGGAGAAAATGACTATTCCTATGATGATCTGCTGAATGCCATTTCTCTCATGCCAAACTTAGGGGAGGATGATCTCAATGAGCTTTTCTTGGAGGAAACCTACAACCAACCTCCTTCTCAGGTGTGTTAGAAAAAAAAAATATTTTAGCAAAAAGTCACTTTGAGTTTGATTTTTATGTTTATAGTGGTTCACATGTAAGACATAGTTTGTTTTAGAACTTATTGAGGTAACAAGTTATTATTGAATTTTGTATGAGCTTACTATTGATATCACTTTATTATTTATCATTAACAACAAATCATCTCAATGGTTGTGAATGAATTTATGAAACACTGAAAAAAATATTACAAATTTTACTATAAACAACTCAAAAATTAATGTGATAAGAATGTAATTGGTGTTACTTAAATAATATAATAAATAAATATTTTGAATTTTGAATTATTTTTTTTAAGTGGTGACAAGTCATTTTGTATGTGTGTGTCTATATATATAAATAAATATATATATATATATATTTATATTCTTAATTGCTTCATTAAGAACCACTGTTTTACTTTGTATGTAGCAACAAGGTGAGGAAGAAGAACCTTTTGAAGAGAATCCTCTTGTGAATGAACTCCAAATTCTTGAACTTTCTGGTTCATCCAGTCTTGAAGAGAATCCACCTTTAAGTGAACCAGCCTTTAGCCAGGTATATGTCTAATGCATTTCAGTATTGATTTTGCTTTACAATAAATACATATAATTAAATTATTCTTGTAGTACTTAATCTAGTTTCCCTCTCCAATATACAAATGCAAGAAGAATTTATAATTCGCATATATTAGTAGCCAACTTGTTAATAGTTAATTTTCTTGTTCGCTACTTGCTTGTTTGTTTCTCTCTCTATATATATAAATATATATATATATATTTTTTTTTTCTCACAAAAACCTCAAATAATCACAAGAATTAGTAGCCATTGACAATATTCAAAATTTCAACCAAGAAATTTTATTGTTTGCATTGTCATAGTCACTATGATAATTCTTGACGCCAAATTTACTATCACTGTGTTCAGAATCAAGGCGGTGAACAACTAGTGGACTTGGACTTTGATGTCGACATGTTTATTTCGGCGGAGAGCCCTGATCAAAACCTCAACCAGGCAAATTCAACTTTTATTTTATTTTAAGCATTCTATAATATCTTACTTACAATAAGTCTACACAAACCCTATTAAGAGAGGAAATTACTTTTGAGTTCATATATGATTTACCTCTAAACTAGTTTTTATAATTTTTTGAATCAGACACATAGTTTAAGAGCTTCTCAATGAAGTAATGAAAACATTGATGTTCCTTAACATTTCTTCAAAACACTGGCCTAGGTTTTTGAAAAAATCATTCCTCATTCTTGCAATTTCTATGAAAAAGTAAAAACATATATATTAATTTTTACACATTAGCCCTCTTAAAAAGATAGTCTGGCTTCGCCACTGCTTTGATACAATCATTTTTGCCTCCTTATCATAATTAAGTTCGTAACCCTTTTGTTATAATGTGTACAGCAACAACTCGTGAGCTCAAATGATCTTTATGGCACATCTCAGGTGGAGAATAATGTTAATACCCCATTGGAAAGCCAGGCATGATCTTAAAGAGCTCTAATTTTATCACTAATGAATATACTAAATTGTTTTTTTTTTTTTTTTTAAGTTTCAAAATCTCTTAACTTTTTCTAATGAAAATTTTGGGTTTGATTTTTTTGTTAAGGGATGGGAGGACGACTTCATTGACTCCTTGTTTAGTCTTAGCCCCAACCTGCAGCTGCTAGAGTGAGAAAGTTGTGATCCAATCCAGTTGCGGAGAAACTTTATTATCTCTATGCAGTAATTATGTTTAATTATATTGTTATGACATAGCATAATTGTGGTTTCATTTTGAACTTGTTCATGGCCCCGTAGTAATTTTACTATGGAAACGCCTTGGACATATGACTATGAATGTGAACTTATTTTAGTTTGTCCTAATTTTATTATAAGACTTTTCTATATGGTTATCTGTGTATATCTTAACCGTGAAACTTGGTATCAAGCTAGAAGTTTCACAAAAAATATATCTAGCTTGAAATAAGTGTTTGCTATCTCTCTATTTAATTGCTAAGAATTGATTATGTATCTAGTATTTCTATTTTAATAAAATTATTGAGTTGTACTTCACTCTCATCTATAAGAGTGGATTTTATTTATGGAGAAATTACTCCGTACACTATTGTGTAAGGGTGTTTGCAGTATGGTGCGGTTTTAGGTCATTTTTAGTATTGCACTTTGCGGTGTGATTTAACAAAAACTATAATTGTACCACACTTCATTTTTGTGATCATATGTGCGGTGCGGTTTAGAATTTAGTTAAAACCATAACCGCACTGCATTTCTTTTTTGCGATCACATGTGCGGTGCAGTATATAAGATGCGATTTGAACGGTTTGAAGTCGGTATATTTTTCAAATTTTTGGCTTTTTCTGCCCAGCCCAAAATTGATTTTTCCCTTTGTTTTCGGCTAACTTTAAACTATTGAGCTAGTTTTTCTTTATTTTGGGTTGGCTTTTTTAATCAACACTTGCTAAGGTTATTAAACTTTTTTTTGGTTGAAAACTAGAGTTATTAAACTATTAATAATATATTTAATATTAAAAAAATAAATATATTAATATATATAGAAAGGGTGCGGTTTGTGTGGTTTTCTTATTATAAAACTGTAAATTGCACTGCATTATGCGATGCGGTGCATTGCTGTTATGCCATTTTGCGGGCGATTTTGTGCTTCAGTGAAAATCCCTACTATTGTCTATCAAAAGTGACCAAGAAAATTAAAAAAATAATAAAAGCGTTAGCACGTGACCTACTAGAACCTAACTTTGGATTAGATGTATTTGTCCTATATGAACCTTGTCATATTAAAAAAAAAATTAAAAAACTTCGAATTATAGAGTTATTGTTTATGAGAAGTTGTGAGAAATCGCATCCACACCTCAACCTTTCAAATGGTTTGGCATAACCCATGCAAATGGGTGGAGTTGTATTATTGCCTCTCAAGAGTGAAAGATTTACTCATTTTATCATCCTTCTAAATTAAGGGTTTTATATTGAGTCGCAACTTATTTAATTTGAAACATAAGAAAACCAAAAGAATTAAAATGTTCATCTTTATTGATGAATTGAATTTTATTAATGAATTGAAATTGTACATATTTGTGTAGTAACTGAATATTACTTGGTTTTGGTCCTAAATACAATCTAAGTCAAAAGTACATGGTTTTGAATCATAGTTAAATTCTACAAAGATAAAATTACATGGAAAAGACTTGATCTATAACCCTTGATCTAAGTTTGGAGGCTAAGTTCCAAGATAGGAAGGAGTTAGGCACCCATCTGGCCTGGTGAAACTGGTCTTCTAGACTTTGGTGGCTAATGATCATATCAAATCATTCAATCAATTTCTATATCCAAGAACATGTGATTGCAAAGATTGAAAAAAAACATTCAAAAGCATGATGAAACTCTATTCTAGGTATGCAACGATAGATTGAAAGAATTGAAACAAATGGTGAATATGCGTGTGATGTGATAAACCTTAATCTAGAATATGTTATTCTAGTATTTTAAATCAAAAACATGGAAACACATTTATAACTAGGAAAAACTCTAAATAATGAAATTAGAGTGCTTTGAACTGATAATAGAGGGGAATATTTATATTGGATATTATGGGGTTTAGAATGAGAGCTTTTCAATGTGGGATTATGAAAATTATGAATTAGGAGCATTAATTGAGGTTTTGGACGGATTGGGGAGCAAGTAAAAAGGTTGAAAGTTCGGTTCTTCCCATAACAACTAGCAGGGTTAACTTCAAAAAATCATATCTCGCTCATTGCTTAATGAAAATGGTCAATTTTCCATAAAAATTGACCTCACTCAAAAATTCGAAGTAGTATGAGAGATATTCACGAAGAGCAGGATTCATTCATGGAGAACAGTTTCAGCTTAATTATCATTAATTGCTCCAAAATTAACTTTACTTTACCATAAATAAGCCCCAACTAACTTCCTTCCAAAATTTTCATGCCTCAATTATCATTAAATCATCCCTTTAATAGAGTATTTTCACCCAAAATAAAGGGAATCATTAATGCTTTAACAACTAGATTAATTTAGTGCATGCAACTCCATGGTAAATCGTATCGTCAACCAATAGTGTTATCACACATCATTTAATTTAATTTGGACTAAAAATAGACCAATTAAAATCAAGAGTTCATAATCACATGTAGTCAGGATTTAATTTATACAAGATACAAGTGCACATTAACGTTAAAACCTGTTTCTTTGATATCTTTTAATTCGGTTGTCCAATTAAGGTTCAAGAGCTGTCGTTTTGAGGGTTATGACTTCAAGATTTATATCATGCAATGGAAAACAGTAAAAACTATAGTTCATTCCTATGATATGATGTGGTGATGATTTGCAATGGGATGAAAATAGCAATGCAAGTGAGTTCAAATGGTTGTTGCAAAATGAAGTGTCTACATAAATAAATTATGTTAATGCAATTAAGTTACTATCATTTGGTCCTAGTTTTTGCCATAAAGGATTGCCTAGTTGATACAGTCAGTGCCATGCTTAAAACCCTCACCTCTTCTCGGAAGTATTGTCTTCTTACACCCCTCCCATGATAAAAAGCTCTCCAATTATAGGTCATTCTTATCCTACTTGTTTTACTTCCCTTCAACCACAAGTTAGCAATGTCTCTCCCACCTCCAACATTCATCACATTCACCAAAAACTGATACCCATCTTCATAGAAAGAGAATCGAAGTCTCTAGTCCTTTATATGCTATAGTATTACACAATGTCACCCTCTCATATAAATGTGGATCCCATGCGCAACAATGCAAGTGCCACATGTGGGATCCACTTTTATGTAAGAGAAAATTGGTATATTGAATAATTTCATCCAAACCCTAGGGGTTGGCTAAGTGATTTCTAAGGCCTCATGATGTTCATGAGATTCTAGATTCAAAATCTCTTGCCAACATCTTGGAGCTACCTCTAAGGGATCCTTATAATAACCTGGTGTGTGTAGGACGGGGGATTGCATTCACCTGAGTGAATAATTAGATTCTCGAAGAGGTCTGGATACTCTCGTTTGTCAACAAACAAAAAAAATCCATCTTTAGGGTTTTGCTTTTGCATATGGAAGTGAGAAATTATAGTATGCCATACAAGGTGTAAGAAATAATTTTTCATTTTTTTTAAGATCACCTTTGTCAAATACCTCCTTTGAGTATCGAGTTTAACCCCATTTATTGCAAAATAAAAATGAGATACTGACTCTAAGTAAATGAACAAAGAATTACAAAGGACCTTTCAATATCGAAAAGGATAATCTCTATTTGAAATGAGTTCATTTCTTAGTTCATACCGTATTAAATTTTATATTTAAAAGTGAGTGTATAGATTGCAATATTATTTAAAATTTAAATGATATGGAAATCTGTACATTATTAGATGCAAAAAAAATAAAATCTTAAACATGAAACGGATGAAATTGAGACATCTTTATATAGATAATGAAGGGTGCATGACTTGCCTACAAAAACTTAAATTTCTAATCTTGAAACAAATATTGAAAACTCAATGACACTTATACGCATAACATATGTTGCATTGGTTATGGGTTCATTCTAAATTTTTTTTTTTTAAAGATTCGATTGTTAGGGGAGAGGGAGATTCAAACCCTGGATATCTCTGTTGGAAACATTAAGAGATGTCAATCAGTTAAATTACAAGACTCCTGACAACTATATATATAGATATAGATATATTTATATATATATAATATTTAAACATGATCACATCTTCATCGTTTACAAACCAATAAGCAAATCTCTTGCTAGAACTGTGATCTTACCAAGTAATAGTTTTAGTTGATGTGAAAGTACAACAATTTCACAAAATATTATATTACATTCTCGCTAACCCAAAATGTGGTTTAGTGGTTAGAATAATGCTAGAGATACAAACTATTTTACAAAATTTTTTACAAACTGCTGATGTGATGAGTGATTATTGGTAAATGAAAAAATAATATTAATAGTAGGCCTAGATGAAAACTAATAAGAGGTTGGTCACATCAACATTTTGTAAAAATGTTGTAAAATAGTTTGTACTTATAGCATTACTTTAGTGGTTATTACTTATTAGCCCTCTTTGGACTATCGTACAAAAATTCTTCCTATAATTATTTGGTATGTGTGAAGCGGGAGATAACATAGACCCAATAAATAATAAGTTGCTCAAAATGTCCTGAACACCCTCGATATGGGGAATTCTTGGCTGGTGCCAAAGATTGGACCTTGGAAGGCAGATTTTTTCTTTTTTTCTTTTTTTGTTTAATGTCCATGGCAGATTAATTATGAGAGAAACAGAAATGATATAATTGATTGAAAAATCAAAGAAGCCGAGCCCAAAAGCTCATAGCCCACTTTCGTATCTTCCATATAAAATTAAAAATTGGTAATTGATTCAATCAAAATATAGCTTGCCATTTTTTGTTTTTTAAAAATTTGTTTAACAAATGCTGATATTATTTGAATGGAGGATCCATCATCCATGGTAATTAGTCAACAGGCTATTGTGGAGAGAACCAAAATTCACAATTCTTGGTCTCCTCTTGCCATTCTCAGAAGCTTTCCTTTTAAATCTCCAAACTTTAAAAAAATTCTAGCCGTTAGAAAATCTATCCAAAGGTAGAACAAATCTTTTAGTACAAATACTCACTTTTTTCTCTATATTTGACCATCCAAATCACCAAAATCTCCATTAGATTTTCTTCTTCATAGGAAAACATTGAGAAAATCTTCTGGTTAGATTTTGTTATTGGATTTAACCATGATCTCTGGTCGTTGTGCAGCTTGCAAGTATTTGAGAAGAAGATGCCCTTCGGATTGCATTTTCTCTCCTTATTTTCCTCCAAATGATCCTCAAAGATTTTCTTGCGTTCACAGAATCTATGGTGCTAGCAATGTCGGAAAGATGCTTCAGGTAAATAATACTATCTTTATCATTAAATAGATAATACACACTTGTTTCTCAACAAAAAAAAGAAGAAGAAGATAATACACACTTCTATGAATTAACATATTTATGATTTGTTTCTCAAAAAAAGAAAGAAAAAAAAACATATTTATGATTTATAAAACACACAAATCCATGGAGAGAAGTTGTATTAAACATGGGCATATATATATTCTGCAATGCATTACGTTTTCTATGCTTGAATTTCTTACAACATCATGGTTTTGACATTATTATTCAATCAAATTCAGCAACTCCCATCCCATCTCCGATCTCAAGCAGCGGATACTTTGTATTTTGAGGCACAATATCGACTTCACGACCCCGTTTATGGCTGTGTTGGTATTATCTCTCAATTACATCAACAAATAAACAGTGCAGAAAGCCAGGTAGCTAAAATCCAGGCTGAGATTGCCTTCCTCAATTCTAATGCACAAGAAGTCGAAGAACCCCAAGTTGATCCGCATATTGAAGCCAATTCCATCTTCATCAACAATTTATTGCCAGAACAAATCAATACTCTTGACCTGTCGCCCTATGGCCTTCCTTCCACTCAAACATCTTGGTTTAATTAGTGTTGTTTTGCAAATAATGCATAAAGTGGAAGATTTCTATGCCAAATAACACGATGCAATTAACGCATTCTCTTTCCATCATTTAGTCAACTTAATGCATATTAACTAGAAATGTTTCGTCCTTTATTATGAATTATTATTATTATTATAGTAATAATCTTGGTAAATATATCTTGGACAAAATTTAACCACAAAATTAGTTGTAGTTTGACAAATCCACCATTGGAATATATTTTTTACTTATATCCTTCATACTTGCAAAATTTCTAAAAAATTAAAAATTAATAGTTATGTCATCAATAAATTGTTGAAATTGCAAGTTTTTGTAGTTTAAAATTATGCATAAGATATAAGCTCATATATCATATAGTAAATAATATCCGATTGACATAAAATATAAGCTCATAGATCATATAGTAAATTTGACATGTATTAAGAGCGTAAAGAACATATAATTCAAGAGTTAGATTTTCAAAATATGTAGTAATGTTTATTTTATTGAATAAGATTGTATAGTCTAAGACTACAACCAGTTTTATAACTAAACTTTATCCATATATCTATAGCATTGCTAACATTAGCCCCAAGCATTTCTTCACCTCTTTTTGTATGCTTAAAACCTAATTATTTTCATTAAAGACTACTCCTAATTGGGCTAATCATAGTCGAGGGCAACTCAACTTTAAGAGCCCATTTAATATTGTTCTAATAAGTAGAGTTTTTTTTTTTTTTTTTTAATAGAATTCTATTATAGCCTAATTTAAGTGTATATGTGTGTGAAGTTCTCTCCTGTAGGCTTAAACCCTGACCATTGTCCTCCACACCCCAAAAAAGTAGAATTTTAGTTGTAACGCTTTTGCGATAGATATCTTTAACTAAAAAGCTCATCAACGAAAAACAAACTACAATTAAAAAATGTTTTACAATTATTACACTTGTTTGATATCCAAATTGAGATATTGTTTTTAAAAGTAAGAAATTTGATATCCAAATTGAGATATTGTTTTTAAAAGTAAGAAATGACAGAAGATGACACAACAAAAGTGTTTTGTATTTTATAACTATTTGGCATAAAATGTGCTACTAAAGTGCTTCTATTTTATTTTATAAAAACTTATTTTCATATTAGAATTCCAACGAATTTAACTAATGGCCAATTTTTATCTGAAACCCCCTCCAATCAGGGTCGGTTCTAGACATTTTGGGGCCTTAGGTGAGAACTAAAAATGGGGCATTTTTTATACTTATATATTACTTAAATTAATGTTTATTTAATATTTTTATATTATAATATATTTCATTTAAAATCTATTTTTCTTGCCTTTTGAGATGCAAATTAATGAGAGACATTTGTTCTTGATGACTTGCATTTGGTGTACAATCAAGTATAATTGAAAAATATTTTGCTTCTTTGATCTTTTTGATAATTTTACATTTAATCTCATTTGCTAACAGTTGTATCAATTCATTTTGTATTTTATGTCCAAGATAATGTTTATGGATTCCACCATTTTGAATACGTCTAATATGTTCTTGCATAACTGGATCAAATTCTGCAATCATTTCAATTAGACTTAAAAAATTTCCATTATTTTCTTCATAAATCTTTTCATTTTTTCCTCGGAATGCCAAATTATTTTTACCAAGATTCTTTACTACAACAATAATTCTTAATAAAACCTTTTTCCAATGATCTTTCTCTTTGTTAATTTGTTCTTGGATATTTTTATCTATTGTTTTATTTTTTGACAATCTCATTTCCAAATCTAGCCAAGTGTTCATGTTAGTAATATGCTCTCTAGTTGTTTCATGGTTTCTAATTTTAGAACTAATATTTTTCATCATTATTTTCATTTTCTTCTAAATTATTTTGAAGTTCATTATCAAGATTTGTTGTATTGCAAAATTGAACATCATTGTTAGCTTGCAATTGTATTATTTCATTATCTTCTAACTCTTTTTGGTGAATTTCTTGCTCATTTGTGATATTTTCATCTAAATTTTGTGTTATATTTTGTTTATTACTAATAACAAATTTATTCATTGATCCTTTTTGAGACTCAATTAATTTTTCTTCTTTTTTTAAGTTTTTCATATCCAGATGCATATTTTCTAGTAAACATTTCTAATCAAACAATATATTTATAAAGACTAAAATAAAAAATAACTTTCAAGTGTAGAGCAAATGAGAAATAGAACCTGATTTATATAAAAAGTATTATTATAGTTTCACCGAACAATAACAAGTTTTTAGCAATCTCAACCTGCATAAATAAAGACTTATTCAATATATTACCACTAACTAAAAAATATATAAAAAACACAAGATTAAATTTTTTTTTAAAAAAATTAAGCATAAGCATAACAAAAATTTAAGCACAGCCATGACACAAGGCTTATTAATAAGACCCATCCACAAAAAAAAACACAAAACAAATCGTATCTAATATCTATAACCCAAAAAAAAAAAAAAAAAAATGCAGGCTTTAAAAAAAAAAAAAAAAAACTTGAAGCTGAAGGCCCAAACAAACGTGAAACAGGCAGGAGGCAGGCCCAATCTTTTTATCTTAACAAATACAATGAATCGAAAGGCTGAAAGCCAAACGCCTAAATAATGAAATAAATTATACCTTAACGCAGAAAACTTAGTCTCAATCTCAAAACCTAGAGCAGAGGCACAGAGACGGCAGAGCACTGAGCAGAGCAGTTGAGAGAGGCAGAGAGCAAAGAATCAGAGAAGGAATGAGAGAGGCAGAGAAAGCTTGCTTGAGCCTTGAGATGAGAGAGGCGGAGAGTAGAGAGAAAGAATCAAAGAAGCAGAGGAACGGTAAAACTAAAAATTTTAGGGATTTGAGTTGTTTTATTTGTTTTGATTTGTGATTGTTTTGTGGTTAATCTCTTAGACCGGATTTGTAGTTTATCTTGTTGATTTTTGGTTTGTCTAGAGGATAATAATGTTATTTTTGGGCAATGATTTTGTTTAGAACCAATGTTTAACCGGATCTACCAAAATTTTTGTTTTTTGGTTAAAAGGATAGACCAGATATTTCTAATTCATCTGAAACTTTTTTTTTTTTTTTTTTTTGCCCCTACTACCCTTTATTTTTTAAAATTTTGGGGCCTCCCTTCCACTTGGGGGCCTTAGGCAATTGCCTAATTCGCCTAGGGGTAGGGCCGGCCTTGCCTCCAATTTTCTACCACAATCTCTCTCTCTCTCTCTCTCTCTCTCTCTCTCTCTCCCCCCCCCCCCTACAAGAAAGTAGTCTAAGGTGTTGGGAACACATGCATCTCATACATTAAATACACAACAGAATTAAAAACAATATTTACTCCATATGATGCATCATATGGAAAATTTACCTTGATGTAGCAAGCCTAAAACTGAGAGATGGGTAAGATCGGAAGTGAAATGGGAAAGTGATTGTAATTTTTGTAGTGTGATGTGTTAGGTTGTTTGTTATTTCTTAGAGTTTTGTTGTTTGATTTTGGGTTTGTATGGCAACTTTGGATTTCTGGTTTTGCTTTTGAGAATTATGATGTAAAATTTCTAATGAAGACTTTGTAATTTGATGAAAGATGAGAGATGGGTGAGATCAGAAGTGAAATGGGAAAGTGAATTATATTTTAGAAAGTTGGTGATATTAGGGACATTAGGTGTCAAATTGCAAAATAACCATTGATTTTTTTTTCTTCTAGTTAATGCATTATTTTTGTGAAAAAAATTATACAAAGTTGAAAATAGCTTTAAGGAAAAAGCTTCAAATATGTAATTTAGCTTAAGACAATTGTTACACTTTTTGGCAAGCCTTGAAAGTCAAAACTCTTTTTCAGATTTTGCAAAACATGTAAGTTTCTCGCATAAAGAGCTTAAAGAGCACGTTTAGTATACTGAATAGAGATTTTTTAGGGATTCAAACCCTAATTAGAGGCCCAAACATGTTATTACTAGAGACAACTTTTTTTTTTTGGTTGCAAAATGATGGCAAAAACAGACCAATAGCACGTTAGCTTAAAGGATACTAACCAGTGATGGAGCCAAAACTTGAAGTTAGGGGGCGGCTTTGTTACTAGTTGCATGCAGCTTCTCCAGCCTCTAGCTCTGTTGCTTAACTGCTAAGTTTTTTTTTTAAAAAATTATTTATTATTTATTTGTGTTTTTTATGTGTGCTTTTGCTACTGGGAAAGGACAATTATTATTATTTTTAAATGGCTGTTTGTTTTGGGTAAAACTGGTATTGAGCTTAATTGTTTTTAAGCTATTATTGGTAATTTTTGTTGTTGGGCTAATTTTTTTGGGCTTGTATATTTGGTTTTAGATTTTAGGTTTATAAATTTTTTATGCCCTTTAAAATGAGAAAAAAGCTAGAGTTACAAATGAGCTCAGATGCAAACTAATAAGAATTTACTACCTTACCAGTTTATAAAAATGTTGTAGAAAAGTTTGTGACTATAGTATTACTCTTAAAAGAATCAATAATATTGTTAAAGGAAGGCAAAGTGTAATTTTATAGAACATAATTGCTAAAATTTATACCTATATATATATATACACTAATTTATTTATTTTTTTAATAAAAAAACTAGGGGGGGGGGCATTGCCCCCATGGTCAAAGTCTCCCTCTATCCATGGGACTAACGTCCATTGGAAATGTGGTTTAGAGTAGTTAATTTTTTTAATTGTTTTATTGTATTTTAAAAGAGTAATATTAAGAAGAGTCAGAATTCAGTAAGAATGGGGTGTAAAACTCATGTTTTACACCATCTAATAAAAGATTGTCACATCAGTTTTTTACTTAAAGTTTAATAAATTCTACCACACATAATAACATGTAAATAAACTCACAATTAAGTTTGATTTTCAAATGAGTATTAGAATTGATTGGGTGTGGTTGTGCTTATACTTTAATATGTAATATGATGATGTGACATGTTAGGATTGGAGAGGTAAAACTTAGGTTTTACACTATATCTTTATAGAATTTAATCTTTGTATATGACTACATTTCAAGTTTGAAATAAATCAAACAAGTAAAATAGTTTCACAAATGTGAATTTGTATTGATGAGTGTGGTACGATTCTTTGAAATTACAAAAAAGTGATCCTATGATCTGATCTCCTTGAAAGACTTGTTGATTGGAATTGTAGTGATGTGATTTTGACTCGAACACTAAATATCCTTCAATTTGTTTGAGGAATGGATCGAAAATCTTTGAAACAGAATTATAACGAATTTCTGGCTATGAGCTTGTTAGAAATTCTTTATTCTTCGTGTTCTTCGTGTTCTTTGTTTCTGAAAGTTTGTAGTGGAAATTTTTCGAGGCTTTGGAGGCTTTAACCTGTAGAACTTCACTGATTTGTGGTTTCTTGAAGTTTCTAGAGGCTTTTGAGCTTGATTTCAGTGAACTTTGAGATCTTGGAAGATGATTTAAATGATTCTGCTTTGAATGTTCTTCGTATTCGAGGTTGCAATTCTTGAAATTCTAGGAGGCTTTAGGGCTTGATTCCAGCAAAGCTTATGTACTTCTAAATCTTCTTTTATGCTGCTTATGGTGTTTTCCAAGATGCGTTGGTGTGTAGAAATGCCTTAGGAAGGCTTCTATATATAGGAGTTTGGAGGTGAGTGAGTGACACATGGCGGAGTCTGATTGGTGACACATATTACAGCCTGATTGGAGGAGCTTTAAGACTTTTCCTCCAAGAAACATAACATCGTTTGATTGGCCAAAATGTCTTAATTTTCAAGGTAACGCATGTCAGCACCCGATTGGACTGTTTATGTTATTGCTTACACACACCGGTGTGTGATTGGCATTTTGCATGCTTTTTATGTTTTTATTTCAATGAAACTCGGCAAATCTATGTTGGTTTCTGAATGGTGATAGTAGAAACTAGTAGCAGTACATGGCACTTTGGTAGTATGATGTGTCAACTTTTGATAGGCCGTGAATTTTCTCTCTCTACAATCTCGATTAAGAATATTACAAATTTTGCCATATAAACCTTAAAAATTGATGTGTCAACTTTGAAAAATGAAATAATAAAAATTAAAAAAAAAATATTTATTATATGATTGATGTGGCGTAAATCAAACTCATTGCCATTTTAGTTTGTTAGGTTTTTTTTTTTTTTTTTTTTTTTTTTGAGAGAGAGTTTTAACCTATGGCGTCCGCTCCTGATAATAACTCTTTATCGTCAGACCAAGACACCAATCAGTTTTTGGTGTAGGTGGGAATTGAATCCCAAATCTCTTATACAACAATCAGAGACTTTATCAGTTGAGCTAACTGAAACCTACTTGTTAGGTTTTTGTTCTAAAGCTAATAGCAGCATTAGTATTTTCTATTTTGAAATGAGAAACTTGGCCGATTTTTCCTAAAATTGTTGTAATCATTATATGCTTGTTATGGAAAAGTTTTCATATTAGGCCATTTGTATGCGCACCACTATTGTACATTGATTTTGAAATGTATTTCCTTAAAACAAAAAAAAAAAAAACAAAAAAAAAAAAAAAATTTGAAATGTATTTTGTAAACATTTTGGTAGAGATTCTTTGGCCACATATTTATATCATCGGATCAAGATACTAATCGATTTTTGATGTAAATGGAGATTAAATTTCAGATCTCTTATTCAACTATTAGAGATTTTACCAATTAAGATAACTAGAACTCATAATTGTTTTTTTTTTTTATTTAAATTAATCTATGTATATGGAAGAGTGATTTTTTTTTTTTTTTTTTTAAATTTTGAATATCAATGGAAAAAATGCTGAGACTTGAGAGATCAACAACAACAATCATCGACATAGCTTCAGCCACAATCATCTTCAACTTCGCCTTGCCATTCTCAACGCTGGCGACTAATAATACTATGGAGACATCAACATGGTTGTCTTTACTCTTTTTTGTCATTAGAATGCTGCTTTGATTTGTTTGGGTACCGACAATTTCGATAACCAGGTGTGTCTTGAGCAAGCAAAGCTACAATACTCAACAATATTGAATATTGTTGAGTTTTTGTAGCTTCTGAATAATAATTTATCTTGATTTTTTTTCTTTTTTTAAATAAAATAAAATGAATAAGAGAAGGTGACCTTCCCTACTTAAGCTTTAATCATGGTAGCCCCTGACCGCTTCCTTGCTAACACCTCATAATTTTGCCTAGTTGTTATTTGTTGTAGCGTTTTTTTTGTTTGTTTAAATATCAAACTTTAAAGTATTTTTTTTAAAGGACTAATTTGCAAACTATACCTCTAAAGTTCTATTCTATCTGTATCAACAGCCCTCCATTTATATTTTTCACTAGTCACATAAGTTTGTAACGCGTGTTTAGTTCATCAAATAAAATGATGTCATATGATTTTTTTTAATGTTATTTCATTTTTAATTATTTAATTTTTTGAATGTAAACTAAACACCCGTGAGGGGATGTTGATACAAATAGCATAAAATTTTATAGGGTAAAATTTAAATACTAAAACTTCATAGTGTAAAATCTAAATATTCCCAAATTTTAGTAGCTAGTTTGCAATACAACCAAAAAGGGAAAAATAAAATAAAATAAAACCAATAATAAACTTTTCCCCCAATGGGTTCCTTTTAGAAATAAGAGAAAACCTAGGCTCCTTTAGACAAACCTCATAACATTATTTAATAAATCTCAGGAGCCTTGTGTTTCCGGTCAATTCCAAAAAAAAAAAAAAACAAACAAAATATCTAAAAACTCTGTCCTTAGGGTTTCGAAGAACAAATCTCGAATTTCACTCTCTTTGTCAATCGCTGCCTTCCGAAAGGTAAAACAACGAATCTCAAACCCTCACTTCTCTATCAGATCTTCAAGATTCTTCTTCGTAAATATATTTTCTCTCTCTCTCTCTCTCTCTCTCCTTTTTTTTCCCTCGTTGTTCTGTTTGGTTCCTGAGAAAATAGAGGAAAAATTTGTGATCTGGGTAATTTTGTTCCTGGGTTGTAGTTTCTTTTGTAAAAAATTTACTTTTTCTGCTCTTTTGATAACAGTTTTCTTGGAAACCAAACGGAGAGTTTAGGCTCTGATTAGGGTATTGTGGTTTTATCTTATCGGTAGATCTGATTGTTCTGTTTAGGAATTTGCTAATTTTAGCTCTAATTTAATTTTTTGTGGGTATTATCTTAGTGCTATATAATTTTTCCTGTTTAAATTTTTGATGGGTTTAGTGTTAATATGGCTTTTGATTATATGTATCTTGTAGATTATGTAGCTGAAGGTACTAGGAGATAGTTGTGTTGAGCTGGTTGTTTTTGGTTTAATAAGTTGATATTGTTGGTGCTATTGGTGTATTGGACTTGGGTTTTCTGTATCTGTTTGGAAATGGAATGGCTTTATAAGCTTCTTTCTTTTTCTTGGGTTGTTTCCCTCCAATGTTTAGCCAAATGTGAGACATGTGGCATATATTTGATTTTGTATGGTTTACATGGTTTTTTTTTTAAGACCATTAATTGGATTAAATGGGAGGGAAACTTTCCCAAGCAAGTTGGAGGGTGAGGTTATAGGTTCACGACCCACTGGTGCTTGTGTTACTTGTGAGGAAAGGTTCATAATGCCACTCTGCTAATGAGCTCTAGCTCAACTGCCACCTCCTCCCCTTGTAAGTGCTTGGTGGAGGGTGAGGTCGTGGGTTCATAACCCATTGTGTGTGTTTGTGACTTACCAATATATATATGTATATATAAAAGGGAGCATGATGCCACTTTGGTCTAGAAAAAGTTTGGTTTCCTTGCCTCTGAAGTTAGTTTTATTTGAAAACAATCCCTGGAAAGATGTACTGTTCACACCCCAGTAACACTCTTTTTGGTTGGGATTCATTCGATGCGAATGTGATTAGTGACTACTTGAATGTGTTAGCTGACACTCAATTTAGTTAAATATCTTGGTTTCATTTGGGAGGGTGGAAGGGAGAAACTGTGTGCATGCATGCGTGTGTGCGTACAAATTTGAGATTGTTGCATTCAATTTTGCTTTTATTGGGGGTATTGTGAGGTTGGGCTTAGGTGCAATGCAAGTGCCTTCCTATTGGCGTATTGTGATTAGTGGGTTTTTTGGGTTTTCTCTGTTGCATTATGGGTTTTTAGAAGCTTTACTTGTAATTTTGGTAACATTTACGGGAAATAGTTCATTAATATGATCTTATTTTCATGGGAAAATTTTCACGGAAAAGAGCCATAATAATGTCCACTGTCAAGTCTCTATCTGATGTGGTTATAGACTTCATCCAGTTACAATCCATATATTTTTTATAATACGTAATCCACTTACAACCTACGAACAATATAACTTTGATTTGTTTTTAATAATTATCTTGTTTGTGTGGCCAATATTCCATGGGTTTTATACTGTGGTTGCACTTACATCAGTAGGCTGGACTAATTGCAGTTGCTTTGAGTAAGTTTACTTATTTCTTTGTCCAAGATATATTACATAAACATGAAACTTCTGTCTCATAATGTGGCCAGGAAAAATGAGGCCCATCTTCTGTGGAAATTTTGAGTATGACGCACGGCAGTCTGATCTGGAACGGCTTTTTGGTAGATATGGGAAGGTTGAGAGGGTGGATATGAAGTCTGGTGAGATCTCTTGTCTGCCTTGTGTTTGTTTGGTTCTTTGTTTTTTTGTTTGTTTGTTTTTTTATTTTTTGAAGTTATCCTTAATATTCAATTAACTTCTCAAAAAAAAAAATCTACCTTGATTCTCTTTTCTGGTTTGCTTTATCTGCTAATCATTATAATTTTGGTATTGAGACCTGGATGCTGAGCTCTTAAACGTTCATTTAACTCTTAAAATAATCTATTAGTAAATGTTTAACATTTCTGGGGTCAAACTTCAAGAGTGAACTCTCTCGGAAAACGTTTGAGCGATTGAAAGTTTTGTGAGTTAGCAAGTCATGCAAGAGTGATAAATGATCACGTAATAAAAAAAATGGTGAACGCAATTGCGTATTTGATCCGATTTTACTTGGTTCCACCGCGGAAGAGAACTGAAATGTGGTGCAAATTGGGAAAGCATGAAGGATGATTTGGTGCTGATGAAAATAAATTTAGGAGAGTTAAAGGAGTGGGTAATTGCTATAATTCAATGTCCTGTGGTAGCACACTAGTTGACTCATAACAAGGTAATCGCTTGAACTTCCTGCAATTGCAGGCTTTCACTTGTTTGAAAAATAAATTGCTTGATAATTTTTTTGGGGTTCTATTAATGAACACAAAGCAGAGTGATTTATATATTTTTTTTGGGAAAAAAGAAAGAAATTACTTTATGTATTTATAATGTGCACTGGTATGTGATGTATATCGCGTAAACTAGACAATCATATAAAAATTGCCTATACTCTTCTCAATAAGGCATGGGGTCCTCCACCGGCAAGTCAACTCAGCAGGAGCAAACCTATCCTCGAAGGTGGCTGGTTCCCAAAATTCTTGTGGCTCGGCAGTATGATCATAACCTCAAGCAGAATACATGATTCAGCGACTGCTTTCTTTGTTGAGTTATAGTGGGGGTTCAGGATATGTTTAAGAAAAACATGTTTTTTATGAGGCATCAACCCCCATACTCAACATTTTCTTTGGCGCAGGATTATCTTGGCATGTCCTAATTCTTCCTGGCTAATGGATGGGCTCTTCAGAATTCTATTTTCTGCCTGTGACGAGCTTCCTCTTCTTTATTTTTAAGAAGAGTCATTCTGATCCTCAATGGACTTCCATCCCACGTTTCCCTCAGTCACCATTGCCTTTCATCCCTCATGACTTTTGCCCAGCCTTCAATTTCAGACATGTTTCAGGTTGAAACATTGCCGACCTCACAGCAGAGGCAGCAGAATAGATGGAGAAGGCACTCTATTCATTGACCTACCATGAGACATCCACTTTTGGAATGTTGTTCCTTCACACCACTTAGTTCATCACACAAGGTCTGTTACTGATTTTGCTGGTCACTTAGTTTATAGAATTCACGGAAGTTACCAACATCTTTATTTTAGGTTAGATTTTCAGGGGCTTTATTTTTTCTAAAGGGAGAAATGTCGTCGTGTTGAAGAATCCTTTAAAGGGAGGATTCTTGCCTTAGATATCTTTTTCTATCTTACATAAGTTTATTAATTTTGATTCTTTTGTTCTACTTTACTGGTTTTTAGGATTCGCTTTTATCTATATGGAAAACGAGAGAGATGCTGAGGATGCTATTCGGAGACTTGATCGAACAGAATTTGGTCGTAAGGGACGTAGGCTTCGTGTTGAATGGACAAAAGTAATGTATCTTATTGTTGTTGGGATTGTTAATTTTTTCTATCACTCTGTTCTTTTGTTGGTTTTAATTAGCATTGTGCTTAAGCTATTTTATATTTGTATGGCAGCATGAGCGTGGCATTAGAAGGCCTGGAGGTTCCAGAAAATCTTCAGCTAATACAAGGCCTTCAAAGACCTTGTTTGTTATTAATTTCGACACACATCATACTAGGACTAGGGACTTGGAGAGGCACTTTGAACCATATGGGAAGATAGTGAGTGTAAGGATTAGAAGGAACTTTGCATTTGTTCAGTATGAATCACAGGAGGATGCTTGTAGAGCATTGGATGGAACAAACATGAGGTATGTCTTTGTCATCAGTTTTAAAACATACTAGCTTTCACAGGAACGTTCTCAACATCCATCCCCTCCCCATATAACATATATAATATATAATATATAATAAATATTTTTTTAATATTTTATTTTATTTTTTCTTTAGAATTATAATCTAAATAAATACTTGATGATACTATATTCCATCAATAAACAAGTGAATACAAGAATGCATGTAATATGGAATAAATCTGATCTTGGCGGTGGTACTGTCTTACAAGAATTCCTTCTCAACTTAAATGCTAAAATTCTCTCAAACTCCCCCTCCCTCCCTTTTTTTCTTTTTTCTTATAAAGTAATCAATAGTGAAAATACCCTTGGGCATCTTTTGAGTTGATGAAATGGTTTGCTCTGTTGACGTGGCAGGATAGTTCTAAGGCTTGAATATTCATATTGTTAGATTTATTGAGATATCTTTAATGCTTCTAATGATGATAATTTGTATTTTAATTCTGTTATGCAGCAAGCTGTTGGATCGAGTTATTTCAGTGGAGTACGCAGTTCGGGATGACGATGATGAAAGAAGAAACGGATATAGTCCTGATAGAAGAAGTCGAGATAGGTCATTGGAGAGAGGTCGTGATAGAAGGCGATCCCCAAGCCCCTATCGAAGAGAGAGGGGCAGCCCTGATTATGGCCGTGGTGCTAGTCCATATAGGAAAGAGAGAGGAAGCCCTGATTATGGCCGTGGGGGCAGCCCAAGTCCCTATAGGAGAGAGAGGGCTAGCCCTGATTATGGTCGGACACGCAGTCGTAGTCCTTATCAAAGAGATAGGGTTGGGTCTGATCGTCGCCGTGGTCCTAGCCGTAGTCCTTACCAACCAGAAAGGGTGAGTGCTGATGTTGCTCGTGGCCCCAGCCGTAGTCCTTATGGAAGAGAGAAGGCAAGCCCTGACAATGGTCGTGGCCCCAGCCGTAGTCCTTATGAAAGGGAGAGGGAAAGCCCTAACAATGGTCGTGACCTCAGCCGCAGTCCTTATGGTAGAGAGAGGGCTAGTCCTGAAGATGGTCGTGTCCCCAGCCAAAGCCCTTATGATGGGAGAGAGAGAGCTAGCCCTGACAATGGTCGTGAAGTCAGCCCCATACCCGAACCCAGGGACAGCCCTAATTTTGGTGGTGGTCCAGAAAGCCCTATGCATGAGAGATATCGCAGGTTTGCATGATTGTGATTTATTTGTCTTATCATGTTGTCTTTACCTTAATATCAACATTTGGGCATGTAGATTGTTCTACTTATGTATTCCTTGTGTAATCTGGTAATGCAGTCGATCACCCCCCGGAGAGGAATGATCTTGATCTCAATGATCAGAAAGAGCATCGCAGGTTTGCATGATCATGACTTATTTGTGTTATCCTGTTGTCTTTACCGTAATGACAACATTTTGGCTTGTAGATTGTTCTACTTATGTATTCCTTGTGTTATCTGATAATGCAGTTGATCACCCCCAGGAGAGGAATGATCTTGATCTCAACATTCAGAAAAGAACTGCATTTGGTTGTACTGATATGTGTTGGGTGGCAAAACTCATGTAAAATTTGTACCAATTCGCCTTTTTCAGTAACAACTATTGGGGAGTTTGGTAAAAATTTATGCTCCCGAACCTTTGTAGGACCTAGTTGACGTTAGTCTAGTTTTTAGACATTTGTATGCTTTGATTTCTGCTCAGACTTTGATGGATGTTATTGTTGGTTTAAACAAAAATTCTGTATACAAGACCTCTAATCTATGTTGGCCTTGATTCTACTCTATTCTCATATTGTACCTTAAATCAGAATAACAGTTGGCTCTCTAAAACAGGTAGTGGTAGTTGCCGATCCTTATTTTGTGGATCTCTTAAAAAGATTGCACCGCCATATAAGACTTTTGATCTTATCTCATGTGGGAGTTGTATGGGTTAATGAATAAGATGTTCATGGATGGATCTGAAATTTTTAGTATGTACAAAATTGGATGTCATGTCAAAATTCTGGGGGTGGGGTTTTCCGTTGGTTTCTCTGCTTGGAAACCATCGTCAAAAGTTTTATGTTATGAGTACAAAGTATTTGACAAATCATGCGATGATGACCCCTGGTTTCTCAGCTTTTAACCATTGTCAAATTATGTCTTACCGAAAATAAGACATAATTTTCATTTTCCTGAGTCAAAGTGGTTGATTTGGTGTACCTCTTGTCTTGTGGATTCACAGAATATAGCAGCTTCTCTATTTGTAATTCATCAACTGGGAACATGAAAATCTGCGCTCGCAGATTAATCTTCCACTTAAATACCATTTGTGCTTGAGTTAGTGGAATTCGGCCTACTTACACAATTCACCTGAAAGGGGAAGAGAGCAAAATCCAACTCAACACGGCCAGCATTATTTGATTGATTTGGTGTTTTTTTTAAGGTTGTGAACCTACTGTTGGTTATGCAGTGATGGATATATATTGTACTAGAATGGAGAGAGGCATCAGTTTCTTTTAACATTGGACTTCTAAGTTCTAACAAAGCAAAAATTATCTTATGTATCGGCTTCACCCCAACATATGAGATTTACACGGAAAAGGAAAGATACATGTATTTGATATATGGGATACCTACTTCCATTTCTATTGACTATTGTAAAGTATTTTCCTTTTCCCTTTCTATTGACCATTGTAAAGTATTTTCCTTTTCCCTTGTAGTCGCTCACTGGATTCAGCTCTCTCCGAACCAAGTGAGTGGGCTGGATTCGACAAATTCAAACATTGATAATTGATTATTACTATTATTTTGCGTAAGATAGGGGTAGAAGAGGTTTGATGACTAAAGCAGAGGCATTAGTCATCGTTTTCACACTTAAAACTTAAGGACATTGGGCAAAATTCCGGCATTGGCAGTAATTTACCACCATGTTGAATGTGTATTGAGGTTACGATAAAGTGAAAGAAAGAGGCCGGCTTTGAATTAATCACCCTCAAAATTATTAAAATCTAGTAGCCCCAGTCAAATTTTGCTAGCTAAATCTGAATGTTCCATTGACTTGAACTAACAAAGGAGATCGGGTTTTACTAGGAACAATCAATGTTTTCAACCATCTTTTCAATTCCGTTGATTAAAATTTTAAGCGCACTTTATCTTTATTGACCGACCAGTAATCATCAAATTATGAACAAGATTTTCAGTATTGGGCCCTTTGGTGCTTTTTGGCCCAGTTACACCCATTCCAGTCACAACTCACACCTATTCTACATTCTTTCTAGTTTCCACGACACTGACACTTCTTTGACTTGGCCATAACTTCTAAAGAATTTTAACTTCGTTTGGTTTCAAGTCTAAACTAGCGAGTTAGGCATTACTCAATGCCATTTACTACATCTCCACGTATCATTTGGGCAATACAAAATCACAAATGTTGTGGATAAATTTCCTTTGGATCTAAGTTATCCTCCAAAATTCTCACCCAACCCATTACTGTGATTAATAAAGTCAATCATGTGCATTAAACAACATGACTTATTAAAAAACTAATGTGACTAAATTAACACATGGATAGTCATTTGAATCACCACGTAATGGGTTGAAATGATTTTTCTCCAAACTATTTTGAAAAAAACCATTTATATTGGTCCAATAAAATGGGTTTCTTTTAAAAGGGAGAGGGGGATGGGGTTAGCTCTATTAAATTCATTTGAACGAAAGAACTATAAATGAAGGTACTTTTTAATTTTTTTTTTTTTACTTCTTGCCCATACAATCGAACAAAGTAGAGATTTAAAGTCTTGGACCAAGTCTTCGTGATAACATCAAGATAGTAAGATGTTTATGGTAATTAATACTTTTTAGAGATCTAATTCTTAGCCAATTTTATTTAAAAAACTTTGTTATCTTCCCGATATGATTATATATATATATATACACTAGTCATAATTATAAAAGGAAGGCATCTATTATCCTTTTGATTTTTATTTATTTATTTATCTTGTTTTAGTTTATCCTCTTCCATACAAGTATACAACTTTTACTATTGTCCTTTTTATTTTTTTTTTTTTTTTTTTTTATTATCTTGTTTTAGTTTATCCTCTCCATACAAATATACAACTTTTGCTAGGTAACTCAATCAAAGAAAGTGAAAAGAACATGTTCGTATCTTTTTTTTGTGGTGCTCCTTTAAATATAGGTCCAATTCCAATATCACAATAACACAGTCATTTACCAATATGACATTTAAGCAAAAAAAAAAAAAAAAAATTCCAAAAGTAAATAATAAGGGGCCGTTTGGTCACCCATTTCAAAACATAGTGTTCATTGTTTAAACACTGAACACTAGTGTCCAAAAACCAAAAACGTGTTTGGTGGACCATTTCTGTTTAGGGTTGTTTGAAAAATATTGTTCAAAAACCCATGTTTAAATAGATTTTTTGAAATCACCTTGGAGCTGATTTTAAACAACAAACACTAGTTTCAGTGGCACTTTGGTAATTGTATTGAACACTCTTATGGGCCCACCTGGTCAGCTTTTTTTCAAGTATTGTCTCCTCTCTTTACTCTCATCTCTTCACGCCGAATCCTCTCGCACCTAGTACGAAGATCACACAGTTAGAGCAACCCAGCGGCATAACTCTCACCCACCTCCATAACTCTCCTCACCGACCTAGTGCCATTAAACTCATCGCCAGTAAATCAAATATTGTTTCAACAGCAAACAAAGAACATAAAAATTGGGGGTTTTCCCGATTGGTGAGGGAAAAAAAAAAAAAAACAAACAAAAAAGTGAGAAATCTGTGAGTGAAGAAGGAACGGTTCTTTAGACAAAAACCCAGTGAGGAAGCAAGGTGAAAGTGAGATTCGAACCTGGATCTTGGAGTGATGGGTCGGTGACTCGGCGGCGACAGAAGCTCGATTAGTTGCTGTGTCTTGGAGTGCTGACAGTGGGGATGAGATCCGAGGAACATAAAGCCCAGCCGTGGATCTTCTTTGGTGTCGATGGAGATGAGAACTGTGCGTGGGTTTGGTTTTCTACTCTCAAGAAAGAGAAGGGATAAAGAAGGAAAGAGAGGAGCAACGGGAATATATGGATGTTCTCTCTCTTGATTAAAAAAAATGTTATTTTGTACTTTGGTCAGCTTTTTTTACCATCCAAAACACACATACCAAACACATATTTATATTTTTTGAACACTGAAAAATGTTATTTAAATCATGATACCAAATGCATTTTTTTTGTTTTTTTTTTGTTTTATTCACACTAAAAATACGTTTTTTAACAATACTTTTTAAACTACAGTTTTCACATCTTTTTAAACAATAATTTTTAAAAACTATGACCAAACGATCCCTAAGTTGCTCTTGCCCCCCTATTTGCTCACGGCCTAAAATTTTCCGACCGTCCCTTAAAAAGCAACCCACAAGTGCTAAGGTGGGGTCCCCTTTATATTGCATTTGCTTTTTCGGACAACTTTTTTTTCAAAGTTAAATCCAAAATCCACCTTTCTGGAGCGTGAAATCCAAACTTTACAAATTCACCTCCCAATGAAAGAGTACAAACTACAAAGACATTTTTTGGAGAGCGTGGAGTGTACAACATTTATATAGCGAATGGGATAAAATAATTACCGTAGAGATTATTATACCCTCTTTTTGGTGTAGATCACGATATGGATAATATGCTTTTCCTTTTTCCTCACCCCACTGTTACCTGAAAAGGAAACATTTACAATGTGGCCCCACTTCTCTCAATATGTGTACGATATACAGAATATGGCGAAGTAGTTCTCAAGTACTCTCGTTTCGGAGAATGAAAAAATAAATCTTAAGGTCTGTTTGGTAGTTTATTTTGAGCAATTTTTTGAGCATTTTAAACATATTTACACACTTTTTCACCTACACGTATATTAAAAACACTTAAATAATATTACTCAAACTCCTCTACTAAATACCCCCTTATTCTTTCTTCTCACATTTATAATAAATTTTACTCATTAAATTCATAGTAAAATCCATTATAAATATCACAATTTGCTTATACTTTATTTGAATTGTGTTTATTAAAAACATGCAATTTTTGGAAATTTTTAACGTTAAATGTGTGAAGTGGAATTTGTGGTGCTGTCTTTATTTTAGTATGTCATTTTTTTTCTTTCTATTTTGTATTTGTTTTTGTTTGTTTCTTTAAAAAAATGGTAATTATATCATATTGATTTAAATTAGTGTGTTGTATAACTTATTTCATTCTTCCTTAAAAATTAATATAGCTTTTGAGTGGAGTTTCTATTAAGACTGTGTTATAATCTCATTCTATTTTTATTGTGCGTATGTGTGTTTATTTCTTTAAAAAAAATGTTACTCGTGTGTAACAAAAAGCTAAGAGTTAGTTTTTTTTTTTTTTCTTTTTTTTTTAAAAATAGAAAAATGGTTAAAGGGGAGTGTAACTTTCCTACTTAAATGTAACTATAATAGACTCTAATCACTCTTAGGCTAAAACCTCATTTTAAAAAAATATAAAAAGTACCAACACATTGTTAGTAAAAGAAGAGTAACTTGAACTTAAGACGCTTTGCACAATGGAGTCGTTGGTCCAAAGGCCCTGTTGGTAAAGTTAGTTTATTTATTTTTTGAGGGAAAGTTAGTTTATTTTCAAAACCTTAGATTATTTGCATAAAAAAAAATTAAAACAAAATCCAAACACACTCTGTTATCGTTGAGGCCCACATTTACAGGTTTCACAATCATAGTAATCAGATGGTGTCTCCCGCCAAGATTTCATTCTGCGTCATGTTCAGAGACACGAGTGGGTTTTAGCAGTTAGCATTAGGCCAGTCTGTAAATAGTGGTACTGTTGCCTCAGCTTTTTGCCATAAAAAAAGAGCTATTGAAATGAAAACAAACATTTTCTTTACTCCATGCAATAATAATATTTCTGGCACTAAAGCAATTCTCTTTTGCCTTATTTTCGTTTTTAGTTTTTATTTTTTTTTATTTTTTATTTTTAAATATATGCTAACTTGAATTTTGAAACCCAATTTTGGTTCATCCTTTAATTGATATCTAGAATCTAGATAGATTAAAGATATTCATTTATTTTTCAATCTACCCTACATTGGCCTCATAGTTGAACTTAATACTTGATGTTTATTGGGAAAATTTTTATGACTTCTCAGATGAGTTTGTTTCTGTCTCAAATTGGGAGGGATAAAAATATATGTAGTATATATAATTATTAAACATTTAAAAGGTTTGGTTGACAAAAATAAGACCCCAAAAAAGTCCAATTTTTTTATTATAAAATTTGCTCTTATATTTGCTAAAATTTCGGATCATTCATGATTTTTAAGATTTTATTGGTTCAACAATAATTTTTTCATTCATTAATTGAAAAAATATATTTTTAGAATTAACTTCGATGTTGAATGGGACAAACCCCTGAAGATAGAACTCATTCCCTCCCAAATGGGAGAACATGGGGGCACCACTTGAACCAAAGGATCGGTGGTAATATAGACCATTCTAATCAGCTTATTCCCTTTCACATGTGGATTTACCCAATATTATATCATGCCACATCCAAAATAAATTTCAAATTTTATTTATAAATAATTTATTAATTCTGTTAGTATTAAAGGATTTTAACAGTAAAATTAGATATAAAGAAAAAGGATAAAAATCCTCTTTCTCCAATATGGACATCAAAGACTCAAAGTAAATTTCAAGCACTAAATTTTTTAATTTTTAATTTTTTTATTGTACATGTGTAAATAGAAGTCCCACATAGAGGGAAAATGAAAAACTTGAGAAATTAAAACAATATAATTAAGTCTAAATACGTAATTTTAAACTTTTGAATTAAGTAAAGTCTCTATATGTTATATTAAGGTCTCAATTGAAGTTTGATGTTTTATTTGAAAAACAGTTTGTATGAACTCGAGCAAGCACTATGACACTGGTATAAGAATTTGATTCTTTTATGGTCAAAAGTAGGTACAGTAGGATTACTTATGATCATTGTGTGTTTGTTAAAAAAAAAAAAATAGATGAACATTGAAGCGGCCAAAGATTGGCGCTAGGCATCACAGTAGAGTAGAGATTCAAGCTCAATGCCGACAATTGCAGAGGAAATGAACAATCATGCAAAATTGTGGTTTTTTAAGTTTTAGCTTTGTAAGTATTTAAAACTATTCACGAGGATCGAATGCACACAAACAAGATAGCGTACTTGAGAATATGTAAAACACTTGTGAAGCTTAAATTAGATTTTCGAGACCAACAAGCTCTCTTAATGTGATCATGCCCAAAGGCTTTGTGAATGGGGATTTCCAAGTTGATAGCTTTTGATAAACTTGTTGCATGGTCGGACGAGAATGTGGATTGGTGTGCAAGCATGCCAATGCTATCTTTGCCACTAAATCCACCTTCTCCGTAGCTTGCCCTGTAGGCAACGCAAGCCGTTGATCCAATACATCTTCTAATAGCACATCATAGCGGTTGATAGAAATGATGAGATCAACTCACCCAAATGCCCTTCCATAATTACTTCTAATGTGACTACTCCAAAACTATAAATGTCGCACTTTTCACTTACTTCCATTGTGTAAGCAAGTTCTGAAAGTAAATGATTAGAGTTTTACTATTCTTTCACATTGTAGAAGCAAGTTTTTAATAACATTTCTTTTCATATAGTAAATTCCTTTGGAATTAGGTGGAGGGGGCAACTAAAGGAATGGAATTCTGCTAAAATTTTGAATGTCAAATAAGAAAAAGGGAATTCTTTTTCTTAGAGAGAGAGAGAAGGGGTGGGGCTACCTATGTATTATGTCATCTTAAAAAAATTTCCTTGAACGCATGAGTATTATAGGTAGTGCAAGCAAAATTTTGATTTAAACTATTCACCAAATAATTAAATCTAGTTTGAAAGAATTGACCAGTTGGAAAATGAGGCTCACTCTGTAAAATGTGATTCTTCAATAAGTACAAATTAGTTGGATGTATTTATGCACAATTACTATGTAAAAAAAATAAAAATAAAATAAAATCTCAACAATTGAAATTAAAAAGAACATTTTATTTATTGTAATAGTGATTATGGCCCTAAATAAAGGAGGTAACCATATAAATTATCAATGATTGTGACCTCCAATCTTGTATTTTTATTTTTTAATGCCAATCAAGATGATATTGAAAATAATTTTTTCATTCCTAATTCAGCAAAGTACTCCAATTATTAAGGACAAAGTTTAGTTACAAAATTGATTGTAGCATAAGGTTACAACCTTACTCAATAAAATAAAGGCAAAAATACACTTTTGATCCCGACATTTTGGGCCGATTCTCATTTTGGTCCCTATTTTGATTTTACTACTATTCTAGTTCCTAAAAACAGAAAATCAATTCTATTTTGGTCCCAACCATAAACCCACTAACAAAAAATGCATATGTGGCAAATAAAGTACTCTGTTGGCAGGCATTGCAATTAAAAAATAAATAATTGATCCTACATGTCATTAGCCACACATCCATGTCATATCCACATTAGCAAAAAAATTCATTAGGCATTTAAATAATGCTATGTCAGCATTTTACTTATTTTTTTAATTAATTTTTTTAAAAGCCAAAAAACAATAATTAGTTTAAAAAAAAATAAAAAAAAGGCTAAAATTAGTTTTATTTCCTCATTCGCATTAGAGACAGACAAGCTTTCTTATTCGAAAAAGAGCTCTAGAAGTTCAGTCGGTGTTCTCTCATCTCTTAATTAAGATATTTCGAAATCGAGAATCGTGAGACTCGCCCAAGCTAGTAAAGGGGCTTTCATCGGTATTTTGTTTAGGGATAAACCCTTCTAAGGAAAGGATGAGATATAGCGTTAACTCCACTTGTTGGTATTCGTTGGGACGCATGCTTGGCTAAAAGTTCTAACTGCTCTAGTTGAGACTGCTGCTAACTTTCCAGCTACTGGATCACTAAAAGCTATAAATATATATATATATATATATATATATATATATACATATATTAAAATTCTTTGAATGGAGGTTTAACCACAATTACCAAAATTGTTGAAATATTTCGTCCAAACTTTTATATATATATTTATATATATATATATATATATATGTGTGTGTGTCAGTGATTTAGTCTAACTCCAACTCATTCCAATCTTTCTTTCATTCTCATCAGCTTCCACTTTAGAAAGGGAGAGATTCCAAACCCAACAGTATGGATTAATATACGTATCTCAACAATTAGTTTATTATTAAACCTCCATTCAAAGACTTTTAATATATATATAACGTCCATTCTTATCTCTTCTTCACTTTCTTCTACCTCTAGCTCTCTCTCTACAAAGAAAAAATAATAATGGAAATTTCACTGGACAAAGTTGCCACCTCCATTCTTTTTGTTATAATAACAACGTTGTCATGCATGATTCTGAATTGGGTGTGGTTAAGACAAAAATATTTAGAGAGGTGCTTGAGAAAGCAAGGTCTTGTAGGCAATTCCTATAGACTTTTCTTCGGGGACACGAAGGATAGCTCTATGATGATAAAGCAAGCTTGTTCTAAACCCATAGAACTCTCTGATGATATTGTGCCACGTGTTCTCCCCTTTGAACATCACACAGTGAAACATTATGGTATGTATGTCTACAATAAACTTAATTACCTAAAGATTTTGTTGCAGCAAACACAAATTATATCTCACTCATTTCCACAGCAATAAAGTATGTATGGTTGTTTTAAGTCCTGTAACTTCTGTTTAAAAGCTGCCAACTATGAATTAGCTTATGCCCAAAATCTTAAATCTGAACCAGAAAAACTAGACCGATTGATTAAACTATAAACAAGAATCTAAATTGGTAGCGGTGGAGCC
Source organism: Notholithocarpus densiflorus (assembly GCA_030021035.2). Taxonomy (NCBI): domain Eukaryota; kingdom Viridiplantae; phylum Streptophyta; class Magnoliopsida; order Fagales; family Fagaceae; genus Notholithocarpus; species Notholithocarpus densiflorus. Next base: position 5,256,276 of record JARYZH020000017.1, read on the forward strand.
AAAATTTTCTTAGGTAAAGCTAATGTTACTACTTCTAATTTTAACACACAGCTAAAATTATTTTTTGCCAATTAGTAATAGTTAATAAGAAACTCTCACTGGAGGTTTGTTGTGAAAATGATATAGACATAATTTTTTTTTTTAAAATATTAGATTTTCTTCTAACCTTCGTGAACAAATGCAGGCAAGAATTCATTTACATGGCTTGGCCCAAGACCCCGTATTAACATTATGAGCCCTGAACAAATCAAAGATGTTTTCACCAAGATTGGTGACTTTCAGAAGCCCAAACCAAATCCACTTACTAGATTGCTTGCAATGGGAGTAATAAACTACGAGGGTGAGAAATGGGCTAAACACAGAAAGATTATCAACCCTGCTTTCCATTTAGAGAAGTTGAAGGTTATATATTACATTTCTTATCTTTTTAAATCCATGTGGAATCAATAGTTGTGTCCAAATTAGATTATTGTTATCACTTTAGTAAAAAATGTTGTACCTTAGTTTGGAGCAACATGATTTATCTTTAAAGTGATATTGTACAAATCACCAAGTTTAACACAAAAACACTTATGTGTTGAACTCCATAGCTTAGTTTCAAATGTCCGTCTAGCACATTTTTGTGATCAAAAAACTTATAGGCATAGTACAATAATCACAATAGGGAATTGTTTGCATTTTCGTTATGAATAATGTTATAGACATAAACTATTTTACAAACTTTTTTACAAACTAATGATGTGGTGAGTGATTATTTGTAAGTGAAAAGATGACGTTAGTAATGGACCTAAATGAGAACCAGTAAGAATTTGTCACATAAAAAATTTGTAAAAATGTCGTGAAATAATTTGTGACTGTAGCAGTACTCATAACTTAAAAGTGACAATATTTTTTGAGATGGGTAGTTAATGGGAGAAGTAGGGTTCAAACTACATACACTAGGCACCACAAAGAATATGATTATTGCTAGATACTACCTTTGATTAATTAATTCAAAGTCATTATAGAAAATACTACCTTTGATCTATTGCTTAAAATATGATTGACCGAAAATATTGTGTGCAAATAAGATTCTAAGTACATTCAAACATCAGTAATGCTAGTATAGCAAATAATATTATATGTCCATTTTCTTCTTTTTTTTCTTTTTTTTTTAAAAAAAGACTATATGCCCATTCAAACTTTTAAATATGAATAATATCAATTAAATTTAAACTTAGATTCTCGTTTGCTCAAATGGGAAAAGTTTGACTCCTACCTACACCCAAATATTTTCTTTTTTAATAGTATCTTGTTTTAAAAGTAAAGAATAATTATCATAGGGTAGATGCTACAAATTTTAAATTCTATCTCTATAAAAAAATTAACTTAAAAACATCTATTGCAATCAAATTAAAAAAGAAAAAAGAAATAGTTATAAAGCATTTAACTACTTTGAATTCATTATATAAATGAAAGGGTAATTCTTTGTTGGCAATTTGACATATATTACAAACCGCATGTGTATTATAAGCGTAGTTGGGATTCTATCAAAAACAATATAGAGAAATAATATAGACATAACATTTTTTTACTGTTATTGAAGTGGTAAATTGTTAGTAATTTTTCTCTTTATAAAATGGTTATTGATTTTCATATGGGCTATATATCATTAGTAACTTGTCATTTGCAACAGCTGTGAAAAAATTTGTGAAGAAAGTTACGTATGGAGATTTGTTGAACAATATAATGCCAATAATCTTGTTTCTATTTATTATAGTTTAAACAATTTACATTGCGATTGCTACAGCTTATGTTACCTGCATTTTATCAAAGTTGCATTGATATGATTAGCCAGTGGGAGAGGTTGATCTCTGAAAATGGATCCTGTGAGTTAGACGTATGGCCTTATCTTGAAAACTTGTCAAGCGATGTGATTTCAAGAACAGCATTTGGAAGTAGCTATAAAGAAGGAAGAAGAATATTTGAACTCCAAAAAGAGCAAGCACAACTCTTTGTAAAAGTATCACAATCTGTATACTTTCCTGGACTAAGGTAGTGATTATACTACTACAATCACGTATTTGTAGGCCCAAATATAGTGCTAAAGTAGGACTTTTGAAGAAAATTGTAGTATCCTTGGTAAGGCTGACTTTCGTACAGTGCACTAGAGCAGAACATCTCCTGTGCAAATGATCAGTAACATTTTCCTTTCTATCGTTTGCATTTTGAGAGCCCACATGTATATTCCTATTGAGGTCTAAAGCACCATCTACTCTTCTTGCTAGGATATAATAAAAATTCATACTAATTTCACAACATTCATAATTTGGCATTAAAAAATTAGATTACAGATTGTGGTGTACGTGTGTAAGGTAATAGACTAGTAGGTTAATTTAAGATTGTGGTATAATTGTTGTGAACCTTTTTTTTATCCATAGTTTTAAGAACTGGACCGAATCGATTGGTCAAACCAATTCAATTGTGAATCGGGAGCCAATTCGGTCAAGTAAAAACTCTCAAAACCGGTAAAAGCTGAAAATCAAGTGCAAAAATGGTTCATTGATCGTACCGATTTTTAAAACCATGGTTTTATTTTGAATGTAAATCTTTTGTCCTGCTATTTGTTTTTTACTTTGTGTTTTATCAATCATGGTATATCATTCGTTTGATTTTATTTTTTTCTCATTTTAAACTTTAGTTACTTTATAAGAAAATTCAAATAAAAACATGACAAATTGTAATTAATAGAAAAAAAAAAGTGAAATACAAAAAATTAGACAAATGATTTGTATGCGTTGTAGCTCTTGCTTTATTATTCAAAATTTCATTTTTTAAACATCCTCTGCCTTTTGGACAGAACAATACCAACAAAACAGTACGCAGTGAATTGTCTTTTTTGGTTGCAATGTTCCTTTGGGACCCTCATTATGTAGCCCTCCCTAAGGACCCTCTCTATCCCAGCCGACCCTATAATTGAAAAGAAAATAAGGAGAAAAAGGACATGCTCCCCCACCAAGCCTCAGATTCATTTCGGTACTTCAAACCAGTAAACTTTTTGACTTGTAATAGCCTAATAAATCTTCTAAATCTACAAGTTTGAACAAGAAATTATGCGCTCCTTTACTAAAGCTTATTTTTCAACCTTATAAAAATGTTGATTGTTTGAAAGAAAAAAAAAAAAAAAAAAAAAAAAACTAAATTTGTGGTAAGAAAAAAAGTGAAGTGTAAAAAAAGTTGTACTTTAAAAAAAGAAAGGATTTAAAACCGGGATATATATCAAAGCGGCACTATAAAGTTCACATTTTTCACAAAAGTAGTTTGAATGAATACTCCATTAGAAGTAAAAGAAGATTTGAATACTCCTTTTACCTATCCCCCTGAGAGCGGCAAAAGGCTAAGAAAATAAACCGTTCTTTAAACCGCCATAAGTCAAAAATTGTTGAAAAAAAAAAAAAAAAAAAAAACACGTTTAGTAGTAACAATGGCTAAGCCGTCCATGAAGCATATATATTTTTAGTTTTGGTAATCCCACCTTATAATGTTTATCTAAACTCCCTTGTATTCATTGATGGGCCCAAATGGGCCTCTGTTTTGGTGTCGTTGCAAATAGCCGAAACTTGTTCAATGTCTTAACTGTCCAAGAAACAATTTTGTCTTTTTTCTCTGCCTCAGGACATGAAACTCTGTCACGCGGCGATATACCCTGTCCCAAAAAGTTAACAAATACCTGTTTTGATTTTCTCTTATATACTATTTTATAATTTATATATAATACAAAATTGATTAAGTTTATCTGTAATCCAATATACAAAATCTGGTTTGAGTTTTATATATATACTTAACTGTCCAAGAAACAATTTTGTCTTTGCTCTCTGCCTCAGGACATGAAACACTGTCACGCGGCGATATACCCTGTCCCAAAAAGTTAACAAATACCTGTTTTGATTCTCTCTTATATACTATTTTATAATTTATATATAATACAAAATTGATTAAGTTTATCTGTAATCCAATATACAAAATCTGGTTTGAGTTTTGTATATATATATATATAGGTTAAAATTTTTAACCCGTGGAGATGTATTCATAGGAGAAACAAAAGGAATGAGACGGAATAAATAGATTTATATATGTAGTAAGAAAAGGTCCAACAATTTAACCTCCAAATCTTAGTTAAAATAACCTATTTAGTTTGCAGGCCTACAGAAATCGACGTTTCAAGTCACAATAAAGTGAATAAATAGATTGTATAAACTTGGTAGGTCGTGTCCAAAACACACACACCCTCTATAAAAACTTGGAACAACCTCACTTATTCCAATCCCCCCACAACACACACACAGACATACACAAACAAACTCTCTCTCTCTCTCTCTCTCTCTCTCTCTCTCTAGCTCTAACAATTTTTTTTGTTAACATAATGTGTAAGCTAACTACTTCTATCCCCTGCAATTCATCAGATTCCCCTTACGTCCTCCTCAAAATCAAAGAATCAGAGGACAACATGCACAAAGCCCCATTACTATCCAAAGCCCAAGCATCACAAGAGAAGGAAAATTCTTCATACAGAAACTTGAAAACACAGAAAACCCATCTGACTTTGGCCTTCATAGAAGCCATTTCCATAGCCAAAATTGCTCTCCCTATGATACTTACAGGCCTTTTGCTTTACTCTCGCTCCATGATCTCCATGCTCTTCCTTGGCCGCCTAGGTGAGCTTGAATTAGCCGGAGGTTCCCTCGCCGTTGGCTTCGCTAACATCACTGGCTACTCTATTCTCTCCGGCCTAGCTATGGGAATGGAACCAATTTGCGGCCAAGCTTTTGGTGCCAAAAAACATACTCTTTTAGGCCTCACCTTGCAAAGAACGGTTCTTTTGCTCATGCTTATTTCAATACCTATTTCACTTCTCTGGCTAAACATGAAGGAAATCCTTCTCTTTTGTGGTCAAGATGAGACTATTGCTAGAGAAGCACAATCATATCTTATCTATTCACTCCCTGACCTATTAGCTCAATCTCTTTTACACCCATTACGCATCTATCTTCGATCACAATCTATAACTCTGCCTCTAACTTTTTGTGCCACTCTATCAATTATCCTTCACATACCCATCAACTACCTCCTTGTTTCACACCTAGACTTAGGAATCAAAGGGGTTGCTTTAAGCGGAGTTTGGACTAACTTCAATCTTGTAGGTTCTTTGATCATCTACATCCTTATCTCTGGCATCCATAAGAAAACTTGGGGAGGCATTTCATTGGAGTGCTTGAAAGAATGGAAACCTTTGTTAAATATGGCTATTCCAAGCTGCATTTCAGTCTGCCTGGAGTGGTGGTGGTACGAGATCATGATTTTGCTATGTGGGCTATTGATAAATCCCAGAGCAACCGTGGCATCCATGGGCATTTTAATCCAGACCACAGCGCTTATCTACATATTCCCATCATCACTAAGCTTCAGTGTATCCACCAGAGTTGGTAATGAACTAGGTGCTAACCAGCCCAAGAAAGCAAAACTAGCAGCCACTGTAGGCCTCTCTTTCAGCTTCATATTGGGATTCTGGGCACTGTTATTTGCAATTATGGTGAGGAACAGTTGGGCTAGCATGTTCACACAAGATAAAGAAATTTTAGGCTTGACGTCACTGGTTTTGCCGATAATTGGTCTTTGTGAACTTGGAAACTGTCCGCAAACAACAGGCTGTGGAGTTCTAAGAGGGACTGCAAGGCCTAAAGTTGGAGCAAACATCAACTTGGGTTGCTTTTACCTAGTGGGAATGCCAGTGGCAATTTGGTTGGGTTTCTATGCAGGGTTGGACTTCCAAGGACTGTGGCTGGGGCTTTTAGCAGCGCAGGGCTCGTGTGCTGTGACCATGTTGGTGGTATTGGGTCTCACAGATTGGGGCTTAGAAGCCAAGAGAGCCGAGCAGCTGACCGGAGCTGTCCTTGTTGATGATGACAGCCAGAAGATATTCAAAGCTGAAATCAAGGAGCCTATTTTAAATTTATCCGAGGACGTAGATCAAACTAAGGAGGTTGAGGAACAGAAGAAATTCAAAGCTGAAATCAAGGAGAATACTTTAATTTTATCCGGGGATTTAGATCAAACTAATAACTCGCCTGTTTAATTTATTAATCTTTTTTTTTTTTTTGAGATTTTGTCTAAGCAAAGCTGTATATTAGGGGGGTACATATAAAGGTGAGGAATTTTGTAAGGACCTGGTTAACTAAAGAGGAAATTTGTGCTACTTCCACTTTAATCACTTTTGGATTTCAGTTGAAGTAGCATAATAACAAATTCTCTTTGGCACTTTTGTATACCCTAATTATTCAGTAGTCCAGAATACAGCAAGGTGATATTTCATCTTTTCATATGATAGTAGATTCGACTAATAGAAGTTATTGTAAAATCTACCATTCATGTGAGGAGATGAAATATCATGTTGCTAAACTCTAGAAATACCTGATAATTTTCCCTAAGTTCTAAATTTTTGTAGTAACAAAGAAATCAAAAGAGACTTTATTTACTTGTGTCTATCTCTTGCATGATCTCAATATTTTTTTTTGCTCAAGAATTTTGGTTTAGGTGATAAAAAAATGGCATAGAGTTAAATGCCGATACACAAATAAATAAAAACATAATTTTCATCCGAAGTGCTATATTGAGGCCTACCTAACTCATAATATTGTTAGAGTTATATTAGTCCAAATTCACTTGAGGGTCCAAATCTATTGTACTTGTTGTACTAGAATATATATATATACACACTCACACAGGGTTGAGTGTATGCTCATTATATCAGGTTCTAAATCCTCTAGAGATAAAGAAGGCATCATTTGGCCACGAAGGCTTCATTTGGCCACGAAGGCTTCTACGATCAACTTCACTAGTTAGTCTTGACAAAACACAAGTCGTCCTTAGCGGACCGCTTAATCGATCAACTTCACTAGTTAGTCTTGACAAAACACAAGTCGTCCTTTTTAGCGGACCGCTTAATCGATCACGAAGGTCCAACTCACCACAACCCTAGTCAAAGCCGTTGGTACGATTCCAGTCCTTTTAATCCATGCACTTACAGTTGACATCGACCATGAGAATCACAAACTAAAAGACTTGACGAGAGGCTTTGCCATGGTGACCCAACCTACTCCTTATACAATGCCATCCTAAGTTGCACAGACACGGACACGGATACGACACGGACACGGATACGGGAATACGGCAATTTTTGAAAAATGAGGACACGACACGGCAATTAAATAATTAATTAAATTTTATATTTAGACATATTTTTAAATATTTTTAGACATAAAATACGTTTATATCTAGAATTTAAATTATATAAGAATTACAAATAAGCAAACTAACACCCAAAGTAATACAATAATACACATAAAATGTTTAGAGTACAAACCAAAAGTTTAAATAGGCTACATTCAACGTCAAACTAAAAACATAAAAGGAAAACAAGCTTTAAACTTTTGGGATTAAAAAAAATTTATATATATATTTATATATGTAGTGAGAGTGGAATTAAAAAATAAAAATAAAAATAAAAAGACGTTATAACTTAAGTAACACTAACAGTACAGAGTACACAGCATATCTGGAAAAAAAAAAAAAAAAAAAAAAACAGAGAGAACAAAAGAGGTCGGATTCGGACTTGTCCACGCTGCGAGAGAGAGAGATCGGAAGGGACAGAGGGCACGGCGTCGACGGCGACTTTCTATGGAGCTCGCCGATCGGCCTGATCTAGTATCGGCGACTGTCTATGGGTTTCAACTTTCATGGTATCAAACTCTAAACTTTCACCGGCGACTGTCAAAATCTGTGACTTTCTGTTTTTTTTTTTTTTTTTTTTTCATTGCTGGCGTGTCCATCGTGTCAGAGCCGTGTCGGAGAAGCGAAAAAAAAAAAAAAAAAAGGACACCGCTTGGACACCGGAGTCCGGCGAGTCGTGTCGGTATCCGTGTCCGACACGTGTCGGACACCGGTCCATCATGGGCAAAATATGGTTACATCGAACGAAGACCATGTTGTCCACCCTCTATTAGAAGTTCATTTTCCAATGGATTAAGAAGTCATGGAGATTTAATTTGATCATGAAAGACATGGTTTTAAAAACCGAACCGGATCAGCTAGTTGAATTGGTTCAACACTAATTTGGTCAAATAAAAACTCCTAAAACCAGTATAAAATTGAAAGGAAAAAAAAAGGGTCAAAATCCGGGAACCAGGACAAAAAACTGTTTTTGACTGTACCGGTTTTTAAAACTATGAAAAAAGAATATTGTTTACCAATTATTAGGTTAATTTACCAATTATGGTTATTAATCTCTTAATTTACCATAATTAAATTACCAGAATCAACAATGGCCAAATCTTAAAACCACTATGAGTGAAACCTTCCCCAACAAGACAATCCACTATAGTAAAACCTTTATACTTAGATTTTAGCCATGGACTTATTGTAGAAAACTTTTGCGCTTTCAAAACCTTTGAACTCTTCTTTGGAGTTTAGCCCTTCACGATTGATGTAATCTTCTATCTGAGCACAACCCTTGTCAATGGGCTGGGAAGATTACACAATGGGGTGACTCTAATTAGTTATTGATATAACATATATAAACACCATTTAACCCGAAAACTTTAAGCTTAAGAGTGTGGACTCAACTATGATATATTAATTACTTACTCTTCTCATTAATTAATACTCACTGTGATAATTCACTTATACATGTATACCCAACATAATTCCTTGTTATGGTTTCAGTCCTAGTGATCCGCCACTTATACCATATATTTCACACAATATCTAATTGCTAAGAGTATTTATTCACGTAGGGCTGTAAATGAGCCAAGCTTTGCTGAGTAGTGCTTGTTTGAGCTTGGCTCGTCAGTAAAAATCAAATAATCAAGCTTGGCTTGAGCTTGAAACAAGTCTGAAAACAATGTTTGAACTCGAACTCGTGAGAATGCTAAAAAGCTTGAGCTCGGCTTGATTAATTAGTCAAGCCAAGCTTGAGCTTAATATTTAGCTCAAACTCGAGCTCAAGTAAAGCTTTTTAGCTTGGTATCCAAAAAAATTGCATTATCAAATGTAAAAGATAGACATTGGATAGAGACATTGAGGGTGACAAGTAAGAATCTTAGTTTTGATAGAACTGGATTGTGAAGTTAGGCAAAGACTAGAAGTCTAGAAAGAATTACATTTGTAACTGAATGGGAAAGACTTACATAGTAACATATTTCAGAAATTTACAAAGATTGTGGGTGGGAGAAAAGCTATACATGGGCCCACTTAGATTTAAAAAAATATGTAACTTAAGTCTAAAAGTGTTCCATGGTCAGTTTAGAGGGAGTGTTAAAAAAAACTAGAGGAAAGCAATTAAAGGGTAGTGATAAGTGGTCTCATGTGGACTATGTTATGATTAAGATATGTGTAATGTCATAATAATGAGTTTATTTAGTAAACATATATCAAGCTGTAAACAAGCGTAATTAAGCTCGGCATGTTTTGTATCGAGCCCTATTGTTCACGAATAATTATTTTTGCTTGGGCTCGGCTTGTTTATTAAACAAGCCTAAAATTGAGGTTCAAGCTTGGTTTATTTATAAACAAACAAACATGTACGAGCTTTTTATCAAGCCAAGCCCGACTTGTTCATGAACAACTTGGTTCGTTTACAGCCCTAATTTATTGTTATAATAACCATATATGATATCAAATTGCTAAGATTTAGTAATGGATAGTTTTTGATAAAAAAGGGTATTCAGACATTTTTGAATATTTGACTATTCCTTTGAGCATGTGCAATCCCTTCTGTCCCACACACATTGAGTTATTATAGGGAAGAATCCCTTAGAGATGACCCCAAGATGCTAGCAAGAGGTTTAACATTAGCTGTAAATGTTGGTGTAATTTTAATAAAAGAAGGAACAGAGCAAGCCTAATTAATTAAGTTCACCCATATGGTTGAAGCTCCCACCTATCCCTATTAGGTTTAAGTTGATTTTGAATTTGACCCATTGCACTTCTCATTCGAATTTGATAATGGGTATGTAAGATAATTTTTATTGTACAAGTCAGCCTAATACTTGGAGAGGGGAGGAGGGGGGTTAAGGGGCCAAATTCAATTTGAGGATTCCCACATTACCCCTTTTTTATGATAAATATCCATGTTAGTCATACATTTCTTATATTTTTGTGGAGGTTATTAATAAACCTTAACTAGGTTTTTAATCACCTAAATACTAATAATATATATATATATTTATATTAATTAGGAAATAGAACCCATATGCATTGGCAACGCAAAACTAAACAATAATTTAGTTAGGGCAACTTCGAAACCACTAGAATAATCCATAGCCATAATATATAGTGGACAGTTTTACATTGAACTTGTAGTATTTATGTTTTACTATATATGGGCCAAAATGGGGTTTTATCCATTTCTAACAAACTTTCCAGTAAAATGCCCCATGTCTGAAACTATTAAGAGATATGCCCCTGCTTCGAAACTCGATTTTTAGAAAATTGAGTTTCAATGTAAAACTCGATTTTTGGACAATCAAGTTAGAGCGAAATGAAACTTTAAAAAAAAAAAAAATTGTGAAACTCGAGTTCATGGAGTTCCATTTGAATATTTTCAAGGAACTCGAGTTTCTAGAATAATCCATAGCCATAATATATAGTGGACAGTTTTACATTGAACTTGTAGTATTTATGTTTTACTATATATGGGCCAAAATGGAGTTTTACCCCTTTCTCACAAACTTTCAAGCAAAATGCCCTATGTCTGAAACTATTTAAGGATATGCCTCTGTTTTGAAACTTGGTTTTTAGAAAATCAAGTTTCAATGTAAATCTCGATTTTTGGACAATCGAGTTAGAGCGAAATGAAACTTTAAAAAAAAAAAAAAAAAAAAATTGTGGAATTTGAGTTCATGGAACTCGAGTTCCACTTGAATATTTTCAAGGAACTCGAGTTCCATGAACTTGAGTTCCTCACTAGAAACTCAATTTCCATGAACTCGAGTTCCACAAATTTTTTTTTTTTTTTAAAGTTTCATTTCACTATAACTCGATTGTCCAAAAATCGAGTTTTACATTTGAAACTCAATTTTTAGAAAATTGGGTTTCAAAATAGGGGCATATCCCTAAATAGTTTCAGACATGGGGTATTTTGCTAGAAAGTTTGTGAGAAATTGGTATTTTGCCATTTTGGCCCTATATATGATATGACGAATTCAGATGATAACACAAACTTTAAATAAGTGGAGTTACAACTTACAAGGAGACAACATCGAAGAAGAAAGTTTTGTTTTGTAAACCTATTAAATATATTAAACCTTATAATAATGAGTTTATTTAGTAAATATATATATCAAGCTATAAACAAGCCTAATTAAGCTTAGCATGTTTTGCATCGAGCCCTATTGTTCACAAACAATTATTTTTGCTTGGGCTCGGCTTGTTTATCAAACAAGCCTAAAACTAAGGCTCAAGCTTGGCTTATTTATAAACAAACAAATATGTACGAGTTTTTTATCAAGCCAAGCTTGACTTGTTCATGAACAGCTTGGTTCATGCCCTAATTTATTGTTATAATAACCAGATATGATATCAACTTGCTAAGATTCAGTAATGGATAGTTTTTGATAAAAAAGGGTATTAAGGCCTTTTTGAGTATCTGACTATTTCTTTGAGCATGTGCAATCCCCTCTATCCCCCACACACACTAAGTTATTATAGGGAAGAATCCCTTAGAGATGATCCCAAGATGCTGGCAAAAAGTTTCACAATAACTGTAAATGTTGGTGTAACTTTAATAAAAGAAGGAACAAAGCAAGCCTAATTAATTAAGTTCACCCATATGGTTGAAGCTCCCACTTATCCCTATTAGGTTTAATTTGATTTTGAATTTGACCCATTGCACTTCTCATTCGAATTTGATAATGGGTATGTAAGATAATTTTTATTGTACAAGTCAGCCTAATACTTGGAGAGGGGGGAGGGGGATTAAGGGGCCAAATTCAATTTGAGGATTCCCACATTACCCTTTTTTTTATGATAAATGTCCATGTTAGTCATGAATTTCTTATATTTTTGTGGAGGTCATTAATAAACCTTAACTAGGTTTTTAATCACCTAAATACTAATAATATATATTAATTAGGAAATAGAACCCATATGCATTGGCAACGCAAAACTAAATAATAATTTAGTTAGGGCAACTTCCAAATCACTAGAATAATCCATAGCCGTAATATATAGTGGACAGTTTCACATTGAACTTGTAGTATTTATGTTTTACTATATATGATATGATGGATTCAGATGATAGCACAAACTTTAAATAAGTGGAGTTACAACTTACAAGGAGATAACATCGAAGAAGAAAGTTTTGTTTTGTAAACCTATTAAATATATTGAACTTTATAGTGAAAATTTTGATGTGTATGTGTGATATATACATACATATATATATATATATATTAATTGGTGGAACTCTATACATCCACAATAGATCTCCTTTGCAAGCAGCTTTTTATGAAAATGACATGGTCTCTCTCTCTCTTAGTCATGTGTGTGGGCGACGTACGTGTTTTCTACTATGCATAAAAATTATATGTGACATGACTAATTTGCTCTCTGAATGTGTTTCCCACACAAAATTAAAAAATGTTGCATCATATAAAGGCTAATAGGAATAGGAGCTCCTAATAAATTTTGGAATATTTTTGCTGATGATAACACAAAAGGAACATATGCAGATGCCCACGAGTTAGTGCAACATGCAATAACCCCTTAAAATGATGAGTCAACTAATAAAATCTAGTAGAGTCAGCCTCAAGACTCCAAAAAAAAAAGAGTTTTCCCTTTGAGCTTTCGTTGCATTTCCTTTTCTTTGAAACTTGAAAGTTAACGTTGATCACAATATTGGCCTAATGGATTGGAAAATATATAAAGTCTTGGAATCTGAGAAACGATTTGATTAGGGAATCAACAAAGTATTTATGCCATTATACCATAATTTCCTTTACACCGTAGCCCACGCCAAGGAATGAGAAATGACCAAGGTTGGATATGTTCGATTCCCCAAGTCAAGTCATCCTAGTTGAGCTTAAAGCAATAGTATATTACATAAGGTTGATCATTCTTCGACTTTGTTTCTTGCTAAACTTATGCGTCAAACTGATTTTGTCTCTTAAATTTACCTAATTTTATTTCTCTTCTCACTTTTATTTGATAGTTAATTGTATTTGTTATTTTTTATTATAGTTATTTTTTTTGTTATATTCTCTATAAGTAATAGATTTTTGCTGTATGGATTGAATCCTAAACTTTTATAAACAATTTTTTTTTTTTTTTTTTTTTTTAAGGGAAGTCAAGGTGAGACAATTGACTTAAGAAAAATAAATAAATAATCACAAAGATTAAAGATAGCTACGAAGAGAGGCATCCACATCATCATAAGCGATTAATCTTCAACACCTTTGTCTGTTAGAAAAAAGTTAACATCAAAATCAAATATATTTTTTTTAAATTTAAATATAATCTTTTATATAATCATTTTAAATTTATTTAATAATTTATATTGTCAAATTGTCTTCGTCGCTAAAAAATGAAACTCATTGGTTGGGAACACCACCAGTGGGCTTCTACAAGCAATGCAAGGGGTACTAATCAGATGCTTGGGGTGACAATTACCCCAAAATTTGTAGGTATAAATGTCTTTTTTATTAATTTTTTATTTCCACCAAATTAAAGCAAAAAAATAAAATAAAATGAAACTCAATATTTCTCACTCTTATTGTAATTTGAGGTAGATTTCAAACCCAACGTGTAGGCAATTCCATTAAAGGTTAAGTTGAAACTTGAAACTACCTAATATTTTTCTTATGATTAATTGAAATTAGATATTTTTCCACGTTGACTAATGAATTTTTTGTAGAATGAAAAATAAAAGGTTATACTTTGACCACACAAAAAAAAAAAAAAAAAAAAAATTGAAAAGTAGTAGTTATCATAAATTCATAATATTACAACGTCCCATCGAAATTGGTTGCCAAAGAAACAATAAATTTAGGATTTTTTTTTTTTTTTGCTCAATGAATGAATGAATTTGGGGATTTAGTCAATATAGCTGTTGGCAAATTATAACTGGAGCTATTTTGCATAGTATTTTGTGTATGATTTGCTATAATAATTAATGATACAGATGCAAACATATAAGCTACCCGTACAACAAAGTTGACCAATTAGGCTTTGAGAGAGCAAGAGCATAATAGTGCATATGATAATAAAATTAGGGACCCACATGCATTGTAGACTAAAGTTGAGGATCAAACTTTTCTTTTTTTCTTTATGCTTTATGTGTGGGCCATGCAAAATATCGTTGACCCTAATTTTTTTTTAATAATTGTACATGTGATCTAAGCTTTACGTACTTATACAGTTATACCTTCACCATGAGCTGCGTAGCCAAAAATTTTTATTTAGAGGGGCTAACTTATGATACTAATTTATTAGTTTATACAAACTTTCATAAATATGCATAAACATATACATTTACACACATATAATTTAATATCATTCATAGTGAATCTTTAAATTTTTCGTTTTTAATATAAGTTATCAAATTGTCTATTAAAGTGAGTAAAAAAATTTCAATTGAACTTATGAAGTATTTAAAGACATGAATGATTCAAAACTTTAATAGACACAAGAACACATTTTATAATAAAAAATAAAGGTGAAAAAAAAAAAAAAAACATTCTCTATAACTACTAAGTCAATTGGTCAATTTTTTTAAGAGCATCATTGGACTAGCTTAAATATTCAGGAAGGCCAAGTCCCATTCGTGTAGACTAATAATTAAAATTTTAAATATTTATATATAGTATTAAAATATTTTTAAAATTTTTGGGGGGCCATACCTCCGCACTCATACATGTAACTCCACCCCTGACTATGAGAGTAATCTCTTTGATAATCTCCTTGATAAAATATTTAAAAACATAGAAAGAGATCTAAGTGGAAAGTTCCGATTGGTATTGTTTATGGGTTTCAGGGTTTCTTAGAAATTTTGACCTCAAATTCGGTCTGCATTCATTTGGGATCAGAGTGTTTAAAGAATAAAATCCGATTAGCTCTCCTCGTATGTGATATATATTAGGATTTAACGGTTTTTCAATGATTGACATTATAACATGAGCTGGATTATATAGAAATACTGACACATGAAATAAAAAAATAAAGTCAAAATATGATACACGTATGAACAAGTAACAAACAAGGTTTTCTTAGGTTTTATCAATGGTATGTCGGTGTACGATACATTCTAAATATAAATATTTATTATGTATTAAAACGTCAATTTTAAGATTAAAAAAAAAAGTTTCATTTTCTTCTTACATCATAACTTTTATCGGTGACATCTAAAATGTTTGATTTTTCCACTTTATTTAATAAATATATTGTAAATGTTTTCTTTTTTGGGTAGAAACAGAGACTTTATTTATTTAATAAACATTGTTCATACAACAACAACTAAAGTCGGCCGTCGAGTATAGCGTCTATTAATCCTTAGGCCAATCATGTCCCTTAATTTAAATCATAAATCTATTCATGATAACGTCGCTGATCGAAAATGTTTAAACAGAACGGTGTTTTTTTTTTTTTTTTTTTTTTTTTTTTTTTTTTTTTTTGAGAAGGAAGTCAACAAAACAGGGTTGTGTGGTTTTTTTAAGATATGCACATTATATATGAACGTTATTTCACTACATGCCATATCATGTTGTTTAATTAAGCATTCCACTAACAACTTCAAGCATAATGAATTTATTAAGTTCGTTATATAAATTTATTGAAAACAGTTTTTACTTAAGATCTCGTATTTTCAGTGTTTAATAATTATAAAAAATATTATCTTTAATGTTCTTGAATATATAGAGCCAAGATTTGCTTTATTTAAGTTCTTTTTGTCAAGTGATATATCAAGGTTTTAATTTTAGTTTGTGCTTTATTTGTTTAGTTAATAAATAAATTTCAGTGAGTATCTTAATGAGCGAAATCAAATTGTTCACAAATAACTCGGTTAATTTTACATCTTTATACCTTATATCATTTAATAAATTTTAAAGCTGTTGACTTTAATTAAGTCACCTTTTAAATTCAACTTTAAAGTTTTTGATTTTGGTGAATTAACTCTTTAATTTAAAGGGTGACTTTTGCGAGTCAGCCCCTTAATAAATGAGTACATTTTCCGATACGTTTTTTTTTTTTTTTTTTTTTTTTTTGTGAGAAAGTGATACGTTTCTCTATTCTTCTTAAAAGAAATGTTAGCTGTCATATTTCATATTGTATAATTCAAATTGAATTAGAAAATAGAAACGCATGCACGTTGGCGTAACCCTAAAAACAAAAACAAAAATGAGTGGGTATCTCTCAAGTCGGCCAAAATGGGCATTTGTCCATTTCACCCAAAACAAGTAGCAAAATGTCAATGTTTTGAAACTCGATTTTAAAAAAATCCAGTTTCAATAAAAAACTCGATTTAATGAAAATCGAGTTAATTGCAAAATGTTACATGAAACTCGAGTTCCATGTAATTTTTATTTTTATTTTTAAGTTTTTTGCCTATAATTCGATTTTCTAAAAATCGAGTTTTTTATTGAAACTCGATTTTTAGAAAATCGAGTTTAAAACAGTGACATATGGGTAAATAGTTTCAGAACATGAGCATTTTGCTACTTGTTTTGGACGAAATGGACAAATGCCCATTTTGGCCCTCTCAAGTCTCAAAACATATTGGTTTAATCAAACTTTCGACAACTTTAGGATATATTTAGCTATAGTGATGTTAAATGTTGCGGTGTTTGGTCAGCATATATTTATCTATAACGATGTTAAATATTACATTGTAGTTTAGTCAATTGATTTACAATTAATATTATTATTTTTGCCGCTAGAGCAGTGACCAATTCATGTTTTGCAAATGACGCTCCAAAAAATTGATAGCTTTTCACCGAATTTTGAATTGTGCATACGGATGGCAATACGATAGCACAAGATCAGATCAGAGGTGTGTTCTGTCCCTACTTAGGGGTAAAAAAAAATTAGCGTGTGACGAGAGCATGGCTGGTCAATATCAAAGTATGTAGTTGAATATATATTTTTTAATCCCTAATGAAGTGGCTTCCATATTAATGAGGTAGGAATGAAATAGAAAGGGGGAGGCCAGGGGGACAACCATGCATGATTCATGATAGTTATTAAGGGCCCGTTTGGTAATATTGTTTTAGTAACATTGTTTAAGTGTTGTGGAAATACGTGTGGATGAAAAAGTATTGTGGAAATATGTGTTGTGTTGTGTTGTGTTGTGTTGTTTAAAAAAACAAAAATTGTTGTTTAAACAACACAACTAAATAGGCCCTAAGAGAGAAAAAAACCATGTGTTTTCAGTGGTAATCAAGGTTGTCAAAATTGGAATCTTATGTAGGATCGTTTAAGGTATGTGGGATCATAAATCGTAGGATCGGATCGTGAATCGTAAGATCTTACATATTTTCAAATTTAAATAAAAAAAACACATTGATAATAGCTTTGTATGTTGAATAATCACGTAAATTATAAATTCATCCATAAAAAAACTTAGATTTGCATCATATGATGTAATTTGCATGTCATACATCGCTAAGTCTATACTAACGAAATAAATATATTTAAGTTTTGACCCAATGTATCTAAAAAGTTCAATAAATGTTTAATTAGCAACCAAATACCAAAATATTTATCAAAACACATGGAAAATATTTTCCAAGTTCTAAGTTCCTAGTTTGAAATCCAAAATAAGTTAGCAAATGGAAACTACCTAACTACAATATGAAATCCAAAAGTAAGATGAATATTAAGGCGAAGTGAACATTTAATTATTCTCATTCTAAGGTTCTTATAACCACCGTTCTAAATTCCTAATCATCATCATCTATGTAGATATTATATATTTGTATACTAGAGCTGCAAAAGACATCAAAATATAATTTCACACTCAACTATTCAAGTTATACTACTCAGCAACAATTAAAGAGCATGCTCAAAAAAATCAATCAATCAATATACAAATACAAGCATAACTAATAAAATTATATATATATATAAATATTTTAGTAATATTAGAACACAAATTAGTATATTGATCAAACAAATTTAACAACATTATAACTTACAAGGCAGCAAAACCAACATCAAATTCTTCATTTAGAAATGATAAAGCATTCCTTCATGTTGATTACAAGTGAACTAGAAACTAGAAAACATTTGCTTAGGTTAACATAATTTTAAAAAAATAAAAAGTCATACCATCACAACATGAAAAAATAAAAACCCTTAAATATTCATCAAAATAAAAAATTTATCCCATAAAAAAAAAAAACAAAAATTTTATGTTTTTGGTAGGATCAGTAGGATCCCCTACGATCCTACGTACGATCCTACCATTTTTTTGATCCTAATGCGATCCTAAAAGTTTTGGTAAGGTGGGATCGTAAAATCGTGCGATCCTACGATCCCGATCGCGATTTTGACAACCATGGTGGTAATAATATAAAAGATTAAACATTCAAGGCAAGGTGGGACAAGAAAAACTTAGCATGTCACTATTCTATCAACCAATGAGGGACAAAGCATGATGGGATTAGGTAGGATAGAAAAATTGTTACCAAAGCCTTGACAATGTTTGTTTGCGTATCTTTTTTTATCCCCCTAAAAGCATCCACATCAGTGGATGTAAAACTTTGCAAAATACAAAAAGCAACCAATTTTACACATTTTGCCCCAAAAATCTTCCACATCAGTCTTTTTAAAACTGTGTATATTTACACATGTGCTACAGTAACCGTTACTGTAGATGTGTATTCTATTATTTTATTAATTTCACGTTCGCACCTTTTTTTCTCTCTCTTCTTCGTGCACAACAAACTCAGTGACTTCTCCTCTCCTCAGATACACACAAACACACCCACACACAAACACATCCATATAGACAAATTAACACAGAGATACACAAACACACCCACACGGACAAACCAACAGAGAGACAGATTGGTGCTGGTGTTGGTCGCTTATGGATCGGTGGATCGGTGCTGGTGGCGCTAGATCAGAGTTCGTGGGTTGATGGAAATGGGTCTGGATGCTTGTGAATCAGTATTGGCGGCAGAGATCGATGCTTGTGGGTTGACTGGAATGATTCTTTGCATGTGCATCTATCGTTTTGGGTCGATGCTTGTGGCAGAGATGATGCTTGAGGCAGCTTAAGGGTAGAACACAGGTAGAGGAGATCTAACCAAGAGGGAGTGGAGATTAGACTGAGAGGGAGAGGTGATTTGAGTAACGGATTGTCTATGGAGATCTGACCGAGAGGGTGTGGATTAGACCGAGAGGGAGAGGTGATCTATGTTCAGAAATGGGTATAGAGAGATGGGTACAGAGAGAGAGCAACAAATCAGTGTTCAGAAAAATGGGTAGAGAGAGAGAGAGAGCGCGTATGTAAAGGGTAGTTGAGAGAAATAAAAAAAAAGTGAGAAAATTGATTATTTAAATAAAATAGATTGTAGAATAGATGGACTGATGTGGATGATTTTGAGAAGTGGGTATGTAAAATAGAAAAAATAGATTTTTAGTGTAAAATAAACAGAAAATTTTAGCCGAATTGATGCAAATGCTCTAACATAGCAAGTTAGAGAGCAGAGAATTAAATACTACCATATCATAAGATTCTTCGACCAAAACCGACCCATGGCAGCAAACCCACCCACGACTACAACCAGAGAGAGAGAGAGAGAGAGAAACAGAGAGAAGACAGGCAGAGAGAAGGGGAGAAACAGAGAGAAGAGGGAGAAGAGAAGTGAGTGAGGAAAAGATAGATAGAAGAGAGAGTTAGAATAAAATAATGATATTTAGAAGTGTATTGTAGTAGGATTGTAAAAAATTTATCAAATAGGGTGGCATTTAGGTTTCCCCAAATCTGTGGGAAGTACGTTTAGGCCTAGGGTGGACCATGGTAGAGAAAAATGGAGTCGCCACTTAGATTAGGTCTAGGAATCATAAATATAACGTCCTTCATGGAATGACTGATCTTTTACCAAAGCACGTGTCCAGAGTTTAGGTATAGGGATGGGAAGGTGTTAGGCACCTAACCTCATTCAACCCATTGGTCGGCTTCCACTCATTGTGTTCCAAATCTTAATCTCAATAAAGGTAGGTTTAATATGTCATTCTAACTCACACACACTCTAGCATGCATCTAAGACATACAACATGGCATCAATCATCCCAAGCCTAATCATTCATCTATCATGGCATTGAGTAAACATATCCAAGGACAGAAGCATCGCATGGCAGAATCAAACAAGCATGTTTATGACATCCAAACATCAAAGGCATGGCATTCAACCCAAGCATAGTCATATTATTTAATCAAAACAAACTTATATTCAAACCAATGCATGTTCATGGTGAATACATGTTCATGGTATTTACACAATCTAGAACCCTAATAAACAATTAAAAGGCCAAAACAAAACAAAACAAGATAAAACAGAGCAAACAAATATGTACAGATGTGAAACTAGGCTTAAAAGAGGCTAAACATGTGAATAAAAACAAAAGAAAACAAACAGAAGATGAAATTAGGATTCTGGGCAAGAGTATGCGTGTGCATACATACATAGGGCACGCATGCATAGCCCAACTGTACGCTTACGCATACTACGAGTATGCGCACGCATGCAAGCTACATGCGTACGCATACACACCCTAAGAACCCTAACTCAAAAAACTACAGAGCAGAAACACGAAAATAAAGAATCTAACAACCTAACATGCTCAAAATATAAAAGTAAAGCAAACCTAGACTAAACAAACATATTAGAGCATTAAAACATATAAACAAACCAAAGAATTACAGAAAAACTAAGAAAAGTGAAAAGCCAAAGACAGAACCTTTACCCCCACACAAGAACTCTCTAGAGCTTGATTTTGACCACTTCCCTCAGTCAATCTAGTCACAACCAATTCAAAAACGAGTTAGTAAACTTAGAACTTAAAGATCAAGACCAAAATAGGTCTCAATCAAGTAAAATTTGACTTGAGGATGTTTTGTGAAAAACTCTCTCTTTGATTCACTATTTTCTAGTGAATCTTATGTGCTTTACCACTAGAGTTCTTCCCCCTCTAAAAATCTACCATGTATGGCTTTATATAATTGAAAATAGGGGTTTGGGACAGCTCCCAGACGATGTGGGATTCATTCCAAACCAAATTTTAATGTAGAAAATCTTTCCTTTCTAGAACCTTAGCATGTGCACGCATGCTGGTGTATGCGTACACATGCATGAAGCATATGCACACAGACCTTGAGCATGCATGTGCATACGCGTGTATGTGTACGCATGCCCTAGGGTTTTTCATGACCTTTCTTTTCCCAAAATAGTTTATATGGTCCAAAAAATAGTTATATTTTCCATAAATACTTTCCTCAAGTCAAATTTCATCTAATCGGGCCCTAAACCAACCTCGGGCTTTAGAATTCTTACATGATTAGGGAACGGGGGCCAGAGTCGTAAGGGGTAAAAAATGCAATGTCTACACCGGGTAATGCATGTATTTGGTGGTTTGATGCTAAAAAAATAGGATATCCAGAGTTTACAACCCTTAACACTAAAGCTCTAACCTCTTGGCATATCCAATGTCAAAGAAGGAAATGAAGGGAACGAAATGGATAATGGTGTTGTACTTGAAACTCATCAACACAAATGAAGTCAATGGAGCCCAATTCGTAGACTAGAGTTAAGAAAATAACCTCTAAGATGATTAGATGTGGGACTTTTCTTTCTTAATGGTCTTTCATCAAAGCTAATTTAAGTAAGACTAATTGGAGCTTAACTTTTTTTTTTTTTTTTTAGAATGTATGGGGGAAAGCTAAATGAAAAATTACTATAACAAACCATCACAGGACATAACCTCATGATCTCCTACATAAGATTATGCTTTCTTACATAATTCTTTTAAAAAAAGTTAACCACAAACAATTTTTATATAAATAATTAATGTACACCTTTTTTTTTTTAATATAGGAATTAATGTACACCTATTGATAGTTAATATGTGCATTTACATCATTAGAACATTCAGTAAACTAATATTTTGGAAAAATGCCACAGCCACGTGTGACAGAGTATAAAGTTATGCCATATGGAACATTCCTTGATACTCTCTTCATTTAAGCTTCAACCTTAATAAAATTTGCATTTATATCATAGTATTAGATCTTTGAATGCACCAATTGAGTAAATTCACATATTATGATATTAGGGAAATAAACCTTTTTTTGTAGAAGAATATTAAGGAAATAACCTAAGTTTTTGTCATGCAGCAAGTTTTTTGATACTCTTCATTTAGTGTTACACCTTAACAAATATTGCATTTATGTCAAAATATTGAGTAATGCTATAGTTAAAAACTATTTTATGACATTTTTACACTTTATTGGTGTGACAGATTCTTATTAATTCTCATTTGGACTTGCCACTAAACATCAATTTTGTACTTACCCATAACCATTCACCATGTTAACAGTTTGTGAAATAGTTTGTCGCTTAACCATTTTCCTTTTATATATATATATATATATATTTATATATATATTGCTTTTAATGGATTATATTTCATTGGACATAGCACTCAGCCAATTGTGCTCTCTCTATAGACTATCTTAATTAATTGTGTTAAAACTTAAAATGTTATTCTATAAAGGCAATACCTTGTACAATATTTTACACAATTCAATTTATAGACTTTTACCCTAGTAATAGAGCCTAGACTCCAGAAAAACCCTTTTCCATTTCTTAGTTGTTTTGTCACCTCAAACACCATTTCCTTGGCTATAACATTTAACAAAAAAGATCTAGATGTTATTATGATCTAGTTGCATGACTTTGGATCTTCCGTCGTATGGTATAATGGGAACGCAAGATATTTCTACTCCTGACCTCATTGTTAATCCACTTCCCGACCTCTTCCTTGAGTTCTCACCTATTGAATCCATCTTCAAAGAGTCTTCTCCCTTTTCTCTAGTTGCAAATCCTTGTGTCTTTTTGTTTTATTTATATTTTGTTAACATTAAATAGGTGCTACTTTTTTTTCTACATTAATTTAATATTGAATCTCTTTATAAATTTTCATTCCAAAATGATGATAGAAATATCATTTTTACTATAACCCCATAGATGAATTTCCTATTCCATCCCTTTTTTTTTTTGCAATTTAAATAAAAATTGTAACGGCCTTGATAAAAGTAACACAACAATGATTGAGAAGACAGTGCCATTGTAATGCAATTTTATTTTTATTTTTTTATTTGCTGAGAAGTAACACAATTTCTTAAAACACTAACATCAAAATAAATATATATTCAATACAAAAATCCACACACGGTACAACTACAACCACGTACATTACATTCTCATTTAGGGAAACAATTGAATCAAACTTAGCGTATATAATAAATCAAATTTTAACAAATAACAAAACAAACATAATGTATAAATGCTTTAGACACGTGAAATGAATGGTTAGTCCTTTGTGTATTAGTGGCATTGCATCTTCATACTAAGATCTTCACAAGGAATACAAGGTACTAATATGAAATACAATGACTTGGGCATAGCCTAGTTTGAAGACTTATTAGAAGAAAAGGAAGGCTAGTTCTAGGGTTCAAGCATTAATTTAGGATGTTTCATATGGGGAAGAGAACTTGGGAAATTTCTTAGTAAGTATAAGTTAAATTAAGTCTTATTTATATTTTAATTGTTGTTGGATTGGTTTTAGTGATGTGCGAGCAATTGTTAAGTTTCAGACTTCTGGAATGGATTGTTCTTGGCTGTACAAGTGATGAACTATCCTTTTATAAACATATATTTATACATAAACATGCTAAACATAAACATGTATCAAATGAAATAAAAAATATATATATATATATTTTATACATTCCATATATATATATATTTGGTGTTGATTTTTACCTTAACACACCATGGTTACAAAGACTTTTAACATTATGGTTAATAATGTTCGTTATTATTATTATTATATGGAATAAGCCATATACTTGTTCAAATGCTTTATACATAGGTAAAATATTCCTTTAAATTGTTTGCTTACATTGGTTGCCTAACACTAATGTTTCGAATCGAGATGCCAAATTTATGAGATATTTTTGGAAGAATTTATGTAGGATGTTGGCTACAAACTTCAAGTTTTTTCCATCTGGACAACTAATTGGGTGTTGAGTTCATAAAAACATACTACATCATTTTGTAAATGTAATTAAAGAAGTCTAAAAGGAATAACAGATTTTGAAAATTTAATCATTTTTACATATATAAAACCAACTTACCTTTGATAGTGATTTTATGGAGACTCTTGATTTTGCTAAAGGTATTGATTGCAGGGGAATAGCTCTTCTCCCATATGTACGTAACATCCAAAATTTACTGGAGCTCTCCCTTATCGAAGTACTAATATTAGTACTTTGATGTCCCAAAAAAAAGTTTATAAAAAGATCTTCACAAGGAATACATATTACTGGTAAGAAATGTAATGACTTGAAGATAGCCTGGTTTGAAGACTTATAAGAGGGGAGAGAAGGCTGGTTCTAGGGCTCAGACATTAATTTAGGATGTTTCAAATGGGGGAGAGCACTTGAGACCTTTCTTAGCTAGTTTAAGTTAAATTAAGTCATATTTATTTTTTAATTATTTTTGGATATGTTTTAGTGATGTAAGAGCAATTTGTTAAGATTCATACTTCTTGAATGGATTGTTCTTGTTTGTACAAGTGATGAACTATCCTTCTATAAACATATATTTATACATAAACATGTTAAACATAAACTTGTAACAAAGGAAATAAATTTAAAATTTTTTTTTTTTTATTCATTCCATATGCACATTTTTTTGTACTAAGGTATACACATAAAAGACAACATGTGGGGACTTAAGAAATTTGAGCTACAAAATATGTTTTGAAATATAAAATTAAAAAAAGAAATTATAATAAGTGAAAAAACCAAATGAAAGGTAGAATATAGATTTTTTTCTAATCCCCACATGTAAATGAAATAAAAAATAAATTAAAAAAAAAAACCCGGGTTGTGGTGTTATTCTTTCAAAATTAAAAAAACTATTTAAGCTAATGAATTACAATCGATGCCTCGTGGCAGTCAACCACCCATTGTGGCGATGCACGCACCTCCCGCCCACTGATTCCACCCATATCAACTCCTCTCTTACCTTCGAAGAGTTTTCTCACTCTTCTTTAGTTGAGGGTCTTTGTATCTTTTTGTTTTTTATATATTTTTTTAACATTAAATAGATGCTACTTTTTTTTTTTTTTCCATATTAATTTAATATTGAACTCTTTATAAATTTTCATTCCAAAATGATGAAAGAAGTAACGTTTGTACTATAACCCCAAAGATGAATTTCTTGTTCCGCCCCTTTTTTGCAATCTATCTATTTATATTTAAAAACTGAAGCGTAGCATTTATTAGTACTTTACTTCTGTTGAGCCACCTCACCACCACGTCATTGGCCACGTAATTAGTTTTTTTCATATTTATTTTTTACCTTTAACTTTTTTACAATATTAAATATATAAATATGGCTTTAAAAATTCATTTTAGTCGGTTTTAACTTTACATATTTCTTTACTTTAATTTTTATGTTATAACTAAATAATAAATCAATGGAAAATCAAAACAAAGTTATTATCTTTTTATATATTAATTCATCTTCGGCGGTTTTAACTTTACATATTATTTTGCCCTTTCATCTTCTTTTATTTTTGCTCTTCTTATTCTCATACTCTTATTATAAATTTGTCACTTTCTCCCATTTTATGCATCTCTCTCTCTCTCTCTCAATTTTTATTTCATTTTTTGTCAGATTTTTTTTATTCTTCCTGCATCTCTACCTTATGTTGATTAATATTGTATTTTTTAGAACTCTACTTTTTAATAATTGTTTATAAAAACGGTATTCATAGGTGTTGGCATTTTTCTTAATCATTGATGATAGAAAAGATACAACTTCATAACTACCTATAGGAGGATCTCCTACTAGAGGTTTGTACTCTTATTGTCCTATTATTGACTAATTCATATGTGTTCCTTGATGCAAGTATTTTTTTTTTTTTTCATTTTATTTACAATACTAAATACTTTTAATGAATGGTGTCTGTTGTTGATTTGAATTGGAGAAAAATCATATTATAATATGTCATATTTTGTGTTGTTGTCAGATTTTAGTTTATTTGGAAAATAAAAAGATAATCTGGACAAGCTGATGAAGAACAACTAGTGCAGTTGAAAACAATGGCTTTCGTGCATTTTCCTTTCACTATTTGTAAATATTTTGTTTCACAAATTAGTAAAAAATTGTTATGTCTTTGTTAGATGCTTGAGTAATTTTTTAAGCGTTTACGAATATTTTATATTGTTCTTCATCTTCCTTATCTTATTGGTATATTCTTTGAAATTTTTAGGAAAACAAATTCAATTTTGAGTTTAAAATTACTTATTTATCTATTCATTTTTCACAGGTTGGATTAGAAGTTAGATTAGATTATAACAGTATTAACACAATACTTCTTCTTTTTTCAAAAAAAAATTCTCTACTTTTTTCCCCTTTGTAATTATATTCTGGGTTTTTTTTTTTTTTTCAAAAATACACTTTTGATCCTTACATTTTGGGCCGATTCTCATTTTAGTTCCTATTTTGATTTTACTATTATTCCAGTCAATTCAATTTTGGTCTCTGTAGTCAACCCACTAACCGAAAGTTTTACATGGCAAATGGAGGGTCCTGCTTGTTGACATGACACTAACATGGACATTAAAAATATTATTAAAAAAATTTATTTGGCATTTTTTAAATGCCACGTCAGAATTTAAATTTAAAAAAAATTTAATTCCTCAAATTTAATTTTAGTTTTAATTAAAAAAAAAAAAAAAAAAAACTTTTTTTACTTTCTTTCAAACTAAAATTTTACTTTCTTTTAATTAAAATGAATTTTTTTTATTCTAATCTGTTTTTTTTTTGGAAGAACATATTCATGTTCTTTGTGTTTCCTAGATATGATTCATATTCTTAGCAAATTAATATTTATTTTCTTATTATTTTCTTTGTCTTTCTTATACTTTCTTTATAACCAAAGACATCAAAATAAAATAAATTAATTAAATGTCTTTCTTGTCTTTTTTTTTATTTTTTTTTATTCATTTCATTATTTTTTCAGAAGAACATGTTCACGTTCTTTGTGTTCTTCTTGGGTGTTCTTCCCCCATAATCAATCTCCAGCAAAGAACCAAACCCCAAACCTAGATCTCAACCAAACCCCAAACCCATATCTCCAGCAAAGCAAACCCTAACCTTCAAACCTATAAATTTTCTTGGCAAACAAACACAAAAAAACCCACAGAAAAAACAAACAAAAACCCCCAAAATCACCACAAAGAACATGAACATCAAACTCAAGCAAAAAAATAGAAACCCAGCAACCAGCAAAGCACCAAAACCGAATCAAATCTTCCAAAGTCTTCCAAAATTTCCTAGCAACCAGCAGCAAAATCAAAATAGTGACTCTTGACTCTCTAGAAGTGCAAAAATGGCGATCAAGATCGTGACTCTGACTCTGACTCTAGGCATGGTGATTCTGCTATTATCACTTCCCGACGGCGTGAAACCAATCCACTACATCTCTAGCGGCGACATGGAGTCGAAGCTTTCCGCCTTGAGAGCCCGCGGCTACAACCTCTTCTCCAACGCCATTGCCACCTCCGACCTCCAGTTTGACCTCCTCTGCACCCACTCCAACACCAACGACAATGCTTCCAACACCGACTACTTCTCCATTTTCGCTTGATCGCTATTTTTGCACTTCTAGAGAGCCGAGTATAGGGTTTTTATTTTTTTTATATTTATTTCAAAAAAAAAAAAAAACGGCGGAGGGTTTTGTTTTAATTTGATGAGGTTAAAGAAAAATAATTTTAGCTTTTTTTTAATAATTGTTTTTTGGCTTTTAAAAAAAATTAATAAAAAAAATAAGTAAAATGCTGACAAAGCATTATTTAAATGTCAAATTAATTTTTTTTCTGATGTGGATATGACATGGATGTGTGGCTAGTGGCACATAGGATCAATTATTTAGTTTTTAATTGCAAAGTCTGCCAACAGAGCACTTCGTTTGCTACATATGTATTTTTTGTGATTGCAAAAACTAAAAATAGAATTGATTTTTTAGTTTTTGGAACTAGAATAGTAGTAAAATCAACATAAGGACCAAAATGGGAATCGGCCCAAAATGTGGTCTAAATTAAGGTTCAAAGTTTGAGGAAAGTGATAAGAGTAGTTAGCATTCATGATTCATGCCTCTTTAGTCACAATATTATCTTCCAATTTTTTTTTATAAACATAGTATTCCCATCATTTAATGCTGCATGGTCCTTCTAGCTAGGCAGCCTTGACTAAATTTAAAGGCAAAGGTGTGTAGCATTGCACTAAACAACACTCTTTCCTTGAGAGCAATGTATTCAACCCCATTGCAAAGTTGCGTTTCCCATTGTTTTTTGATCCATTGCACTTATTCAAAGTTGCAAAGTTGCGTTTCTCATTGTCTCTTCTTTTTAAAGAAGAGATGAACTTATACATATAATTTAAGTCGAAGTTTCCATATTCCATAGTATATTTTCACAAACCCTGGAAGTCTGGAACAACTCCATATCCAGCGGAACCTTGTACGCTATAACTATAACAATTATAATTAAAAATTTCCCGTTTTGATTTAGACAGTTCGGTGATTAAATAACCTCAAGCCACTGGATTCCAAGCATGTTACAAAGATAAATTGAATGTCGTCCTTGAACAAAGAGTCATCAAAGAAAAAACAATGCGTAATAAACCTCGTAGCCCATGGACCTTTACCTCCATCACTCCATAAGGGGACATTACAGGGGATATTATTCTTCACATTTTTATTCGTAACATTGAACTAGATTGCATAGCTTTAAGGCCTTTAACTTCTATCCAACTCTATAAGCTAGGGTAGCCACAGGATTAGTTACATTGTCACAGAATGTTAAAAAGAAAAACCCAAAGGTACTATCGATTTTTCTATAAAAAGTTTATAAATTGATGTAACAATAAATATCATTAGTAACACATTAACAAAATAAAAAATAAATCTAATTCATTAAGTCATCCTCTCATTTAAAGGGTAGTAAAGGAGGAAAGTCTACTTCTAGATTTCTAATACCCTTTCGCAAAAAATGAAATATGCTATAAGCAGAGTTCGAAACTCTAGATTGGAAACAGAATCCACTCTATTTCACTTGAAATGAAAAGAGTCTATTTGAAACATAAGATTTAATTTCCGGCCAAAATGGGCATTTGCCCATTTTGCCAAAACTTTTCAGCAAAATGCCCCTGTTTTAAACTCGATTTTTAGAAAATCAAGTTATGTGAAATCAAACTTAAAAATAAATAAATAAATACATGGAACTCGAGTTCATGGAACTCGAGTTCATGGAACTTGAGTTCCATGTAAAATTTCTCACATTACTCGATTTTCATCAAATCGAGTTTTTTATTGAAACTCGATTTTCTAAAAATCGAATTTCAAAATAGGGGCATTTTGTTAGATAGTTTCAGAACATGGGCATTTTGCTACATCTTTTGAGCGAAATGGACAAATGCCCATTTTGGCCTTTAATTTCCTAAATCTAACAATGTATAAAATGACACACACTATTTAAAATTTTGAATGCCATAGCATTAGATACACATTTAAATTTATAAAATTTAATATAAACCGTGAAATAATTTCATGATTTAAATGGAGGTCATCCTCAAAAGGCGGCGTCCTGAAAACCCATACCTAGCTAGTTCCATCCTTGCCCTTTCATACTTGTGTAAGATTTGGCCAATATATGAGTTCTGTCTTAGGCTCTTAGTAGCTTAAAAAGTTGCATCTTTCTAATCTCACTAAATGTATTGGTATGCACAATAAATATGATTTCGAAGTCCTATCAAGCCCTTTCTCAATGTAATGTAAAATATTTTTAGTTACAACTATGTTAATTGCCATGTCATACAATTGTTTTGAAAACACATATACTAACGAAATAAATAAAGGGTCATGCTAACGGGTGCTCTTAGGGCAATGGTTAACAATTTATTTTAGGAAAGTTTTAACATCACTTTTATGAGAAATAGAAAAAACTTTCAAAACATTAATTTTTTTTTTCTTTTCCCATAAAAATTTTCTTTAAATAGATTGTTAATCATTACTCTAAGGACATCCGTTAGCATTTCCCATAAATAAATATAAACCCCACTTGCTAAAAACATTGCAGCACAACTCCTATCCTATATAGAATTGGCACAATGCATAAGTTTTATAAGTCAAAGAACACTTTTATAAGGTACAAACTATAAACATGAGGCCAAACAACTAAACAAGGACCACTTACCAGTGTTATTCTCCCAATTCCCGCGTCCCTCGTAAATTTATGCCTCTGCATGGTAATGTAGGCTTCAATAGGCGATATCAATTCTCAACAATTGGTAGCGTCGCATGGGGCTCAAATTCCAACCATGTCAGGAATTGCATTTCTCATGCAAAACATGACAATACTTTACTTACAATTGGACCAGCATCTTGTCTCAAAATTAATTGCATCTCATTCATTCAATTTTCTATTAATTTATTCATCATCTTTGGCATAAAGCTATAAGTTCTCAATCAATTATACATAAGTTTTTTTTTTTTTTTGGTTTTAGATATTGGTAAATTCCATTTTGTTAGATGGGGATGGATAGGAATTGTATGGAAGTGTATGGAAATAATAAGAAAATTGACTTAATTCGAGATAGTCATTTTTCATAAAGAAAGAAAGAGATTAAGAGAGAGAGATGCACTAATGCACTAAGTAATTGGTTTATTCTTCAATAATATCTAATGTTGAATTACAATTATGTATTTATAGGAGACCAGCTCTAATGTCATTGGCTCACATGGCTCAAGATAATTGGCTAGTTAATTCAACATGTGCTCTATGAATTAAGATATGTGTTAAATGAGCTACATGTGCTCAAATCCTAACTAACTCATCCTAATCTCAACCAACTAACTAACTAACTAATTAAAGGAATTACAACAAATATTTCATATTCCTAACACATTTATTCAAAAATAATTGACAAATTCCATAGTAATGTAATTTTAATTTTATCTATATTATGTCTGATTACAATTCCAAAATCCAACTCAAAGAAGACAGCTTTGATGATTTCGATTGCCTTTTGATCAATGCTCGATAAATCAAACAAGTGTTTTCGGCAACATTTCAATCATTGCTCGATTGATCAAAAAACTTTTCTCAATAAATCCACAATAACAACTCAATCAATCAAAAATCATAAATTAATTACTTGACATGTTTTAAGGAGTTGACTATTGCCTTGGTTTTCATGTGCTACATGCAAGCATATAACATGGTTTATTATAGTATATGGCTTCATAAGAAGTTTAAAGAACTTTGATGTGCACATCAAACAAAGAAAACCTAAACCTAGTTTTCACCAACTCGTGAGTTCAGAAGATCAATCTTAATCCAATGTTTCTGTTTAGTGATCAAGATGGCTAAAGCCACAGAGCCTATTCCCAATACCTTGTTGTGGAGTTGAAACCTTCAAGATGGTCCTTGAAGTTGCTCGGTTGGATTGATTGTGATCACTAACATGGTTTGTGAGAGGTGTTGATAGTACAAGAGTTTAGATTGGTTCTGATAATGCTAATTGTGAGATCATGTCAATAAGTTTATTTACCAAGTAGCGTTTACAGTCAATGGTTTGTCTCAGATTGCAAAAGTTCAATTCTATTAGCGAATATCTTTGCTAAGGTACGGGTATTACTGTAGTGGTTTTTCCTTTGGAGGTTCTCCACCAATTTTTCACTTCATTACCATGTCATTGTGTTCTTTATTTTACAGCTTTATCTGATGACACATGGAATTGTGCTACTTAACCTGTAATCTTGATCACATAATCTACAGCCTAATAAAACAATGGGTCAAAACCAAGTCTTTTCAGTTTTGGCTCAAATAATAAGGAGATATAAAGTGAAATTATGGTAAGTTTTGGTGCAATTAAAAAATGCTTATTAACAACAACAACAACAAAAAACTAAAATAAAGGAAAAAAAAAGTTTATAATTTTAACTCATCTATATGGTCATTATGAATCTTACAATTCAATGGCATTGCCCGAATCTACGAATAAGGTGAACTATGATTCAAATCTCCTCTCTTGTCAAAAATCTCCGTCACACACACCTGTCACCATTATCTTGGCTACCAAACTTAGTTTCAATAAAAAATGAAGTAGTCAATTCGACGACATAGATGATCGAGAATATTTGGCTGACGCAATGACACACAATATATAGGTATGGGACTGATTTAACTTTCGTAAATCTTTATATTATGTAGCAAAGCAACCAAAGATGTGATTCCATTTACAACCAAAGATGAAAAGATACCCTAGATTTTCATCTAGAGAATCCGATAACATTTACATTTATTTATATCTAGGGTTATAAATCCGTAATAGATATTTAGAGGACCCACATTTTGCCTTTGAAGATAATGGATTATCAAGCTTGTCACTTTTCCGTCTTACTTTGAAAAAGGATTTCAACGTCACACGGCTTTCCTAGTGAAAGTCACTTTCCATCTTTTATTTCACATTGTTACGATTATCAGCCATTCTATTTCTATATATGAAACAGGCTTTTTGTTCTCGTTTTTCCTTTGATAACATGGCACATGAGTCACGGGTTGAGTGATATTAGTCAATTATCGATTGGACTTTAATATATATTATATCATTAACGTTTAAAATCAACTTCATCTATATATGATTTTTTTATGAAATAAGTTGATTGGACTTTAATATATATAATATATATCATTAACGTTTAAAAAAGTATTGATATTTTGAGGTTAATTAAAATGATTGTCCTTCTCAAAAAAAAATTTAATTATTGATTGTGCTACAAAATTTAATCTACTAGTTTTAAAACTTGTTAGTCCAAATAATGCTAGGGACATCTAAGTTTAATTACACACTCAAATTCGTAACATGCTTAAATGTCACATTTTGATTTGTGTCACATTTTGATTTGTGCGCTAAATTTTTTGTCTCTAGCAAGTACCCAAGGTGGTTGTTAGGAATTTTACCTAATTCCTAAGGTCTATGAGATGCGAAAGATAGAGGCATTAAAAAAATGTGCAAAAGAAACAATCATACACAACACAAAATTTACGTGACTTGACAATATAATTACGTTTATAAAGTTGTAGTGATTTTACTATTTCAAAGAAAAAATACTAAGGCAACAATTACAATACCTCAATACAGCAAATCCTAATCTGAAGTAACAAATAAAAACGCCAAACAAGGAGGTCAAAATAGGCAAAAACATGACCAAAAAAATACCCAAAACAACTAAGTTTTTTAAAAAATATCTTATTTAAAACACTAACACTTTTAAGTCGAATTGGATCACAAACCATATCAAAACACAAAACTATCCAAACGGTGGTGGTTCAGTGTGTAAGTGCTGATAAGCCTGATATTCAATCACAAGTTGAAAGTCAAGCATCTTGTGAAATTGGGTGTAAGTTTTGGTGTGTCAGTCGCCGGACTGAAATTTTTTAATTCCGAAAATATCCAAATGCGAGATCAAGGAATATGCTGACAATCTAGTTGGCATCCTTGACGACAAGTTTGACTGTACACACTCTATATATCTATATCCTAGCTCCAAAGTGGAAGTAACATACACCTCATGATCTCCTCTATTGAAGCTATAAGTGAGAATGGGTCAGTGTCAAAGAGTTGGCCACTGACAAGTGGACCGAAGACCAAAGAGGCTAAGAATATTGGTAGCCCCCTCTCAAGGAGACAAGACGGCGCACTTAACAAGACCTATTGGGTTGGGAGAGACCAAACCATGGTTGGTTTGGAAATTACGTAGCCTTCACCCCCTTCACGTATACATGAAAGAGTAGTACGTACGTGGTTTTTTGAAGAATTTCAGTGGCAGCAATAGCCGTGTCAAACTTTGGTCTCTTGGTGAACATCAAAAGCCAAAAGCAAAGCCCCCCCCCCCAACAAGTATCCATCCCTATCTTGAACTTTCAGCTCTCTAAGTATCAGTTTCTTCTTGATGATGCTTATCATAATCATCGAACCTAGACACATGTATATTTTTGCTTACGTAGACTAAATTTTAATTTAGATTCTTTTTTCTTTCCACGAAGAGATTCTTTTCCTCCCCGCCAAACATGACAAAGAGATATATTCTTCTACTTTAAAGCCCAATCCATGGAACTAATTAGTTGTTGGGAGAAAGTGAAGAAACCCATTATATTTTTAGGTCGGTTAAAAGTTTTTTCTCTATATTTTTTTAAGATATAACTTTCCCCAAAATTCCAAATTTTTTCAAAAAAGTTGAAAGATAAACTACATAAAACGGCAAAAAGCTGTGCTAGGTGTAATATAAAAGTAATTTACAACTGATAGATTTTCTGGTGGTATGATGGATTTGATGGTATCAACTCAAACTTTCGGTATATATTTGGTGGTTTATAGTTCTTACATTTTTTTTTCTATACCTATATGATTGGACAATTTAACTTTACATGCTTTATTTGTGAGGAAAGGAAAAACATGCCACTCTTTTTAAAAATTCTAAAATGAGATACCAAATCAATTGCTAAAAATGCATGCTGGAGCACCTTACTTTCACGACAATCCAGCCTACCCACTGAGTGAGAACCCCCAAATTCTACCTCCCCCATTACTTGCTTATTTTAACCTAATATGACCATTTAAACTTGGGAGATCTAGCTAGGAATAGTTCCATTCTTATGCGACAATTAAAGTGGAAGTATTAGGTTTTAAGTTGCTTTGCATGTCTATCTCTTAAAATAAAAAATAAAAAATTAAAAAAAAAAAGTTGCTTTGCATGCAGTTTCCTATTTTAAAATTTTACACAGGACAATTTTGATTCTAATTATGGTTTGGTACACGAAAGTAAGTCCAATAAATTATTTGGAATTTTTTTTAATGTTTCACTCAAACATTACACATAATTTTTTTTTTAGATATTCATTAAATTAATTTAGCTAAATTTGATTTTGACATTAGAAAAAAATTTGAAACAAAAATAATCTTCTTTTCTAACAATAAAAATATCTTAAATCTTGTATAAGATATATTGTGTGTCATTATCATTTTTGAAGAGAATACATTAATTTTTGCTTATTTGTTTAAAAGACATAATGCAAATGACACCAACAGAAAAGGCCATAATCGAGCCACACAAGCTACCTCTATCAGCCAATGGCATGGTCGATGGTGGTTGACAATTGGATTTAAAAACAAAAAAAGAAAACAATCAACTCAGCCAATGGAGGGCTTTTGAATCTTATTTTCTAACAATAAAAATATCTAAAATCTTGTATGAGATATATTGTGTGTCATTATTATTTTTGAAGAGAAAATACATTTTTGCTTATTTGTTTAAAAGACACTAGCCTCATCACATGCGCTCCGTATGCACTCCGTACGTGCGATAAAACTCTTTTTTCATTTTGAGTTTAATGTAATTTTTCAATTTGAATTTATTTATTGTTAGTAAGGTTACACAGAAAAGAAAATTTAGGATTTGAAGTAAAGTAAACTACTGGTTTAGTGTGTGCTAGTTTTTAGGAAAAACTGTATTAAACGTGCATGAGATATATTTAAATAGAGAGTGTGCTAATTTTTAGAAAAAAAGTTTCTCTAGTAGTTTTTTTTTTTTTTTAATTTTGTTAAATTACAATTTTAACCTTACTTTTTATTTTTTAAGAAGAAGGATTATCTAATTAAATTAGGAGTATTTTTAACATTTTTTAAAGTCATAACTAACTTTCTGAATCCTTTTAATATATAGAGAAGATAATGCAAATGGCACCAATAGAAAAGGCCATAATCGAGACACACAAACTACCTCTATCAGCCAATGGCATGGTCGATGATGGTTGACAATTGGATTTAAAAACCAAAAAAAAAAAGAAAAAAAATCAACTCAACCAATGGAGGGCTTTTGAAAAATAACGAAGCGACCATCAATATTATATAAATATATAACATACTATATATAAAAATCAAATCTTATGAAACGACGTCGTTTAAGGGAAACTTTGAAAATAAAAATAAAAATGCTACCATTTTGATTCTTTTTATCACACTTAAACCATTTATTGAAACAATGTCATCTAAAGAGGAAAAAACAAACACAATTAAAACATTATTGCTTTCATTAAACCTAAATACCTAATTATTCACTTTTCTCCTCACTTCTCACTTCTCACTTCTCACTTTTCACCCCTTAACCTCTCCTCTCAAGCACTAAGCATAGCCCAACGATTTTAGATCCCTCCGCTCTCTAGTATTAGCCATAGCCACCACACGTTTCACCCCATATCAACAACCGCCCATTGCACCAATGAAATCCATTGTCAAAAGCTTGGCATTCTGGCTTACACGGTGCAACGGAGTTTAAAATTTGGGGATTCTGATATTGTTGGCTTGGAGCAGAAATCCCCCAAACTCCTCCTAAGTGACTAATTAATGAACCCCCACCCCCCCCCCCCAAACATGGTCAAAACCAAATTTGCGTTTGGTTCTCGATTTTTCTCGGTTTTGACCGGTTTTTTTACTGGTTTTAGGCATTTTTTAGACCAGACTGGTTTTCGGTTCCCGATTCTACCGGCTAGTCCGATCCGGTTTTTAAAACCTTGCTCTTAAACACAATACATTTTTAATGTGCATATATAAAATTATAAATTTTTGTCAATAAAAAAGTAACGAAGATAAAGTTTGAAACTATAGAAAACTAAACACTTATCAAGTATAAAATAAAAATAAAGATAAAAAGAGAAAGATAAAACTCTAAAAAAAAAAGCAAACACTGAGTCACTGGGCATTATTCGCCGTCCATACTCCATATATACATCAAACGTGGACCTTTCCCTTTTTAGTCTGACAAAATCCAATTCTCCAAAAAAAAAAAAAAAAAAAAAAAAAGAATGAAAAGGTAAATAAACATGGAAAACATGTGGAGAAAGTAGAAGTTATTCTTCCTTTAATGCATAATAATATAATAATTTATATGATAATACCTCATGTCCTTAACATTTAAAAAGAAAGTATAGTGTTTATCCCTTACAAAAATGAATTATTGGTCACTAACAACTGCCACTTCATTTCAGATGCTACTGAAATTAAAAATTGTTTTGTTTAATATTTATTATTTATTTTAAAAGGGTATGGAAAAATAAATATCCATAAAATAGTACAATAAGAATGATTAAGGCCATAAGGGTTTAAAAAAAAAAAAGTCGGTCTGAATTAAAGTTCTTGATTCTCAACTCTGTAGCTGTACCATGTTCTTAGTAGCCAGTACGTAGACATTAATGCCATCAATTTTGACATGCAGAAAATTCATGAAAACAATATTAATACAAAAAGTTTCAATAATTTAAATTTGCTGGCCAAAGCCAGATCCTAGCCTAGCTAGCTCATCACCTCATTCAAAGTCACATGAATAATGAACCTTTGAGAATTTTATTTCGTTTTTCTTTTTGTTTTTGTTTTTAAGGGAAGAAAAAGTGATTTGGAATTCCTGTGGATTAATTAGAATCCATGTGCGATTTGACATGACGTGGGAAAAGGGGGAAAAAATAAATGAATAAAAGTTTTCTTTTCCCTGAATTAAAAAAGACACGCAGGGCAAAAAAAAAAATGTTTTATGGGTAAAAAATTATGAATTTTCTTTAGGACATGATTTGGAGGTTAGTGTAATATCAGTACAAAAACAATTTGAGTAATATCAGGGATACAGCAAAATAACACAATAATTTTATAACAATCTTAAATTAATATGCCAACTCACTCATGGGTTCACTACAATATTTAATTTAATTTTTTTGACATGCTAGCAAGGATTGCGCTACTTCCTACTTATGCTTCAGGGGACTTGATAAAAAAAAATTATATGTATAAAATATTATTTTACTAGTCGCAAACCCATGTTACGCACGGAAACCTACCTATTTGTGTGGTAGACTCATCTGACTTCAATTTGTATTACAATTTGATGAAAAAGTCATTGCTTGAACGTGTAATAGCTTACAAAAAATAACTCAAAAATTCAAATATTAAAACTTCTGAAAGGACATCTTAGAAATTATTTAAACAAAACAAATTATATATAATTACACAATAAAGAAATATAAGAGAAAGAATGGTTCAATTCAAAAGAATAATCCACAACTATAACTATTGAAATATACTGGATAGTTTTAGATATTGCAAAAGAAATGAATCTAAAAAATATAGATGTTAAAAAATTCCAAAAGGTATATTTTTTTATAAAAAAATCAAAAGATTCAGAGCTTACAAATTATAGAAAAAAAAAAAGTATATATGTGACTACACAACAGGAAAATATAAGAGAAAGATGTGTTATCCTCAAAAAAATAATTTAGGGCTATAGTTATTGAAATTTGTCAAATAATTTTAGATATTGCAAAAAAATAACTAAAAAAATCCAGATGTTAAAACTTTTGAAATGCCAAAGAATCATAAGATTCACTTCCTATAGATTATTGAAATAAAATTATATATATATATATATTTGACTACATAATAGAGAAATATAAGAGAAAAATTGATTGTTGAAATCTACCACATGTTCAAATATTGCAAAAACTAAAGCAAAATTCAGATGCTATAACTTCTAAAATGCCACACACACACAATTAAAGAATTAGAAGATTTAGAGCCTAGAAGTTATTGAAACAATTCAAATATATATATATATATATGACTATTCAAAAGAGAAATACATGTTCCCATAAAAAGCAATAAGCTTTAATAGGTCTATACCAAACAATGAAAAAAATGGAATCATAAACAATTATAGGTATAGGGTTTAGTGATTCATAGTTATATAAAAGGCCGTACCAAGATCACTTTTTAAAAAGTACATGAAAAACCATAAAATAAAATAAAAATTTCTCACTTGTTAGTTTGTGCTCCTAACAACCCTACAAAAACAAAAGGAAAAGGGGAAAAAAATCCATGGAAAACCATTAACAAAAAATTTTAATGGGTCTAAACTTTAAGCAATGAACAAAAAATAATCATAAACAATCATAGGTACTGGATCTATGGTTAATCGTTATATATTTATAAGGCAAAAGAATTAGAAAACCCAGATTAAAAAAATAAAAAGGGACGTACAATGATCAATGGTTGTAAAACACAATCTTTGGTACCTAGTTTAAATGGAATTTCAAATGCTTGTCCTGTGTCTCCCATCAAGTTTTCTGGGCAATAAGTACACTTATTTGGGTGTTATGCTTCAGCATTAATCTTCTTCTTTTGCTCCTTGATGATGCCAAAATCGTCAGTTGGGTCACTCGTTCAATCTGGAGCACTAGACGATCTTATAGAGCCTGCAAGATAAAGGAGAGATAGATCGAAGAGACCACCGGGTTGTGCCCGGTAGGGGAGCCTTCGATGCTTAAGTTAGTATCAGCCCATATATTTCCTATACAGATAGTGTTTTTGTAGTATTTTTTACATACCTTAGCAAATGGACAAATTGTCCCTTTTATAGGTGACTTAGGTAATTGTTGGACATAAATGAGGGTGATTATTACCCTAATTGTAACGTTCTTTGTCTTGATAAGAGAGTTTAAGACCTTTGATGGTCGTTATTGAATGTGTTGGACAATTACTCGTCTATCTTTGATGGCCTACTAATGACGCAATGATCGTCCATTAAGATAGAAGACCTTAATGGTTTTTATAGGCTCATCAGTTGCCCCCCATTCCCAAGTCTGATTTTGCTTTATGCTGATCAGGCTTAGGGAATGTTCTTGATTTGTTTAGATTCAAACTTCTTTATCTTCAACTACTTTCTTCTTCGGGAATGGTAGTATTTTTGTGACAACTTCATAGTATCTGCCTTTTAAAGGTCTTTTTGGACGTTCAAGGGATCATAACTTGATCTTGAAAGTGAGTTAATTTCTTTGGACGATAATCTTTTATCACTGCTGAAGAGTAAGCTAATTTCTTTGGACAATCATTTTTTATCACTGCTGAAGAGCAAGCTAATTTCTTTGGATGACCATTTTTTATCACTGCTGAAGAGCAAGCTAATTTCTTTGGACGACCATTTTTGATCACTTCGATGCTTCTTCTTTTATTCATTTTCTGGTTGTCACGTTTGATATTCTTGATTTGCGTGTGACTTGCGTTTGTGTGAAAATCCTCGTCTGCTTGTACTCGTCCAAGGGTATTTAGTCACTTAGCCACTTTTAGGTGGCTTACATCCAGTTATGGAGTTTCGTCATTTAGACTTTGTCAGCGATTTACATCGGTCTAGCAGAATCTTGTCCTTTTTTTTTCTTTTTTCTTTTTTGTGATTTACATTCATTTAAGGAATCTTGTCACTTAGGTTTCGTCAGTGATTTACATCCGTCTTGACGGAATTTTATCACTTAGCCATTTTTTTGTGACTTACATCCATTTAAGGAATCTTGTCACTTAGGCTTCATCAGTGATTTACATCCGCCTTGGCGGAATCTTATCATTTAGCCATTTTTTGGTGACTTACATCCATTTAAGGAATCTTGTCACTTAGGCTTTGTAAGTGATTTACATCCGTCTTGGCGGAATCTTATCACTTAGCCATTTTTTGGTGACTTACATCCATTTAAGGAATCTTGTCACTTAGGCTTCGTAAGTGATTTACATCCGTCTTGGCAGAATCTTATCACTTAAGCCATTTTTTGGTGACTTACATCCATTTAAGGAATCTTGTCACTTGTTGCTGGAAAGATTCCTTAATGCTATGTCATTTTAGACCTTCTTGAGGCCATGTTGATATGTGCATTAAGTAGCACATGCACTTGCCAAGACTTAGTTAAACAAGAATTTCAGAACAACTCATATATAAATAATAAGTTACCAATAGCCTAGGTGGACCTTTTTCTTATTTCCTTGTAATCTTAGAGTTTTACCTCTTTTGTGATCTGTCTAGTAATGCATACATTTTTGTATGAAACCTTACTAGGTGTAAATTTTTATAGACGAATATAAAAGAGACAGAGATAAATGTGTTACCTTAAATGACGATATTATTTTGTCACATACCTCGATCTTTTTATTGCTGGGATCTTCTTGACAAGCTCTTCCCTTTTTATGATGACGAGCTCTTCTCTTTTGAATTTTTTTTTTTTTTTTTTTAATTTTTTAAGCTCAACATGATATTTCATGTCTAAGACTTCTTTTGCTTCAATTTTTTGAAGGCTTAAAAACTAGGCCACGTTTTTACCCCCGTTCAAATGTGAAAAGTACAATTCTCGTTTGTTGACGACTAGAGGAATGGTCTATCACGATTGGAACCTTTTTTTTTTTTTTTTGGGTGTGCTTTGATGACTATGGTCATTGCCATTTGTAATAGAAATTTCTTCTTCCTTCTTCTTTAATTGTACCCTTAAGTCACTTCAATAGTGCTAGCTACATGACAATGTACAAATGTGCAATTGCATGCTATACAAGATGAAGTGCATTCTATATGAATCATAGAGAAGTATAAAAATTGAAGCTATTTGACCATATGCTTCTTTAAATTGGTCTTTGTTAGGTGCTTGCACTGTATATGATTTTCAAAGCAATTTTAAGAAGATTTTGGTGAGTTGATGGAGATAGCGGAAATTTATTGATACTTAAATTCATGAGCATATTGTGAACATGATCATCTAGCATTTTGAGTTTAGGAAACTTAATAGAACTTCTCAGATTCATGACGATGAAACATATGCTACTAATAATATAGTCATATTGATTGTGATAATTGTAACAATTTTATAGCAATATTTTCAACATGTTCTACATACACATTTGTAATAATCATGCAAGCTTGATATTTATTTAGTTTCAATAAAATGATCTCATGGATAAAAAGAAAGAAAGAAATAATTTACCTCAATAGAAGACCTTGAATCTCAATACTATTTTGTACATACCTCGGTCTTTTCATTGTTGTAGTCTTCTTGACGAACTCTTCGTTATTGAACTCTTACTTATAGAGCTCTTCTTTGTTGGATTTGTATAACCCATAATTTACAGGAGTTAAACTCGGCATTTGTGATGTAGATGGAATTTTCACAACTTTTAGCTATATCTCTATTTTCTTCTTAAGGGTTTTTCTTCGTCAAATTATGACATCCTCTTAGAAAATTTGGAACATCTGTTTTTGCATATCTGAAGCTAGTAATCTAGCAAACCTCTTATAGGTTTACATATTATACAAAATTTTGGGTGAATTGATATAGCTTACATCCAAACAATATCATTTCATGTAAGAGTATGAAAACTTAGTGAGGATTAAAGCCACACTTAATGCCATGCGATCGAATAGAATTGTCTTATTTTATGTATGAAACACATGCTCTATAGGCAATTCAACCATTTCCAATTTTTTCTTTGTTTTGGTGATAGTAGAATAGTAAAAGAAATGGACGAACTTAAAATCATTTGATCGGTTAGTGATCAAAAGTCTAAAATAGGTCACACTAGTTAGAGCAGATATTACTAGTCAAGCCTTTTAACTTTAGCAAGAAATTATCTAGTCTTTTGTGTCAATTGTGCATGTTTGTACTAATCTTGTAATTTGGCAATTCGCCTTTCCAACAATCATTTTCATACCTATTACCCTATTCTCGTGCAACTGAATAACAATTGGCAAAGTGTTTAAAGAGTGTTGGAATTCGGTGTGTTCATTATGATAAACAGTCATTATATTTATCATGGTAAACAATTTTAAATTTCTTAAACAGCTAGGTTTTTAATTTGGCAATAATGATATTTGTCATTATGCCTAATCGTTGTTGCAAATACTTGGAAAATTAAAAAGGGAAAAGAAATGTTTAAATATGACCTTAGGGACCAAGAAATGGGCTGCATTGTTGCTATATTTTGTTCCTACTATTTGAAGATGTAGATATCCAGAGGGTTTGCCCACATTCAAACATGAAAGGTGCATTCGCTATTGGATGATGACCAAAAGAATGGTCTGTTATGGTTTGTACCTGTATTTTTCTTCCTTTGGGCTTAATCTTAGTCCCAAATGGAAATCTTCATAAAATTTCATTTCTAATTTATTAGAACAAAATTTAGAAACTTATAGACCAATGCCTATGAATATGTATGGATAGAGATCAAGTAGTATGTTCATGATAGAACAATATGTATAAATTTATAGAGTGGTCCCAAAAAGGCACTGCTACTCTTTAAAATAAATGAGTAGAATGAAATAAATAATTAGTTGGATAAATGATTCCATAGTGCAGGGTGATAGCAATTCAATTTGGAGGAATAAATATGAAAAATACCATCATCTTAGGTGTGATATTTTCAAGATATGAAATTTCATAATCAATTAGATGTTTCAAAATTTCTTTGAAAAGAAAATCCGCCGATAATAAATAAGTATATATTGACACCTCAAGCCGAGGTGGCTACAAGTAAACGACATAGAGGCCATTTATGAGAAACTTGTGTCTCATTTTACCTTTGTCGATTATATAGCATAACATATACTTAAAAGGATGGCAACCTTATGAAATGATAAGAGAAAGTCATGATATGGCTGCATATAATTCACAGAAGGAAATCGGTGCAAACAAATAAGGGAATAAATTATTGTATATATTCCAGCCCATATGACATGCATGTGCACATTGGTTGCCAAGTTTTGTAGCAATAAAGCAAGCAGAAATAGCCTACCGTCTCATTTGCTTTCTTTTTATGAAATATGTTCCCTTCATTAGTTGACTATGAAATCTGTCAATAAATGTTTAACCACATAGGCAC
Organism: Notholithocarpus densiflorus; assembly: GCA_030021035.2. Lineage (NCBI taxonomy): Eukaryota > Viridiplantae > Streptophyta > Magnoliopsida > Fagales > Fagaceae > Notholithocarpus > Notholithocarpus densiflorus. Next base: position 5,300,390 of record JARYZH020000017.1, read on the forward strand.
ATACCATACAATTGTTCAACTCTTGGCACTTAACATAGAAATTATTTGGACAATAGCAACTATGGTGGGGAAATAGCTTACCCATAAATAAAGTTGCTAAAAGGAGGGTGTATATATTTCCCTCGTATTGTGATTTGAATACTTTTAGAATTTGCTCTATTCTAAGTAAAGCAAGTAATGTTATAATATAAATAAGAGGAAATTCAGGTATAGGGACCTAACCTGCTAGGAAAACATCTGCAATATTCTCAACAATTATTGCAGGTCCATGTCCATGACCTTTTTCTACTGGATGATTTATTTCATGTCGAGCTTTTTGTTGATCCATTTTTTTGAGCTTTACTAGCTTCGTTTTGCTCCAAAAAACACTATCAAATTAATAATCTTAATTGTTCTCAAATAATGACCTTAATAAGTGTATACCCTTCAAGTCATACGTTTGAGTACTGACTGCTTCAAACATGGTCCATCATTAATTTCCGTTGAGAAACTAGAGGTGTAAAAAGTTGTACATACTTATTGTCTTTTTTTTTTTTTTAAACATCTTTGAAATCCTTAAATATAATTCTAAAAAGACAATAGAATAAATTCCGATTTTAATGCCTTTTTTTTTTTTTTTTTTTTTGAGAAGGTCCGGTTTTAATGCTTGAAATTGGGTTTTTATTTTTTTTTTAACTTGAAATGGCAATAAAATTTGACCCTGCCATTTAATGTCCAAAATTATAATTTTGGTAAGATAATAAATATTTTCTAATATTCAATTATTGAGATTTATTACCTATTGCAAGGCAATAACATGTTTACTTCATCTTTCCTATTTAAGCTTGATACGTTTAGGAAAGAAAAGGGGCGATAAACTGGTAAGTGGCACCATACGTGTCAATACCAACATTGGTGAATTATGTGCCAAACAAGTATGTCTAACATCAAACATGCAACTAAACAATACATATGAAATTGTGAATAATCGAAATGGGATTTGCACCACATTGGGTTGACTGTATTTTTCTTAAGAAGCATGTATTGATATATATTCATATATATATGCACAATAAGTAGGGGTGTCAATTCGGGTTAGCGTGTCGGGTTCGTGTCGTGTCTAGGTAGGGGCATTCGACTAAATAGCTCAACCCTAACCCGACTCATTTAATAATAGTGTCATGATCCTTCAACCCTAACCCGACCTGTTAATAAGGCGGGTTGACCTGACCCAACCCATTTGACACGCTTAATAAACGAGTCGTGTTGGGTTGACACGAATGTAACACAATCCATTTCAACCTGCATAATATTAAATATAACATTCATCTAGAAATAATTTTTTTTTACATCCCAAAAAGCAGTGCATACACTTCAAGTCTTCAACCCATATTCAAAATAATATAGTTCAACAAAAATATAACATTCATCTAGAAAATAAGTTCTTTACACTCCAAAAGAAGTGCATACATTTCAACCCAAATTCAAAATAACAAAGTTTAACAAAAATAAAATAACATAGTTCAACAAAAATATAATATCCTTGGAACTCGCCAAATGCTAAGTATCAATATTGAAAAGAATTTAAGCAAACAATAGACTAATCCTGACTATGACCACGATTATCATCCATAGATTCTTTGTTGATGTCCAAATTCATAACATCTTCCACAAGCTCATCCAATTTCATTTCTGCAAGTTCTATGCCAAAAAAAGAAAAGAAAGTATTAGTAGTTCTAGGGTCTGTAAAGTTTCAATTTCCGATTATATCCCTTGTAAATTTTTGTAATTACTCACTTTTCTTTTTAAATTTAAAATATATGTTGGATATGAAAGGTATTTGACAAATCTAAAATAAAATAAATATTTATTTGTTATACGAGTTAAACGGGTTGTGTTAAATGGGTCATTTTGAGTTGACACAAATAAATTGGCGTGTCAAACGTGTCTATTGCGGGTTACGCGGGTTGACCCACTTATGACACGTTTCTTATCGTGTCGCTTTCGGGTTGACCCGTTTATGACCCAAACCCATTAAGGTCCAACCCTAACCCGAAAAAACCCGTGTCGGGTTCGTATCGTGTTCGCGGGTTGGGTCGAACATTGACACCCCTAACAATAAGTCTCATCAATTGTAGCTTAATTTTTTTTTTTTATAATTATTTTATAAAGCCTTTAGCCGAAGCTATGATTCTCATTCCTTCCATTTATATATCACCATATATAGCAACTTCGATATGATCAAATTGAGGAGATCTAAAATAAATATAGAAAGACAAGGCTGTGATTTGAGACCACCATAATTATGGTTGACTTATTTGGAGCAATCTAGGAATTTAAAATCTTATGCAAAACGTAATAGTATCACGTAGAAAAATAACTTTTTGGAGAATAAAGCCATAAACATACCTGAGCAATGATACTCATAGAATGGCTCAGTGGGTTAGGCCATGTATCTTTGGGGCAATTTTATCTTTGCTCTTGCTTCTTCTTTTTTTTTTTTTTTTTTTTTTTTTTTTTGAATAAAGGTATAAGAGTTACCTTGGGTTCTTGACGCGAACCATCTCATTTGTGCCTAGGATCATCGACCTACAGTAACACGATGACATTTTTTGCGAAATCACATCGAGGTGATTTGATTTGGCCTCCAAATTTCGTGTGCTCATCCCTTTGGGTTGGAAGACACTGCAAGACTGCTTTGTCCCGGGTAGATCTGCTTCTATCAAAGGATCTTTACACCACATTCCATCTAGCTGACTGAGGCTGACTATGGTATCATGGTGTTCATATCTTTCGAATGAACTAAGTGACCCTTTGTCACGGGAAGAGAACAATGACTTGTCTTTCCCCACAGACGGCGCCAAACTGATGATGCCAAAATCGTCAATTGGGTCACTCGTTCAATTTGGAGCACTAGACGATCTTATAGGGCCTGCAAGATAAATGAGAGATAGATCGAAGAGACCACCGGGTTATGCCCGATGGGGGAGCCTCCGATACTTAAGTTAGTATCAGCCTATATATTTCCTATACAGATAGTGTTTTTGTAGTATTTTTGACATACCTTAGCAAATGGACAGATTGTCCCTTTTATAGGTGACTTAGGTAACTGTTGGACATAAATGAGGATGATTATTACCCTAATTGTAACGTTCTTTGTCTTGATGAGAGAGTTTAAGACCTTTGATGGTCGTTATTGAATGTGTTGGACAATTACTCGTCTATCTTTGATGTCCTACTAATGACACAATGATCGTCCATTAAGATAGACGACTTTAATGGTTTTTATGTGCTCATCACTCCTCATCCTTAGCTTATAGGAATAAAGCAGAGATTTGCAAAGTCAAATAGGAAAACAAAGATTAGAGGAATAAAGCAAAGGTCTTCAAAGTCAAATAGGAAAACAAAGATGGCTTGTGTAGGTTAGCCTGCGGATTGGGAATGGGAAAACAGAGATGACTTGTGTAGGGAAGAGTTCTAGGGAAAGAAGAAGATTTGTCGAACAACTGAGGAGAAAGAAGGGAGGTTTGCGTTTAATGAGATTGAGGAAGAGTCCTAAACGTGAGTGAGATTGAGGAAAGAGTCCTAAATGTGCTCATTTATTATTGGGTTTAATTAGAATTTAGGTTTTTGTATTATCGGGTTTTAGAAGAAAAAAAAATTAGAATTTTTGTTTTTTTTTTAAATAATGTTGACGTTGAAATTTGTAGAGCTTAGCAAAAAAATAGGAGGCTTCGGTTTTATATATATATTGTAGCGTAACGAACTGGTACACAGGGCCCAATAAGTCCACTGCAATATGTATTTGTAGAGAGTGGGCTTAAGAATTAGATTCGAATGATGAGGGCTTCGTTTTTCCTATTCTCAAAGACAAACTAAGAAACAGTTTTAGAAGGCCCAAAGCACACCAGAATATCATGGAATAATTCTATTTTATATAGGTCCGAGGAGGAACCTTTTTATCGTGTTGTTCATGTTACAAATATTCCTTTTTCCTTTTGTTTTTCTCTTTCTTTCCTTTCTAAAAAAATCCGTCCCCCCACAATGGAGGAGGAATGGCCTTCTATATATCATATTCTAAGCATCCTATCCTTACACTTGTCATTCATCTAAGGTGCCCCTTGATACTTATCCCACCAGATCTTTTCTTTGGCCTCCCTGTGAGAGGTCATAGTCTTGGTAGCACTGTTCAGAGGTCTTCTCCACATAAATGCGGCCAGAAAAGCAGTTGCAGGGTATTTAATGTGGTGGTAGCAGCTTTTCTACAGATATTTTCGGGGATCTTTTCCTTCCCAGTAAGCTCACCAAGTTTATCTCTATCATAGGGGATTTCAGGAAGATTACTTTGGCCACTGGGATTCTTCCTTGAACTGAAAGCCTTATATCCGAGAACTATACTCTCCTCGGACGGACGCCGGACCTATGTGCGAATCTTTCGAAAGTAGAACGCTTTGATAGCTGCCACATTGCTTGGCCCATGAGACCTCCTCGGACCAAGCCCACGGCCCAAGATGTGTGGACCTTGATTATTTGTCCCCACATATATATATATAAATATATATATTAATTAGTTTAATTTACCTTTAAAAATATTTTTGCACTCTCTAACTTAAATTTTGCACTTTAATATAGATAAATCCATTCCAAAACCAACCAAGAATATAAATCACAGATGTCTCTCTTATTAATATCTTTTTTCTATCTTGACTATTGGGATCTATGATTTTAAGAGTAAAGAGTGTGTTTGAGTTTGAAGTATATTTTTTATTATTATAAATAAATATATATATATATATTATTTGTGTGAGTGTGTACTGATATTGATTGTGTACGTTATTTATTTATTTTTGTTATAATGTTACTTGTATGACTGTGTGCTTGTAAGTATAGTATAAATATAATATAACTTTATATAATTTAATAATTAGGAAATATTGAGAGTTTTTTACATGTGTGTGTATTGTTATCATGTTATAATAACATTTTATTATAAATTTAGTGATTAAAAAAAATAGTAAAATTAATAATTCTTCAAGCATTTGATTGGTTAAGTAGACACATAGTGTATTATTTATATATGTATGGATGAGTATGGCTCTTTGGGTCAATAATTAATACTATGCATGTAGGTTGAGTTTTTTCATTCAGTTTTAAATATTTTTATAAAAATAATGAAAAATAGATAATGACAATTGCATAAAAATAAAAAATGTTATACAAACTTAACAAAATAAAATGGTTACACCTATTCACATTGACAATAGATAATAAAAACGCATAATGAATTATTATGCAAGGGTTTCAAAATATGAAAACTTGTACAATGAAATAGTAAAACATTATATATTTGTGTGTGACTTTTTTGTGTCAATAACTCAATATATTCAAGTTCTCCCTTTATTAAATTTTTTTTTTTTTAATTTAAGTTTCGTAATGACTCTCTTGAAAAGAAATCCTGAAGTCACCAATGCATGCTAGGAATATTGTGAATTTGTTGTGTTCACAACATTACTTTATAAAAATAAAATAAAATAAAATAAAGAGTGTATTTTTTAAAAACTGAAAAAATAGGTTAAATGTGACACAAGAACAAAAGGTTAAGAACTAAAATGACACATTTACCATGGCTTTTGAGTGGAGTTGTGGTGTGTCTTTGTGTTAGAACCTCTTTCCCTCTCTCTTGTATGTGTGTGTGTTTGTTTCTCAAAAAAAAAAAAAAAAAATGACACATTTGAAAGATTATGGACCATTTTAAAACATATGGCAAAGGTTGAGTACTAAAGTGGTAATTTTTTTTTTTTTTTTTTGAGAAACAAAGTGGTAATTAAACCTAAAGTATTTATCATACAAAAGTATCTTTTATCAAACTTTGTGGTATGTTGAGTTTATTAGTGAATGGTTTTTTTTTTAGATATGATAAAATTTCAATCTATAGCGTCTACTTCATGATGATTGCTCTCTATCATCATGTGAAGACACCAATTAATTTTTGGTATAGACGATGTTTGAATCATAGTTATTAAACTCAGACCTGCCAGACCGGTCGGACTAAAAACCCAGTGATCTGGCACCAAGACCAGTCCGAGTGTTTAAATGGATCATTTGTGCACAAGACCCGGTCAAACTCGGCAAGTTTGTGAAATTACATCTTTACTAGTTTTTATTTTTTATTTTTAATATGTTATAATATGGTAATTTAAAGAGGAGAAAATCTAAAAAATTAAAAGAAAAATGCACTTCTCTATCTGTCTACCTACCTCCAAAACTCTCATTCTATCAAAATACTACTCTATTATTGTGAAACACTGATTTTGAATTATAATGACCTGTTTAAGTTAGGCATATGTTTTTTTTTTTTTTTTTCAATTTACATATTTATGTTATGATTTCTCACACTTATTTTTATATTTATTTAATTTTAAAAAAAATTTATTTAAGCCTGTGGTTTGACCGATGATCCACCAGTTTAACCGTAACCCAATTTAATAACTGAAGAGGAGAAAAATTACCCTCGTCCAAAAGAAGAGAAAGCCAGCTTCGTCCATCAAGCCAGCATCATCCATGTGATGAACGACTACAACATACATTAAGTGAATTCCCCATAAATGACATAAGTAACGGTTAATGCATCGGACAGGAAGAAGATCATTGAAGTCTATTACGCCTCCGCATTCATTACTAATAAATTATTTAGATTGTCCATCTCTTGACAGACGAAATAAATGCTATTATGTACAGACATCAACGACGGACGAAGCCATAAAAGACATTCAATGCCTAAGATTGCTAATGAGTAACGTACGGGCACCAACGGACGGATAGCCGTTGGCAAACAATAAAAGCCAGCCATTAATACCAACGGTCCATATCTCATGAATGCAGATATTCATTCAGACAATGAAGACAAGGGCTATAAAAACCCACACAAACCAAAGGCAAAGGGACACACAATTCTCATCCCAAAAACTATTCCCAAGTTGAATTCTTTTGCAATATACTTCAATTGAATCACATTCTAACTTAATCATCGGAGGGCATTTGGCAAACACCACACTGATGTATTCATATTTCTCTATTTCATATCTCATTGCAGGTTCGTCTCTGGACGAATCCAACGCCTTCGTCCATCCGTATTGACAAGGAGAGAAGAATAGCACCAAAAGCTATAAAGCCAGAGAAGAACAGCACTAACAGGTTCATCTCTGGACGAAGCCAACGCCTTCGTCCATCTATATCAACGAGGAGTTCATACTAACGATTTTTTGCATCATCAGTTTAACGTCGTCTGTGGGGACCGTTTGCAAAGCCATACAGTTTCCCTTTTTCTTGACAAAAGAATTCCTCTCAATACTAGGTGGATTCCACAGCCAAACAAATTTGCAGGATCTCACGGTTGCTGTGTTGACATTGTCCATCTACACAGACGAAAAACTCAACTGAGGATTTTCAGCATCATCAATAGGGACTGGGTGATTAGCCATCGCTTTACTCCTATGATAGAAGGTCATATGGTCCAAACTCAATCGATGGCATCAGTCAATCCAGAAATTGGAAATCCCCCCACTGCTGTAGAGATGCAGCTACAAACGCTCTCAACTGCCATTAAACGACTTATCCAGCAGAATGAAGCCCTAATGCAACAGAATCAAGCGCTGGAAGTATGAATCGAACAATTGCGAGAGCAAAGACTCGAAGCTAACAACCACCAAGAGCACAGCAACCATCACTAGTCAAGGAATGATCGTCGTAAAGAAGACGAGGCTAAGAGCAACGCACCTAGTAGGCAAACCAGAAAAGGAAAGGCACCACCTCGCGAACTAGAAGCTAACAACATGCGATGGGAGGCTGAGATGAAGGCAATGAAGGATAGGATGGATCTTATGATGAATGCCATGAAAGGACGAACAACGACACTTGACGACCTAGTACACCGCGCTGACTCTCCCTTCACAGCACAAGTCACATCTTGCCCTCTACCGCCTAAGTTCCGGATGCCATCCTTGGCGACTTATGATGGGACAAAAGACCCACTTGACTATCTTGAATCTTTCAAGACTCTCATGCACCTCCAAGGCGTCCCTGTCGAGATAATGTGTCAAGCCTTTCCTATCACCATAAAAGGGCCAAAGCGAGTTTGGTTCAGCAAGATCAAGCCAAACTTTATGTCAACCTTCAAGGAGTTGAGCAATAGCTTCGTCACCCACTTCATTGAGGGGTAAAGGCACAAACGCTCAACACATGCATTAATGCAAATCAGGAAACCGGAAGACGAAAGCCTGAGATCGTACATGGCCTGATTCAACAAGGAAGCCCTATTGATAGACGAAGCGAACAAGATGGTCTTTGTAACAGCTTTCTCCAGTGGGCTCAAAGAAGGAGAATTCCACTTCTCTATGCTGAAGAATGAGCCGAAGACCATGGCTGATATGCTTTTTAAAGCCACCAAGTACATAAATGTGGAAGATGCACTGATTGCTCATAAGGATGAAAAGGGTAAAAGGAAAAGAGAGTACAGAAGACACCCGACCTGACACTAGAGAGAAGACCTCTCGGTATGATGGGAAGAGAGACAACGCGAAGGCGAGGCATCCATTCGGGCAAATCATCAACTTTACCCCACTGAATACTCCACTAGATCAAGTATTGATGTAGATCAAGGACGACCCCGTACTCAATTGGCCAGAAAAGCTTAAAGGAGACCCAGACAAGCGATCCAAGGAGAAATATTGTCGCTTCCATCGTGACCATGGACACAATACCTCCGAATGCTACGAGCTTAAAAGTCAAATCAAAGCCCTTATTAGAAAAAGGAAGTTGTAGCGATTTGTCAGAGATGGACCTAGGATACAACCTCTATAAGGACCAGAGCAATTGGGCAGAGCGGAAAAGCGGCCTAGAGCACCCCTTGGAGAGATAAGAATGATCACATGAGGCACTGCAAGATCGATGGCAGAGTAGAAGAACGACTTAGAGCACCTCTTAAAGACCGAAGATTGATGGTAGAACCGATGGAGGAACTGGAATATGTTACCTTAGATGATAACCACCCAACAAGAGACACTTGACTACCAGTATTTCATTCCTTCAACCATGTTTACATTTATTCTACTTGCATTTCCTTTGCACACATTGCTTATAAGTGTCATGTTTTGATGCAACTTATAGTTTGATGTTATTTGCTTACTTGAGACTTAACTTATTTTCCTGCGAGCTTACCATTTGAATAAAAACACTTTCTCCACTTGTGATGCACTGAGTAGAAGGAACCGAACGACCAAAGTCGCCTACGAGTGGACGGTCTAAACAAAAGTCGCCTACGGATGGACGAACAACCAAAGTCGCCTATGTATGGACGGTCCAAACACAAAGTTGCCTACGGGTGGACGGACGACCAAAGTCGCCTACGAGTGGACAGTCTAAACATAAAGTCTCCTACAAGTAGATGGTCTAAATAAAAGTCGCCTACGGGTGGACAAACAATCAAAGTTGCATATGGGCATAGTTGTCAAAACGTGAATCGTATTGTGAATCGATTTTTTATTTTTTCGTATCGTGTATCGTATCGTATCGTGTATCGTAAGATACACAAACACTTGATAAAATTTATAAAAAATTATAGATATACATATATAAATGGCATATTCATTATGAATTTTAAATATATTCAATTAATGACAAATTTATTCATCACTTATGTAATAATATTTAACAAACTAACTAAATAAATCAACCTAGCATGTGTTTATAACATATACATTCAAATGGTTTAAATTTAAAAGTGATAATATATTACAAATGATAAAAATAAAAAAAATAAAAATTATTTTCATCATATTGCCTAATAAACCCCATCTAAGTCAATGTTGTCATCATGTTTATCATTTTGCAAACTTATTTCTTCATTAAAATTTTCTTCATTGTCATTAACATTTACTATCTCTCCTTGTTCTTTTTATTTTAATAATTAAAAAAAAAAATCTTCTTGGCATTCTAGTTTCTTGGACTTATAACAATTAGGGGTGTCCAAGTAACCCGTTTACCCGACCAAACCGAGAAACCCGCCCGAACCGACCCGCTTGCCACCCGATCTGACGACTCTGGCGGTCAGTGGCGGGTCTCAACCCTCCAAACCCGATTCTGGCGGGTCGAGTGGCGGGTTTTCTCCTCTAAAACTGTAGCCACCCGACCCGCCCGACCACCACTTCAGATGAATCATCCTCCGTTCAGATCCAGCGACGATTAGCCATTTTTTGCTTAAATCCGGCTACGATTTTTCTCAGATCTACTTAGATCCGATGATTTTGGCTCAGATCCGGCAATATTTTTCAAAAAATCGCTCAGATCGGAGACGTTTAAGCTCGGATTGGTGATGTGTAAGCTCAGATTGGTAACTTTGGCTTAGATTCGACGATGTTTAAGCTCAAATCGGTGAGGTTTCGTTCTCCTCCAACCAGATCCGACCACGTTTCATTCTCCTCCGCTCATTGCCGCCATTCGTCAGTTTCAACCGAACCGACCGATCGTTTTTCAGAATCCAATCCGACTCGACCCGTGGTGATCGGTGGTCGGTTGCGGGTCTGATTCTCTCCCAACCGACCTGAGCGGGTCGAGTCCGGGTTGGGCACAAACCCGACCCGGCCCGACCCGTGGACAACCCTAATAACAATAATGACAAAAAAAAAATTATATTGTCAATTAATATCTTATTCATAGTATAGAAAATAAATTTGCAAATTGCAAATATTAAAGTGAAGTGTAAGTGTGTACCGTGTAATCTAAACTTTATAGGAAAAAGAGAGGGGAAAAAAACTTATGAATATGTTATTTTATTAGGCCAAATTAAGTAAACTAATAATTTTGTGTTAAAAACAAGTCTAACAACTTGTTAGATTCAAATAAAAGTACAAATTTTAACAAAAAATCTCATTTTAAAGAATTTTTCTATGTATCGTACGATATGTACGATTTTACGATACAATACGATTCATACGATACGCACACTGTATCGTACGATTCATGAGCACTTATGATACGCCGATACGATACGAAAGTTTTTACACACGATACGATACGTACCGTACGATATATATCGCGTATCATACAATACTGACAACTATGCCTATGGGTGGACAATCTAAACACAAAGTCGCCTATGGGTGGACGAACGACCAAAGTCGCCTACGGGTGGACGGCCTAAACACAAAGTCGTCTATAGGAGGATGTACGACCAAAGTCGTCTGCAGGAGGACGTACGACCAAAGTCACCTACGGGCGGACGGTCTAAACACATAGTCGACTATGGGTGGACATACGACCAAGGTCGTCTACAGGTGGACGGTCCAAACACAAAGTCGCCTATGGGTGGATGACCAAAGTTGCCTACGGGTGGACAATCTAAACACAAAGTCGCCTACGGGTGGACGGATGACCAAAGTTGCCTACGGGTGGACGGACGACCAAAGTCCCTTACGGGTGGACAGTCCAAATACCATTGTTATTCTCTTGCAGATCTCAGACTCATTCATATCGGACTCTGCCTGGACGAACTTATCGACTAATGAAAGTGGCTTTATCACCTTTCATATTCCAACCGTGCCTATATAGACGACGGTAGGAATAGGGGGCCAACTGAAGAGGAGAAAAATTACCCTCGTCCAAAAGAAGAGAAAGCCAACTTTGTCCATCAAGCCAGCTTCGTCTATTAAACCAGCATCATCCATGAGATGAACGACTACAGCATACATTAAGTGAATTCCCCATAAATGACATGAGTAACGATTAATGCGTCGATCAGGCAGAAGCGTAACTAATGGACCAACTGATAGAAGATCATTGAAGTCTATTATGCCTCCACATTCATTACTAATGAATTATTAAGAGGTGGAAATACTATTTTCGTCCCTACATTTTCACCTCATTCCCACTTTGGTCCCTACTTTTTATTTTTACCGCTTTTAGTCCCCAAAATCAAAAATCATTCCATTTTGGTCCCTACCGTCATCTCACTAACAGAATATAGCTTACGTGGCAAACAAAATACACAGCTCAGCATTTTAAATATTAAAAAAAGCCACATCATTATTTTTCCTTTTCTTTAATTATTTTAAAATAAAATAAAATTTTAGTTATCATTTAATTATTTAAATAATAGTTGTTCTTCATGTTCTTTCCCCAAGAACATGGTTGCCCAGAAAATAAGAAATTCAAGATTTTCTTCTCTTTTCTTGCATTTTCTTAGCATCCAAACAAGCAAAAACATATACAAAACCATGATTAAACTCGGATACTCTAACACAATCAACTAACAAAACCCAAAACACTTAATCAAAAAATAAATAAATAAATAAAACAATCAAAACCCAAAACACGGTTAGATAAAAAACACAATACCTAAAATACCAAAACTCAAAGCCAATCCTCATCAATAAAATACACCAAACCACAGTGACTATCAAACCATAGTGACCATCTGGGTTTAGAGAGAGAGAATATGAGATCTCGGTCAAGGTGGGTTTCGGCCATGGATCTTCAACCATGGGTCTTCAGTCATGGATTTAGAGAAGATGAACACAAAATTTAAAACCCAGAAAATTTGAATTCAAACCTAGATTGGCCGAAACACAAAACTCAAAACCATAACCCAGATTGGTCGAAACACAAAACTCAAAACCATATTTCAAACCCCCACACCACCAAAGCATCAAACACAAAAATCAAACCCATATTTTTGGCCCCCAAACACTAAATCCAAACCCAGATTTTCGACCCCTAAACACAAAACTCAAAACCCAAATTTTCTTATTTTCTGAGAAACCAAACACAAATCTCAGATCCAAACCTTTTTTCTTTTAAGAAACATCTGGGTTGGTATTTTTGTTGTTCTCTCTTTCTTTTGTCTTTGTTGTTTGTTCTTGGTCAGAGAAAGAGAGAAGGGATAAGGAACTTAGATATGGGTACGGATCTGTTTGACCCGAGAACGGGGATGGAATCGGAGTTCACCAGAGGTGGTGTATCGGCTTTTACAGATGCTGATTTCGCATTCGCTTTCAACGATAGTAACTTCTCAGACCAGCAGCTCTGGATCGAGATTATAGGCGACCTGCTCGAGAACCAGCTCGATAACGAAGGTTGTACAAGTATCTGTAACAGTATCGCCAATTGGGCTCGCCATCGGAAGCGAAGGCATGAGGATATCAAGAAAGATACTGTTGTGGATCTCACTTCATGTGCTGAGGAGCAAATTTTGAACGGTAACTAGCCCGATATGGACGATTGTGTGGGCTGTGAAAATCCTAATGAGGAAGCAGCTGCAATGATTGAAGAATCACCTTCAGGTGATGAAGCTATTCAAGATGCACTTAGATCTTGATTCATGTGGTTTTTTATTTTTAATTATGTTTTTAATTTTTTTTTTTAGTTAAAATTGATAAATTAGTTTTTAAAATTTAGATGCTAACGTGGCATTTTTTAATGCCAAATAACATTTTTTATTATTATTTTAATGGCCACGTCAGCTTTAAGTGTGCCAACAGTGCACTCCGTTTGCCACGTAGGCTTTTTTCCGTTAGTGAGATGACGGTAGGGACCAAAATGGAACGGTTTTTTATTTTGGGGTGAATTTAGGGACGAAAATAGTATTTCCACCTTATTAAGATTGTCCATCTCTCGATAGACGAATTAAATGCTATTCAATGCAAGGCGTAACGTACGGACATCAACGACGGACGAAACTATAAAAGACATTTAATGCCTAAGACAGCTAAGGAGTAACGTACAGGCACCAATGGACGAATAGTCGTTGGCAAACAATAAAAGCCAACCATTAATATCAATGGCTCCATACCTCATGAATGCAAATATTCATTCAGACAATGAAGACAAGGGCTATAAAACCCACACAAACCAAAGGCAAAGGGACACACAATTCTCATCCCAAAAACTATTCCCAAGTTGAATTTTTTTGCAATATACTTCAATTGAATCACATTCTAACTTAATCGTCAGAGGGTGTTTGGCAAACACCACACCAGTGTATCCATATATCTCTATTTCATATCTCATTGCAGGTTCGTCTCTGGATGAATCCAACGCGTTCGTCCATCCATATTGACAAGGAGAGAAGGACAGCACCAAAAGCTATAAAGCTAGAAAAGAACAGCACTAACAGGTTCGTCTCTAGACAAAGCCAACATGTTCATCCATCTATATCGACGAAGAGTTCATACTGACGATTTTTTGCATCATCAATAACTATGGTTTGAACCTCATATCAGGGGCGGAGCCACATAACTCCTTGGCCCCCCTAAAATTGAAAATTTCTCCTATAGCATACATGGCAAAATGATATGGGTACACTAAAAAATTATAACTGGCCTCCCCATTTGTTCCTCAAAGTTGTACTAGTCCAACAGCTTAAAGAAACTTGTTCTCAAATAAAATAATACTTGGCCCCTTCAATTGTCCAAATACTTGTAATTAATCAAATGGTCAATAACTATTCTCTCTAAATAGCATAGATGTAAATTCATTAACCATTTCAAAACATAACTTTACTTTTCCCCCTTCATTCTCACTGTCAAGGAAACTACAGCTTACAAGTGCTTTTATTTGTTTTCCTCTATAGTGCTGCCAACCCATTGTTTATTCCTTATCAACTCATTTCATCCCAATATTCTCAACACAGTCAGACAAAACCATCAAAGTTTGTATTAGTGTTTAGATTTTTAAGAATATGCTTTGTTTATTAATGTTGTGTTCATTTTTTTTATATATATAGTTATATGATGGTATATTACATTTCTCTTCCAGTTAGTACATCGTCAATATTTTTAAGTTTATTTTTTGAGATTTGAAATTAGGTGCCAAATAATTCATTAAAAAATTAAAATATAAGAAAATTTTAATAATATGAATAATGATGGGTTGATAATGCTTAAAATAATAATGGAATTTTCAATAAATTTATGAATTATAATATTGTATCAACACTATGACTCCCCCCCCCCAAGCAAACATTCCTGGTTACACCCCTGCCTCATATCCCTTATTCAACAATAAAAAACTTTATACTACCCTTGTTATTTTTTTTATGGGGAACTCTAATGATTGACTTAACCATTGTTCTTTTTTTATGAGAAACTTTATTAATTGAGCTAACTAATTCTTTTATTTTTATTAGTTAAACAGGGCAATTAATTAATGGAATAAGTCAAGACTTATAATTTAAAAATGGGAAGAAAAAAAATTATATAGGATATTTGAATACGTAATTGGCACCATGTGCTCGATCTGAACAAATTTTCCTTAAACTAAACCTTTCAAAAAGGAAAAAGAAATGCTTCAAAATCAGAAGTCAATACGCATAAAACTTTTCTTTTTAAAGTCAATACGTGTATATATATATATATTAGTATATTTTATTAAAGTCAATACGTATATGTAATTCTTTCTCAAAAAAAAAAAACGTATATATATATATATTAGTATATTTTATGAAAGTCAATACATATATGTAATTTATGTAAAGTCAATTGTTTTCTTCTTACAAGAATGTAAAAGTCAATTGTCCAATAAAATAAAAAAGTAAAAGTCAATTGTTGGATTTAGTGCAGCGAACCCCCAAAAATAAAAATTTTCAGTACTTATTAGCAATTAAATAAGTGTCATATTAACAGATGCTCTTAGAACAATTATTAATAAATCATAATAGAAAAGTTTTAATACTATTTTCATGGGGAAATATAAAAATTTGCCAACAACATTTATTGTTTTATCATTGTTCTAATAAAATGTTTCTAAATATAACTCCTAAACTAATGTCCTTAAAACATTGGTTAACATTTCTCATTAAACAAAATAATTACCCATTGCCATTAGTATTATTTTAAGCTAAAGTATCTTGATTCCTATTCCCTGTCAATCTATTAAAAAGATTGTGAGGAATAAAGATTTCTTAATAAAAATAGGAAAGAAAAAGAATATTCTAAAATTTTAAAAGTCAACTCTTGCAATAGAAAAGGAAGACAAGAATTGTATGAAAAAAATTGTCAAACACTTAATTATATATATAAAGGTAAAAACATTAAACATGGGGAAAAGTCTACACATAGCACATAATTTATACGATTGTGCCTTCTTTATGCAAAATAATCACAATAAAATATAAACATACTATAAATTTATAGATACTTTTCACCACCACCGAATCAACATATTATCACTAAACAAAATTCAAAAATAATGTAATTAAGCGACAATCAGGATCAAGATTTATATAAACATATCACTCGAATTAATCATAAAGATTGTAAAAGTTTAAAACCTATTGTCAACTGACACAGGTGTGATCAAAATCCTCTAAAATCCTAAATCCATTGCCAAAAAAACCAACCAAACAACCAATTGAAATCGCTGCAACCTAAGTGGCTTGTTGCACACATGTAGTACTAAAAAAAATGCCTGGCTTAAACCCAAATAGAATTATTATTTTATTAAAAAACAAATATATATATATACAGTTCAAGAAAGTCAAATAGAAAAGAAAAAATAATAATAAATGTCAACTATTAAAGAAATTGGCAAAAAAAAAAAAAAGTCAGCTGGTGTACTCTGTCAACAACAAAATTGTGGAAGGTTCATGTGTATAGATGATAAGTGACAGTTAGTTAGTTAATAAGTACTACTTGCAATTACGAGGAGGACTATTATTAATTTAATTACTACTGGAATATTCCTGGTTCAAAATTTTCAACATCAGAAAAATTCAAAATTGTAGACAGCCCACAAATACGACCGGACTGTGACACATGTGGCCTCACCCACCCAATTTCGATGAAAAAACAAAAAAAAAATTGTTCAAAAATCACGCGTGACGCGCCGACGTTGTGCGCAATATATAAAAGTCATGGCACGATGACACAACTTACAAGGACCGAAAGAGTTTTGTAATAGAAGCACAAACATTTTAACACTCAAAAATTCAACGTTAAATTATTGTTATAATACTAAAAAAAAAAAAAAAAAGGGGTTACAAGCACACGATAAAGCTAAATCATTAGTCAAATGAATGAAGTAAAAAAATAAATTAAACCATGTTTTGTTGGGATTTCAAGGAGCAAACGTAGATAAAACATAATAGTGACAATGACAACATTGCTCACCTGCTAATCTGCTATATATATATATATATATATATATATATATATATATATGGGTCCCTATAACCCTATTTTTCAGGGAGGCTACAGCAAGCCCAACTCATATGGGACTTTGGTAGGGATAAAGCCCAAACTAAGACATTGGCCAACAAGATCCAAATATCAAAGCAAATGGTTATAGATGGTGATCCAAATATCTAAGCCTAAAAGATTTGTTAATGGATTATTTTAAAAAAAAATTTATAGGAAAAGAAAAAAAATAATTGATATTTTGACAGTTTTTCTATTTCACATAAAAGTAGTACCAAAATTTTCCTAAAATTGTTTATTAACAATTATCTTAAAGATACCCATTAACAAGACCCAAAATCTAAAGTCACTATTAAAACTTGGAGAAGCCAAGCTAAGTCAAGCTATCATATAACCAAATCAAATCTGAAATTACGAGTCCGTTAAAACACCCGCTAAGTTGGCCTCTATCAACATCTAATGCTCTTAACCAATAATTTTTTTTTTTTGAAGTTAACCAACATTTTTTTTTTTTTTAGATAATTTCAACCTATGTCGTCTGCTACTAATGATAGTTATTTATCATTAGACCAAGACATCAATTGGTTTTTGGTGTAGGCATGGATTGAATCCCAGATCTCTTATTCAATCATCAGAGACTTTATCAGTTGAGTTAATCGGAAGCCACATCATCTTTGTTTCTATTAGAGTCAACCTTTCTGTGCATTCTACCACAACATGCTTTGTATTATGCCGAGAAGAGAAATCTTTCATTTACGCCTAAAACAATGAAACACTTTATATTCTCTAATACCAATTTATAGTTAACCCATCTAAGCATTCTACCACAATTAACCTTCTATCCTATTCATAAGAAGAATCTTCTATTCACAACTAAAACTACGAAACACTTTCTTTTCTTTAATTACCAATTCTAGAAATAAAGCATACACTAATATAGACCCATCAAAAGCCCACTGTCCTAAGCAATTTGAATCATTTGGGTAAGTGCATGCCATGGACTCGCAATCAACCTCAATTACCACTATAAAGAGGGGTGACAACCCAACAAAAATGAACAAGTTACAAGCTTCAATTACCATAATAACAGAGAAATAAGCTTCATGCTCAACAATACAAAGAGCAACCCACAAATTATCATATCCCATCCACAAATTTTAAGAGTTTCATGGTGGGTTATCCGTCCAACTACTTTTATAATATTTTATTAAAAATTTTCAAAATGATGTTTACTAATGTATCAAAACCGGTCAAAATGTGTGTTAGTGAAAACCTTAGTCTATAACCAATATAAAACCAAACCAATTTAACTTTTGATTTACCTCATTATATTGTGCCGTGTAAGATTTTGAGGTCTCATAATTTTACACAACATTATTTTAATATATATTATTAATTGAATTTATCTTTTATGCTATATCTAAACATTGTTTTTGATAATTCGTTACAATAAGAGAAAGAGAATTTGAATCCTGAACATCTCAATTAGAAAGACCAAGAGGTGCTAGTTGTGGTCTTAGCACATGCATTTTCTTTAAATGGTAGAATATATAGTTAGGGGTGTCAATTCGGATTAGCGTGTCGGGTTCGTGTCGTGTCGAGGTAGGAGTATTCAACTAAATGACTCAACCCTAACCCGACCCATTTAATAATCGTGTCATGATCCTTCAACCCTATTAGGTTCTAAGACTTTAGGAACTAAATGTATTAGAACTTCATTTTGTATATGTTGGCAAACCATGATCAAAACAATGAGTTTAGGTTTAGGCTTGCTCAAAGTTTGTTTAAGTGTAAGTTTGAATCGAGTGTTTTGCAGGAATTTACTGTGTAAAACTGCAAGGCTCGATCGATCGAAAATAAGGCTCGATCGATCGAGAATCGCAGACTAGAAAATTCTGCAAAAATTTCAAATGCAACTCAAGCTCATATGACGTGTAAGGTTAAGTGTTTCACTCCTAGTATAAAAGGAAAAACCCTAGCTACGTTTTAGAAGTCTTTTGTTGAGTTTTGAGTTAAGTCTTTTGTTGAGTTGTGTGTTGAGTCTTTTGTGAGATCCAAGAGGTTTGTACCTTTAAACACACACATAAAGCTATCAAGATCAAGATTCACATCAAGAACTTGATGGTTGTTATAGTTGCTGCATAAAGAACATTCAAATAACAACAAAACCTTTGAGTGGAGTCTCAAAGTCACAAGTAGGAGAACTTATGGTTGCTATAGATCCAAAAAAAAAGTAGTCCGTGAATTTGGAGCTTGCTTGCACGTGGTCGTGTTAGTAAGTTCTATGTGTAGTAGCATTAGGATGTTAGTGGTCTAAGTCCTTTTGTAAACTTCAATTCTTTCTATAGTAAGTTCTATGTGTAGTAGCTAGGTCAAATCCTCCTCAGGTTTTTTACCGATTTGGTTTTCCTGGGTCATCAATTCTTTGTGTTCTTTATATTTTTCGCTTTATGTTTATTTGTGTTTAACATAATCTTGAATAACAATCTTGTTAATCAATTTAGTTTAATATAAGGTTAAACATATTGTGACAAGGGGTCTAAAAACCTGACAAGTGGTATCAGGGCAAGTTAGCTCTTGTGTTAGATCTCTTGATCTACAAGTTGATCCTTGACCCCTGTTGTCATGGAACACGATCACTCTCTTGTGATCCCTCCACACTTTGATGGAAATAATTATGCCTATTGGAAGGTTAGGATGAAAGCCTTCTTGAAATCTATAGATGAGAGAGTGTGGAACTCTGTTGAATACGGATGGGAGAAACCGGCTACTCCTATTAGTGAATGGTCAACGGCCCAAAAAGAGGCAGCCACTTTTAATAGCAAAGCTATGAATGCTATTTTTAATACTGTTTCTATGGAGGAGTTTAGGAGAATCTCAAATCTTGAGGTTGCTCATACTACTTGGAAAATTCTTCAAACTGTGCATGAAGGCACAAAGGCAGTCAAAATAAACAAGTTACAGCAATTGACTACTAGGTTTGAAAGCATTAGAATGTCTGAGGATGAAAGTTTTGATGAATTCTGTGCTAAACTAAATGATATTGTTAATTCTGCATATAATTTGGGTGAAATTTATGATCAACCTAAGATAGTTAGAAAGATTCTTAGATCCTTAACTGAGGACTTTAGACCCAAAGTAGCTGTCATTACTGAAAGCAAGGATGTGGACTCCATCCCTATTGATGAACTTGTAGGATCTCTACAATCCTATAAGTTAGACCTACCTAAAACTAATAAATCTAAATCAATGACTCTTAAGTCAGTTGATGATGTTGATGATAATAGATTTGATGATGAACTCTCTTCTACAGAGATTGTCTATCTTGCCAAGAACTTTAGAAACTTTCTCAGGAATAACAATAGAAAGGCAAGAAGTAAACGCAATGTTGAACTTAAGAACTCTAAGAAAAATGAACCAACTAAAATCAATAATACTGAAAAATCAAAAGAAAAAGTTGGTCAATCTTCTAGTAATTCTCTAGGTTAACAATGTTTTGGTTGTCAATGGTATGGTCATATGAAATCAAAATGTCCAACATTCTTGAGAACAAAGGGTAAAGCTATGGCTGTAACCCTTAGCGATGGTGAAGTTTCTGATCACGAGTCTAGAAGTGATGAAGATGGAAACTTCTTTGCTTTCACAACTACTGCTGTAGTTAATGAAAGTGATTCAGTTGAAGAGAACTCTTTTGATGGGGAACTCTCTGAGAGTGCTGACTTGCAAGAAGCTTATAATAAGCTATGCAAGGTTGCTGCAAAGGATGCAATGAGTGTGGATTTAGGACTAAAGAAGATAGCCATTCTTGAACAAGAAAAGAAAAACTTGTTGCTGAATTTGTTTGATGCTAATGAACTGGTAAATAAGGTGAAGGCTGAAAATATTAAGTTGGTTGAAAAAATTAAGAACCTAGAATTAGAATTGTCCATTGCTAGAGAACAGTCAAATAGGTCTGCTAGTTCTAAACTTGATCACATGTTGAGTATTCAGAAGTCTCCCTTAGACAAATCAAGTTTCTCTGAGTTTGAAACTCATTCCACAAACTTTGTTCCTTCTTCTAAACCATCTAAGATAGAAGTTGTAAAGCCAAAAGAAGAAGTTCTTGCTACTAGGAAGATTAGGGTAGATCTTAAAGAGTCACCCAAGCTGGGCATACTCACCCAAACTGTTTCAAGTAAGCAAAAAGTACCTGTGCCTCAAGCACAAGATCCTATGGTACTTATTGGTGAATTGGCAAAGGCTTTAAACCTTTATACCAATGTTGGAATTGCTCATCATTTTAATCTAAATAATAATTCCAAAACCAAAGTTGCATCTAAGAAGTTATGGATGCAAAAGGCTCAATCTAATTTAGTCTTTCTAACATGGTCCTTGCGCTTCATCTCAAAATCCTTTGTGACCATTTTTTTTGCTTTCTTGTTTTCTTTTGTTTCTAGGATTTGCATAGCATTACATTAATGCATTTCATATTAGGTTGTTTTCGTTTTCTTAAAAAAAAAAAAAAAAAAGGGAGGAAAGAGGAAAGTGGATGGATGTGTTTTGTATTACACATCATGGATGTGTAGTTAAGGTTGGCCATATTATCTTTGCATAACATGCCTGTGTACCTTGTTTAACTTAGATAAGCTTATTTTTCTGTACTTTTCTAGTTTTAGCTATGTAGTGCATGTTTGTGTGAGTGTTTATAGTTTTTGATCATATGCTCTTGATTTTGAAGTCACATGTTTTTGATTGTAAGGACTAAAAAATCCTAAAAGAAAGGCATAAATAACCATCTCACCACTGTTTACTAGCCAATCATGAATACCTTAGTGCACATCATAAGATTTTGTACTCGAGAAAGTGTAGCACATGCACAAAAAGAAAATAAGGTGTAGCCTTTAAAAATAAAATAAATAAATTTATGCATTCAATAAGGCAAAATATATATATATATATATATAGCTTGTTTTCTAGGAGATGTGGGAGTTATATGATGTAACTCTTTAGGTGATAGTCACTTTCAAATTTATGTGATGAATAATGTAGAAATTATGATTGATTACTATCTACATATCACCCCACATGTATCTCATGCTGTTACCAGTTGCACATACTTCACAAGATATTCATTGCTAAACTTAGTATATGAAATTGTGTGTGAATTTGGTTTGGCCATCCAAGATTATATATTCTATGATTTTGATACAAAATATGTTCAAGGGTTGAAAATTTTAGGGTAAGAGTTATGAAAATCTTGTTTTGAAGTTCTGGATTGAAAACTCATGTTTTTTAAAAACATTTAAACTCATTCTCATGCATTTGATTCATGAAATTACTTGGGTTGAGTTGTTTCTGCATAATCTTCTACAATTTTTCAAATAATTCAAATTTCCAAAATTTCGATCGATCGAATGTGTTTTTTGACTGATCGAAAATCCCTTGATTTTTAATGCTTAGTCTCGGATTGGTTCGATTGCTCTTCGATTGATTCTTGATTAGTTGAATCTGTTTTATTTAGATTTAGGAACTCTCTGTCTCGCTCGATCGATACCCAATTGATACTCGATCAATCGAAAATCGTAGAGAAGGAAAAATAAAAAGAACACTCAGCACGTGTTCTTCATTATTTTTTCAAAAACACTTTTCTCCTTGTCCTTTTTTCTCTCGACTGATCCACAGATTCAAGATTTTTGTCGTTTTTCTTCTAAAATCTTCAAGGATTTTCTTCCTAAAGTCTTGGTAATACTCTTTTACCCTTTCTTTTTCATTTATTTTCAATTTTCATGCATTTTTCATGCATTTTCCTCATAATTTTCGAACAAAGGAATTTTTAGGGATTTTGATTCTCCAGTTGTTTTTAATTAAATTTGATCAATGGGTTTTTGTTCCTAGATGCTGTTATCAAGGTTCCCATGTATTAATTTGATTAATTTTGTGTTTTGAGAAGAATTGAAATTCTAGGGCTCGAAATTTTTCAAAATTGGGGTTTTTGTTCAATTGGACTTAATTGGTTAAAATTGACTTGTGATTTTGGTTAATCAGTACATTATAACATGTTTTCTAACTGATATAATGTTTAATTGATCAATTTGATTGGTTTTTTGAAAAATGGATTTTTCAAAATTTGGGATTTTTGGTTAAAACTCTTAAGTTTGGGTCAATTGTTGATGAACTTTGAAAATTGAACAAATTTTATGCATTAGAGCATGCATTATATGTGCATTCGTTACATGCATCATATAGTTTGTCAATTTCTTGATATATATTGTGCTCTAACCCTTTCTAATGTAGCCTGCCCTTAGTTTTTGTATTGTGTTTTGATTTTGTTTTTATTTTCCTTCCTATTCTTAGAGTCATGGCTAGGAAAACTAAAGCAAAGAAAAACTCTACCTCCTCCTCCTCCTCTTATAATTTTGAAAGGACTAGATTTCAGTTTAAGTCTAATCAGGATGCCTATGAGAAGTTAAACATCTTTAGGTCTATTTGGGCTGAGAGAAAGGTTATTCTAGATGAGGTGAATCCTGAAATACGTAGGAATTTTGAGAGTCGAGGTTGGTTACCTCTTCTGGATGTAGAACATCCTCCTGCTGCTGCATTGATTAGAGAGTTTTACTCAAACCTCTCTATTCACACCGATGATTCCAATATTCACTTTGTGAAGACTTGGATAAGGGGAGAAGAGTTTGTCATTATCCGTGAGGTAGTGGCTACAGCTCTCAAATTATCTTTGATACAGCAACCTGTGTATCCTTACACAGAAATTCCTCCCATTGATGACATCATGTCACTTCTCACCAGTACTACCATTAGTTGGGGTACTGATCCTAGGATTACTACTCATAAGCTTACTGAGCTCAATTATCTATTCTTTAGGATTTCTTGTCATAGTATCTAGCCTATCTCTCATATACATACGATTCCCATTGAGAGATGTGCGTTTTTGTACGCTCTCATCACTGATGCTCCTATGAGTTTTCCTACTCTTTTTATTCGTTCTCTTATAGAAGTCCATAGGAGTAGTGCTAAATCACATGGTTTGTTCTTCCCAGTTTTTATTCATAGGATCCTCCTAGATTTAGGTTTAGAGGACTTTCCCGCTCCTATGAGATTTAGCCTCCTAGATTTGGATTTGCTCAATGAGGTTGCAGCCTTACAAGCTGAGCTTGTTGACACTAGAGGTGCCTCTCCACCGGCTCCACCCTCAGATCAGGCATGATTGCCCTTTGGCAATACGTTACAAAAAGGGTGAGTACATAGTGATAGGGGGAGATATTTTTTGTTGTTGTAGATTGTATTTAGGGGGAGACATGCTTTGATGATGTGTTTGTACATGTTAGGGGGAGATATAGATATACATTTTTGTTGGGATATGGGATATATGTTTTTGTATTTCTCTTTATTTTTTATGTTCTTGTTTCACAAACTATGATATATTGATTATGATTTATATTATGAGGTTATTCATGGTATATGTCTTTTATTTTATGTTTTGTGAAAACAAGAAGTTTATTTTGGATTACTTGTATTTTTCACATATGCATTTATGGTTTGTTTAGTGTTTCAGGAATTTACAAGTTGATTCATTTGAAGCTGCTGTCTACACTTGCAACTGATAGGTAGTAGTTAGTTTGAATTGTATTTTGGGCAACAATGTGTAATTGGGCTGTTTTTACAATTTATTTTTATGAATTGTGTTTTGTCACGGATTGCCAAAGGGGGAGTTTGTTAGGTTCTAAGACTTTAGGAACTAAATGTATTAGAACTTTGTTGATGCCCAATTTTGCGAATCCATATCCAAAAACCCATGAGGAAGAAAGCCCAATGAAAAGCAAGACCCACCAAGAAGACCGAAGAGTAAGAAATGTCCAAAGAAAGAAGTGCAAGGGAAAGCAATCTATAGCAAAATGCAAATCTACCGCAGAATACAGATCTACCGCATAATACAGTTCTCTGGCAAAATGGCTTCGGCAGATAAAGACAAATTGGGCCCAAGACCCTTTTGATCCAATCAACATTATTTGGCCCACAAAGGCCCAAATCATTTTGTATAAAAGGATAGGTGTGAAAACTATATGAAAAAGCACGATGAAAAGAAACAAGGAACAGTAGGAAATGTCAGCAACAGGAATCACGTGAAGGAAAGAAAAGCCAAACCGAAGGAAATGACAAACACAGCAGGAAACGTGTGAAGAAATAAGACAAAAACACGCAGCAGAACGAAACAGAACTAATCTACTACGGCAGAAATGGCGTGGGAGACAAACACAGAAGATAGTGGAGCAAGCACAGAAGGGCCAGAGCACCACCAACCTGTACCCAGCCAATACAAGGGAGGTGAGCCCACGGTCAAAGGGATTCAGAGGGTGTGGTTTGGTGGTGGGGGGAAAAGAAGGTCTATATTTGGTTTCCTGCCGTGACTTCTTTTGGGAATATACCTTGCTGGGATGGTGTCTTACCCAAAAGAAGTAATAAATGGTTGGGACCATCTAATGCATGCCATAGAGCTAGGTTGTGAGGTAGCCCAATCCTTATTGGTTAGTCACCTAGAGGTAGAGGTATACAGCAAGAACAAACAAAATGGAATTTTGTCATGAAATGAGTAATGGTGCAGCTGACGTATTCTGAGCAATAGCAGTGGTCGAGGCAGCCAATGGGTTGATGGGTAGTCCTAAAGGGATGCCCACAACAAACCAAAAACAATTGGTGAAGCCCTAGGGGTAAAAGGGAGAAATCCCATTGAATCAGTTCGCTATAAAAGGAAGAGGTAACCATGGCAGAAAAGGGAAAGGAGGAAAAACACGAAAGAGAGAAAAACACCGAAAGAGGGAGACCCAATGGAGGGAAGCACTTAAGGGGGAAAACCTATGGTAAGAGAGTAGTAAGCACCCAGAGAGAGGGACCTAGGAAAAGGAAAGACCAAAAAGGGGGAACAACCCACAGCAAGAGAATAATAAGAAACTAAGAGTAAAAAGAATGGAGAGAAAGAAATAAAGAAAGTGGTAAAAAGAAGAGAGAAAACACGGCAGAATTAGGGGCATGCACCAATAGACCATCTTTTCCCTCCCTCTTAGCAACCTACTCTTTGAAGTCTCCAAAAGTAATAGCTAGTAGTCATTTAGGCCTCTTCTCCAAAATGCACAACTTTGATGGCAGAAGCCTATGACAAGGTTGTTCAAGTTGAGTTTGGGTTCTTTCTTAGTTTACTTACTCTATGAGAAGATTCAATACTTGATTTCGATTGCAAATATATTTGATTTCTCTCATTATAAATTATATCTGCTGTATTTAGTCATTCTGCTGTAGCACGTGTTTATCACGTTTGCTGCATCAGTTGTCCTGCTGTGGTATCTTTACTTGCTGTACAAGCTATTCTGCTGTAGCACCTTTTTTTTTATATTTACCGTGTTAGCTATTATACCAGCTAAACCTTTTCTGCTAAAGCTTTCTTCTTTATTTGTTATTACGTGTTTTACTTTTGACACAAACTAATCATTATCCTGCCATAAGTATATATATACATATATCTTGTTTCTCATGTTCTGCAAAATATATTTTATATATGTATATGTGAATACGTATAAGTATATATACTCATATATGTATGTATGCATTTAAGAATATGCTAACCCATTTAAACTAACATTTGTTTGATGGGTATTTTCTTTGGGTTTTAAATTTGTTTATGTGCAGAAAGTAGAAAAGTATTTCTACAGTAAAAATGAAGAGTAGTAATTCCCATTGCAAAAGGCTTTACTGCACGGCAGAAGGCTTTAAAGCACAGCAGACAGCTTTAATGCACAGCAGACAGCTTTATTGCACAGCAGAAGGATTTACAGCAGAAAGCTTTACTGTACGGCAGAAAGCTTTACTTCACAGCAGAAGGCTTTAATGCACAGCAGACAATTTCAATGCACAGCAAAAAGCTTTACTGCATAGCAGAAAGCTTTATTGCATAGCAGAAAGTTTTGCTGCATAGCAGAAAAGTCAGTCTTGTGGCAGAAATTGGAGAAAAGTTCCTTCTATGGCAGAAATAAAAGATAAGCCCACTTTGCAGCGTCTTCCCTTGGACTTGGACTCAACGTTTGTGCATAAACTGGCAGTAACAAAATGGTACTTTGGAGCCCATTCTGCGGAGCGCCAGGCCCAACTTCCTTCTTAGAAAAAGAAACGTAAAAAGAACCCCTCGACAAACTTCATTTTGTATATGTTGGCAAACTATGATCAAAACAATGAGTCTAGGTTTAGGCTTGCTCAAAGTTTGTTTAAGTGTAAGTTTGAATTAAGTGTTTTGCAGGAATTTACTGTGTAAAACTGCAAGGCTCAATCGATCAAGAATCGTAGACTAGAAAATTCTGCAAAAATTTCAAACGCAGCCCAAGCCCATATGTCGTGTAGGGTTAAGTGTTTCACTTCTAGTATAAAAGGAAAAACCCTAGCTACGTTTTAGAAGTCTTTTGTTGAGTTGTGAGTTAAGTCTTTTGTTAAGTTGTGTGTTAAGTCTTTTGTGAGATCTGAGAGGTTTGTACCTTCAAACACACACATAGAGCTATCAAGATCAAGATTCACATCAAGAACTTGATGGTTGTTTTATTTGCTGCATAAAGAACATTCAAAGAACAACAAAACCTTTGAGTGGAGTCTCAGAGTCACAAGTAGTAGAACTTGTGGTTGCTGCAGATCTAAGAAAGAAGTAGTCTGTGGATTCGGAGCTTGCACGTGGTCGTGTCAGTAAGTTCTATGTGTAGTAGCATTAGGATATTAGTGGTCTAAGTCCTTTTGTAAACTTCAATTCTTTCTATAGTGGATTTTGTTTTACCTTGAGGATAGCTAGGTCAAATCCTCCCCAGGTTTTTTACCGGTTTGGTTTTCCTAGGTCATCAGTTCTTTGTGTTCTTTATATTTTTCGCATTATGTTTATTTGTGTTTAACCTAATCTTGAATAACAATCTTGTTAATCAATTTAGTTTAATATTAGGTTAAACATATTGTGACAATGGATATAAAACCTGACAAACCCTAACCCAACCTGTTAATAAGGCAGGTTGACATGGCCCAACCCATTTGACCCGCTTAATAAACGAGTCGTGTTGGGTTGACACGAATGTAACACAAACTATTTCAACTTGCATAATATTAAATATAACATCCATCTAGAAATAATTATTTTTACATCCCAAAAGCAGTGCATACACTTCAAGTCTTCAACCCACATTCAAAATAATATAGTTCAACAAAAATATAACATTCATCTAGAAATAAGTTCTTTACACTCCAAACTAAGTGCATACACTTCAACCCAAATTCAAAATAACATAGTTTAACAAAAATAAAAAAAACATAGTTCAACAAAAATATAACATCCTTGGAACTCGCCAAATGCTAAGTATCAATATTGAAAGAATTGGAGCAAACAGTAGGCTAATCCCAATTATGACTACGATTATCATCCATAGATTCTAGTTTATAAACTATCTCAATAAACCCACTTGCAAGATATGTAGATGGTGTCCAACACTAATACAAACACCAAAAAAAACACACGACACAAGACAAAAGCTACAACCGTGGCCTTAATCAACAATTAATATATCTCATATATTAATAACAGCACATGGGTTCAAAGTATATAGAACAAAAACATTATGCAGAAAAAATTATTGCAGAATTTTGAAACACCAAGAAAACAGTTTTCTTTAATTCTAAAATTCACTAAACACATTATAGAGAGAGAGAGAGAGAGAAAGAGAGAGCAATAACCAATTTGAGACTTTGAGTTTGAGAATTGGGCGTGAGACTATAACACAGTAGAGTGAGTAGTACAACTGAAATAAAAAAATAAAATTAGATATTTATAAGAAGGTTTAGAGATTTAGGGTTTGTAGGGTTTATAGATTTAGGGTCTGTAAAGTTTCAAATTCCAATTATATCCCTTGTAAGTTTTTGTAATTACTCACTTTTCTTTTTAAATTTGTTAGGTTCTAAGTACTTAGGAACTAAAGTATTAGAACTCTAATTTGTATTGTTGGCAAACCATGTTCAAAACAGATGTTAGTCTTGTTTAGACTTACTCAAAGTATAAGTCTTTTATGTAAAGTTGGAATCGAGTTAACTGCAGAATTGAGTGTGCAATTCTGACTGGCTCGATCGATCGAGAATTAGACTCGACCGATCGAAAGTCAGGCAAAATATTTTTTCTGCAGAATTTTCAGCTCAGCTCTAAGCCCATATGACGTGTAGGGTTTTATGTTTTTCCCTAGGTATAAAAGGGAAACCCTAGCCACGTTTTAGAGGTTGCTCTGCTTGCTTTATGTGTGAATCTCTTGTGAGATCTGAGAGGTGGTTGCCTTCACACATGCTCAGGATTATCAAGAAGGAGATTTCATTGAGAGCTTGATGATCATTCAGTTGCTGCAATAAAAGCTTAAAGATACGCAAGCGGGAGTGCTTGTACTTGCTGAAGAATCCAAGAAAGAAAGACTCCGTGGTTTCGGAGCTTGCATGTGGTCATGTCAGTAAGTTTTCTACTGGTGGATAGCAATAGGATGTTAGTGGTCTAAGTCGCTATTGTAAAACTTCAATTCTTTCATAGTGGATTCAGATTTACCTTGAGGATAGCTAGGTTAAATCCTCCCCAGGTTTTTACCGGTTTAGATTCCTAGGTCATCATATCTTTGTGTTCTTTATATTCCGCACTTTACATTGATATGATTATATGATTGTGTTAACCTAGATCTGAAATTTGGACTAAGTAATAACTTGACTAAATAACTAGGTTAATCTGGTTGTGTTTTAAGGGATCTAAAAACAAACAAGTGGTATCAGAGCAGGTTGCTCTCTTCTTGTAGATCTTTTGATCTCGGAGCTGATCATTGACCCCTGTTGTCATGGAACACGGACACTCTCTAGTTATTCCTCCTTACTTTGATGGGAATAATTATGCTTATTGGAAAGTAAGGATGAAAGCATTCCTAAAGTCAATTGATGAGAGAGTCTGGAACTCCGTTGAATACAGATGGAAGAAGCCCACTACTCCTGTTAGTGAGTGGCAAACTTCTCAGAAAGAAGCAGCAGCCTTCAATAGCAAAGCTATGAATGCAATCTTTAATGTTGTTTCTATGGAGGAATTTAAGAGAATCTCTAATGTTGAGGTTACTCATACTGCTTGGAATATCCTCTAGACTGTGCATGAAGGCACAAAGGCTGTCAAAATCAATAAGTTACAGCAATTAACAACTAGATTTGAAAGCATTAGGATGTCTGATGATGAATCTTTTAATGAATTCTATGCTAAGCTTAATGATATTGTTAATTCTGCATATAATCTGGGTGAAATCTATGATCAACCTAAAATTGTTAGGAAGATTCTTAGATCTTTAACTGAAGATTTTAGACCCAAAGTGACTGTCATCATTGAGAGCAAGGATGTGGACTCCATCCCTGTTGATGAACTTGTAGGATATCTTCAGTCTTATGAGTTGGACCTACCCAAAACTAGCAAATCTAAATCAATGGCTCTCAAGTCTGTTGATGATGTTGGTGCAAGTGGTTTTAATGATGAGCTCTCTGCTACAGGGATTGCTTACCTTGCCAAGAACTTTAGAAACTTTCTTAGGAACAATAACAGAAGGGAAAGAGGTAGAAACACTGCTGAACCTAGAAATTTTAGAAAGAATGATCCCACTAAGGTTAACAACACTGAAAAATCTAGAAAAAAAGTAGGTCAATCTTCTAATAATTCTATGGGTCCTCAATGTTTTAGATGTCAAGGGTATGGTCACATGAAATCTGAATGTCCTACATACTTGAGGTCTAAGGGTAAGGCTATGGCTGTAACCCTTAGTGATAATGAAGTTTCCGACAATGAGTCTGGTAGTGATAAGGATGGAAATTTCATTGCTTTCATTGCTACTGCTGTAGTTGATGAAAGTGTTGCTGTTGAAGAGAACCCTTTTGATGGGGAACTCTCTGAGGATGCAGATCTTCAAGAAACCTACAATAAACTTTGCAAAGTTGCTGCAAAGAATGCTATGAGTGTTAAATTAGGCTTAAAGAAAATTGCATCTCTTGAACTTAAAAGGAAAAATCTGCTTGTCAAACTGTTTGATGCTAATGAATTGTTGAATAATGTGAAGACTGAGAACATGCTTTTGCTTGATAAAGTTAAGAATTTGGAACTTGAATTATCTGTTGCTAAAGAACAAACTAATAAGTCTGCAAGCTCCAAACTTGATCACATTCTGAGTATTCAAAAGTCTCCCTCTGACAAAACTGGCTTAGGTTTTGTAGAAAGCATCTCTATGCCTACACCCCATTCCACAAACTTTGTCCCTTCTTCTTCTTCCGAACCCCCTGTGAGTGAGGCTAAATCTATAGAAGTTACACCTCCTAGGAAGATTAGGTTTAATCTTCATGAGTCTAAACCTAAGGCTCCTAACCCTTCTAAGGGCAAGACACACGATAAGCCTGCATGGGTTTGTCATTTTTGTGGAAAGTCTGGGCACATTCGTCCAAACTGTTACAAGCTGCTAAGCGAGCAAACAAACCAAAAGTCCCTGTGCCTCAAACACAAGATCTTATGACACTTATTGGTGAATTAGTAAAGGCTCTAAACCTTTATTTCAATCTTGGAGTTGGTAATCATTCTCATGTGAATAAGAACTCCAATGCTCGAGGTGCATCTAAAAAGTTTTGAATGCAAAAGGCTTAATCTAAGTGAGTCTTTCTGACATGGTCCTTGTGTTTCATTGCTCTACTCTTTGTGACCATTGTTCTTTGTTTTTTTTTTTTTTTCTTTGTTTCTAGGATTTGCATTGCATTACATTCATGCATTTCATTCTAGGTTTTTTTTTTTTTTTTTAATCCTTTCCAAAAAAAAAAAAAAAAGTAAAAGGAAGCAAATTGTGTTTTGCAATTTTTTTTGGCATTGAAAACAAGTTTGGTCAATTTATTTTCACTTAACATGTCTTTGTACCTTGTTTAGCTTGGATGAGCTTATTTATTCCACTTTACTAGTTGAAGGTTTGTGGTGCATGTTGTGTGGGAAAGATGTTTATAGTTTTTGATCACTTTGTCTTGATCTTGAATTCACATGTCTTTGACTGTCGGACTTGAACCTTTGGAGAAAGGCATAAATAACCATCTCACCACTGTTCACTAGCCAATCATGAACACCTTAGTGCATATCGTAAGATTTTGTGCTCGAGAAAGTGTAGCACATGCACAAAAAGAAAATAAGGTGTAGCCTCGGTTAAATTGCTTAAAATTGGTATGTACATTATTGGACTTAAAGGTTAATCAATCAAATTAAATTAGTGTGTACATTATCCCGGCTATTTTAATAAGTTTCTACTAAAGAAAAATTTGTGTGTACAATATAAGGCAAATCAAGAAACTTACATGATTGCAAGCTTATGATCTAGGAGATATCGGAGTTATATGATGTAACTCTTTAGGTGATATTCTCTTTCAAACTCTATGTGATGAATTTTGTAGACTTTGTGTTTGATTTCTATTCACATATCACCTCACATGTATCTCAAGATTTTTCTAGTTGCACACACTATACAAGTTACTCTTTGCTAAACTTTGTACATGTTATTGTGTGTGTGTTTTTTTGGTTTGACCAACCAAGTTAAAATTCCTTGAGTTTTATGCAAAACATATTTGGTGTTTGAGATTTTAAGAGAATGGTTTGAAAATCTTAATTTTGGGGAAACTGGGTTCAAAACAAGTGTTTTTGAAAAGAATTTCATCTCATACTCATGCATTTTATTCATAAAATTCAATGCTTTGAGGAGTTTTTGCATAAAATTGCTTTATTTTTCCAAAAAATGTTTTTTCCAGAATTTCGACCGATCGAAATTGCGATTAAAAATGTTTATGAGCCTCTGTCTATTTCGATCGGTGCTCGATTGGTGTTAGATCAATCGAAGCATTTTCGACTGATCAAATCTGTTTTTCGATCAATCGAAAATCGTGTAGAGAATTTTTTAAAAATTGATTTTCACATGTTCAAACTCACTTTTTCAAAAGTTTTCAACTTTTTCTCTCTCTATACGACTCGGTCAAGGCTCCAATCCAATTTTTTGTTGTTTTCCACCATTTTTTTTTGCAAGGTTTTTCTCTCCCAAGGCCAATAAAACCTTTATACCCTTCCTTTTGCATTTATTTTCACTTTTCATGCATCAAATCATGCATTATTTGGGAAATTTCGAACCTATGCAATTTTTGGGGTTTTTGATGAATTAAACCTTTTCTTTCACAATTGATCAATGGGTTTTTGTTGAGGGATGTTATAAACATGATCTATGGTGTTTAATTTGATCAATTTGAAGTATTGTGAGAAATTGAAAATTCTAGGGCTTGAAACTACCCGATTTGGGGATTTTGTTCAAATTGAGTTTAATTGATGAAATTGGCTTGTTGGATTGATTAATTTGATCCTTATAAACTGTTTTCTAACTTGTGTGATGATCAATTGGTCAATTTAGTACAAATTGAAAGAGTGGTTTTTCACAATTTTGGAGTTTTTGTTATAAACTCTATGCTCAAGCCAATTTTGTGATTCTAAACTTAAATTGAACTTGTTATCACTGCATTAGAGCATGCATCATGACATTTATCTGTTCATGCATCATATAGATTGTTATTTCTATATTTTTTTGTGCTGACTTGCAGTCTGCCCTTGGTTTCTTTTTTTTTTTCTTTTTTTTTTTGTTCTTTCTCTTGTGTCTTTGTCCTTACCCTAGCACCATGCCTAGGAAGACTAAAGCCCATAAGACATCCTCCTCTTCTTCTGCTCCTTCCTCTGTGGGAAATTTGTTTCGGAGTGAGAAAAACCAAAAGCTTTATGAGACACTAAACCTTAAGAGAAAGATTTAGGCTAAGCGCAAAGTTGTGTTAGATGAGCTAGATCCTGCCATTAGGGCAAACTTTGAGCATCGAGGCTAGTTGCCACTTTTGGATATTGATTATCCTCCTCCAGCTACCCTGATTAGAGAGTTCTACTCGAACCTCTTTATCCACGTCTATGATTCCAACACTTTAGTAAAGAGTTGGATACGAGGTGTAGAGTTCACCATTACTCCACGTGTACTGGTTGATGCTCTTGGGGTTCTTGTGGTCCAGCACCCTATTTATCCTTATGATGAGTCTCCTCCCTTAGACAACATCATGTCATACATCACTGGTACTTCTATCCGGTGGGGTTCTGATCCTCGGATCACTTCTGCTAAGCTCACTGAGACTACCTATCTTTTCTTTAGGATAGCGTGTCATTCCTTGTGGCCTATCTCTCATCTGCACACCATTCCTTTAGAGCGATGTGCATTTTTGTATGCTCTTGTTACGGATGCTTCTATTAGTTTTCCTCATCTGTTTCTTCGTTCTTTGAACGAAGTTCATAGGAGTTCCTTTACCGCTCATGCTCTTTTTCATCCTGTTTTCATTCATAGGATTTTGTTGTTTTTAGGTTTAGATGACTTCCCCGCTTCTGAGCCCGTACACATTATTGCTCCCATCGATGCCACTTTTCTTAGGCAAAGGGCTACTCAGATGAGAAAGAGCTCTAAACACCCTCGAGTTGAGCCTTCTGGTACCACACCCCCTCCTTCTTCTACAGGTACTACTGCTGGTGAGGCGTCTGCTGATCCTGTTGGTGCTGCTGCTACTGCTGTTCCTCCACCATCTACTTCGGATGACTTTAACATTCGTCGTACTTTGGAGACTATCATGACCGTTCAGGCGGCTCATGGTCAGATTTTGGTGGACATTCTTGATGAGCTTCGTGCTTTGCAAACAGATTTGGCACATCTTCGCCACCTCCTTTTGTTGATGGATTCTGATTGCCCTTTGGCATTCCGTCACAAAAAGGGGGAGTACATTTGGACACTTGTAGAGGATTTTTTGTAGTTAGGGAGAGAGTTTTTTATGTTTTGGAGCTTGTGGAGTTATTTAGATTGTATCTAGGTGCTTCATTGTGTATTTACATTTTTTGGCTCTTGATGTATTGTTTTTGGGCTATTCATGATAGGGGGAGATACATTGTTATCTATGTTTCTTGTTTCACTACTCTTTGATTTATATTTATGAGTTATTCATGATATATGTCTTTGTTTTGTGTTTTGTGAAGTCAAGAATTTATTTTTGTTTACTTGTATTTTCCACACATGCGTTTATGTGTTTGTTGAGTATTTCAGAAAATATACAGGTTGATTCAATCGTGTTGCTGTCTACACTTGCAACTGATGTATAGTAGTTAGGTTGGATTATTTTGTAATGGGCATTATTTTTGTAAAGGGCTTTTACTTGTAACTTTGAGCATTGTGTTTGTGTGTTGTCACGGATTGCCAAAGAGGGAGTTTGTTAGGTTCTAAGTACTTAGGAACTAATGTATTAGAACTCTAATTTGTATTGTTGGCAAACCATATTCAAAACAGATGTTAGTCTTGTTTAGACTTACTCAAAGTATAGGTCTTTTATGTAAAGTTGAAATCGAGTTAACTGCAGAATTGAGTGTGCAATTCAGACTGGCTCGATCGATCGAGAATTAGACTCGACCGATCAAAAGTCGGGCAAAATGTTTTTTCTACAGAATTTCCAACTCAGCCCTAAACTCATATAACGTGTAGGGTTTTATGTTTTGCCCTAGGTATAAAAGGAAAACCCTAGCCACGTTTTAGAGGTTGCTGTGCTTACTATATGTGTGAATCTCTTGTGAGATCTGAGAGGTGGTTGCCTTCACACATGCTTAGGATTATCAAGAATGAGATTTCATTGAGAGCTTGATGATCATTTAGTTGCTGCAATAAAAGCTTAAAGATACGCAAGCGGGAGTGCTTGTACTAGCTGGAGAATCCAAGAAAGAAGGAGTCCATGGTTTCGGAGCTTGCACGTGGTCGTGTTAGTAAGTTTTCTACTAGTGGGTAGCAATAGGATGTTAGTGGTCTAAGTCGCTATTGTAAAATTTCGATTCTTTCATAGTGGATTCAGGTTTACCTTGAGGATAGTTAGATTAGATCCTCCCCAGGTTTTTACCGGTTTGGTTTCCTGAGTCATCATATCTTTGTGTTCTTTATATTCCGCACTTTACATTGATATGATTATATGATTGTGTTAACCTAGATCTGGAATTTGGACTAAGTAATAACTTGACTAAATAACTAGGTTAATCTGGTTGTGTTTTAAGGGGTCTAAAAACAAACAAAATTTAAATATATGTTGGATATAAAATGTATTTGACAAATCTAAAATAAAATTAGTACTTATTTGTTATACGAGTTAAACGAATTGTGTTAAGTGGGTCATTTCGGGTTGACACAAATAAATTGACGTGTCAAACGTGTCTATTACAGGTTGCGCAAGTTGACCTGCCTATGATACGTTTCTTATCGTGTCACTTTCAGGTCAACCCATTTATGACCCAAACCCATTAAGGCCCAACCCTAACCCGTAAAAACCCATGTGGAGTTCATGTCGTGTTCGCGGGTTGGGTCGAACATTGACACCCCTATATATAGTTCTATATACAAATTAGACATTTAAATGTCTAATTTTAATTACCATATTTATCGAATTTCATTGCACAAAATAATATCATGTTAAACTTTCTTGTGTATTACACGAGTTACCAACTTAGTAACTGAAATTAACAATAATTTTTTTTTTTTGGTTGCCTAACATTGCACGTGTTCAGTTTCAAGAAGTGAAGAGTAAAACTTAAGATTCAATGCATGGTATAAGGAGCACCATATTTAAGGTATAAGGTGGATTAACCTAAAAATGCCAGGCTCATTCAAACCTTGAAAAACCTGCAGTCAAGAACATGGAATATGATGGCCAACCTTAAACCTATTATCAAGAATGAGGACAAGGACCACCTTCTCGTGAGAAAGGGGCGTTGAAGTTAAAAAGTATATGATTAAACTTGTAGAATGGTTTGACTTTAATCCTCTAAAACTTGTGGTCCTTCCCGTGAGAGATGATCACAATAATGAAGGAACCCTTTTAACGAGGTTTAATGTTATAGGTTTAAAAAAAAAAAAAAAAAAGGTTTTACATATTTACAAGCATGATAATTGAAGTATATTAATTAATCACTGTTGAACTAATAAGTAATGTTTAGTGGCACCCTTTAATAATTAACTAGCTAGTAAGCACTCCGCATGCTACTTAAAGAAGATAAGAGTGTGTTATACGCATAATGCATATAACTCAATTATCTATTGGTACGTAGTTTGTGAAAACAAAAACGAAAAAATAGTATGTGGCAACATCGAGAAGGCGATAAACGAGGACCATGCATGAAAAAAGACTTGAGTTGCTGCACTCTTGACAAAGAATGGTGCTCTCTCCTCTCACATTCATGGTGGGGTTCATTCATTAAATTCATGATGGAGTCTACCATATATGTTAGAGGATGAAACACCATTTTTCCGTGCTTTGGGAGTACTTAGCTAAGAATTTTCCCCCTTAATAAGGGATTCAATGGATGGAAAGTGAGAACTTTTAGGAGAAAGAGGAAGACTAGCCAGAAGAGGAAAGGAAATCAAAGAGGGCCACCATGTTATTTGTACCAATAATAAGGTGAAGCAAAAGCATTTTACTGATGGATCCCACATCGTTTCAAGTGTACCCGTGGGTGTTAACTCTTATATCAAGGAATAAAGAAAGTTGTATATACATATAATCCATATTTATTAACTTAAACTTTTAATTTAGAGTATTGTCTCATAATATATATCTAATGTACTCTTCATCATCTCGTTTGTTTCAAAGAAATATATTCTCCGAAAATTATTTTACACATTTTATCATGTTTATTTAGGTGTAAAATTTGGTCAACTATAAAATTTAGCCTCCCAAGCATAAAATGTTTTATATACCTAAATGAAGTGTAAAATATTTTACACTTTTTTGTCTCATGACTACTCTCCATTCTCACTCTCAAGTTCTCCCTTCCCACAAACCAGAGCCACCAAGCCACTCTCAGGTTCATTGGCACCAATCATCGCTAGCAGCTCTCATTGCCTGATCCACCTACGCCATCGTTAACTCCACCCTCTAATTCTTGGTTTGACCACTCAAATCTGCCAAATTTTTTTTTTTTCAGTCTGACCATGCAATTATATCCTCCATCACACTACTCTAACTCCACAGTCGTCGACTCACCCATCAATACTCAGATCTGGTTTTTTTTACCACTACATGCAGAGACGGACCCAGGATTTTAAGCTACCAAGGGCAGGAGTATAAAATAAAATAAAATAAAAAATCATATAGTATTAGAAAATTATAGATACACAAAATCGTTATTTCTAAATACATTAAGATGTAATCATCTATCAAAAAAGACAAAAACAAAAACAAAATAATGTTTTTTTTTTTAATACTGGGTTGACTAGGATTTTTTTTTTTTTTTTTTTTTGTTGAAGTTAGAGCATTCACCGTAATGGTGCTAAAAATTTTAGCTTTTAGCACTTCAAAAAGCTACTTTATCTATTTTATCACCTCACTTTACAATATACTCGATATTAAATGTTCTATTTTTTTTATCACTTCATTTAAAATAATATAAACAACTCATTAAAATAATAAAGAAAGAGAGAGAGAATTTGAGTTTTTTAATTGAAGGTAACAACTTGCTACAATCAACTGGTATTTATACCAGTTTATTGTAGTTGCAAAAAATTTAGCTTTAACTTCTCCAATAACACATGATACTTTGGTCCTTTGGTGATAAAATAGTTTTTATTACTAAAATACAATCACTATTATGAATATTTTTATTATTTTTGTTAAATTTTTGGGTTTAATAGTTGCTATTTGGGTTAGGCTAGCTAAGCTAATTGGGGAGAATGGAGGCCTAAGGTTTTGGAAGGGGGCCCAACTACAAAAAAAAATATATATATATATATATATATATCTATTAAAAAAAATTTGGACCCAGGGGGGGCCCGGGCCCCCACTTGGGTTCATCCCTGACTGCATGGGTTTATTGATTTGGGTTTTTTGGCTGGTTTATGGGTTGTGATGGGTGGTTAGCTGACTTTGGTCCTTTTTTTTTCTTCTTCTTCAATTTGTGGATTTGAGTGGTTAATGGAGTGTCAAAGTGGTGGTGGGTTTGTGCGGATCTAGTGGTGGTTTGGGTGGTTGGTGGAGTGGTGGTGGATTGGTTTTTGCTGGAACCAGTGATGGTTGCTTGGAAATGATGGGTCATGAGATTGTGAATTTTTATTTTCAATTTGTTATGAAACGAAACACTTGAAAATGATTTTTTGCATTTTCAGGAATGCAACCAAACATTGTAAAATGAAAATATTTTCAGTAAAATATTTTACATGCAAAATATTTTACATTTGCAAATATTTTATGTCGTAACAAACGAAGAGTTAAATGAATTTTCATCAACTCAAATAATAGATATTTTGAGAAATATGAAAATGAAATTTGATAGAAATTATGATTTTGCCCATTTGCCAATCCACCAAGTGTGTGCTTACCTTCTTCTCCCAAAAAAAAAAAAGAATTATATCTTATCATCAAGGAAGATTTATCAAGATGAAATGATGGGAAAGGATGATTTTATTAAAGTAATTGTCAAACTCTATCTCATTTTGAATAAAAATAACACCTGTACCCCATAGAGAGAAGTAGAAGAAAGATATTAAAATAAAAAATAAAAAAGAGACCTTCCCTTAAGAAAAATACAAGTATATATTGTATAATTAAAAATTGAAAATATAATTAATTTGTCATAGTCTAAGATCATCTTTCTTATCTTTCTAAGCAAGCACTACATGATTTGGTGTCGTAAAGCGATGTACGAAAAGGACTACTAGTGAATACTGATTGATATTGTGGTCAAAATAAAAAGAGTGGTCCACTAATAATTAACCTAAAAAAGAAAAGAGATAAGAGGAAAGAATATAATTACATTGACATTATTAGTATTACAGGAATAATGGCAACAACATAGGCAGTAGCACCCTTCTACGGAGACAAGGAAACATGTATATATAATTGTATACGGATTATTAACCGTATTAGGCTCTAAAGTCTAAACCCCAATACTAAAAGTGGTTACGATCGAGATCTCTAGGTTTCGTCTTCATGCTCATTCTCATGCATATATTTTTTTTCATTTGCAAAACGTACGACTTAGTTTAGAAGCCATGGGACACGTTCCGTGTCACTTGGAAGCCCTTGGAATTTGAGCCAAAATTTAATTACCTTTGACATTGCGTTTATCATAAGCCTCAATTTTATTTTATGCTATATAAAAAAAGGTTAAAACTAGGAAGAGCTATTCAACTTGTCTAGTTCTTAATTGCAATAATTTTGGCTTGGAGTTAGTTCCACTCAATTTTATATCTTATCACATGTGCCCAAAATCTGACTATTCAACCTTCATCCACATTGCTAAATTATTTAACATTTGTTTATGTGTCGTTCAAATTTTATCGGATGTCTCAAAGTGAAAAAAAAAAACTGTCATTTTGCTAAATGATGGTATGCAAATACTTTGAATATGTCATTTTTTAAGATATGAAACCTTAAAAGTTTTACTTTTAATTGATAGTTATAACCTATATAGTATCCCCAAATAAATTCATTCATTTTTTTCTTTCTCACTATATAATATATATATATATATATAGTTGAATAAGAGATCTGGGATTCAATCCCCGCCTACACCAAAAACCGATTGCTGTCTTGGTCAGATAATAAAGAGCATCATCAAAAGCGGACATCATAGGTTGAAACTCTCTCAAAAGAAATATATATATAAATATTTATATATATATACATACTTTCAACATCTTCATATACAAAGTTATATTAGGTAACACTATGATTTAACTTTAATCTTTTCTTGAGCATCTCACGTAGAATATGCTTTGATCCAATTCCAATAAAGCTAGTCTCGATTTACTAAAGAACTTTTATACTCTTCTTTTTTCTCTCACAAGAAGATGATGAGAGTTTCATTGCATTGAGATTGGGATTTGGGGTCCTTGTTGAGTATTTTCATCTTTTGGGTAAAACTCACTCCATCTCTTTTTAATAGACTTTGTACGATTAGGTGTCCCAAATTAGAAAGCCCCGTGCATGTGTACGTCATTAGAGCATTCGTAGCTGGCATGATATATGCCATATCTTACCAAGATTTACCATTTTAGTACAAAAAAACGTCAACAACTGGTCTTCCAATTATAAAAAAATTTACAATTGTGCTACAATACCATCTTAAATGTAAAATGGTATTGTAGCTCAATTGTAAAAATAAAATATTGTTTTTTATTCATCCTCTTCCCTAACTCATCACTCTCTCTTCAGTCTTCACCATTTTTTTTCTCTCATCGCTTACCCATCTTCGCCGACCCATCGGTGGTTATGGGTTGTTCGTGAGTTTGGCTAGGTTTTGGGTTTGATGGGTTTCGGGTCTAATGGGTTTCAGGATCGGGTCTAATGGGTTGATGGTTGTTAATGGTTTTGGTTGCAAAATCGGCGTGGGTCTGGTGCGTTGGTGGTTGCGAGATCGGAGTGGATCGGCGTGGGTCTGGTGCGTTGGTGGTTGCGAGATTGGCATGGATCGGCGTGGGTCTAGTGCGTTGGTGGTTGTGAGATTGGCGTGGATCGGCATGCTGGTGTTGGCCGTGGGTATGGGTGGTGTTGGGTTTGCTTGCTAATGGGTTGGGTTTGCTTGCCGTGGGTGGTGTTGGGTTTGCTTCTTTTTCTTTCTTCTTTTTCTGGTGATGGTGGGTTTGATGAGTGTGAGTGTGGGTGTGGTTGGGTTTGTGATTGATGGTGGTGGTTTTAATGGTTGTTGATTGCTTGCTAATTTGTTGTGGTTGTTTAAATGTTTAATTTAGTTGCTTGAAAGTTTAGTTTTTAGGCAATGATGTAGTGGTGATTTGTTTCAGTTTGGTAGCTTTTTTTGGGTTTGTTTGTAGTGGGGGTGGTGGGAGTAGGTGGTTGCAGTGGCAGGGGAAGAGAGATGGGAGAGAATAGAGATGGAAAATAAAAGTTGGGATGTTGGATGTGTTATAAAATGGTATGGTATAATTGATAAAGTAGCTTTTTGGAATGGTAAAATATAATAGGATGGCATTTCCCATTATAAATGCTCTTACTGACACCGTTTCCAAGCTAGGAACGTGATACTATTTTGCTTTAAAAGTTTAGGGCATTTCACATTAGTTAGTAAAATTTATGAAAATATTAACATTATTTATTAGCAATGTTTTCAAGATGATCTCAATATTCGAAATAAAAGTTGGGTCCAGTTCTTCTCCCAAAAAAAAAAAAAAAAAGAGTTGGGTTCAGTTAACGCGTGTCTTGGCAATTCATGTGTATGTGTTTTTTTTTTGGTCCATTGTATTATATATAAGACCTACAAAAGTGAAATAATTCCTCACTATTCTCTTAACATTCTCAATTTTGATAAAAACGAATTGTGTTATAAGTTGGTATTTAAAGAAAATATGTTACAAGTTTGAAGTTTTTGTCTCTAATACACACCAAGAGAATTTGCTAATTGCAGTGAACAACATAATTTCGGCTTATCTTTGAAATTCTACAATTTGTACAAGCCCAGGTTCTGCCTTCGGGGTCTTAGTCTAAATTCATGTTAATGGGCTTGATTATTTGGATCCATATTCAACATTCAAAGCTACAAGCCCATAGATGCAGTCAATCCATGCTAATGGCGATAGGCCCTCGAGTCCAGATAAAATCGCACGGCCTGGACCTAGTTAGCCAATTGCCAATTTGCCATAAAGTATACACTAAAAAAAAAAAAATAAGAACATAAAGTTTCCCATTAAATTCTCGAATTTCTTCCGATTTTTATTTAGATTTAAGATATGTGACATTTAAATATTAAATAAATATCATTCATCCAATTAAAAATGAGAGGAAATTGGTGTACACATATGATGGAACACATGTCATCTTCTAATTGGACTCCAACTACCAATTAGAAGATGACATGTGTTCCATCATATGCAATGCACATGATTCACTTGGTTGATTGAGTTAAATGAGTCATGCACATTAAACATGACAAAAATTAATGTCATCTTCCTAATGGTGGTTAAAGCACAAGACTCCAAACATGTTTGAAACCAAACTTTATCCTTTTTTTTTTTTTATTACACAGAATGTTTAGAATTGCTTGGAGAGCAACAAAAACTTTCCTTTCTCTTCTCTTTTATTCTTCTCAATCCTAAAGTGCATTTGTTTAAGGTTAAAAATTGGTTTATTTTTATTCAGCTTATTGTTTATAAGTCAAATAAAGTACTAATAAACTATAAATTTAAGCCATATGAAATGGACACACTTGAAGAAAAAAAATCTCAAATGGTTGGTGTAACCGTGTAAGTGAGAAGCTCCAAATCAGAT
Organism: Notholithocarpus densiflorus; assembly: GCA_030021035.2. Taxonomy (NCBI): domain Eukaryota; kingdom Viridiplantae; phylum Streptophyta; class Magnoliopsida; order Fagales; family Fagaceae; genus Notholithocarpus; species Notholithocarpus densiflorus. The sequence continues at coordinate 5,343,940 of JARYZH020000017.1, forward strand.
CAGGCCAACTTGCCCAACTAAGAGCTTACAAGTTGGGCTATTTTGCTGGTATCTTTCTCGGACAGCAAATTGGGCCAATTGGGTTTGTTTGCAGAATTGAACCCACATAATACGTTACATCTGATGAAAGAGGTAACCCAATTATGTTACCTACTCTCACCAATTGATAAAAAAAAAAAAAAAAAAAAAAAAAAAGTAAATTAAAAATGATGAAGTTAACATATTAGATCTTATCTTCAGGATTTGAAATATTATGTTTCTCAAAAAAAAAAAAAAAAAAAAAAAAACAAACAACCAAACAAAAAACAAAACAAAAAAGGGATTAGAAATATTATAACGCAAATAAAAGGACTAAAAGACTACATATTTAATAGAAGTGCCACTATATAATATATATCTGTCATTGGGTCAGTTTGTGCATTCAAACTTAGACCATATCCTATCAAAAAAAAACAAAAAAAAAACTTAGACCATAATTTTGGGTGGGGAGTATTACATACGGGTGGCAATGGAATAGATTGAAGTCGGATTAAGGGTGTCACATCTCCTTTTTATGGCGAGAAAAATCAGTATAAGATGGGACAAATTGGAGATATTTTGCAATCTCAGGGTGGTTTTGACACTAATGAAATGAGATGAAACAAAAAGAAAGTAAGTGTTTTGAGAATGATATTAGAATACGTACAAAAGAATAGATAATAAATAAGATATACATAAAAAAAATATTAAATATATATAAACAATTAAAATTAAATCAAAACTTATATATGTACATTTTGCGTGGGCTATGTGGGGCAGGGGTGAGCAAACTCTGTCCCCAATCTTGTCATCTCTTTAGGACAGGAAAAACCCATGTAGGCTAGGTGAGATAGGAAATTAAGTGGGTTGTGGAATTTTTGTCATCCTTAAACTTCATATCTGTGTTCGAAAACGCATACACATGAGATTTTTAATTTTTTAAATAAAAATTTGAGTAAAGATCATGTTTGACACTTTGACATCATGATAAATTATCATTTATTCTAAAAATATTAACACAACCATTTTTTTTTAAGGGAATACCTAATTACTATTGTAACAATCTATTCTACAATGCAAAAATCTTCTTTCACGTGGCTCCAATGATAAGGCCATCCAAAATATGCCCAAGTTGCATGTGGATGATGGCCTTGATGCTGTGGAACTGAAATTTGACCCAAGATATGTATCAAGGTAAAAGGAAAAAAAGGACACGTAAGACGTATCTGTTTAAGGAGAATAAGGATTTTGGGCTTTGTGATGTCATGGAAGTCCATCACAAGGAGCCCAATAACAGACCAGCAATCTTCAAGAACTGTCTATGTTTTAAACACGTAAAGTCAGTGGGCCCTGCAAGAGTCTTAGGCCCAGTTCATTATTTTTTTTAAAGATACACACTTTTTATGAGCCCTAGCCACGTCACTCATAATCGGCAAATGATTTTTCTCAATTCCGAAAGTTCAAGATTTCCATTTTATATCATCCACCTCCAATTTCTATGGTTAGAGCATTCACAACAAGAGAGGTATAACTGTTCTATTGTCATTTTAGTAATTAAAACTCCAAAATGTGGTCCATAGTAAAGATGATATACTTAAAATAAATGACAAATGAGTTATAGTAAGCTACCATCTTTGGGCGGCAGCAGTTTCTCTCTTCCCTTTCTTCTTCTTTTTTTTAAAAAAAAAATTTCTTTTGCTATGGCCGAAAATCTCTCTCTTTCTTATTGTGTGCTTGGTAATTGGTTGATTTGGGTTTGGGTTTGGGTTTGAAATGTGGGATTTTGTGGTGGTTATCAGTTTGATTTTGGGATGGGGTTTGCAATGGTGGCTGGAGGGTGGGTGGGTTTTGGTTTATGGTGGTGGATGGTGGGTGGTGGCTTGGGTTTCGGTTTTCCAGTGGGTGGTGGCTTGGGTTTTCTAACAGTGGGTGGTGGATTGGGATTTCTAATGGTGGTGGTGGTGGTGGTGGTGGCGGCTTGGGTGGTGGATTGGGTTTTCTGATGGGGTGGTGGTGACTTGGGTGGTGGCTGGTGGTTTTGCAATTGGTTGTTTTTGTTTGGGAGAAGAGAGAACACAAAAAAAGAGAGGAAGAGACGCATAAGATTAAAAAATAATAAAGAAGTGGTAAAAATAGATAAAGTAATAAATAAAATAAAATTTTTGTTGTGGGGTGTATTATAAAGTGTGGTGTTAAAATAGATAAAGTAATATTTTGAGTTGCTAAAAGTTATAATTTTTAACAACTTTAGTGTGAATGCTCTTGCACTTGCAATGTAATTGTTGGGGGGACCACAATTTGACTCCCTACAACCACTTCAAAAACAAACCTGCGTGGCGTGATGTTGAATGCCATAAAAGATTTGAGTGTGTCTTCCTCATCACCAATTGGTTTTGAGGTGGAATGGCATAGCTCACGATCTGACAGTAATCAAAACCTATCCAGCCATCCCGAGTTTCCTATTTCTTCAATAATAAAGTTTACCAATTTTTAAGATCAAATAGAATTGTTTCAAACTTATATCGAAATAAAATTTTTTTGGAACTTGACTATTTTACTTAGATCTTAACTCTTCTCAGTTCTCAAGCCTGCATTTCCTGTTGCAAATCCAAGTTCATAGTTTCCTTTTTCAATTTTTTCTTTTATTTTTTTTCTCCCATCTCCCTTCTTCCCCAAGATTTCACTCTCAAGGTATGAAAAATTTTCAGTATTCACATTTCGGCCCAGCCGGAACGGAACTATATTCAAAACATTGGTCCACCCCATGTCGGAGCCGTGTTGGCGCTGCGTCGGTGCAACCTAGGTCACAGGTTTGTTTCTCTCTTTCTTTGTCTTCTCTGAGCTCCGATCTGTCTTCTCCAAGTGTAGCTCAGCCAAGATCTGCCACCTCCGCCAAGATCTGCCACCTCCGCCAAGATCTCTCCTTTTTTTTTGGGGTTCATTACTTGATGCCTGAAATGAGTATTATTGTGTATATTCATTTGTGGGATTTATTTTGTAGATTTTTGAACTTGATGTAATGGTTCCGAGTTTGGATTTGGGGGATTTATTTTGTATATATTTGAACTTGTGGCAAATCTTGTTGTAAAGGAAGTTATATAAATATATATATATATATATATGTAATTGGGTTATGTATATAGGATTTATGTATGAGTTTGTGATTTTTACGTATTATTTCTTGTGATTTCTATATTTGAGTTTGTGATTTCTATATTTGGGTTTGTGATTTTGAAAGGGAAAATGAGAAATCTAAAAGTAAATTATTGTAGATATATGTGAAATTTGAAATCTAAAATTATTATTGTAAATTAAATTAGTGTAGAAATCTATATCCAATGCATTTGCCATCTGGCCAGGAAAAAAAAACTATAGCCGCTTTTTAAAAACGCGGCTATAGCCAAATTCAAAAAAAAAAAAACAAAAGGGTTATAGCTGCGTTTATAAGATGTGGCTATAGCTGTCCCCTATAGCTGCGTTTTAAAACGCGGCTAAAGTATGTCCTATAGCCGCGTTTTTACAAATGCGGCTAAAAAACGCGGCTATAGGACTTTTTTTGTAGTGTGGGTTTGACATAAAACATGAAACACATAAAACAATGAATGGAAAATTTTACGAATTATGATACATGTAAAAAAAAAAAAAAAAGTAAATTTTTGTGAGTTAAATCCTAAAGTTAGCAAAGAAACACAAACAATGTTGAAAATTTTAGATCTAAGGGAGGCCCTTCCTCAATTTGAAAAATTTTAAATCAACAATGGCAACAAAGAAATAGTAGGTTACCATCAAGACCTAGAAAAACCCAACTCAAAGAATAAATCATGAAAATCTCTCTATAATATAGAACAATTCATGAGACCAAATGACTCTTTTTTCTTTTCTTTTCTTTTTTTTCCTCTATTTTTTTAATAAAAAATTTATTTTCTAGAGGTTTTTTTGAGAACATAGGTTAAAACTTTCTCAAAAAAACCTATGGCGTAAAAGCGAAAACCCCCCCGAAATTTTAACTCCCTTCCCGCTTGAAAAAAATGATTAAACTAAAGCCTTCCACGTTTGCATTTAAAATTCAAATTTCAAACTAATGAGTTCTCATTCCCCAACTCTATCTCTCTCTCTCTCACTACAATTCGGCAAAACAATCTCTCTCTCTCTCTCTCTCTCTCTCTCTCTCTCTCTCTCTCAATAGCTTTCAAATTCAGGTACGTGCGAATTCTTCAACAATCAATCGATTTAAATAAATTCTCATATTTTTCTCACCTCATTTTATTATTTTAATATTAATTTCCTGATCTCGTTCATGCTAAAATTCGTTTCAAGGGTTTATTTGTTCCTCCTTTTTTTCGCTTATTGATGTGAATCATTAGATGATATTGCAATATCATAGCATATGTTTCTATGCTTATAAAGTACTCAAAATCAAGTTGTTTTTCATATACAGCTTTATAGCTTTGTATTGGATGTAGAGCACTTGTAGCAGTGGAGCTAAAAAGCTATATAACTATTTTAGCTCCACCAAAATACAAAAATAATCGTACAGCAGTGAAGCTAAAGTTATTTTTTTTAGCTTCATTGCTATAGTGCACATCTATCTATGGATGTGCACTGTAGCTGAGAGCTAAAAAAAAATTATTCCTCCAACCGAATTAAAATATTATTTTTTCCTTTCTTTTTTTTTTCTTTTTCTTTTTCTTTTCTTCTCAGAACTCTCACAATCTCTCAACTCTCTCTCAACTTTCAGACCTCTCACGCCGCCGCCCCCCTGACCCACGCTGCTGACCCACGCCGCCACAGACCCAGCTCCAACCACAGCAACCCCCACCACCACCACCACCACATCAGTCACAAATCCAACCATACCCATACTCATCAAACCAACCACCACCAATATCAATCACCACCTCCACCACCACCACCACATTAGTCACAAACCCAACCACACCCACACTCATCAAACCCACCACTACCAGAAAAAAAAAATAATAATAATAATAATAATAAACATCGGCAAAACCCTTGGCCAAAACCCACAGCCAAAATCCATCACTGAGAGAGTCACAACCCATGAACCATAACCGGACTAAGCAGACTTGATAGACCCACGAGCTAGAGGAGAAAGCCGGACTTGAGAGACCAACGACAAATCCACCCACGGAGAGAAGACGGAGGTTTGGCCTGTGATGGTGGTGGGTTGCAATGGCCTATGACAGTGGTCCGGCCATGGTGGCTTGGTGATGGTGTTCTACCATGGGTTTTGGGTTTGAAGGGGAGAGAGTAGAACAAAATAGAGAAGGAAGAGAGAGAGACTGAATTGAAATAATGAGAGAGAGAAGAAAAATCAACCAATAATTTGTATATATATAATTTGGTTTTTAAAAAAATAATATTGTTATACTAGACGATAATAGACTATCATGATGATTGAAATTTTTTTTTTAATCAAAAGATAAATTTTTTTTTTTTTAGAGAGTTTCAACCTATGGCGTCTGCTCCTAATGATAGCTCATTATCATCAGACCAAGACACCAATCAGTTTTTGGTGTAGGCGGGGATTGAACCCCAGATCTCTTATACAACCATCAGAGACTTTACCAGATGAGCTAACTGGAACCCACAATCAAAAGATAAATTTGTATATATATAATTTGGGGTTAAAACAAAATATTATTGTTACACTAGATGATTATTTGCTATCATGATGATTATTTACCACATCTCAATAATTTAAACTTTCGGGACATTCGGTTACTAATAATTTGTTCATTAAAGCCATGCCTGGGCATTGAGTTGGTTTTTTTTTTTTTTTTTTTTGAAAGTAAAAAAACGTATCTCATAAGCAACAAAAATGAGGATTATAAGGAGAGCTTCATTAGTCTCTGAAATTTTTTGATATAAGCATGCTTGTATTTTAATTATCTATGCTAGGAAATCAAAACTGGTTCACATCATGCGGGGAATGAATGCTCTCTAGACTCATAATTGTTGTTTCTGAAAGTGTCAAACCAAATTTCTCTGATGAGGGTACCTAGTAAAAACTCATTTGTATTTGTTCTCAAAATTATCATAGACAAGTAATTATGTGGTCACTTAGCCATCACCTTAGTGATTAATACCCCTTTTTTTTACTAAATCTTTTTTTTAGAAGTGCTACGTCCACAACATTTTCACAACAAATCATAGATGGTAAGTTGTTATTGATTCTAATTTGAATCCACAACTTAAATGATTTCTTTTTTTCTTTTTTCTTTTTTTTGGCTAAAGGCCTTGTTTACTATCATGAAGAAGGTTTTATGTTCTAATTTCCAGGGCATGTAGGAGGAGCTTATGTATAAAAAAATTCAATAAACCTTCAGGAGTTGTCAACTTCATCAATTTGACTGTAGTGCTTGGATATAGTTCGCTGTATTTTATGTTAAAGCATATAGTGATTTGCGGAGAGTCTGGAGATACATCAGAAGGTTCTCAATTATGCTGACAATCCTAATCCATGTAGGTGCAAATTGATTATCTATCAATAATTGCAACATTCTGTCGGTAGTGTTTTCTGTATTAAATGCACCAAAAGTTACATTCACATCAGCCAACCAGCTTATACAGCTGCAATATCTTTTTATTTTTTTTTTGGTAGAAATACAGCTGCAATATCATGAGCTTGAGACACTGTGATCTGTGGTTAGCAATTTACTTCTTTGTTTCTCAAATATGGAACATTTATTTTCTGCAAAAAGTTGGTGGTTTGAAATTATGAAAAAGAAAAAAACAAAAAAAAAAAACATTTGAATTATAAATTTGGATTTTGATGACTCTGTCCAGGAGTGACTTTTAAACTAAAATCTCCAATCTTCCAGCAAAAAAGCCATCCAGGCAAGTCTCCATTGCCACTAATAAAGCCCTCAACTTTTATACAGGAAAATTTTCTTATGTTTCTCCTTTCTTTTCTTTTATAACTTAGATAAAAGTAATGAGTCTGAAGATTTTTCATCATATTTTGTATAAGTTGCTGTCCAATCCTTTCCCATTTCTTATGCTTTTCTCTATCATTATTATTCATTTTATGTACGGAATATCAATGATTTCATTGTATTCTTTGCTTGTCTGACTAGTTCTTCAACCTTGATGGCTTGATGGGATCCCACCACCCGATACTCTGATGAGGACCCCGACAGTTGATTTGCCGAAACCCAAATTATTTTGGTGACAAAGGTCAAAATCATTGAAAGCTTGATAATCTTACCAATGTCAAGTTTTATGATAATAACTCCTTTTTTTCTTTGTGAAGGTGTCGTGATTTTTCTTTTCAGTTTACAAATGCTTTTAGTTTGATAGCAGGAATACCTTTTGTTGAGTTGCCGACTAAAATATTATTAAGTGTCCTATTCCTTTACTTGGTGCAATTGTTATTGACATTCACCTTTGTTCTTTCACTTTAATAACCCTAATAAAAGCTATATCTTTTTTCTTTTTTTTGACAGTAAATAAAAGCAATATCTAGAATTCTGTTAAAGCATGATTCCCATATAATCAATTGTAGTTTAATGAAAACATGTGCTTTACTATGATATATTCTAACAATAGAATTCAGCAGTGATGAGTGATCCCTTTCCTAAGTGCTTACGGGATGGATTTATAGTGATAGGATGCATTTTCTTTGTAATTGTTATGTTGTGTTCCAAGATTTTGACTATTGTGGTTGAGATTGTCATTTTTATTGCATAGAAGATCATCAAATTTTGCTTGTATTTATACTTTAATGTCATATATTTTATTTATCATCGGTTTTAAGTTCGGAAAAAGATGAGTGCAAAATTTATGATCACTTATTTTTGGACCTTGAAAGTCAATGCAATGGTTTTGGAGTCCATTGGAAATTGTACCCTAATAATATGTTTGCTAAAAATTTGTGAAACAGAAAATTGTACTCTCTTTAGATATGGAGAATAAAGCACAATATTGAAATCTTCTTCTTCTTTTTTTTGGCTGAGAATATTGAAATCTTCATAAAGACAAGATGGTTCATGGCCTTATAGAATTGAGTTGTGTTAAGACCATCAAAAATGGCAAAATTTTGTACCACAACTCGCCACGTGATGAGTTGTAGCACAAAATTGTGCCATTTTCGACGGTCCCAGCATTTTCCTATAGAATTTGTTTTAATTTCATGATATTGCCTAAATGCATGTTTAATCATAAGTTCAGAATGATAATTGGTTGCCTTATTTGCCACTAAAAGAAAAGGAACCTATAAAGCGTGTACTCAGTCACCCAATCTTTGCCTCTGCTTTCTCGTGCACTAGCCTTTTAAGTTATCCCACGGCACTGTTTGGTTCTATTTGAAATATCTCATGCATTTTTTTTTCCATTCTGATAAGGCATCTGATGCTTTTATTTTAATTTAAGATATCATTAAATAAAAATTATAGTAATAACAAATTACACAGTTTTTAGGTAAAGGAATCTTTAGGAAAGTGTGGCTTATGCATGCCTTTGGGTAGCAATCTATCATGGTAAGTTATCCAAGGCAAGTTGGACCAAGGTTTGATATCGATATGCTAAGTTTTTCGTCCGCAATAATTTCACAACAAATCTTAGGTAGTAAGTTGTTACTAGTTCTAATTTGAACTAACCCGTCACTTAGAATTTGTTTTAAAAATGTTCCGAACATAGCATTTGTCATTACTAATATCATTATCAGTTGCTATCCTTATCTTAGCTGTTAGCAAGATCGAATATTCTCGTTCTTCCATCTTCAATGTGGCCTTGGCCATTCTCTGTGTAGTGATTATTATAGCCTCCAACCTTGGTTGAAGTAAAAAGGAGATATGGTTTCTGAATTCGGAAACATTTGAAGTAATAATCATATTCCAAAACATATTTCCTTCTAATTTGTTAAAGTTATCTTCTGTGATCATTTCATCCACTCCACCATAGTTAGACTTGTCTTCCTATCATTGGCGGCTTTGTCACTTCATTGCCTAAATCTAGCCTTTATCTACACCGTCTTTTTGTCAGTTTGTAGCCTCTACAGGAAGCAAGGTATAAAGACTAATAATTTTTCATCAACCACCACTGTTTGATTCTTTTTTTCTCTCTCTCTTTTATATTTTTTTTCTGATGGGAATTTCCACTCGATTTAGAAACAGAGAACCAAGGGCCAAAGCTAATAATCAGAGAGAGATGGGAGAGAGAGATGGATCAACATTGTCAAAATGAGATTACAGGATTCCAAAATACACCTCTCCTTCATCTGAAAAGCCTAATAACCTAACTCTCTCAGGTACAAATCTACAGGTAATAGATGTCTATATGAACATCAGAAACAGAACCATACAACTGTTATATGAACCGAAGAACAGAATAAGAGAACAATAAATCTGTTATAATCACTATGGTACTGACCCCATTTATTTTCTGGTGAACCAAATGACAGACTAAAGGGGGTGCTCAACAAAATCTAGATACAGAAAAGAATGAAGAAAGGATAACAAACCAAGTAAAAGACAAGCCCAAATCACATCCACACAAACAAAAACAAATACGTGGTGTATGACTTACTCGAAGAATTCCCAATTGAACTTAGGTTGGACTGAGTTATTGGGGGCTGAGGCAGATGTGGATGAAGAGACTGGAATTAATGCAGGGGTAGAATCAAATGTCTCCCATTTGGTTGTAACAACTACCCCTGATGTCGAATGCCTTGCTTGCTGCTGTTGTGGCTGCTGATGCACTGGCAAATGCCCAATTGAATGCCTTGGTTGCTGCTCTAGAATTGGTGTTAGTCTTTGCCCATTGGAATGCTCGTGGATCGGCGCGAGTCTGTGCCCATTTGATTGCCTCTGATGATTCTGAATTGGTTTTTGAATTCCATTGCTGGTGGCCATGGAGTTTTTAACCTTCAACATATCTAGAGTTTCAACATACTTTTGCACTCTTTTCACCTTCAAAATGAGACATAATCATCAGGAGAAATCAAAATCAATGCGTGACTCTAATTTTTTGTGTGCAAATTTTAATGAGCAGTTCAAGAACCAAATAAACAAAGTTCACACATCACAGAACTACAACATACCTGCATTTTTCTTTGCAATTTCACATCTCCATCAGCCATAATTCCATCTAATTTAAGCAACTGATTCATCAATAGCTCAGTAAGAGTAAGCACATCGGTTTCCACAACTTTTCCACCTTTATTAATTATAGTTTCCATAGCCGACACCTACCCAATTCCCAAACAAAGATCAAATTCCAAGAAATTATAAAACTACACACTTCCATAGTTCCATTTTCAAATTCATATATAGTACTGGAAGGAAGGAAACTCCTCTCATACAATACCTGTCCAGCAAGTCTATCAACCTCCAAGCTGATTTCTGAGATAGATTTTGATGCCTTTTCCATTTTCGCATTTCGTCTCATCTCGAGGTATCGTTTTTCTTGGCTAATAGGGTCCTCCATGACCACAATCTTCGATCGGTCCTTCACCCCAGCCATGTCTAGGAACGCATTTGAATCCCTCTCTTTATCTTTGTATAGCAGCTTTTGATCTTGATGGTGTAACCCTGTTGGCCCGGACAACATTTTCTTCAACTCTCCTACAAAAAAAGTAAATAACACAAAGACCAAATATATAATCAATCAATAACTTGACATGTTCATTCGATTTCAATTCCTCAATCAAAATGTTGAAAAAAAAAAAAGTGACATTAAAGAAGCACAAAAAGCAATAGGATTGAATTTAAACGGCTCATTCAATTCCATCCTAATATTAATATAATATAACATTAAAAGTTAACAAAGAGTTGAGAGAGAGAGAGAGAGAGAGAGAGTTGAATACTGTACCAAATGTAGCTTGAGAACTAATATTGATTTCATGGTAGATTGACCCGTATTTAACCCTAACTCTAATTGTCGGTGCCGGAACCGAGTTTCGATCAGACTCCGAGGTTCGTTTCTGAACCAACATTCCTCCTGGCCTTAGCTCCCACTCATTAGCTGCGCCTCCTGGCTCAGCTCCACCACCACCAGCTGAGCTACCATTCATTGGTCCAAGTCCTGTGGTCTTAGTCTTCATTCTCATCATCTTCAACTAGTTTGCAAAAGAATTTATATATATATATATATGTATGTACGGAACTGAAAAAAAAAAAAAAAATCAAAGAGGCTCTAGATCTCCGTGAACTTTGATTCTTTGCGATCTGTGTCGAAAATCAGAGATACCCAATTGAGACAAAGGTTGTTAGACCCCGTTTTAGGAACCTCTGACCCCAGCATTACACGAGTCCAATCCCAACAGCGAACACTTGTGGAGAGGGAGAGAGAGACAAAGATAACAAATTTACTAAAGTCTCTCACAAAGACAGAAACTTCAAACTTTTCTGGGCAGAATCAATTGCGTCTTATATAAGTAAAAAATCGAACCCAACAATCTTACTCTTCAAGAAAAATCACCACGCAAAGATCACTTGTCTGGCCAAAAGAACTGGTTGTGACCCAATAATATAGAACCTGCCAAAGCTCAAAAGAATAGATCTCTTCGGCAAAGAAAAAAAAATGTAGTTAACTCAACTAGCTCTTAAATTTTCTTGGAAAATTTTTGTTTTTTCCTTAAGAAAACCAAAAAAAATACCCAAGAATCTTAAACCTGTGAAAATTTTTCCAAGAATGTCTAGGAAAAATCAATGTGAAATGAAAATCCCCCAAACAAGCAGAATTTCAATGTATGATAATTTCTCTTTCTCTCTCTCTTCTAGTTCTGGAAAACTCGAGGAAGAAGAGAAAGAGAGAGAAAAAAAAAATTGAAAAATGAATATTAAAACGAGTGGCCAGCTAACTAAGCTGTTGTGACCCCAATATATAAATATATATATATATGTAGGAATAATTATTTGTAAATTATTGGCACATTAAAAAATACATTTTTAAAATAAAAAGAAAATAGAAAAACAAAGGGAAAGAAGCTACGAAAGCCGCCAAAGCTTGTGTTCAAAGGTTAAAAAACAGAAGAGGAAACTTGGGTGTCTAACCAAACTAGGGGGAGAGTACAAAATAGCTTGCCGAGTTTATGAAAAAGTAAATGGGTCTGCCAATATATGGTTGACACGTGTCAGATAAAAGGGTATTTTTGGGAATTAAAATGCAACCCAATCATTGCCTTGTTAAGTATTATTATTTATGGGTTTATTTAGTTTAGGTTGGAGACGTGGCTGGTTAAGGTGATCAAACTGAGGGTGTTATCTATGTGGCAGTTTGTATAGTTAAAGCTGTAGTTTAACTTAACAGTGAGTCAAGTCTTTAGCCTCCCTAATTAACCACCATTTTTACAAGGCTTATAGATAAAAAGAAACATGCTTCTCTTTTTTTTCTTTTGGGTTATGGCCCACATGTTACTCTTTTAACTTTCACTAACCTTAAAGGTGGCACGTGTGTCACTTTCTCTTTTTTTTTTTTTTTAATAATTTAATAGTTAGGTACTCACGTTGAAGCTGCTAAAAAAAATTAGAGTACGTTTGGTAAGAGATTTTTAATAACGTTGTTTAAATGTTATGAAAATACGTGTGAGTGAAAAAGAGTTATAAAAATATATGTAATGTTGTTTAAATAATGAAAATTATTGTTTAAACAACTATACCAAACAGGCAATTTTTAACAATTTAAAAAGCTACTTTATCAATATTACCGTTATGTTTAAATATTCTTTATTTAGTCTTTCTTTAATGAAGAAGAGAGAAAGAGAGATAAAGTGAGAAATAACATTTTTTGTGTATAACTTATAGCTATATTAAACTGATAGAGATGGCAGTTTGTAACGAAATAGTAAAAAATTATAGATTTAGCACATTTAACGTATAATGTTTTTTATAGTGTTTTTGTACTAAAATAGCATACCTTTGATATGAATGCTCTTTGTGAATAAGAAATCTGAACTTTAGATGTCCTGTTGCACTTTTTTAGTTGAATGATCATATTAATCTAGTTTAAGTTTTCTCAATATTTTTATCATAAATACAACTTCCAACTCACAATTACAATGAATTAAATCTCAAATATTTTCCTTAAAAAGTATTAATACAGGATAGATTGTTGATAATTTATCACCAATTATAAATTACTCATTTTGTTTTGTATTTCATATTTGTCATGACTAAAGAAATAGAAAGAAAAGAGCAAGAGTTCTTTACTAAAGTCCTTGTATTTTTTATATCAAAATTTATTTCCTATCTTTAAAAAATTTTATATATTTAAATTAGATAGAAGAGAGTTGATTTATAAGTTCATTGATTAGGCTTGAATTAAGGATAATTAATATGCCTTGATTTTTGTCATAATCAAAAGTTGACTATATGTTTAAAAAGAAAAGAAATTATACTAAAAATATGTCAAAAACAATATAAGCTCTATTATTTTCTGAATATTGAATCATTGAGTAGTTCTTATCAAGTTAATGGAAAAATTCATTGTTGAAAGCTTAATCTCAATAGACAATAGTATCACATCACATCTACTACTCTTTTCTATATACATACGTAATGATCTTTGCAATGGACATCATATGGTCCGTGACCTGCTTAATATTTGTGCTCTAGTCCATTTCAACAATTATATATGTTCATTTATTAATAATTTGTATTTTCTATACAAGAATCCAAAACATTTGGACAGGACCATCTTATAGCATTTCTTGACAACATTCTCTAATTTATCCTTGGAAACGTGCTCCAATTGTCTTCTATGTACAAAAGTAACAAAACCAAGTACCAACTTGTTGTTACCAATCTTTTATGTACAATTATTTATATTACAAATACGAAAGTTTGATTATTGTGCCTTTGAACTCAAGTTGTACTGTCTAGTTCTCCAAGGACATCTTACCAGGAAATTATTCTCCTTAAAAATTTCCTAATTAATAAAATAAAATTTAATATTATTTTTCTATTTTGTATTTAACAAGTTTAGTAACATTCTTCACAATTTTTTTATTTTATAATTATTGATATGATTTGTTATAATTTTGTTTTTATCAAATAATATGACAATGATATAATACTATTGTTACTCATAAAGGGTCTGATTAATGCATACATGAATAATTTATATTAATCATCCATTTTAAGAAACTGTCTAAAAAAATTTAAAAAAATTATCAAAAAAATTAATCACTTTTTTAATTTATTATAAAAATTTTCTAAAATAGTTTAAACCCACAAAAATAATATAAACCAGTCATACCATCCTCATTTCTAGAAGAAGAACATGGCAAAAATGAGACAATTTAAACAAAAAGAAACAAAAAAGTTAGTAGGGGACTGACAAATGAACACATCACAGAACCACATCAAAATCAAAATCAAAGTTTCCATGAAAAGCAAGAATATTGAATAACACCAAAAAAAAAAAAGAAAAAAAAAAGAAAAAGATTACGTCACACTTCTGTAAGATACACGTGGCACGCATCGATACCGTCGAAGACTCGCACCCCAAAATCTAGGTACCCTTGCCTTTTGTGAGACTTCTTATTATTACAAAGCCACCGACACTTACACACGTGCGGCGAGACATGAGCTTAGAGTACACGTGGCAAATTGTCGGCCGAGGATTGAACTCTTCCCACGTGGGAATCGTGTAAGGAGGTCTATATTCCCTGCATACGTAGCTCGATGTAGACGGTGCAACCTACTATGGTTGTTCCGTTGTTGTATTGGGGTTTGTTTAATTTGGACTTTATTAATAAAATTTAAAATATTGGTGAAATTATATTAATTTAATACATTATTTTTGAGTGAGTTTCAGTTAGTATAACTAGTAAAATCTTTGATAGTTGAATAAGAGATCTGAAGTTCAATCTCTGTTTACACAAAAAAACTAATTGATATCTTGGTTTGATGATAAAGAGCTATCTATCATCAAGAGCAAACGTTATAAGTTGTGAAACTCTTAAAAAAAAATTGTATTATTTTTGAAAAAAGAATTTGAATATTTTTGTATTAATTTTTTTTATGGTAATATTTATTTAAGAGTTTGAGTGTTTGGTGTGGAGGCATTTTTGATTGGGGACAAGGTACCGACCATTTGGAATATATAAAGTTAGCAAACAGGTTGATGCTTTGCTTGCCAGTGGTTTTGTGGAATTTCTGTGGGGGCTGTGGCCAAAATTTAGAGGCACGTGACATTGACAATGCAACAAGGCCATTAATTTAATGTTTTTTTCTTTTTCTTTTATTTTTTTAATGAAATATGGTTTTTTTTTTTTTAATGTTTGTTTCAAAATTCTTAATTGATGCAATGTATGAAAACTTTTATATATAATTTATATCAATAAAAAATAATTTTGAGAATTTTGAGAAAAGATAAACTTCATTTAATTAGAATTTATTTAATATTACATTTCTTTAATCAACATAAAGCATGCATGATAATTAAGTTTTTAATTTATTTATTTTTCATATTTTTAAAAATTTAAATGCCAATAAGAAGAAGCTTGAGTATTTTAAAAATGACTAATACTATGTACATAACATTTTCCACAACAATTTCACAATAAATATTAGATGATAAGTTATTACTAGTTTTAATATAGATCCATCATTGATTTTTTTGTTTTTTTTGTTCCATAAGTAGGTAATAATCAATAATAGCTTGCCACTTAAATTTATTGTGAAATTGTTATAAAAAAATTGGAGACATAGCATTTCTACTTGAAAATTTGAAAATTGACAGGATAAAGTTATAGGAAAACTCCAAAACTTCTATTTCACAATTATGATAATTTTTAGATATTATAATGAGATATACAATACTATAAGAATGATTGCCAAAAAAACAGGAAAATAAAATAACATAAGAGCAAGGTCATAAGTAACATTACTAAGGAACAATATTGTATTTGATGAGTAGGGTCATGTTGTAATTAGTTAATAAACTAGTAGCTGGTAGGGGTGTCAATGTTCGACCCAACCCGTGAACACGACACGAACTCGACATGGGTTTTTTCGGGTTAGGGTTAGACCTTAATGGGTTTGGGTCATAAACAGGTCAACCCGAAAGCGACACAATAAAAAACGTGTCATAAGTGGGTCAACCCGCGTAACCCGCAATAGACACGTTTGACACGCCAATTTATTTGTGTCAACTCGAAATGACCCATTTAACACAACCCATTTAACTTATATAACAAATAAATATTTATTTTATTTTAGATTTGTCAAATACCTTTTATATCCAATATATATTTTAAATTTAAAAATAAAAGTGAGTAATTACAAAAATTTATAAGGGATATAATCGGAAATTGAAACTTTACAGACCCTAGAACTACTAATACTTTCTTTTCTTTTTTTGGCATAGAACTTGCAGAAATGAAATTGGATGAACTTGTGGAAGATGTTATGAATTTGGACATCAACAAAGAATCTATGGATGATAATCGTGGTCATAGTCAGGATTAATCTACTGTTTGCTTAAATTCTTTTCAATATTGATACTTAGCATTTGGCGAGTTCCAAGGATATTATATTTTTGTTGAACTATGTTATTTTATTTTTGTTAAACTTTGTTATTTTGAATTTGGGTTGAAATGTATGCACTTCTTTTGGAGTGTAAAGAACTTATTTTCTAGATGAATGTTATATTTTTGTTGAACTATATTATTTTGAATGTGGGTTGAAGACTTGAAGTGTATGCACTGCTTTTTGGGATGTAAAAAAAAATTATTTCTAGATGAATGTTATATTTAATATTATGCAGGTTGAAATGGATTGTGTTACATTTGTGTCAACCCAACACGATTCGTTTATTAAACGTGTCAAATGGGTTGGATCAGGTCAACCCGCCTTATTAACAGGTCGGGTTAGGGTTGAAGGATCATGACGCGATTATTAAATGAGTCGGGTTAGGGTTGAGCCATTTAGTCGAATGCCCCTACATCGACACGACACGAACCCGACACGCTAATCTGAATTGACACCCCTAGTAGCTGGTCATATTGTAATTAGCTAATAAAAAACTAGTAGGGTCGTATTGTATGAGGGACGTTGACCGTGTTTATTTTATTTTTTAGGTGGCTAGAATAATATCGGTCATAATAATTATGAATAAGAAATTGAGGAAACAATCGATACTCTTTAGATTTTATTACCTTAAGGATTGAAGAAAACATCAATGCATCGAAAATATACCTAGGCATTATGGAGTATAATCTCTATCTCATTTAGAGATACTTTTTTTTTTTTTTTTTTGGATAGGAAAAGAGTTGTAAATTTTCATTTAACGTGGGTAAGACCCAAGGAAATTACATAAGATTGAATCTGAGATACAATGGGAGGGGGAGTATCTTCCACCCATATTAAACAGTCAACAATGTCTTTAGCGTGCCTAGCCATTAAATGGGCTGCCTTGTTACAATCTCGTTGAGCGAAAATTGCTTTCCATGATCTGAAGTTCAGCAGCCAGGTCTGAGCACCTGAGATGATTTGCTGGATTAGCAGGGGGGTATTGGTCCCACGGTTGAGTGCATGGATTAAAACCTGTGAGTCCCCTTCCACAATGACTTGTCTGAGTCCTAGCTCCCATGCGAAGATGATCCCGCATTCCACAGCCTTGGCCTTTGCTTCCATTGCTCCTAGTGGATACGGAAGCATTTTCGAAAGTGCTCACATGAGTTGCCCATTGTCATTACGGATCACGACCCCAAGGCCACACTGTCCAGCTTCGGCGAACACTGCGACATCAACATTTATTTTGTACCAGTCTGGGGGCAGCGGTTTCCAAAATTTGGGAGAGGTTACTGCTTGCCTGGGCATGGGGTGGCTTGCTACTTTCCGATACTCAGTCATGTATCGGTGGGCATCATTAATGATTTCCAAAGCAGTTTTTGAAGTGGCACCCTGCCTAATATTGTTCCTATTGTTCCAAATGCCCCATGTCGTGGCAATGAGGATTTCCATGTCAACATCGAAGTGATTTTCCTGGAATAGCCAGAGTATATCTATGAAATCACGAGGCTCACATGACTGATTGGGTGGGTGAATCTTAAGGGTAGTCCATACCTCTTTGGCTAAGTTGCATTTCCAAAAGACATGCCCTATGGTTTCAACCTCCTCACACAGATCACAGTCCACCTCAATTGGAATGTGGCGGTCTCGAAGTCGGGTCTTCGTTGGAAGTATGTTCTTGCAAGCTCGCCAGGCGAAGTTTCGGATTTTGCTTGGGCATTTCAGTCCCCATATCAACTTCCATAAAGCTTTCATTACTGAGTTGTCTAAGCACTGTCCTTCAGCTTGGCTGTCAAGAAGCTTTTTGGCCACGTGGTAAGCACTGCGAACAGAGAAGGCCCCATTTGGTGTTACTGCCCAGACTAGACGATCCTCAGTGGGGAGGGAGCTAAGTGGGATGCCTAATATTACTTGGGCTTTATGAGGTAGGAAGGTACGGTGTACAACATCCGCTTTCCACGCATGCAGCTCTTGGTCAATTAGGCATGAAACATAATCTCCATTACTCAGGGTCATACAAGGGCTCACCACTTTATAGGATGATGGGGTTGGCATCCATTTGTCTTCCCAGATTCGGACCTTCGCGCCATTGCCAATGTTCCACCGAGTGCCTTCAAGAATAACATCTTTCGCAACCATAATACTCCGTCATGCGAAGGAGGGCCGTTTGCCAAGTTGTGCATCCAAAAATGTATCATTTGCAAAGTACTTGGCCTTGAAGACTTGGTGGAACAGGGAGTTTTGGTTTTGCATGAGGCGCCAGCCCTGTTTTGCCAAGAGAGCTAGGTTGAAAGCCTTTAAATCCCTAAAGCCCATGCCCCCTTCAACCTTCGGCTTGCAAAGCTTATCCCAAGCAATCCAAGGTATTTTCCTCTCTTCATTTTTCTGCCCCCACCAGAATCTACTAATCATGGAGCCAAGTTCTCTACAAAGTGATTCCGAAAATTTGAAACAACTCATCATATAGGTTGGAGCCGCTTGGGCAACAGCTTTAATGAGTGTTTCTCGACCCGCATTTGAGAGAAGCTTCCCTTTCCAACCCGCTATCTTTTTCCCCACCTGGTCTTTTAGTTTGTTGAAAGCTTTCTTTTTACCTTTGCCAATTAGAAAGGGGAGCCCCAAGTATTGGTCATGCTGTTTGATAATTTGGGCTCCAAAGAGGCTTTTGATGGAGTTTTGGATTTCCATGCTTGTGTTTTTGCTGAAAAATAAAGAAGTTTTTTCTCTATTCATCCGCTAACCCGAGGCTGCCTCATAATCTTTCAACACCTTCCAAACTTTGTTACACTCGCTCATATTGGCCTTGCAGAATATTAAGCTGTTGTCTGCGAATAGGAGATGCGAGATGGGTGGCGCTCTGCGGCAGACCGAGACACCTTTGATGTGACCTTAGAGTTCTTCCTTTTTAAGCATGGCCAAGAGTCCCTCGACACATAATAGAAATAGGTAGGGGGATATTGGATCGCCTTGCCGAATCCCCCTGGTTGGCCTGATCATTCCTCGAGGTTCACCATTTAGTAAAACCGAGTATGATACGGTTGTGACACACATCATCATCAAAGAAATCCAACGGTCATGGAAGCTAAGTTTCCTCATGATCCTTTCCAAGCATGGCCACTCAACTCGGTCAAAAGCCTTACTCATGTCGAGTTTGATGGCCATGAGACCATCCTTCCCCTTCTGCCTTTGGTTGATATGATGCATTGTTTCAAACGCCACCAATACGTTGTCTATGATCAACCTGTCAGAGAGAAAAGCACTTTGGGAAGTGCTAATGACATCAGGCAGAATCTGTTTTAAGCGGTTAGCCAAGACTTTTGAGATGATGCAGGAAAGAACATTTAGAGATACCTTATAACTTTATATAAAAGTTGGTTTAAAAAAAAATTGAGAAACATATATATGGGGATGCAGGCCCAAATATATATTGGGCCATGGGCCTTGTCCGAGGAGGCACAGCGGTCCGAGGGTAGATTAATAGCAAGAAAGACGTGAGACTTTAAACTTCACGAGTAAGCTATGACTGTAAAGGCTGGAGAAGGAATATCCCCTTGGCAAAATAAGGCGAAAATCAAAAGGTGTGCCCTATCATCCAGGGTGATGTTCCAGGAAGTCCTATTGATAAGGACATGCATTGTGAACGTACAGGATGGATGGAAGCTAGGGAGTATCTAAAGGAAAGCTACTACCACCGCTTTGAATGCTCTGCAGCTAACTCTCTGGCCACATTTATGTGAAGAAGACTCCTGAACAGTGCTGCCTTAGTTGCCCCAACTCACAGAGGGCCTGTAAAGGTGTCCGATGGGACAAACCCTCAAGTGGTGGCTTGGAAAATCGACAAGTGGAGGACCAAGATCATTCAAAGGGAGATATATAATGTAAGAGGCACTCCATGAAAGAGGGATCGAGAAATCAAGAAAGAAATATTATAGCGATCAAGAACTAAACTTGTAATAAAACTTGAGAGAAATATATAAGAGCTGATCTCCTCGGACTGTACTGAAGACGATTTTCTTTAGTTTAAATCAGTCTATCTTCATTTTCTTATCATCAAAACCTACTTCACTTATTGTTTGATTTATTAAATCTCAGTTTTCCAACCCACTCTCTATAAATTCATTGTATTGGGCTTTTTGGGCCTAAGTCCATTTATCCTTTGGGCTAGGAACTCAAATCAGGTCCTTACAATATAAAGTTGGTTTATAAAGTTTGAATGCTTTAATTATGGGTGTTCACTAGTTCAATTGGTAAAAAAAATTATTTGCATACAACGAACTTGAGATCAAATCATGTTCTTACCGAAACTATGAAGGTTTAAAGGTTTATAGGTAGTGGAGGAAAAAAAGTGAAATTATTGATCTGGTCCTTCAACTAATAATTGTGTCAATTTAGTACTTCAACTTTCAAAGTCAAGTTAATTTCATCGTTACATCTAATCTTTATTTAAAATTTAACAAAATTAATAAATGTGGCAGAACATACATTAAAGGACTAATGTGGAAGGTGTAAAAATTTTAAAATCAAGTCAATTTTAACTATTAATTATTGAATTATAGATGGATATCTCCATTGGAAACATCAAGATGTATCAATTGAGTTAAAAGGCTTTTGGTGATTTGATTTTAAAAGTTGAGGAATTAGATTGACACAATTAATAGTTGAGAGACCAAATTGAACCATGTCCAATAATTAGAGGACTAAATTAGTAACTTAACCACAAAAATAAGAATTAAATGAGAAAACCACCCCAAAAAAGTAGTTAATAAAACTAAAAAAAGGAAAATTTTCACTTGGGTTTTCTAATTCCCAACTTTTTGCTCTATATTTATTAAAAAGAACTATATCTGCAACATTTTTGCAATAAATCCTAGGTGATAAGTTGTTACTGGTTCTAATTTGAATTTACTATTAAAATTATTTTTTTGCCCACTAATAAGTAATAACAACTTAAAATTTGTTGTGAAAATATTGTGGATATAGCATTTCTCATATTCATTAAGTAATTGAGCTTGTATATATATATAGTATCTAAACCTCTTCGAGTATTCGATTATTCTCTTGATTATGTGCAGTTCTCTCCGTCCCCCACACACATCAAGTTATTGGAATATTATGTTGTTAATCACCCGTTAAGTCACTTTCATCACTACTTAAGAAATTGAAATTCAAGTCGGAACCTCAGGCATTTGTTCACAGATTAGAGATGTTATAAAATATAATGTAGTTCTGTTAGCAACATTCGTAATCAATAATGATAACTCCCTCACATTTTCAAGAAGATGATTTGAGCAAACAATTATAGAAGGAAAGAGAAAAAAAAAATTTTATTTTGACTTGTTCTGAGCCAATAAAGATATATGATTTGATGATGATGATGACCGTACGTGGTAGTAGTATATTTTTTCTTAATTTCTTTTTTTGATAGAATAATATTTTATATCAGTTCCAAAAGAAAAATTAGAAAGCCAATGGTCAAATATGGGACCCTAAAAGGGTATGATGGAGCAATCCTTAGTTGGTGGGGGATGTATTGCAAAGATTTTGCTGAGGTGATCGACCTCTCGACCTCAAGCATTTCTTTGAGCACACTACAAATTGAGCTAGGTGATTTGTCTCACTTTTAATAATATTTATCATTGTGTCTTATATACTACTGTAACACATGTACCCACTATACCATCATTGACCCTTCAAATTAGAAGTGACTGTCATTGTATAACCCGTGCATATTATGGCAAAACAAACAGGAGGATTTCTCGTAATCCCAAAGGCAGAGCCTAGCTAGGTTTGGTGCAATTCTCCTTTTGAATTGGAACCAAAGTCCAGCCTCGAATAATGATACCATTTGATTGAACGTGGAACTTTTGTACTAGTTGCCCTTCAATCACAGCAAAAAAAAAAAGAAACCCTGGTTGCCCTTCAGCTTCAATCACAGCAAAAAAAAGAAACCATGGTTGCATGCCCTTCAATCACAGCAAAAAAAAAAAGAAACCCTAGTTGCCCCTTCAAAGTTCCATTTCACAAAAGAAAATAGAACAATTTAATTTAGACCACTCGAAAACTTTTAGATCCACTTTATTTCAAGGGTCATGAATGGATCTATTATGAGTCTATGACTTTGAGATGGTACTGGAAGTTCTTTTATTATAGTTACTTCTAACGAAATACAATGAAATAATAAGTAAAAAAACAACTTGATGAAAATGAGAATCCAACAACTCAGAAGTTTAAACAAAACGGTAAGGAAAGGGGAACATTATTTAACAAGTGATAGGTGAACCAACATTCAATATTAATTGTGTATCATGCAAAACAATGGATTTGTGAGCTATACCCACAAATATTTTTCTTAATTTGTTAGACTGTCGGTAGAATCAGAATTTTCTTCACCTTAAAAAACATGTGCTGCCATAAAAAATCGATTTTTTTTTTCTTTTAAAGTTTCAGAGTTTTTATTTTTTATTTTTTGGGTTCTCTTTTGGATTCAATCTAGGCAGCCAATAAAATAACAATTATTACTAATATTTAAGAAAGCTATGCTTTAACTTTTCCAATCAAATAAATACAATTATTTTTTTTAGAGTTTTTTTTTGGGGGGTTGAAACTTTGAAAGTGAACTGCCTAATATGACACTCCTACATTAGTTGGGCTCTCTAGGACCCATGAAAATGATGGAGCACCACGTGTGGATGCTGCATGGGCTAATAAAAATGCTTCCTCCATGGGCAAGTTTGCATATATGGTTAATTCGCAATTTGCAATATTATTTAATGTCTCAAAAGTCAAATCTCGATAGCCTAATTTAAAACATTATTGTTGCATAAATTTGATTACAATATGGTTTGCAAATTTACATATACAATCAAATCAACTATAGAAATTTAAGTCTTTTTCTAAGTTATCGTAACATTGTTTTGTTTGTTCAATAATCAGAGAAAGTTATTGAAAGGTATAGGACATTTAAAGTCTTAAATCTCACTACATTATTGCTGAAAAAAAAAATTACCATATTGATTCAAATTTTTTACTTTCTTTCTGATGATAGTTACTACGTACTACAATTGAGTTAGATTGAAGTAATAAGGATTTGATTTCTTTAAGCTATAATTTTTTCTTATATATGAAATTAACGAACTTCTTACACGTTCGTTCATCTACTATTATTATTCATTAGTAGAAGAGTTGAAAAAGGGTTTTTTTTTTAATTATTTAAATTATATACTTCGATTATTTGTTTGTACATGTGTATGTGTCATTATTTTTTGAAAATTTTATAGATATCATTTTAGCGTAATGTGGTATTGGAAATGATTTTATGATTGTGGCGGAAATTGGCTTGGTGTCTCTATTTCAACAATTTGATTATTCGTATTTGTTTCTCTCTAGATTGCAATTGATTATGGATTGACCCAACTTCATTGTCCCAGTAATCTTATATACGTGGCACTCAAGCTCAGTGTCAAATTGATGAAGAAGAACGACCTGTCTTTGTTTGTCGTAGCTTGAACTCTAATCCTAGCCGTTGGATTTGCATACTTCAAAACATCATGATTAATTTGTAATCCAAAAGTTATCCCATTCTAACTATATAGTCTAATCACTAATGTACCGTTCAATATCGGAATTGATTGATATATATATAAAGGGAGTTAGTTAGGGACTCATTAGGATAACCCTATCTCTTGACTTTTTTAAAATCTTAACCATTCATGCTTCAATAATGAATGGTAGAATATTTGATTAAATCATCAATTTTTATTTAAAATGTTGAAGATATGATAGAATATCAACCATTCATTAATTATCAATTGTTGAAAATTTTAAGAATTCCACCACTTAGTTACCTAATTAGATTTTTTTTTGAGGATTTTAATTCCCACAAAGTCTTACCTCACATGGTTACCCTAATACTCCCACTAAAATTAAGAAATAATAACAAGTAGAACCTAGAATGGTCAACCTAGTTAATTAATTTTTTTTCCTAATAATAATAATAATAATAATAATAATAGGATCATGTTAATGAGCAGCATAAGATGCCTGTTAAGGTATTGTTTTATGTTGGAATTTTGACCAGCTTTATAAGGTGCAGAGCCAATAGAACGAATTTATGAATTTTCTTTTTCTTTTCCCTGAAACCTAGTTACAATAATTGGATTGGATGGTTCCACACCGGTCACCTTACTGGTCGGTGGTGTGGCTTTTTTTTTTTTAAGCTTTTAAACTCTTCAATTTGCCACCAAAACATGGAATGTCGACTAATAAAAAGAGTTATCTGTTGTTATTTAATTTTTAATGTTATACATAATTTTCAAACCTAATCATATTCTATGCCCTAAAGTCAATCAGAGGTAACAGTGTATTTAATTTATAAGGTAGGTGCTTTAGTTTTTAGGTGTATATGGGGAAGTACAAGTCAACATTAATTACTGACAATCTGCATGCGGGTGTGGAGCTTGCTTAACCCTTGATTAAGAAAATCAGGTCTAAGTCAATCCCACAAGTCTTCAGCTTGATCAGGATTACTATTGCTTATCTGTCAAGGACTTCGACCCTTCATTTAATTACTATCTGTTCATGATATGGCATCATCTGATCATCATTCATTTTGTAATCCTCTATACCTAGTTACCTACATTTTCATTATTATTTACTTTTGGTTGGCTACATTCTAGACTAACATTTTGTTTGGTTTGTAGGATAGTAGAAGGCAAGGAAATGGGTAACAAAGAAAATAAACGAAATCCATTGTTTAGTTAATAGGAAACAGAAAAGGAATGGTACGGAATAGCTTTCCATGGGACCTCCATTTTTCACCTTTTTGGACTTATGTTTAATTGGACAGAAAATGAGAGTAATCATTTGAATTTTTATATTAAAATTACGTTTATACCATTATATTGAATAACTTGATTATAAGGGAAAAACAACAATTTATGGGGTCTTTTGTGAGGGGGAGTCGCAAAACCTTTGGGAAACCAAAAAATAATTAAATAAATAAATTTTCAATAGATCAGTTAAAATTGATTACGTGTATTAAAATAATACTTGTTAACATGTCCTTACTTAATTTATTGTCTTTTTTTTACTACTTATACTAGTCTTATTTTAGGGCTATTTCTATCTCTTTTCATTTCATTGACTTGAATTAAAATACTTTTACGTGCTTGTGCATCAATTACTTTTTTTTTTGCATGATCAAATCATATCAAACGACTCTTTCCTATCTTTTCCTCGATATGAATCACTCCTATATTGCCTCACTTACTTATTTAACATTCTCATTTTAGTTGCACTTATTTTTATAAAGAAAAAAGTTTTACTGCATACAAAGTTATATGACAACAAAAAGAAAGCAATATATGTCCAAGAGTTATATGTAATGCACATGATCAGGTGGTCCCAAAGACACTTATCTCTTTTTTTTGCTGCCACATAACCCTGTATGCAGCAATTGCTACATACTTGTATGTAGCAAAACCTTTCAAACCTTTCCCTTTTATGAACATACACGGGGAGAGGAAAGAATGTCTTAAAGAAACTGACAATAGTGTATATCCAAAATGGTCTAACTCTTGAATACACAGCACAGACTTTAAACCTCTTTAACTCATACTCATTTTCCAATGTGGGATTAACCTACTGTTTTTTCTTTTGAGAATACTAAGTATTTTAACACAAACACGGGGAAAGGAGAATTTTTTATACAATATAGTATAACTAATCTTATAACAGTCTTATAAAACTTTTTTTTCTTGAACTTAATAGATATTCTACAATCACACAATACTTCTAATGCACATGTCTGCTTCATCCACCTTACTCTTATTCAATAATTCACAATTTTTTTCTCTTCACACTGAAATTATTGATCCAAAATATTAAAATGCTAACTCTCCAATACCTTTTAACAGTCAAATCTCACCACTATATAATCTTTATTTCTTCTTTTATTAAAGTTACATGTCATGTACTTTATTTTAGAATTACTTACCCTTTAAGGGATCCGAATCCTCTCCATTTCCCTTTGAAATGGAGAGTGTCCAGTTCACAGACAGGATCATCTTTGCATTATATCAAGAGTCAAAAACGTGCCACGTCATAATTTAACCCAAACCACACTTAACTATGATTAAACACTTAAACTAGAGGCTCTTTAACTCAACCGGACAAACCACAGTTTCTCTCTCACCAAACCCATCTGAATATTTCAAACTTTCTTTCTCACTCTCTTCTCCAAGGCTAACCTGTACATCTTCATGTACAGGTTAGCCACTTCTTTCTTTCTTATTGTTGTACTAATCAAGTTTCTTTCTTTTCGGGAATAAAAGATTCACATTTGTATTTTTGTTGGTCTACTTTGATTTATTTTTGGAAATTCTGATCTTGGAGTCTTTATTTGGAAATAAAAGAACAATCTTTACCTTTTGGCACTAGTTAGAGCATTCACAGCAGTGGATGTAAAATTTTAGCTATTTAGCTACACAAAAAGTCACTTTATCTATTTTACCTATACACATGCCACAGCAGTGGATCTATTTTAACTTTTAACACAATAAAATAATATAAACACTACAATAAAATAATATTTTCTTCAACCACCAACACACAGCCACAACCACCGTCAAACCCATAAAAATCACTGCACAACCACAACCCCACCGTGCCCATCAAAACCAGCGAAGAAGAACAAAACAAAAACCCAGAAAAATCAACACAGCCAAACCAAAACCCATGCCCGATACCCTGTCCGTTTTGGTTCCGACCGACGAGACCAGTGCCAAGGGGCACGGTTTCACGGTCTTCATCGACAAATTGAGCCCTAACTGATACTGACCGCCCGATTTCGCCGCCAACGGCATGGCTTTTGGTCCTTCTCGATCGAAACGGAATGAGTGCAAAGCGAAACGGAAGAGTCAGTGGCGGCTAGGCTTGTGAGATCGGCGATGGAGAGAAGGGTCTGTGGCGGCTGGGCTTGTGAGATCGGCGATGGAGAAAAGGGTCGGCGGCTGAGCTTGTGAGATCGGCAATGGAGAGAAGCGTCTGTAGCGGTTGGGCTT
Source organism: Notholithocarpus densiflorus (assembly GCA_030021035.2). Classification (NCBI taxonomy): domain Eukaryota; kingdom Viridiplantae; phylum Streptophyta; class Magnoliopsida; order Fagales; family Fagaceae; genus Notholithocarpus; species Notholithocarpus densiflorus. The sequence continues at coordinate 5,371,499 of JARYZH020000017.1, forward strand.
GTGAGATCGGCAATGGAGAAAAGGGTCGGCGGCTGGGCTTGAGAGATCGGTGAGGGAGAGAAGGTCTGTGGAGGAAGAAGAAGAGATGGAGAGGAAGTGAGGAGAGAGACACAGAGAATGAAATGGAGAGAAATAATAAAAAAGAAAAAGATAATGTGAACGCAAAATAAAAAATTAATATTTTTTTTAGCTCTGATGAACAGTGCACATCTATTTATAGATGTGCACTGTAGCAATGGAGCTAAAATTTTTAGATTTAGCTCCACTGCTGTAGCAAGCTTTTGATGTTTTAAGAGCTAAAATATAGCAATATAGCATTATACCTCCACTGCTGTGAATGCTCTTATAACTTCAAAAAATTGGAATGGAATTTCTCCAAATTTCTTGGTAGAAAGTAAAATTTGTAGTCTTTATCCCACTGATTAGGATTTGAAATACTAAGATGGGTCTAATTCTTTGGTGTGATTAATGGGTTATTAATGAAAGTTTTGATTTTTTGCAGGGGGACACTCCATTCTGTAGTGAAGAGTGTAGACAAGAACAAATAGAAATCGATGAAGCAAAGGAGAAGAACTGGAATCTTTCTTCTTCAATGAAGGCTTTAGGGAAAAAGCAACAGAGAGAGTCCACTTCCCCAAACAAAACCCAGAAGAACTACCCTTTCCGTACAAGCACTGTCGCAGCCGCTTAAGTATATTAACCAAACAAAAAAACAAAGATGTGGAACTACCACAATATATTACCAGAAAAAGAATGAAAAGTAAAAAAAAAAAAAAAATTATGCTTTGTGTTTTAGGAAGAGAAATAGGGCCGAAGAAGAAAGAGACCCATTTGAGAATTTTGTGTATGTTGAAACTGTGAATCGTAATTAGGAGGAGAAAGTGTGTGAGAGAGAAAGTCAAACCTTGGAGAAGAGAGTGAGAAAGAAAGTTTGAAATATTCAGATGGGTTTGGTGAGAGAGAAACTGTGGTTTGTCCAGTTGAGTTAAAGAGCCTCTAGTTTAAGTGTTTAATCATAGTTAAGTGTGGGTTGGGTTAAATTATGATGTGGCACGTTTTTGACCCTTGATATAATGCAAAGATGATCCTGTCCGTGAACTGGACACTCTCCATTTCAAAGGGAAATAGAGAGGATCCGGATCCCCCTTTAAGCCTCTAGATTTCAAAGTATCCCTCTAGTTTTTCAACTTGGAGTTAACTTCATGTTTAGTTTCATTTACTAGAACTATATCATCTATAAAAGAATATACAATAAGGAACTTCATCTTCAATCCGCGTAGTAAGTTCATTCATAACCAATATAAAGAGATATGGACTTAAAATTATACTCTTGTTGCAAAGCTATTGTAATAAGAAACTCACTTATGATATTCTCCACTTGTTCTCTCTTTTTCCCCTTTCTTTTCCTCTCTTCATTCAAACAAACATATGGAAAAGTATTTATTTTTCTCTCACTTTCCTTTTCTATTTCCTTTCCTTTCCCGCCTTGTCAGTTGTTACCAAACATGGTGCTAAGTTAATGACCCAAGTAATTTAATTCCTTGCTGTCAAACAACGTCAAAGAAGTGCTAATTGCAAGATACAAAACTGGGGACACTTTTTTGTTTGTTCTCATCCAATTCATGGATTTAGTATTTTCCAAAATATCATATTTAATTTAATCCAATAAAAATTGGGTCTCATCCAATATCATGTGTAACATAAGTGTTACACATTATGCAACAAACTCTAATCATGTGGTTTATTATTATAAGTGCATTAAATTATATTAAAATCATTTGTTCTATGTGAAACACTATTATTGAAGTTCCAACAAATTTAAAAATCAGGAATTTTATTATTAAAAATTTCAAGAACTTTAAAAAAGTACGTTAATTATTTTAAATTATTTTAATAATTAAGTAAAATTTGGAATCTGTTTTCACATTATGCGTTTTCTTTATGTAACTTAAGAATATATTTTTTATTTTGATTTTATTACTTAAATTTGATATTAATGATTTTTTATATATATTCTTTAGTTAACCCATGCATCAAACATGTGTATTAATGTAATGCTAGTATTGCCAAGATGCAAGAGCCTTATAACTCAACTAATTGCCACCTCTTGGTGTTTCCAACGAAAACATCCAAGATTCAATTCCATTATTGATATATCAAATAAATAAATAAAGTACTACTAGTATTTATTAATATTGTTGATATAGTAGATATATATTTGTATATAATCTTTAGTTAACCCATGCATCAAACATGTATACTAATGTACTACTAGTATTTCCAAGAATCTTATAGCTCAACTAGTTGACACTTCTTAACATTTTCAACAGAGATATCCAGGATTTAAATCTCTACTTCAATTATTGATGTATAAAAATAATGTAGTTATTATTATTCTTATCAGCAGGCTAGTAATTGTTAATTTGTTACTTATTTTTTTATAGAGAATCTGTTAAATTATTACTCTGTGGGAGTAATTTAGCACGATTCCTTTGCCACACATGCATCCTTGTCAGGTTATAGAATTCCCTCCAAAAACTGACCAATAAAAGCTCATAAACCTTATCTCAATACAAAAAGTAGCATATGGTTAGGAAAACAGGCTTATCCTCTTATGAAGAAGACCCAGTTCGGCTTCGAAGTAGTAGAGCTTTTGAACAGCCATGGCAACCTTGAGCTGTCACTTTCACCCTACAGTCTACAAGAGTTCTCCAAGTACTAAAGCTAGACCTTCCATCCTTTGCTCAATGCAGCCCTCTCAAAGTAATGTCAAGGTAACACTTCAATGTCTCTTTCATTTTTTTTCCTCCATACAAAATTATATTTGAAACTGAGTTCTCTCTCTCTCTGTCATGTGAGGTATAGGTTATTATAAATGGAGCAGCAAAGGAAATAGGAAGGGCAGCAGTAATTGCAGTGACTAAAGCTAGAGGAATGGAGGTGGCTGGTGCAGTGGATTCATATCTAGTAGGAGAAGATATTGGGAAGGTTTCCTTTCTTTTACTAATTTGCTGATTGCTTATTGGGGGTCTTTATTCAAGAAACTTATGCTTTTTCCCAATCCCTTGTGATCTTTTTTCATTCTTTAAGTAGGTATGTGACATGGAAGAGCCTCTAGAAATTCCCATAATAAATGACCTCACCATGGTATTAGGTTCCATATCTCAGGTAATGTAATACACAAATGACCTCTCTATGTCTCTCAGGGTTTATCAAAATTAACCTTATACAGTTATACTCCATTTTGGTAGTCAAAAGCAACAGGAGTTGTCATTGATTTCACTGACCCTTCGACAGTATATGACAATGTGAAACAGGTAAAACGTAAAATCTCCCTTAATTTAAAATAAAAATATTTATCAAAAAAAAATCTGATTCATAACAGAAGTATTTTATAATTGAACTTATAAAGCATTACAAAATCTAATTGCCTATTACTCGTTTCTATATCCTATTAGGCAACAGCATTTGGGATGAAAAGTGTGGTTTATGTGCCTCGAATTAAGCATGATACAGTAGCTGCATTGTCCGGATTATGTGAGAAAGCCAGCACGGTGAGCACAGGGTGAGAGGTTATAACAGCTGAACTGGCCTTGATTTTTCAATTTGAGTTTTACATCTTAAAACATTTCAACTATTTCTTCTTCTTTTTGGCATTCAATATTTCAATCTCTGCTGCTCTCAGGGTTGTCTTGTTGCTCCAACTCTATCCATAGGATCTATACTTCTCCAACAAGCAGCAATATCGGCTTCCTTCCACTACAACAACGTTGAAATTGTGGAATCAAGGGCAAGTCCAGCGGTAATACAGATCATTTTACTAATAAGATTTTAACTAGTCAAGAAAAGTCATTCAGATTCCATGAATATCTATGTAACTGTTTCAGAGTTTATTTTTAAGAAAGTTCATAAAGGAATTTTTCACATAAACATATTTGGAAAACAAAAATAGACCCAAGAACACTCTTTAGAACATCTTAAATATATAGCAATTTACTAATCCTTTCATCTGTCTTTTCCAATTTGTTTTTCTTTTTATTTACAATACTTGAAAGGTTATGATGATCTTTAGACAGCTTCTGACAAACTTGTATATTAAGTATGCAGTACCAGAAAAGGGAAAATAATAATAATCGAACATTTGGTACATTATGCCATTACAGTCACCTATTTCTTGGTGTGTGTATGCATCAATAAAAAATGAGTTGAACTACTATTCTGGGTCATTTTAATCATTTTGAATCTTATTGATTAATATGTCAGTCCAAATGCTAGGAAAAGAAAATTTTATATTGCAGCATTCGCATAAGATGTGCATATACCTCATTTGAAATCCATTCTTCAACCATTTTTATTTTTTCCCATTTAATTATTCATTTATGTGTTACATAAAATATTCTCCTTTTGTAAATAAGCATACCTAGATGCAGACACTGCCCGACAAAAATTAGACTATGCATAGCTTACTCTCTGCCATCATATATTTAACAATTGAATCCAAGTTCTAGTAAGAGATAACAATACCTTGCACACTTAATACTAAAATTGTCTTTGATGGCCAGGATCTTCCATCGCCAAATGCCACCCAGATTGCCAATAACCTCTCCAATCTTGGCCAGATCTACAATAGACAAGATATTTCAACTGACATTCTGGTAAGCCCAACAGAGAATTCATTTAAATTGGTCCTAGATTGAATCTAAGTCACAAAGAGGTCTTACCATTGGGATCTGGGATTTGAGGATTATATAGGCTTATGTATGTAGGTTATAGCAAAATTGTAAATGAAAAAGAAAAATTAACATAAAGATGAAAAGTCTAGATTTTATAGAATCAAATCAGTATGAAACATTTAACAGAAGCCCATTTAAAACAAATCACATTATTTTTCTGTTTTCCTGTAAGGCAAGGGGTCAAGTTCTAGGAGAAGATGGGGTTAGAGTGCACAGCTTAGTCCTTCCAGGACTGGTTTCCAGTACAACAGTCCACTTCTCTGGCCCAGGAGAGGTGCGTTTGTGGTTTTCCTTTTTTGTTTTTGTTTTGAGAAGTATGGACTTGAACAATTTACCTTTATTACCCTGCTAATCTGATCCTTAAATACTGCTTGCCACAGATTTACTCTCTCAAACATGATATCACTGATGTGCAATGTCTCATGCCAGGCCTAATCTTGGCCATTAGAAAGGTCGTGCGCCTTAAGGTAACCAATCAAATGCCATTTTATCTTTTATTTTCTTCAAGCATTCTGCTTTTGTCCATCTCCAAAGTAAGAATAGCCCTTCCCTTCTTCATTATTCTTTGCAGAATCTGGTGTATGGCTTGGAGAAATTTTTGTAGAACACTTCTTCTATCTCCAAAATCTGGAACCTTAACCTGGGTGTTAATCAAAAGATCCATACCATATCATCCTGCAAACAAAGATTTGAAAGAGGAAGGCCAATTTTCATACATAGATTGTTAAGTCTGTTCTCAGATATCACATATAGTCAATATAATCAAAGCAGATACTTCTGGCAATTTATCTGTTACTTGGCTCCAAATGATTACTTTCAGTTCAAGGGACTAGATTATGACCAAAATCTTGCAAGAGCTACTTTAACCAACCAGCTATATAGAAGTCCCAAGACTATTTGTACCTCATTGCAACTAATTTCAGCTTTAGCAATAGAATTTAGGAAAAAATTTCCTCTCTTGAGCAATAACCATCGCTAATGCATTCTCATCTATATACTGTTTAAAACAATTGAAAAAATAAAATAAAATAAATAGTGCATTCACTCTTGCACTATTTAGGTTTTTTTTTTTTTAAGTCTTGCTCCCTATCCAAGTAAAGAAATGGAAATATAATATTTTAGCTCATAACACATCACTTGTATCTACTTCCATTACAGAACCTGAAGAAGATCCCATTACATTGGACCTGCTTAGATCATCCAGACACTAGAGCATAGATATGTTTGATCAAGACTATATAATATGTTTCACCATTATGGATCTTATTATAATCCTTTCCAGCATAGATAATACATATTGAACTTGATAATTTAATGAAAATAACTAATTAAATTGTCAACCACAAGTTAAAAATAATAAGGAAAAAAAAGATTCAAGGATTTTTAAGGGATACAGCCACAGTTTCACACACATCCCATGCAAAGGCCAAGTTTAGCATTTGAGGACTTAGTATTAGTCAGAGCTGCCAATCTAAAAATATATACATTAACAATGATATTATACTAAATTCTTTAGGAAACAATATTTTGTCCAAGTGATTATTTAATTTTACAATTAGAAACGAATATTCCATCAAGAATCCCCATAACATTTAAACATTATGGTTTGGCCAAGGTGAAAAAACATCTTTCTCCTAAAGGCATGTGCAATTAAAAACAAGAAAGAATTAAATTCAATCAATCAGTTGTTGAATGAATGGAGGAGAAGCACAATGTTTTTTGAAAGTATGGCAAATATGAGATGATGAGATTTAACTTTTTATGGGGTTCTCAGCAAGATTGCTTCTGAAAGTTTGGCAGATTAGAGTGAATTCTTAGGTGAGGTCTAGAACAACTAAAACTGGATACTCAGTACATTATAAATAATAATTTATTACTTCATAAAAAAAGGATAATTACAGTAAACCCACCTGTGGTATGGCCCGTTTTCACTTTGCCTACCCATGGTTCAATCATTTACACTTTGCCCACCTGAGGTAACTTCCGTTAGGGATCTGTTACCCACCTCTTCTTTTGCCGTTAGAAAAACACATTTTTAGAGAAAAACAAACATAACAAAAATCAAAAAGCTAGGGTTTTGATTGCTTATGTACTTCTATAAGAACAAAGTGGAGGAATAGCACACAAATCAAAGGGCTCAATGAAAATCACTTTTAGCGGTTCACGCGCTGTACAAGCCCCTCTTAGCTCGTGGATCGGAGAGTAGTTTCTAGGTTTGAGAGGTAGAGAGATTTGAGTGGTTTCATTTGCTAGGAACAATCTCACAGGAAATATTCCTGATTCTTTGAGTTCATTCTCCACATTGGTTTCAGTTAACTTTTCATCTAATAGGATTTTGGGGAAATTGCCCTCTGGATTATGGTATTTGAGGGGGCTTCAGGCTCTTGATTTGTCAGATAATTTGTTAGAGGGAGTAGTTCCTGAAGGAATTGAAGGCTTGTATGATTTGAGGGCTATAAATTTGAGCTCAAATCGGTTCTCTGGAAAGCTTCCCTGGGATATTGGAGGTTGTTTTCTTCTGAAATTGGTTGATTTTAGTGACAATTTCCTTTCTGAGAGTCTTCCAGAGTCAATGCAGAGACTTAGTTCATGTACTTCTCTGAGTTTGCGTGGAAATTCATTCACAGGAGAAATTCTGAACTGGATTGGAGAATTGAGAGACATTGAGATTTTGGATCTTTCTGCGAATAACTTTTTGGGTCAGATTCCAAATTCAATAGGAAATCTTCCATTATTAAAGAATCTAAATTTATCTATGAACCAGTTTACAGGGAACTTGCCAGAGTCAATGACAAATTGTGTTCACGATGTTAGCCATAATCAGTTGGCAGGCAGTATTCCTTCATGGTTCTTTAAGCCGAGTGTACAAAGTGTTTCACTTTCTGGAAAGAGAGTTGGTGAAAGTCCAGAATATTCTTCACTCACATCAATAGCAGCATCTTATCAAGGTCTTCAGGTCTTGGATATATCTTCAAACGCATTCTCTGGTGAAATTCCAGCTAACATTGGTGTACTTAGTACCTTGCAGTTCTTGAATATGTCCAGGAATCGTCTTTTTGGTTCTATTCCTGCCGGCATAGGTGAATTGAAGTCTACATATGTTCTTGATTTGAGCGACAATCGGCTTAATGGAAGCATTCTTCTGCAATTGGAGGGGCAGTTTCACTCAAGGAACTGAGGCTGCAGAAGAACCTTTTAACAGAGAAAGTTCCTACCGAAATTGAGAAGTGCTCATCTCTAACATCTTTGTAAGCTTACAAGTTGTTCTTATAGAAGTTCTTAAGCAATCAAAACCCTAGCTTTTTTATTTTTGTTATGTTTGTTTTTCTCTAAAAATGTGTTTTTCTAACGGCAAAAGGAGAGGTGGGTAACAGATCCTTAACGGAAGTTACCTCAGGTGAGCAAAGTGTAAATGATTGAACCACGGGTAGGCAAAGTGAAAACGGATCATACCACAGGTGGGTTTACTGTAATTATCCCCATAAAAAATAAATAAATAAAACCACATCATCAATATCATATTTCATCTGGTCATTTATCACATAGGTATCAGTTCTGTATGATCATGACTATCATGACCATGGTATATGATGGAAAGATTTGGAGAAATCAACATTTAACAGGATTACCAAAAATCAAGAGAACGTTAATGCTTCTTGGCGACATGATCTCTGCAAAATGCCAGGTTTCCAAGGACATGAATAGTTCAAGGAACAAATTACACACTTCTTTCTTGGAATTTTGAATATTGATGATTTTAAAGGAATGATGACTCCGCTATTATCATATAAATCGCATCCTTTCATAATTGGTGACTTCTCTAGAATTGCCGAGCTAATCACCAATGTAGCATACAAACCAAACAGATACATGCTTTGATAATGTTTCTTTTTACTCTTCTTCCTCACTCTTTTGATGCTGAAAAACATTAAAAATAGATAGTGATTATGGTATTTGGCTCTCTTCTCAAGCAAATCGTGCACAGTTGCTTACCTTCTAATGTTTCTGTGTGAAATAAAAAAAGAGGCCCAAGCTAGCCAATCTGCCAATGCTGGATTAAACTAAAAAACCAATAGCCATTTTCAGACTGCACCTGCGTAACCGGTCATGACAAAGGCATGCACATTGCACACAGTAATAAGAAAGAAAATCTTTCAAATAGAACTTTATGTTGATATAACACATCCATAACTTGTTCAGAATTTCTTACAAATCCATAGACAAGTTCTTACCTCCAAATTTGTTTGCAAGAGCTCCTATCCAGGCTCTATCTTTATCACTATATGCATAGCTCATGCCTGAAGCCAACAGGACAAACCCTTCAATCTTTTCCATCTGATTGGCACCAGAGTTTGGAACTTGTAGCACTGGTTCTACCAGGAGAGAACGAGTCCCCTTGGGTAACATCTCCCAAAGTACAGAATCTGAAAATATTAATCAAACCTTCATATCACCCCAAGAAAACTACAGGAAAGAGTTTAAAGAACCACAGCTAAATATGATCAACTTTATTGTTGTAAATTAACAATGTAAATGAAGTTGAGCACTCTGGATAGCAGCAGTCCAAAATGATATCTATTGCTTATGCATTACTCAATAAAAAATGGATACAAATAGAATCTCATATTGATTTTTGTCAACTTGACAAGGAAATGGCATTTATGTGTCACTAACAATCAAAGGAAACCACTATAATCTTACAAGTAATAAATTATATTAGGTGTTGAGTGGAATGTTGTTTTATGTTTTTAAAAGTTAAAACAGAGGTCTAGCACTCCAAAGTTCAAAAGGATAAATATTCTGCATACTGCAGAAAATCATCTTTATCATCTCTTCTTCTTTAAAAATAAAAAATAAAAGCAATGGGAATAAAAGTACATTATAAATAATAACTATTTCTTCAAGTAACACAAGGGGATCGCTGCACCTAATAATGATAAAGAGCATGGATTTGCTTGAAGGATTGAAGATAACAGATCAATCTCCTTCTAACCTCAGTTCTAGTTCTTTTTCAAAATTGAGAAAAGAACACATCCAAAAGACCTCTTGTGGGCATGTGTAGTGTGTGTTATATGCAGAAATGATAAAAGAAGCTATATTTTCTCCTAGCAAGAATTTATAAGAGAGCCTGCTAATGCCAAGAAAATCCAATTTGGTAGGTAAGCAGGGGAAGGGAATTGAAGTGAGACAATATTTCAGGTAAGAATATACCCACTTATCTGGAAATATCAGTATGAGACCCAACCAGCAAGGGTAGCTGACATCTCCAGCAGAAAAACTCATAACCAAAAAGTGAAATTTCATTCGAAAACAACAGCTACACAGAGAAGCAATACACTTTTAAACAGTGAAAATAGGACCATTAGAATGCAAATGATTTTGCCAACCAAATAAATTTCAGAGGAAAAAGGAACTTTATACCATATCTTAAAACTTGGAAAAACAAATAAAGATTTCCATTAACTATAAATTTCTATTCAAATGTAAATTGATATTTTTGTGCTTAACAATTCAACTTGCTCATCCATTGTGTTTGTAGCTACATAGGGGAAGATAAATTTTTATATCCTTGTAATAATCTGATTTATAGATTTTTTTTTTTACTTCCATGTCAAATTAACAAGATCCAGTCACAAATTTTAAATTATTTTCTTTACCAAATAAATAAAATGTTGTCCAACTTATGGTTACCTGAGCTCTGAGGAAAATAAAGAGTGTCCTTTATATTTTCCAGGCCAATCCTTTCCATCTGTCTTCTAAACCAAGCAAGTAAATTTGTTTTTGAAACCTCTTCCGGTATGTTCCAGTAGCCACGTGCACATAATTCTCCTCGAATTGAAATTAACTGAAAATATGAAAAAATAAATGCTTCAGAAAGATTGATAACTTGAAAATGACATTCATATTTATAACAAATTTTAGTCTACCTAAACAATTAAAATAAAGCCCTCATGCAAAACTTCACAGGTACATAATTCATAGCACCCCCACCCCCACCCTCTCTTGCATGGCCCATTTCCAAGTGTTTGATTACAAAAGTAATACATGATAATGGGATGATATACCACAGCTATGGTGTTTGTATTGCGAAGCAAGATATATGTTGCCCAAGCCAGGTCCTCCTTCAAACTATCTGATATATTTTGTGACATGACAAATATTTGCTCAGTGCCTTTGGGGATAGTTGCTTGATCAGCTGGACTAGCACCCTGCAAAAAATTTTACATTACCAGGTTTACCAATATATTAAGTACTAAGTAGGGATCAATTGCACTGAGCTAATGGTGGCATTGCATAATTATGAATTATTATGTGTGTGGATTCTTGGGTTCAATCTCTCAACATATTACACTTGTTGTATTACCATCAATAATATTTAGCATGAATTGGACATTCACGCTACCCGATAGAGTGGGCGACATTTTATTTGTTTTTCGTATACTTTTTTTTTCTTTTAATCTGGAGATGTTATTAACTCATCTTAACCATAACATAAATTTATTATCATTGTTTATACCATCATCTATGTTCTAATGAAACCATTAACTAAATCATTTTGGCAATCTTCAATCTTTCCAGAGCATGTGACTACAGACATTTGAATTATAGCCAATAATTTCAAACAATTGCAGGGTGGCACAAAGTAGATAGGAACTGTTGGCATGTAAAACACACCATGAATTTCTATCTTCAGAGAAACTTCACATCCAACTTCTCTAGATTAAGGAAGATAGCTTTTTACCAAAGTCAAATTCAATTTCGAATTGAAAATTAGGCTACAACTGCATGCCTTCAGGCTTCAGCCTTAACAAATTTTTCTGGACTCCCTTAACTGGTATCATAGACACCAAAAAGAGTTTTAAGCCCTTCACACCTCTGAATGAAAATCTCTATAACAAGTCATTTAAGCACAATATGTTAGCATAGGTCAAAGGGATTTGTCCGAGCATCCAAAAATGGGTTGATTGCACTTTCTCCTCGACTCTAGTGCAGTTGCAGTCTCCCCCCTAAACTATTGGTAATAAGCATATTGCTTCTAGCCGTTAGGATTTCCATCACATTTAAAGGAAAAGTAAAAAAATTTCAAAAATTTTGATGTAAATCCTATCAGCAATGGCCGAAGTGCTTATTACCAATAGTTTAGGAGGGTAATTGCTTAGTTCAGTAGTTAAGGGGGGACATTGCAATCGCACCATATTTAAAGGGGGAAAAGTGGGATTTGCGCTTATAATAATCCAATCCATCAAACTTGAGCTAATATGAACCAACAATACCATGGACACACCCAATTTCACTACTTGTTGAAGTAGTCGATTGTGAGTAGTTTAAAAAAAAAAAAAAAAAGTTTAAGGGTCCATGTAAAAAGTGGTGGGCAAAAAGTGTCCACCACTCATAGTCGACCACTTTTTTGTACGTTGTGAAATTAGATGTGTGCTAGATTTATTCAATATCAACCCCAAAAAACTAGAACAGAATGCTATAAAATGAACAGCGTCCCCCAAAAAATAAACTGAAAATCATCAAGTAATGACATAACCATACAAGTTACAAGTGATGAAAAAGTAAAAGCAGAAAATTACCTTGAGAAATTTTCCAAGATAGGGAATTACAATTGAGAATGCTGCCAATGAAAGACCCAGAGCTTCTATTCTCTATAGAAACCCAAAAAACAAAAACAAATAAAAAAACAAAATTCAAAGGAAAACCCAAGAATTGAAAGAAAGAAAGAAAAGGGTTTGGTGGGTGGGTGGGTAACTCACAAGCTGTGGCAGAGTGGTAGTAGAAGAATCTGAACCCACGAAATGGTTGAGAATGAGAAGCGAACCAAACCCGTACCCGATCCATCTGGGTAAATAAGACTCGTCCAACCCAGGTATACCTGAAACCCCAACAACAAAAACAACCTTAAGATTAATAATTACAAAGCACATACATTAAAAATACACACACATATTTATAGAGAGAGAGAGAGAGAGACCGAGAGTGAAGCGAAGTACGGAGAGGTTGAGTTGTTGTTGCTGTTGATTTGTGGGAGTTTGAGAATTTTGATTGCGAGCAGAGATTGATGTGGATTTTGAGGTTGTTTTTTTGGCGGGGAATTGGGGTCGCATTTTCAACTGAATTAACGGATTAAAACACATTGACACAACGTTGGTAGACATTTTCTTTCTCTCCTGTGAGAAATTTTGTATGTTGTTGTTGTTGTAGTAGCAAGCGCAAATGAATTAGTTAATAATTTAGGCAAATCATGCATACCATCCGAATAGACTATAGTACATATTCTTAAGGTCTTCGTCCAATCTTCGCTTACACCAAAACTAATAAGATCTGATGATAAAAAACAATCATTAATAGCAGATGTTATAGATTAAAATTATCTCTAAAAAAAAACTTAAAATGCACGAACACAAACACAAACACGAATTCGGATTCGGATAGACACGGATACGACACAATGACACGAGTAATTTTTAAAAAATTATAATATGAAAACACTGGTATAATACGGGTACAATGTAAATATAAGGGTACGACACCCTAAATAAAATGTACGGACTTCCTTAAAAAAAATAATAATAATTCTTAAGGTTAGTTTTATGAATTGTTTTCATTTATTTAGCAGAAATTGATGATATTACGTGTACCAACGTCACCTATCATTAAGATATAGTTGAAGAAAGAGATTGTTTTGACAATAAGAGCGGTATCAATAATTTATCCTATTAATTTTATTAGATGGTGACAAGGGGAAGGGAACCATTATCATTTTGCATTCCTAGATTCCATAAAACCCCAACAACCAAAAAACAAATAAAATTGAGGAAGAAGATTCCTAAAATTGAAAAGTTTTCTTAAGTATGATTGAAACTTTTATATTTTGATAGCAGAATGAGAATACCCATTTAGTGCACGTGGTAATTAAAAAAAGATAAAATTTAGTTACAAAATTGGTTGTAGCCTAATGCTACAATTTTAGTCAATAAAATAAATATTGCTACATATTTTGAAAATCTAACCATTAAATTGTATGTTTTTTATACTCTTAATACACATGTCAAATTTTGTATCAATCGGATATTATTTACTATATGATCTATAAACTTATATCTTATGCATAATTTGAAACTACAAAAACACAATTTAAACAATTTCTTGATGACATAGCTATTAATATTTAATTTTCTAGAAATTTTGCAAACATGAAAGATATAAGAAGAAGATGTAATCCAATAGTGAATTTGTCAAATTTCACCTCCAATAAAAAAATATTGAATAAGATTGTAGCTTATTTTGTAACTAAACTTTGTCCAATAAAAAATATAATGTTTTTATTTATTTTTTATATTATAAAATTATACATGGTATCAATAATCAATTATGTCAATAATCAACTGTTTTCATTATGTATGTTGTGGCGTGCAGAAAGCGAAAGAACGAACTTTAAGACTTAAAGGATGAGTTTGCTGTTTGCTATCACAGTTAATTTCTTTAGAGATGGGAAGTCAAGTCTATTTTAGAATACCAATACAAAGATCAAGAAGGCTTATGTTATAGAATTAAGAGAGATATGGTATTTATTTCATTGATGTTCATTTGAAAGTTAAAAAAAAAAAAACACAAGTGTTGATCCTCAGGTCTACTCTGAGGAAGATATTACAAAATAGATGAACTCTCTTTCTTTCTTTCTTTTTTACTCCCTTTTTTCCTCTCCCTCTTCAAATGTTTTATCTTGCTTTATATATCCAGCTTAAATGCATTTGGATTCTACACTTGGAGGGTTGGGATCACACTCCTATCATTCTTATCCCATTTGAAACATACCAGTAAGTTTTACACTAAAATCTTAGCTATGCCACCACTGTTCATGGTCACTTTCTCATTAATGCGGCCAGAGAAGTGGTTATCTTGTATTTAATGCGGAGGGAATAGCTTCTATATCTTCCTTTCTTCATCCTTCTCGCATTTCGTGCCAAATCGATTTTCTTTCCTTTTGGTGGTTTAGCTCTGTGCCCCTTATACAACTAGTGCTTGTCCTTCCGAGGTCCGAAGTATGTCCTCGGAATTTTCATCAAGTAAGTTGCCTCAATCTCTCTTCAAGTCGTGAGATCTCCGCCCTAGATCATTTTATGGATTTTAGCTCCTCGAAAATAACCTTGTCCGCATATTTACCTATTTTGGATCCTCGTCCCCCCACATATATTATAGTTGTAGATCCAGGCATTGTACAGACTTGGAGTTTAAATTAGCAATAGTTATATCAAAAAAATTAGCCATAGTTATTTTTTTATATAAAAGAATTAGCCATAGTTAATTAGTTTATTGTTTTATAGTTAAAATATAATATATTATTAATGGTCTTCAATAGTTTTGAATAAACTATGAGATTGGTAGTATAATTTTATAATTAACTTCATATTACTACTGTTATAGATATTATCTCTTAGTCCATTATGATTTGATTTAACATTGTTTTGTTATGATTTGTTCCCAAGGTAGAGTTAATGTTTTTTTTTTTTTTTTTTGGATGAATATTATATATTGTATAATTCAGATTCGGCTTATGGGTAAATATATTTTAATATAAGATTTAATCCAATAATATATTGCAGTTTGGTTCTTAAATTCATTGTCCTTTGATCTCTAAGGAGAGATGAGAGTTCAAATATAAATAAAAAATATTTATTTTATGCAAACAGAAGGTATCCATATGTTAGGAGCATTACGTGTTGCTAATGATGGCATGAGGAATGAGGGTGCTTGGGCAGCATTAGGCCAATCACTTGGCTTCATGTTCTCTCAACACACTCATGACTCCTAATGCCTGACTAGTGATGCTCCTAAGGGCTCTTTGAGGGGGACCTGCCCAGTCTCCCTACTCGAGTTAGATCGATGAGCAGTGATGAGGGGTAGCATGTGGAGGCACATTGCTCCACATGATGCCCCAAGGCCATGGTAGAGGAGGGCCATGGTGGGCAGAGATGGTTGTGATGATGGGCAGCAGTAGGTGGTGCTGACCCTATGTGGGAGTGCATGGCATTGGTGGCTTAGTTGCTGGTTTCTTGTGTGTGGGCTTGGTGGCTTGAGTGCAAGGTAGGGCTGGGCTGCTGTAATGATTAAATGCTGTGTGCAAGGCATTGGGCTAGTGGGGCTGGCTGAATGCATGGACAAGTGCTAGTGGGCTGATAGTAGTTACTTTGTGTGCTACATGTGGGCATGCTGTGTGGGCTGTAGTGCTGATAGAAGGCCTTGAGTATGGGCCAAGCCTCTCCAAAACGTGTGAGAACATGTTGTGTGGGCTGTAGGAGGATGGGCAGAGGCCCCATGATCTGCTGAAACATGGGTTGTGCATATGCAACATGTGCAGTGGTAGTTACTAAGCAGTTACCAAATAGTTCCTAACTTTCCTGATGATCAAACCTGCTGTGTAGGGGCTAGAAACGTGGAGAGCAAGCCAAGACAGCATCAATTGAGGGTGTCCTAAGTCAGACCACAAGTGGCAGATTGTCCAAGACCCAGGCAATTACTAGGCAGTAACTGCCATAGCAGTTAATTCTGTGTATTTAATCCTAAGCCTGTTGGGGGTGCCAACAGCAGAGTGTATTTGGCCTTGGAAAAATTCTGTGTAATTCTCTAAGCTTGTAAAAGGGTTTCCTTTGTACTTGAGATTAAGTAATAAAGGTTGGGGGTGGGTTCCCTATAAATATTGTGTGTGATGTGTGTTTAAACATCCCTATATAATTTGTTTTAAGTGTTACTGCAGTGTGTGTGTGGTGTTGGCTGAGACTAAGTCAGGGGCGTAGGGCCATCATAGGCAGAAAATTTGAGTGAAAAAATTGACATTGTGACACCATATGATGTAAAAATAACGTGTAGTACTCAATTTTATTATATTAGTAATTGCATATTATAAGATCAGTTATAGCTGGAGGGGAAAGGATATGGAAGGAAAGGGAGGAGTGAAATAAGTCAAGAGGATTGAGACTTTTTCATGTCTAGGGGAATGGGAAGGACTTAGACCCAATTATATAACTCATATAAATATATTTATATATATATATATTTTTTTTTTCTCTCTAGTTTGGGGACAAACTCTTCAAACTCTTCTTGTATCTTTTTATTGAATGTGAATTTTGAAAATCTAACCATTGGATTGCATGTTCTTATTATATCCTCCATACTTGCAAAATTTTAAGAAGATCAAAAATCAATAACTATATCATCAATCAAATGTTTAATTTCAAGTTTTTGTGGTATAAAATTATGTATAAAAAAATTTATTGATCAAATAATAAATAACATCCAATTTGAACGAAATTTGATATGTGTGTTAAGAACATACAATTCAACGATTGGATTTTCAAAATTCATATCCAATAAAAAGATATAGGAAAGTTTGAAGGGTTTTTCTCCAAACTTATCATTTGCAATATTTGTCTATTTCATTCTAAATCAACATGGTATTAGAGTCACTTATCAGTGACCTTCAATGCTACCAATGTTCATTACCTTTTACAAATAAAAATTATTCAATATTATGGAAATAATGCTTTATTCTCTCATATAAATAGTGAATTTCACTATGGATTTAATCAACAAGACTCGCTACTATGTAAAACCAGAAAATATTACTCTTAAAATATTGAAAAATTACTCAATTACAAGAAATGAATACTTTTTTCAACTTTAAAAGAAAAAAGTTGGCATTATTTTTATCTCTAAAAGAAACAATATTATTTCTGGGACCTTTTTTGGATGAATCAGTTCGATTTTTAGGACATTATACAGACTGCCTCTTGGTATTAGTGTTATACAGACAATCTCTTGGTATTTAATTTGCTATTTTAAATTTCAGACGATGTATTTATCTAAAAACAAGCAGACGATATATATGGCAAAAGATTAATGGAAAAGAGGATAGAAGAAACATAGGACACTACAGTTTTAGCAAAAACATTGGCCTTTAGCATGGAATCCTTTATTAAAAGAACAAAACATGCTAGAAGATACATAAAAGAGTGACTTATTCAACCAAGAAAGGTCAAAAGCAAGATGCAAATTAAATACTACTTTCAACGATCTTAATAGTGAAGGGGCTGTAGCTGGACCACATATCAACCTTGCTTTGCAAAAGAAAAAGTAGCAGATTTTTTTATTTTATTTTATTTATTTTTTATAATAACAAAAGGTGGTAGATATCATATATTTCACTTCCATTACAGTTTTCTTATTTCCACATTGTGAGATCGAATGATGATGTCAGCTCTCAAATTATGGTAAGTTTTTTTTTTTTTTTTGGTTCTTTTTTTTAAAATGGGAAAGCATCCAGCTTTATTCAAAATAAAAAGTAACAATTACATTATGGAAAAGAACTGGTTTTAGAAAATAAGGATTCTCTTATGTTTAAATAAAAAAAAATCAATAATGCCTAAAGCATTTTTAGCTAACAAATTATGAGTAGGGCGATTGACTTATTTGCATGCATGGAAAAAATTAATTTGGAAAAATTCATATATAGATGACAATATCCCATACACAATGGGGCAACTGAGGTAGGAGAGGGAGACTAATCACTTAAAGCCTGCGAGATAATGAGAGAATCGCCTTCTAGAATAAAATCATGAATACCCACATCATTAGTAAATTGACAGCCGGCTTCAAAAACTTTTGCTTCTTTATTTTTATGTCATATCTCTATAAAAAAAAAAGTTTGCTCACATCAACTAAGGTATGACAAAGTTGTGAAAAAAATGCTGTGCACTTCACATTATTTATTTAGTTTGGCATAAAAGATTTAGAATTTACGTGAAATTATACATAGAATGATCTAAATTATTATTCTACTATGAGTCTCACAGACTCACCATGAAGGAATTGTATTTGTCACATAAAGAAAGAAAGAAGATGAATGTAATATAAATGGGTGGTTGAGAAGTGTTCAATTAGAGGTTTGGACCGTTTTGTGAAGAGCTCTTTTATTAAATCAAAGGAATTTGGTTGGTGGTCATGCATGGCAGCTTTGGAGGGTTGTTAGCAGGGGCGGAACTACCCTTGGACTAGGGGGCTAATGGCCCCCCTAAATTTAAAAAAAAAAAAATTATATATATGTGTATTAATTTTAGCAATTTTTTTTTATAAAATTATATTTTATTTCCCTTTAACAATATCATTGATTCTTTTAAGAGTAATGTTATACTCACAAACTTTTTTATAACATTTTTACAAACCATTTTAGTAGCAAATTCTTATTGGTTCGCATATGGGCACACCACTCACATCATTTTTTTACTTACTAGTAACCACTTATTACATAAGTAATTTATAAAAAAAAAAAAAAAAAAATTGTAGTTCTTGCATTTTCCTCATTTTAGTGATTATACAAAAATTTTATAGATCTAAAATCTAAAACAAAATATACAAGCCCAAAAAAAAAAGCTCAAAAAAAATTACCAATAAAACTAAAAACAAAATTAAGCTCAATTAATTAATTTTATCTAAAATATATAACCTTGCCCTTTAAAAAATTCTAAACAAAAATAATTTTGTTCTTACCTACAAAAAAAAAAAAATCTCAGCAGCTAAGTAGCAGAATTAGAGGTTAAAATTATTGCACACAACCAACAGTAAAACCGCCTCTCCTAACTCAAAGTTCTAGCTCCGTCCCTGCTTGTTAGCTAGAGTATTGTAACATAGGTACCGAGTTTAATTAATTCAAAAATTCAGAATCAAAATTAGGGTATAGCCTTTATTCCATGCAAACTAAAGGACGAGCAGAGCAGAACAATTTGAATTGAATTCGTCACTAAATGCCTAATATATATATATAAATATATCATTCGGATACGAACTGCATTATGGCTGCCAACGATAGTGATGGTCAAAGATTTTATCATGAAAGCCGAAAATAGTTCATATAATATAATCACATGACAAAAAATACTAGGGTTCAATGAAATGGTTCTTTATTTAACAACCATGCCATTAATAAAATTATTTATGGGGCTTAATCCGAAGGTTCGGGGATGAGTTCAATAAGTCTTTTTGTGTGTGTAGGTTATTACCAATGGTATTACCTCTTAAAAATCCATGCGGTGTGTATATTAAAAGCTCTCGAGTAGTAAGGGGAGGGATTCGTGTTTGATTGGCATCAGCTTATAAGTCCAACTTTTAGCTTTTATGTGCAATTTTTTAAAATCTCAATTTTTCTGTATTTTTTTATTTTTTTTCAAAAATTTTCAAGATATAAATATACTTTAACATACTTTTAGCAAAAAGCTAAAAAAATTGTTCCCAAACACTTGATTACATTGACCAATAAATATTATAATTTCTATTAATAATTAAGTTCAAAATAACGAAATATTTAATAGTAAGTATAAAACATAACAAACATAATAAATTATCATCAACAAGATTAAAGTAGTAAAGTTATGTATAGTTTCTTAGATGCATTACGTTAAATTCTTTAATTAAATTCAAACAAATATTCAGGAACAGAGCTAGGACTTGATGCTATGGGGAATGGCTTTGCTACTAGCTATGTGTGGCGGCTCTGGCCTCCGACTCTGCTACTACTTAATCGCTAAGTTTTTGTGTGTGTCTTTGATGCGCGCGTTTGTTGCTGGGTAAGGAAAAATTGGTATATTTAGCTTAATTTGGGTAAAATTGGTTGATTGGGCTTTTTTTTTTTTTTTTTTTTTTTCATTTTGCTATTGGGCTAATTTTTGGGGGCTTGTGTATTTTGTTTTAAATTTTAGATCTATAGATTTTTTTATGGTCTTCAAAATGAGAAAAATGCTAGAATTAAAAACTTTTTTACAAAATGCTGATGTGGTGACTGGTTATTGGTAAGTAAAAAACTGGTATAAGTGGTGGGTTCAAATGCAAACTAATAAGAATTTGCTACTTCAACAGTTTGTAAAAATGTTGTAGAAAAGTTTGTGGCTATAACATTACTCTTAAAATAATAAATAATATTGTTAAGGGGAGTGTCAAAGTGCAATTTTATAGAGAAAAATTGTTACAATTAGTACCTATGTATATAATAATTTTAAAAAAAAATTTAGGGGGGGCGTTGGCCCCCAACTCAGGATTGGCTTTGTCCTTGCATATAGTTATATTAAATTTAATTGTTCTTAACAAAAATAATATTTCTGTGTTTTATTAGTCAATACAACCATTTGTTTAAATTTAAATAGAGAACTTCGATGACTGCACGTAAAAAATTGTATCTAAATCTTACCTTAAATTATAATTATTTGTGATAATCTATATATATATCTCTCTTTCTGTTTCTCAAAAAAAAAAAAAAAAAAATTATATATATATATATCTCTCTCTCTCTCTATATATATTTTTTAAAGTATGGACTGTAGTTTTTTCTCACCCCGAGGGACATGTTTTACTTGTCTTATTCATGTCTCATCCCTTCCTGAGAGTGTGTGTATATATAAATTAAATTAATTATATTATACAATTTAATTTATTTATATTGACCTTATTTATAATTTATTTTTATACGTATTTTATATTTATTATAAACATAGTCTGTTTGAAATTTAATTACTTAAATCCTATCAATTAACGTGTAATATTTTGATACTCCTTAGACTTTGAACTTAAAACGGTAAAGTGGAAAAGGCAAGAGTTTTTAAATTAGAATTTTTTAGTGTTTGGTTACTTTAGCCCAATAAAATTCATCATGATATCTTTCTCAAAAAAATAAAAAAATCATCATGATATATGAATTCTAATTGACTTAAACCAAGAAGTAATAATTTAGTACTCTTAGCATTTCTAAAATTTAAAGAGAGCAGGGAGGTAGATAAGTCAAATATTTCATTAACTATCATGCTATTAGTTAATTATGATTTGAGGAACCAATATCGTTTGACGTAGTCAATGACTCTAATCTCTAATATATCATAATTAATAGTGTTTTTTTTTTAAAAATATCTTTAAGACTATAAATTATACTTGTTTTTCAATGGAAAACTTGTTATACAAAAAGATTCGTTTTCTTAAAAAAAAGAAGAAGAAGTCATTTTCTCGTTGCAATTCTCTGCCTCTGGAGACAGTTTTTTGTTATTTAACTCACATGGGAAATCAATGATAATTTTTATAATTCTAAATACTATTATATAAAAAACTTTAATTCATGAAATCATACTCAAATGGAAAATTATTTTATATTTTGAGTATTTGGGGTCAAAAGGAAAATAGGTCCTAAATTCGGATGATGCATAAAAATTGAGTAGAGGAATACAATATTATTTTAGAAAAGAGTCAAATAGTTGATGAGAATTTTATTTAAGATGGTTTGTTGAGCATATTTGACAATAAAAAAAAAAACAGTTTTTGTTCATTTTATTTGGATTATTTTTCCTTGATCACATAAAACATATAAAACATTTTTCACTAACTTGCAATTCACAATTTACATGGTATCAAATTATTAAAAAAAATTTGAAAAGTTTTTTTTTGTTTTTTTGATGAGAAAAATTGAAAAGTTAGGTAGTCATGTCAAGTAATTATATTCGAACTCTTATTAATTATTTAGTCATTTTAAGTAACCAATAATAGCAGAGATCCATCCTAAACTATTATCATGTCTTCGTAAAAATAAATCTTTATAAAACTCATCCGTATTTTTAAATTGATAAATTTGACTTCCTTTTTTGATAAAAAATTTGACTTCTTCTTTATTTTAGATTTACATTACTCAAAGGAAAAAATCGCGTGCCCTATTCCATTTTGTACCTAGAGCTGGTATTTATTTAGGTTAGGTACACATAATGATAAACAAACTAGGCAACATATGATTCACATATATTCAATTCCATTTCCAAAAAAAAATTATCATCAACAAGATTAAAGTAGCAAAGTTATGTATAGTTCTTAGATTTCATCCAAAAAAAAAAAAAAAAGGTATAGTTCTTAGATGCATTAGGTTAGGGGGTGTTTGGTAGGGGTGTTTAAACAACAGTTTTCAATATTTAAATACTCCTACACGTATTTCTACAACACTTTTTAAACTACATGTATTTCCACAACACTTAAACAATATTATTAGAAATCTCTAACTAAACGGGCCCTGAGGTTCTTTAATTAAATTCAAATTCATAGTCCATTCTCAAAAAAAAAAAAAAAAAAAATCAAATTCATAGTTGTATTGAATTTAATTGTTCTAAAAAAAACATTTTTTTTTTTTGTATTTTATTGGTCAATATAACCATATGTTAAAATTTAAATGAAAAACTTTGTCAACTACACGTAAGAAATTGTATCTAAATCTTAGATTAAATTATAAAGAAATGTGATGACCACAACATTTTCATAACAAATAGTTGTTATAGGGTAAATAAGTAATTTAAGTGGTGAATCTAAATTAAAACTAATAACAATTTACTATATATAATTTGTTGTAAAAATATTGTGAAAATGTTATGCACGTAATATTTCTCTAAATTATAATTATTTGTGATAATCAATAAGATATATATTTATATATATATATATATATATATATATTTTTAGGGTTGGGGGAGGGAAAGAGGAGGAAGTTTGGACCACAGTTTTTTTTAAGGGTTGGGGGAGGGAAAGAGGAGGAAGTATGGACCACAGTTTTTTTTCACCGTTGAGAGACGTGTTTGACTTGTCTTTTCAAGTCTCATCCCTTCTTGAGTGTGTGTATGTATATATGTACACTCAAATTATTTATAATATATAATTTTATCTATTTATATTGGTCTTATTTATAATTTATTTTTATACGTATTTTATATTTACTAGCATGTAATTCATGCAAATGGATAAATGCATTTAAAATTAAGCAAAATTTTTTATTATAAAAATATAAATAATTAGTCAAATTATTTTTAAAAAAAAGTAAACGTAACTAGTCACATATTAAAATTCTTACCTAAATTTAATACTACTTATGATTATTTTTTTAATAATTTTTAATAAAATAGAACATGTGGTGATTTTTATTGATTATATGTGATTGTGTTTTTTTTTTAATTTTATAATTCATTAATATTAGATTCTTAGTATTTTACACTCATTAACTCACTTGGCACAAAGATTAAAAAATTTAAGTGGATAATTATGGTGTGGTTCCCACATAAATTTAGACACATGACACAAAATTGAATTCTAATTTCAAAATTTAATTGAACTTTCTCTGAGTTTTACCTATTAATATATATATATATATATAAATAGAGTAATATTTTAATACTCCTTAGACTTTGAACTTAAAATGCTGAAGTGGAAAAGGTGAGAGTTTTTAAATTAGAATTTGTTTAGTGTTTGGTTACTTTAGCCTAATAAAATTCATTGATGAATTTTAATTGACTTAAATCAAGAAGTAATAATTTAGTACTCTTTGCATCTCTAAAATCCAGAATGGGAGGTAGATAAATCAAATCATAAACTACCATGCTATTAGTTAATTATGTTTCGAGGAACCAACATCGTTTACATAGATTTTTTTTTTTTTTTTTTGGAGCAAATTTCAATTTATGGTGTCTGTTCCTGATGAGCGCTCTTTATCATCAGACCAAGATACCAATTGGCTTTTGGTGTAGGCGGAGATTTAATTCCAGTTCTCTTATTCAACTATTGGAAACTTTACCAGTTTAGCTAACTGAAACTCACGTCAATTACTCTAATATATCATAATTAATCGTGTTTAAAAAATATATATCTTTAAGACTACACATTATACTTGTTTTTCAATGTAAAATTTATTTTACAAAAAGATGATATTTCTTAAAAAAAAAAAACAAGAAAAGAAATAAAAACTAAGTCATTTTCTCGTGTTTGGTTGCAATTCTTTGGAGATAGTTTTTTGTTATTTAACTCATATGGGAAATCAATAATAGTTTTTGTAATTCCAAATAATATTAGAAAAAAGCTTTAATTCATGAAATCATACCCAAATGGAAAATTAGTTTATATTTTGAGTATTTGCAATATTAAACGGAAAATAAGTCCCAAATTCGGAACATGCATAAAAAATGGAGTTGAGGAATAAAATATTATTTTAGAAAAGAGTAAAATAGTCTATGATAAATTTATTTAAGATGATTTGTTGAGTATATGTGGCATTAAAATAAAAAAACAAATTTTCTTCATTTTATTTGGATTATTTTTAGTTGATCACATAAAACATTTTTCACTTACTTGCATTTTACATGGCATCAAAAAAAAAAAAAAAAAAAAAAAAAAATTGAAAGAGTCCAAATTTGATAAGGATGAGGTGTAAAACCCATATTTTACACATTTTAATAAGAGATTGCCGCATTAGCATTCTACTTAAAATTCAATACTTCCTACTACACCTAATAACATCTTAATAAACTCCCAAACTAGTCGGATTTATATATAGGTATTATAATTGATTAGGTGTGATTGTACTTATTCTTAAATATGTGATAAGATAATGTGACATGTTAGAATTGGAGGGGTTAAACATAGGTTTTACACCACGTCTTTATAGAATTTAATCTCAAATTGAAATGTTAGGTACTCATGTTTGCCCCAAGTGATTAACTAATTATATTCTCACCATATGGGTAAACTCTTATTAATTATTTAGTAATTTTAAGTAACCAATAATAGCATAGACCCATCCTAACAATTAAACTATTACCATATCTTCATAAAAAAAAACCTTAACATCCTTATTTTTAAATTGATAAATTTGACTTCTTCCTCTCCTTTATTTATAAAAAAAATTGACTTCTTCTTTATTTTTAGATTTACATAACTCAAAGGAAAGAACACGTGCCCCAATCCAATTTTGTACAGTACTGGTAATTATTTAGGTTAGGTAGATAAAGTGATAAAAAAATCAAGGCAACATATGATACCTATATATTTAATTCCATTGCCAAAAAACAAATATATATATATATATTTAAATACAAAATCCAAATTGAAGAATAGATTAGGTGTAAATGCAAAAGTGTTTGACTGTTATACATTGGCAGAAACCCACACGAGGACTTGTTTCTATTGTACGTTCGATTTCACACGTGGCAATCAGACGGTCTGTCTCTATCCATTAAAACCCAGAGCTCCGAAACCCTACACACAAATATTTATAACAAACAGTACACTTTCCCAGCTGGCCAATCAAAGATTGCCACGTCACACCATGTTGTACCATATGTCTTACGCTACCCCTAAAATTAAACGTAAAATACCAAAATTACCCTTGAAAGGTGACGTGGCGGTTTTGCTTAGCGGTGTAGCTTGTAATATCTCAAAAGGACCACAGGCTCAGGCTCAATGTAGAGCCATTTTGATCTAACGATAGTAAAACAAAAGGCGACCAATGAGATCGCGCCACGTAACATGCGAACTCGCTCGCGACCGCGCGATCAAAACACCGACTACGTTGTCGTTTTCATATCGAACTAACGACACGTGTCCCAGGTAAACCGGGAATAGCCGGTGACATAGGGCTAGGTACCAGTGTAGCCGGTAACCTCTAGCTCCTGCGATTCCCGCTAGGTATATAAACAGCCTCTTCGAGCTTTCATTTCTTCTCTCTCTTTCTCTCTCTGTCTTAGCGATTTCACCGTTTCTTAATTTTAAGCTTTGAAAAAACCCCAAAAAGAAAAAAAAAAGAAAAGCGAAACGTTTCGCCTTTTCAGCTCTCAGCTCGCGTTTCTGAAGGTCAGTACTAGCTCCTCTTCATTTTAATTATCTGAATTCGTAGTAATAATTTGATTTAATTTTTAATTTTTATTTTTCAAGTTCATTTTGTTCTGATCGATCTCTGAAGCTATAAAAAGCATATTTATTTATTTTCAGAACTTTTTTTTTTCCTTTTTTGTAAATGCTTTTTTCATTTTTGGTCTTGATCTTCTAGTTTAACTTGCTAATGGGTGTTTGATTAAGTTCAGTATTTGTGTTTTTTTTTTAGTGAGTTTTTAGTGGTAAAATTTGGTGCAATTTCTTATTCGATTTGAGAGGTTTAGGTGTGTTGGATCGCAGTTTATTAGAGTTCAAAATGAGAAAATTTGGGCTAAATTTGATCAATAGTTTAATTTTGAGTTTAATTTTAAGGTTGTGCAATTTGATTGTGTTAAATGTGTAAAAGTTTTTTGGATGGTATAGGTTAAAGGCACTGTTTTTGGTAGCTAAGTTAAAGAATAGGGGTTTTTTTTTTTGTTGGCAAGGGCTAGTTTGAGAGTGATTTGATGTTTTTAAGGACTGTAATTAAACTGGGTAAAGCAGTTTATAAGCTTTTGTGTTGGGTTTCTATTTAAAGCTAGGGTTTTTTTTCTTCTTCTTCTTCTTCTTCTAAAGCTAATGTTGCTGTTTGGTTTGTTTATTTTAGATTCCCATGACAAATTGTTGAAAGCTCAAACAGAGTAAAACTTTGCGTGCAGTTTGGGACGCACTAGAGCTTGTAGGTTTTGTCAAAAAAGAAAAAAAAATAGTGATTTGAGACACAAGTGATCAAAATTGTGTTTATCTTTGGTTGGTGAAGTGGGAATATACTGTTATTTAACTTCCCATGCTGTATTTGTGGAGATATTTTGGGGATTTTTTTGATATGGGTTTTGTTTCTGGATCATATTAAGTGGGTTGAGTATATTTGTTTTTGTACGTATAAAACCCTAGTTAGGTCTGGCTCTGGAGAGCTACTTAGACTCCAGCCACCAAGGGGCGGTGCCCCCCATGGCACCTTCTCGGGTGGCTGGAGGGTTAACCCAATCTTCCTCAAGTTCCGGAATATTCTTCCAGGGAGACGGGCAGTCCCAGGCTGTAGTTAACTCTCACCTGAGCTCATCTTTTGGGAACTCTTCTAATTCAATTCCGGGAACTGGGCGTTCAAATTTGGGTCCGGTTTCGGGTGATATGAACAATGCTGCATTGAACAGTGTGGGAAACTCGGGACCAAGTGTTGGGGCAAGTTCCTTGGTCACAGATGCAAACTCTGCACTTTCGGGAGGTCCCCATTTACAAAGAAGTGCAAGCATCAATACGGAGTCTTACTTACGTTTGCCAGCGTCACCTATGTCATTCTCTTCCAATAATATCAGTATTTCAGGCTCATCAGTTATGGATGGGTCTTCTGTAGTGCAGCAAAATTCTCATCAAGACCAGAATGCGCAACATGTGCAGCATCCGCAGGGGGCTTCAAGTGCTACATCATTACCTACATCACAAACTGGCCCAGCCTCACTTCCCATGGGTGCACGAGTTGGAACTTTCATTCAGGATCCAAATAACTTAGCCCATGTGCAGAAGAAACCCCGGTTGGATATCAAGCAGGAAGATATCTTGCAGCAGCATGTGTTACAACATCTTCTGCAGCAGAGACAAGACCCCATGCAATTCCAAGGTCGTAGCCCGCAGATACAAGTGTTGCTTCAGCAGCAGCAGCAGCAGAGACTACGTCAACAGCAACAGCAACAGATTTTGCAGTCTATGCCACAGTTGCAGAGAGCCCACCTGCAGCAGCAGCAACAACAGCAACAGCAACAGCAACAGCAACAGCAACAACAACAGCAACAGCAGCAGATGCAGCTGAGGCAGCAACTGCAACAGCAGGCAATGATGCCAGTCTCAACCATGAAGCGTCCCGAGAGTGGTGTATGTGCTCGACGGTTGATGCAATACCTATATCATCAGAGGCAACGGCCACATGTGAGTATTTGCTTTTATGTACTTTATCTGGTAAACCTAGGAAGCAAGGATACTTCAACTTAGTTGCTGGAATTGTATTTAGAATGTTTCTGATATAATGGTATATGTTTCATATATGCATCTATAAGGCAGTTGATTGTTTGCATACGTATGGTAGGACTTTGTTGACAAGGCATGAGCTTAAATGTAAAACGCAAGATCTTGTGTTATAGAAAGTTAGAAACTTTAAAGATTCCAAAATTCTATGATTATCAAATATAGATCATGTGTTCTTCTTGTTATTTATAACTTCTAAATTTTTTTCATCATTTATACATATTTTATACCTTTCGCTTATCAAAAACATTCTATGCCTCTTGATATTTGTTATTTATTATATATTGGGTGCGATCATACCAACACTAATGCACCGGATCCCATCAGAACTCCGCAATTAAGCGTGTTTGGGCGAGAGTAGTACTAGGATGGGTGACCTCCTGGGAAGTCCTCGTGTTGCACCCCTTTCTTTTTCTTCTCATTTTTTTTTACCTATAAAAAAAAATTATATATTAATAAAATTTTTGGCTTGTTATTTATTGGTTAAACTAACAACTAGCATAATATATGTTTAAAAGTTTTTGTTGTATATTAATTATTTTATATCTCTGCCATACAAACAATAATAACCAAGTCTTCATCCCATAACTTTGAAGCGGGCAATGGATCCTCGATAGACTAATCAAGTTTGGCCACATGTATTCTTTTCATTCATTTTATCCTATCCAAAATCATATGCTCTATCACCTCCTTAATTGACATGTCATTTTTTACTACTACTACTAATAATAATGGGACTTTAGGTCTTCCTCTACTTATTTTGTTCACTTAACTCAAATCAATTCACTTTTCGTCATTGGTGCATTAATCACTCTCCTCTCATCTTTTTCATCAATAGGGGGCCATCCCTATCTTTAAGCAAATTTCTTTATTTTGAATCCAATCTTTTCTTGCATTTCCACTTTTCCATCTTAGCATTCTAATTTTAACTACACTCGTTTAATTTACATGTTGCTTCTTAATAGCCCAACTTTTAGCACCATAGAGCATGGTTAGTATTATAGCAGTCTTAAAAGTTTCCCCCTTTTACTTATCAAAAAAAAAAAAAAGTTTCCCCCTTTTAATTTTATTTGCATTTTAGAATCACACAATACTCTTAATGCGTTCTCCACTTAATCCACCTGGCTTTTATTGTACAATTCACATCATCTTCAATCTCGCCCCATCCTTATGAATTATTGATTCAAGATGTCGAAAGCTTTCACTCTTTTTTATCTCTTGATCATTTAGTCTTACAACTCATTCATGTTTGTTTCTACTTTTACTGAACTTGCATTCTATGTACTCAATTTTAGTCCAAATTTGAAAGCCTTTAGATTCTAAGTCAGCTCTCCAATTTCTAATTTTACATTCATGCTTTCATTCGCTCAAATTATATAATCTGCAAAAAGCATACCCAAAGAGACTTCATCTAGAATCAATCTAGTGAACCCATCCATAATACTAACTTTTCAAGAGTTGATGTATTGCCGGGTCCGTATCATGTCATATTCAAAAAGTATCCATATCTGTGATTCATGGTGTAAAACATTTTTCCTGCTGCTTATCTTCTGCAATATTCATCTCTTATATAAGGAATTTCTATTTTTTCATGACTGAGTTTTTTAAAAACATGTTGACTTCTTTTGTTAGGGTATGTACTAATGAAGTTCAAATGAGTTTTTGTTGTCACCTTTTTTCATTTAATATTTTTGCTCTTTTCACAGGACAATACTATTGTGTACTGGAGGAAGTTTGTGGCAGAGTATTACTCTCCTCGTGCAAAGAAAAGATGGTGCTTATCATTGTATGATAATGTTGGGCATCATGCACTTGGTGTTTTCCCCCAGGCAGCTATGGTAATTTTTTTTTGTCCTGGTGATCTTTTCTTTCTATTTTAAAAAATTAATAAAAAAGCTTATAACATAGAATTTAAACTGGCCTAATGTAAAGTTTATCCTATAGTGGATACTAACTATTTTCCTTCCATTCATTGCATGACTTAATTCTTATATAATCATCAATGACCTCGTATCATGTATAGAAATTACAGATTCATTATCTTCAGTAATTTCATGTACTATCTAACTTATTTAGTGGTTGTATTCTCTTCAATTCCTGAATTACATGATCATGATTGTCACTTCTAATTTTTTTTTTTGCCTTTCCAGGATGCATGGCAGTGTGATATTTGTGGTTCCAAATCTGGAAGGGGATTTGGTAAGAACATTAGGATTACGGCGTAAAATACTTCTATTGGAAGACTTTCTGTTATATTGTGATTATGCTATGTTGATTTTTCTGAATTGTTTTTATTTTTTATATAATTGGGTAATCCTTTTCTGGAGTTAATTTTGGTAGGTATTATAATGAGGGCTTGAAATGTTCTTAATGAAAATTGGAGTTGGAATTTGTTTATCATGATGAAAGTTCAAATAAGCCTCAGTATTATATTGCAAAAGTTCGTGGAAGTCCAAGGAAATTACACATGTATAATGGAAGTTTAGAAAAATTCAAGATACATTATTACAGTTTTAGGATTATCTTGCAAGGAGTATGCATGGTAGAGGACAATTGAATACTCTTAAATTGATTTAGATTTGCAATATGAAAGATCAAAGAAGCCTTGGTTGGAAGTATAAAGAAAGTTCAAATATAAAGGGGAAGTTATTGATACGTTTTTCAATTTTAGGAATTATTCCCTAGGAGAAATCATGATAAAGAACACTTGTTGAAGAGCAAGGATTATCCATATATTAACTAACAAATTGTCCATAAAAAATGATGAGTAGCATGGTCATATTATCACCAACAGGACAATGAAGCATTAGATATCACAAAGAAAATTTGCACAGTGAGCCCACACTGCTAATCTGTATAGCTTGTGATATGTTGGAATTATGTTTGTCACAAAGAAGGCCTTGAACAATATTTTCCCTTCCACATGTGGTTATATACTTAGTGTCTGGTTTATCCTCTTTCTCATTTTCTTTTTCAATTGGCCCCTCATTGTTCTTCTAAAATTCATGTTCATATGTTGCTTAGTGGTTGGGCCTTGGTGTGATGGTGAAGTGCCTTCCACCAAAAGCAATGGATCGTAGGTTTGAGTTTGGGAATCAACCTCTCCAAAAGAAAAAAATTGTTTTTTTTTGGGGGGGGGTAAGGCTGCTTATCATGATCTCTCTCAGTCTCCGCAAAAGTGGGAGCTTTGTGCACTAGGAACTTCCTTTATGCTGCTTAGGTGTAGCCTAATTTTGCATATTAGAGCTTAAAGTTAACAGAGTGTTCTAATGTAAAAATAACTTAAAGTTAACCTTCAGTAACTAAGAAGGGACATAAGTGGATTCCACGTTTAAAATTCTATCCAGTAATTAATTCAACTGATCTTATTAGTCTCACACAGATGCCTAGGGCTTCAATATAACTTCACCTTTAAGGGTAAAGTTGCTTGAAATGTTTGCACAATAGTGTATTATCCTTTAAGGATTTCTGATCAGATCTAAGCAATAATTCTCTTTTTGCAGAGGCAACTTTTGAAGTACTTCCTCGACTTAATGAGATCAAATTTGGCAGTGGAGTCATTGATGAACTTCTGTTTTTGGACTTGCCACGGGAATGTAGATTTCCTTCTGGAGTAATGATGTTAGAATATGGCAAAGCAGTCCAAGAGAGTGTCTATGAGCAACTTCGTGTTGTTCGTGAGGGTCAGCTTCGTATCATATTCAGCCAAGACCTGAAGGTTAGTGAAGATGTTAATCTCATGTTTAGTTGTTTGGCAGTCTCTATAGTCTGTATTTGAAAATTACCTGCTCACATTGTTTTGCTTTTGCAGATATTGTCTTGGGAATTTTGTGCAAGGCGACATGAAGAACTTCTTCCTCGTAGGTTGGTTGCACCACAGGTATTATATTGCCTACCCTATTAACTCTTGCTTTATTTTGGTTTGATGTAATGATTTTGTCAGCTAGTGCATGTACGAATTGGAAATATAATCTTGATATTGATACTACTATGCGTTGATTGTGACCTAATTGGGAGCTGTTTTATTTTTAAAAAAGATTTTTTAAGAACATATACAAGAGATGATTTGGGATATTTGTTTCAAGAAACCACTGCAAATGTGCTACAGGAAAAATTTGAAAGAACATCAGAGAAAATTTTCAAAGCTCAATTATATGACTTTAGGACTAAATACTAAGATTATCAACTACTAAGGAATTGCCTAACAAAAACATTCATATAAGAAATTAATGTTTCCAAACAAGTATCATTAACTGAAAGAATATGTGAGAAATAGATATGGGATTCTTTTTTGTTCATTGTTGTTAAGAAAAGGTTTTAGTTTTTCCCAAAGATGGGGGTTTGCTGGAAAGCTGGCTCTGAAAAGAGATTTACCAATGTCTAATGTAGTTAGTGAAAATATTAGCTCTAGTCATGTTGTACTTCTCTGTTCGTTATAATCCCAAACTTCATTCCTACAAAATGTTGGTTGCTATGTCAAACTGAAATCTGGAAAATCATATACCCTTGCCTCCTCAAAGGCCTTTGTTAAAATTTAGTTTTATTAAAGGTGGCTCAGCCCTGAAATATATGTATATATATATATATATATTTTAAGTGCTCAGTCCTGAAATATACTTATTTTGATTAATAATTTCGTAATATATAGGTGTATAATTCTAGTTTTGATTCTTTTTCTAATACACTGATTTTTAGATTGTCATTCAGTTCCCAGCATTAAGTATTCCTAGCGTGTATAATTATATATACTCTTGGTTCTTGATTTAAATTTATTTAGATTACTCAGATTCAACGAGGATGCTAAATATGAACATTTTAAACATACTTGTCACGCTTATATTGCAGGTGAACCAGTTTGTTCAGGTTGCACAGAAATGCCAGAGCACTATTGCTGAAAGTGGATCTGATGGGGTTTCTCAGCAGGATCTTCAAACAAACAGCAATATGTGAGTAAATGAAGCTATAAGATCACCTCAGGGGTTTGATATTGTTTCTTCAATCCATTTTAGCTGAAGCTTCTTTCTTCAAATGTATAGTTTGCTTCAATTTTTGGCATTAGTAAGCCCGTGCTGGGGTTACTCATTTGGTTTGCCTCATGGGAACACCCTCCATGAAGTCTCCAATTTGAGTCCTGGGATTACCTGATACACGGTCCTTGCGGGGGGGGTCATGTATTTGGGGTTTACTCAACCGGGGGGGGGTTGGGTACATGAACCAGCCCTACCTTGAAGAGGTTCCTCATCATCAAAAATAAAAATTGTGGCATTAGTAATGTAGGAGTCCTAGCTGATCTTAGGCTTGCTAGTGGTTATATAAAGAAGGAAAAGCAAGTGCATGTGGAACACTTTGAAATGTTTGTCCTTGCCCTCATCCTCTGACTAAGATGGATGTTAAGAAAGTGCATGTTATGATTTAGCTTTCTTCTAACTTGTAATGATGAGTGACATTATCTCATATCTCTAATGCTCTGGGGGCATAAGATTTGTGTATGGCTCACAAGATTCGATAATACTTGTTAAGGATGGGGGCACCAGCCTGGAAAGTGAACTCTCAGAGGGCCTTTTGAAAAGCTTTTTGGTCTTCAACATTTCATTGAGCTATGGGTGTTAAGGGCATGCTGACTTGATTGCTTGCTATGAAGTGCAACTTTATTACCATCATCTATTTAATCCTGCATGTTACAGCTGTGAGTTGAGTTTAGTCAGGACTTATGAAAAGAAAAAAATAAAAATGAATAAAAAAGTTTCTGCTACTTCTCTATTGGTTTGAAAGGGATTAATTCTACCCCGAATGCAGTGAGGTTGCACTGATATGTCAATTGCTTTTCCTCAGGGTACTGACAGCTGGGCGCCAGCTTGCAAAGAGTTTGGAGTTACAGTCATTGAATGACTTGGGTTTTTCCAAAAGATATGTGAGGTGTTTGCAGGTATATATTTATTTTATTTCTGAGATGAAATCTAGTGTGAAAGTTGATATGTCAATTGCTTTTCCAACTCTTTACAGATTTCTGAAGTCGTTAATAGTATGAAAGATCTAATTACTTTCTGCGGGGATCAAGGCATTGGGCCAATTGGTAATTCCTTTTTGTGGCTTTTGCTATTACTTCTCACTTTTGTAATTTGATTTTCTTGCATTGCTAGTCGTCTTTTTGTGAGAGCTTTATCTTTGACTTGCTCAGACTTTGTAGACTTGCACTGTCTTAGAGAGCTCCTTAAACAAATGTTGATATTTATATACAAACTTTTCTGTGTGCTGACTGCTGAGCTGCAAGTTTGATCTGAGTCCTGTTCATTTTCATACACTGGATAAAATTATGATCTTGAACTCTTATTTTTGCTACTTTGATAATCTTGAACTTTATAAGACCTAAGCCAGTGCAATTCTTGAATTTGATTTGTATATTTGAACAAAATGTGTCGAGTCTGTATCTTCTTCTACTTATATAGTCTTGTACTATACCTCAGTTCTTGCTCCCCGAACAACCACCCCCCCCCCCCCCCCCCCCCCCCCAAAAAGTTTTTTTTTTACTATATCTCCTTTCTGTCTTGTAACACTTATTTACAGAGGGCTTGAAAAACTATCCTCGACATTCCTCCACGGCCAAGCTCCAGATGCAAAAGATGCAGGAGATGGAGCAACTAGCTAATGTTCCAGGTCTTCCAACTGATCGGAACTCTATCAATAAGCTAATGGCAATGCATCCTGGACTAAATAACCAAATAAGCAACAATCATAACATGGCTGGTCGAGGAGCTTTAAATGGTCCAGCACAAGCTGCTCTGGCACTGACCAGTTACCAAAATATGCTAATGAGGCAGAACTCTATGAATTCAAATCCTAACTCACTCCAACAGGAGGCTTCGTCTTCCTTCAATAATTCTAATCAGAGTCCATCTTCAAATTTCCAAGGGGCAGCTGCTTTAATACCAGGATCCATGCAGAATTTACCAACTAGTGGCTATTCAAGTCCTCATTTACCTCCCCAACAGCCACAGCAACTGCAGCAGCGCTCACTGAGTGCCAATAACTTGCTCCAACAAAACCATCCACAGAGCTCCCAAGGCAATCAGGCCTTACAACAACAACAAATGATCCAACAACTGCTGCAGATGTCTAATAACAGTGGGGGAGGGATGCAACAGCAATCTCTTTCTGGTCAAAATGCAAATGGGAGTGTGGCAAGGAATGGAGCGGGGTTTGGAGGCAACAATACAGCAGCAGCAGCTGCATCCCCAGCTAATGCATCGGGAAGTAATGGGCCCAGGCCTGCTCCAAGCCGGAGTAACAGTTTCAAAGCTGCTTCAAATAGTGACTCTGCAGCTGCTGGCAATAACGGATTCAACCAGAGATCTCCAGATCTGCCACAGAATCTTCAATTGCAGGATGATATAGTAGTTCCGGATATAGCCCACGACTTCACGGAAAACGGATTTTTAAGTAGTGACTTCGATGATAATATGGGTTATGGCTGGAAGGCATGACTAACATAATTTGGTCCAATCAATTGTTCAGTTCTGTTGGGTATGTGTCCACCATATATCTTTGTACAGGATATTCGCAATAGCTCGGTTTCTTGTTACCTTTTTTTTTTTTTTTTTTTTTCCTATTGATTATGGAATTTGTTGTGACATCACGCACTTGTACTCAGTAGGTATTTAGACATCTTTTTCGATGGATTTCTGTCTCCAAGTCTTGCAAGTGTAATCTAATAGACAAAAACTAAGGACAGTTTCGTATTAATATGATGTTTACTTGTTTCTTACCTGAGTTTACTCATCGATTAATTAGGTCTGCCCCTTCCTGAACGCAAATTACTGATTGTCTTGTCAAATTATTGAGCTGAATTATTTTGAACTTGACTGCATGTTAGCCAAATGATTCTGAAAAAACATTGGTTTGCTTGTCAAATTGCCCTGTGGATGCTTAAAAATATCGGCCAGGGTCGAATTGGAGTCGGCATGAAATATGATATGATTGTTGGTAATGGCTTAACTCTAATGTCCTGGTGCCTCTGGATGCTTTGACAACCATGTTCATTGTTCAGGTAGCTTAGCAAAGATTACAAGGTTGCCTATTACTGCGCTGACTTTATGAGTGTGCTTCTGCTGCAGTTCTATGCAAAGTAAAGGCTAGAGTAGTTGATAGTGAGCCACCATCGTCTGATTAGAGTTGTTTTGTTGTTGAAATGCTGCTTGGCTTTGTCTTTTATCTCAACTAATTGCCAAGGGAAGGGAACATGCATACACAACATATTAGTAGCAGCGTAAAAAAATATCTTGTGTTTCTGCTCTATACTGGTAACCTCCTACAGCAAGTGGCCCACACAATGATTGGGCTCATCCGATACCACCTCATGTCTGTGTAATATACATATCAATTCATAAAAAAAAATGTTACTACTACAATATTTTCACAATAAATTTTATGTGGTAGATTGTTACAGGTTGTTATTAGTGAGTAAAAAAGTAATTTCAATGGAGGATCAAATTTGTACCAATAACAATTAATTACTTATGATTTGTTGTGAAAATGTTATAGTCGTAGCACTTCATAGGTAGTATTAAAAAAAAATAAAGAAGAAAATAATATCTTATTATGTCAAAATAAATGTTAATAAATATTTTCACATATAAATTTATATTGGTCTAGATATCACTTTATCTTTTTCGTAGTGAAGGAAATATTATTGCAAGGAAAGAACATTAGCATTGCTAAAGCAATAGCGTCCATGTTTAGATATATTTATATATATCAAAAGGAGGATAATTAAAAAGAAATGAAAACTCTAACGTCCAGGTTTATAGAAGCATTTATGCATCAAAAGGAGCAAAATAGAAAAGAACTTATAGTTCGATTGGAACGAGGGAGAGATAGGGGAGAGTAGAGAAGGATAGAGTAGACTTGGTTGGAAGTTAGCCTAGTTTTCAGCCAACTTTACTCTACTTCCCATTGCTCCCCCCTCTATCTAAACAAATCATTAATTTTGGTAGTAATTTCACTCATCTTCTTGTCAAAGCATCAGCACATTTGTTGCCTCTTGTAAGCAATGCTTCAAACTCGTTTGAGGAATCCTGTCAAGAAGAACCCTGCAATTATCAATCAAATGGGAAAGAACAAGATGAGCTAGAACATGATCACATTCTTTGTCTTGTAAGAGTAAAAACAAACAAAAATATGAAATTCATACTAATTGAAATTTCTTTAATCGTGGGATCTAGGTGGTCCGTACAAGCCATAGGCCCTAGGTGTATTATGCTGTGACCCGGTTGAATGAATAGAAATAACTAGTCGTATTCGAGGCGACAACCCTCCAAGAACAAATAGAAAAGAAAGGAATTTTGTAAATATTATCAGCTTGCCTCTTATTCCATAACTCCTAGTTTAAATACATCAACCACGACTAACTCAAATAAAAGGATAACCACAATTAAAAAGATAACAACCAACCTAATAGCTAAGTCTATCCAAGATAATAGGATGAGTCCTATCTCCAGGAAGTTTATTGATAACAACAACTAATGACAACATCCTAATTCAAATACGAAACTATCAATTAATACAAATACGACACTTGAGGCATTTATCTTCAGTTGCTCTGCTTTATCTTCGGCCACTTCTAGAGTCCAACTTCAGTTGCATCACTTGTTCCCTCTTCCATGTGTGCTGCAGACATAGCATATTATTAGAGACTTGGAATAGCACTACTTGCCCCCGGGTCCCAAACAAGCTGTCATTCAAAGCAATAGGTCCTTAAAGGAGCTGGAGTGTTAAGGGGCTGTTTGGTATATATGTTTAAACATATGTTTTCAGTTTTTAAACAACATTACACACATTTTCACATACTTTTTCATTCACACATATTTTCAAAAAAAATTGAAGACTGTTGTTTAAACACACGTACAAAAAATCTTGCAAAAACCGATTTCAGAACTTTAAAAAGCAAAATTATTAAAATTAACTTCTGTTTTGGAAACCAACTAAAAGAGAATAGGTCTTGCATTACAATCCTAAATCTAAGATCTACCCAGGTATAAAAATTTTACTCATACCAAAATAGACAAAAATATGTGCAAGTGTATATATATAGAGCATTCAGAAATATTAAACTTTTTGCTCCTACATGGGTTAAATAAGAACTAATATTGATCAACATGGCTTTTGTCACATTTTCTTAAAATCAATTGAGGAAAAAAGTAAAAAATGCCAGAGGCAAACAATTTCTCAAGATCCTGTTTACGAATTGGGGCACATTCAACCATGATCAAACGGGTCAAAGACAACCCAGTATACTTGAGCCAATCCCTTGTTTGATTTTGAAAACACTAATTTGCATAAACACAATTGTTATCACTGATCAACACTGTTGCAGTGCAATGAATCCATGATAGATCCAGTTCATCTGGATTAACATAAGTGATACAAATAAATGGAAAATAGAAAAATAAGTTTTTATTATACATTGTAGCCAACTGTGAATAGCTTGTTAAGGATCCATAGCCAACCCGAAAATTTAGGGTCCATGGCTTGGTTGTTGTAGTATTAGGAGGATGGCTGCTCCAATGCATGGCATTCCCAAGCAGCTGCTACAAGACAGGTGGCTCCTCGTCTAATTCATTGTTACCAACTGGTCCATTCCCGAGCAGCTGCAACAATCTTGTAGTAAATGTACGCAGGCGAGAAGGTGTATCTGCTTCTCCCTCCGGCAATTGTGTTGACGACTGGCAACACAGTGTTTCGGGGTTGTATTTTAAGGTGCACTTTCCCGAGGAATCAAGCATATCAATATCAAATGGGGATGAGAGTGGTCGTCCAACAACTTGAACATGGGAGACACTGCATCACAACATGATAAGAAAACAAGCAAAACAACCTGATTATGCAAAAGAAAGGCAAAACATGTCCCTTGGACCAAGTTTTGAAGGAGCCTCGAAACAGTAAGAAACTGACCATATATAATACAATCCATCCATTTCTTGTTTCTGAACCCGACCCAATAGCTCGACCTGCAAAATCCCTCCAATGCAAAGAACAGCTTCTGGTAACTTGAACTTTTGCAATTCGTTCTCCTGTTTCATCACGAAGTCAAGCAGGCCTGTTAAGCCAACTTCAAGCCCTATGGAATTCAAAATATATATGCTTGCTTATGAAACTTACCAGTATAAATATTCATTTCATATTGCATATAGCCAGTTCACTAGAATACAAAATACCATAGAAAAGCCATGAATGTAGGCGCAGGTCAAAGGTTCAATAGCAATATTTGCATTAAAACAGACAGGTCTGAGATTTCTGGAATTGAAAAGAAATAATAATAATAAATGCAAGCAAGAAACGGTGCTTACAAAAAGTGAATTCTATCTAGGCTTAGTAATTCTTGTTTAGGTGAGTTAAGTAAACCAAAAGAAAATACCTCTGAATCCATCACCTCCACCTTTCAGACTGAACAATGTAAGCAACAGTGCGAACAATGTAAGCAACAGTGCAACTCACCTGAGCCACTGGAAACTCTGGTGAAGTATACGTCCAGATAAAATCGTCGTCGCTCCATCGGTGATGAATTAACATATCCTCTCTGATGACATAGTCCAATTCCAATGGATGTCTGGAATAGCCCAGTCTAAATCGAACTGCCTTAGATGAATATATAGGGAAGCCATACTGAAAATATGCTGATACATAAACATATTATCTCTGTCAGTTATTTTTATAAAAATAAATAAAAAAATCTGTCAGTTAGAAAAATGTTCAGAGTCCAGATCATAGAGAACAACAAATCCACAGGCCATTGGAATTAACCTTGGAATGGTTGAACTTGGATTTCAGTAACAACACACAATTGGGCAACCAACTTATACGTTAATATCTCAGGAACGTTGGGATCACTTTCTCCTTTACTCGACCAGTATGA
Organism: Notholithocarpus densiflorus; assembly: GCA_030021035.2. Classification (NCBI taxonomy): domain Eukaryota; kingdom Viridiplantae; phylum Streptophyta; class Magnoliopsida; order Fagales; family Fagaceae; genus Notholithocarpus; species Notholithocarpus densiflorus. Next base: position 5,411,906 of record JARYZH020000017.1, read on the forward strand.
AGCTCTGAACTCAATTCTATCCTCCGGTTCCAAGGTATTCTGTATGCTTTCATCAGGATAATTATCAGTGCTTGATGCACTAATGGGCTCTATTATGCAATCTTTTTTTATCAAAGGTCGAAGACCTCGGGCAAAGAAGGCATACACTCTATTATCCCTTTTAAGGCATTCCCACTCTGGAGAACCACCAGCACTGACTTTCACAGGTTCTATCAAGTTCTCCACTTCAACAACATGTGTAACACTAGATAGTTCAGGAAACAATTTCAAGCAAAGCTGCTTACAAAGACTGTTTTCAATCACTGCACAAAGATTAAGAAACCACATCAGTATCACACAAGAAAACAGCACATTACCTAGTTCAATGGCATACTGATTTTAATCAATTGTTGTAATTAAATGCCATTCCTTTTTGATTGATAGGAATGACATTCTGAGTTAACATGCAAAATGTTATTCCTATTGATTGATATGCTCTGTAATGAAATCAAGGTTGTGAAGACGTAATTAACTTGCATTTGATTTTTTTTTTCCACTTTATTAATTATAGCAAGAAGAAGAAGAAAAAAAAAAGGTTTATATTCTAATTAATTTCATTTACCTATTTATTTATTTTTTATTTTTTCAAAGTAAAGTAACTAGGCAAACTGCCATGAGATAAATACCCATGTAGGTACCATGCCCCTTGCTGCTTTTAATAAGAGACTTTTAAGTTAATTAGATGGAAAGTGATGAGCCAGTTCTGCAATATGGCCTTTGAGCCACAGAGGAGAATCTTAGTAATAATATCTCTGAAATGCATCAGTTAGTCATTTACAGCAAACCTTTGCTTCTCTCTTTACTTATCAAAAAAATTTTACAGCAAACCTTGATTATTTTATTTTATTTATTTATTTTTTAAATTTTATAAATACAGAAAACCTTAAATTATAACCAATTTGCATTGGTCACATACTAAAGTCAAAACTTTCCCTGTATAATCTAAATTATGAAATTCCCTATTTAGGTAACTAAATTGATGGATGTGTTGGAAAAGAAACTTCACATTGGGGATACATAATCAAATATACATATATATATATATATATATATAGTTCACTACTCTCAAATTGGTAAACTTAATATTTGCAATGATGTTCACCCCCACACACCCCCCACCCCCCCCCCCCCCCCCAAAAAGAAATGCAACTATATACAAACCATGTACCTAGAAGCAGGCATCCAACCATGTCGGTCAAAAAGCATTGGGAACTGAAATTTATAGTCGATAATTCTAATGAAAGCAAGCCAATGAACTAATATTAGCTCAAGTAAAACCTCCTCTTCTTGTAAGAGAGAGGTGTAGAGTGAGGTTGTGGGTTGAAGACAACTAGGTGTGTATGTGTGTAACTTACCCAATCAAAAAGAATGAAACCAAAGACATAAGAAGCAGATAAGAAACCTAAAAATCTACTAAATCAAGAAGAAAAACATCCTACAACAACCAAGCCTTAGGCCCAAAATTCTGGGGTCGATTATAGATCCTCAAAAGACTAATCAAGGTCAGCTACATGCATTCCTTTCCACCATCCTATTCTATCCGAAGTTATAGTCTATGTTTCCTCCTTAATTAAACATAAACACCCTAGCAACAGACAACTAAACCCAACTCAACTTGATTCTTTTAACACAATAAGCTTACCAAATCGACTCCAAGAACGCGAAACAGCACAAGCGCGGACAAGGTCAGATGGGTCATCCAACAGGTTGAGAATGTTTATGGAAACGTCAAGCCCAAGCCTTTGTATGAAGTCACCTCTATTATCCATTCTACGCATATTAAAATATATTGAAACCCACCTAACAAATTGAAACCTGAATAACATTGAAAAAAAGAAAAAAAAAAAAAAAACACAATTACAATCATAGTAACATTAATCACCAATTCTATCATCTTGTCATGAAATAATTAGCGTATTACAGAGAATTGAAGTACATATCATTTTCCTTAAAATTCAACCAGATTACCAGCGAAAAACAAAATTCTGCATCTTTTTATAGCAGAAAGCAATAAAAGTTGCAATCTTTTTTCACTATTTTCAACAAAGACATGTTTTTTCGTGAGATTAACCGAAGAGTATAAAGTGGCCATGAAGCAAAATTATTGATAATCGACTGGTAAAACCGTAAAAGTTAACAGATTTAAAAAAAAAAAAAAAAATCTCTAATATTTATATCATAAGATGGATTATTGAATGCAACAATTCCTTAAAATATTGACAGAGAAAAATAATCAACAACGTAAAATTTATCAAGAAGACAAATCATTAATAATAACGAAATTAAAACAAAAGAATTTGCATACGTACAATAGAAGAGAAAGAAAAGAATTTACCTTTTTCAGCAGAGAAGAGACGGATCTAAACTCTAAAGCTAGGCTTAAAAAAAAATCCCTTTAGAGCTATAAAGAGAGAGAGAGAGAGAGAGAGAGAGATGTTCGAAGCCACCGACTGGACTCACAGTTCTGTGAAAGGTATGGAAAGTATATATATGTTCGAGTTACACTTACCATAAGTGTAATGTTTTTTTTTTTTTTTTGGTTGCTAATATATAGCTATATTTATATACAAGTGTAATTTTATTAAGAATAATAATTTTTTTATTTATAAAAGGTTAGAAACTTTTAATTAGTAGTAATTCTTTTATTAGAATAATATTTTAAAATTTTCATTCTTAAAATTTGATGATGTTTACGTTTTTTTATAGGCATTTCCAATTTATAAATGAATGAAAGGAAATGAATATATGATATATTTTCTATGGTGTGTTTGGAAGTTTATAGATGAATGGAAAGGAAAATGAAATAAATATATAATTTTATTATGATATCATTCATCTTTTATTTGTTTTTTTTTAAGTAAGGATAAAATTAGTATTTCACATCCATTTCATTAATAATTTGTGGGGGGAAAGAAATAGAAATGAGTGGAGTAAAATGATGTTTAGGGAATATTCTATCTTTTCCTTGGTTAGAAGTTTTGTGTGTTTTTTTTTTTTTTAATTTTTAATTATTTACTAAAGTACATCTTTAGCCTTTAAAGTTTGGGGTTGTTTTCCTTTTATCCTTTTATGTTTTAAATTTACATTTTAGTCATTCAAATTTAATTCTATTTTTGTTTAAAAAAAAACGTTTAATTCCATTTTTATATTGACTATGTCATCTATTTATGTCAAACCTATTATGCGGTGACTCATAAAACCATTTACATGTATCTATATTTTTTAAAGTCATGTGATACATTGAATGATGTTTAAGGAATATTCTATCTTTTCCTTGGTTGGAATGGTTTTTTTTAATTTTTAATTTTTATAAAATTTTATTTATTTACTAGAGTACATATTTAGCCTTTAAAAGTTTAGGGCTGCTTTACTTTTATGTTTTATCCCTTTACATTTCAAATTTCCATTTTAGTCATTCAAATTTAATTCCATTTTTGTTTCCTAAAGAAAAAAAAAAAAGAGTTAGATTCCATCTTTACATTGACTATGTCATCCATTTCCATCAAACCTATAATTATGCGGCAATTTATAAAACTATTTACATGTATATATATTTTCTTAAAGTCACGTGATACATTAAATAGACTAGTGTATAACTTGTGCATATACATGGTATAATTAAAAACAATCACAATTACATACATATATGGGTTCAAATTATAACTAATGTAAGAGTTACATATTTTTTAAGTTAGAGATATATACATGAGTGTTGCTTTTTTTTTTTTTTTTTTTTTTTTTTTTTGTGGATATACACATGAGTTTACTATTTTTTTTCTTTATTGGGTTTTTAATGGTTTATTTATATTAATTAGACTCTTCGTCTTTTGCGCAACTTTAACTCACCTAGAACCAAAAAAGAAAAAAGAAAAAAAGAAAGGATATGTGGTGCAAAATTAGATAACAATTAGAATAAAGATAGGATACGTGGTGCAAAATTAGATAATAATTAGAATTTAATTTAGAATCTAATTGGATTCTCTTAGCTTTGACTTTATTACACACACACTAGTGCTTAAACCCGTGCATATGTATAGGTACAATTAAAAAAAATCACAATTATACGGTTTAAATTATTCATTTTTTTAGAAGAGGTTGAAATTATACATAGTATTAGTTTATACCTTTTTTAAACCATAGATTTCTAAAATATGTAATGGTTTCTCATTATATATATGATTTAGAATTTAATTGGATATACACTCTTTGGTTTTTAAATCCAATAATTCACTTTAAAAAATTAGATGGACATGTGGTTCAAAATTGGATTTCAATTGAAATCCAATTTAGAATCTAATTGAACTTAGAATTTTTGATTTTTACACTTAATAATTCACTTGACACAAAACTTAAAAATTAAATGAGACATAAGGCACATAATTGGACTCTAATTGAAATTCAATTTATATTCTAATTTGATTTTCTCTAAGCTTTGGCTTTACATATATATATATATATACACACACACACTTACTTACTTACTTACTTACTTTTTTATTTGTTTAATAAATTTGATAGTTACAATAGAGGAGGAAGAATTTATAACCTAAATGTATCAATTGGAAATACCATGATGTGCTAGTTAAGTTACAAAACTCTTGATCATCCTGAATAAGTAAAATTTAATATTTAAAATAAAGTCCTTACTCTTTGAAATGATTATAGACATAGTGTTAATACAAATTTAAACTCATTTTTTACTTTATTTGAAAAGTAGATGTCAATTTTTTCTTTTACTTGTTTTGATACATTTTAAGTGTGTTGGGAGATTCGAACCTTAGACGTTTTTATTGAAAACTCCAAGAAATGCTATTTGAGGATAATTTAAACTTTAAAACTTATAAATCATAGCCCATTAGAAAAAAAAAAAAAAAAAAAAAACTCTTTGACATTTGCATGAATTTTTTAAGTAACTTATAGCTTCATACTAAAAGCCATATCATTCTTATAGAATTGTATTTTTTTATTAAAAAAAAAAAAACCTTATACAAAGTATGTTTGTTTTTGAGTGTGTTTTAACAACGAAGACTGAAATCTTAAACTATTGCCTTAAGCACCACAATACAATGGATTTGGTCATGCGATTTATTTATTTATTTATTTTTGTGTGGGGGAGGAGAGAGGAGGGAGGGTTGAAATGAAAATTTGATTTGATTATTTAGCCGGACTATTGTGGATGAACTAATAAATTGCTTGAATCATTAATCATCATTTGACTCTCTTTTTTTGGCTAAGTTATTTTGAGTATATGTTCACACAAATTGATACGTGTTATAAATAGTGTATATAATAATACCTATACACATATAGTGTGACGGCACTAGGATTGTAGTTCAAGGGATGAGATTAAGAGGCAACACTAAACATTCTATTTCTATATATATTCTTCAATTTCTTTTTGATAATTTATTTTTTTTGGGAATTTTTTTTTGGTAAATTATAAAATGCGCAATCTTATCTCTCTTTCTACAGTTATTTGAAATATTAGAAATAGAATTGTGCTATTTTAAAAGAATAAAATAAAAATAGTGTTGTGGTATAAATTAAAAAAAAAGTCCAAAGAAAAAAAGATTCCCTTTTTTCTTGACCATAAACAATTTACCTAGTCATGCCCTACGGACCATGTTTTTACTTTTTACATTTTAGAGCCCAAAAAAAAAAGAAAAAAAGAAAAAGAAAAATAAGGAAAGATTGAAAAAAAGAAAACCCACATCAAAGTTTTGTTTTTTTTTTTTTTTTGGGGGGGGGGGGGGGGGGGTATGTAGTCTAAATCTCAAAATATATATACAAATAGAACAAAACTATTTGTTGGGGAAAAGGAATACTTGAGAGGGTTTTTTTTTTTTTTTTTTTTGTGCATAAACTTGAGGGGTTATATACTTATATATATGAATGAGAGGGGTGACACAAGGAAAAAAGAAAAAAGAAAAAATTCAAATGATTTTTAAAGCTCATTTTGTCATGATCATATTTTGTTTAACTGCTCTATTATTGTTGGTAACCTCGTGGTCGTTGACAAACTGTTTTCTTTTTTTTTTGGCCGAATAAGATTTTGTCAAAACAAGAAGGAAAAGGAGGAGGAGGAACTTTCTCCTTTTTTTTCAACCTTCAAAAACAGAGAGAGAGAGAAGGGGATAGTTCTTTCAAATTACAAGAAGCAGCACAAGCTGCATAGTTATGAAGAGTAGAGTTATAAGATTTGGGATACAAAAAGTAGAGCAAAAAGGAAAAAAAGAGAAAATTTTGCTCAAATATCTGAAATGGTTGAAGAACAACAATCCTATCAGAGCAAAGGCAAATACTATTAATTGGATCAGTGACATTTAAAACCTCACCACCATAAACAAATATGCTTTTTCGGTTATTCCATTATTCAACTTGTTGGATTTTAGAAAAATGGCAACTTTGAGCTTTGTTTTTTGTTGGATAATAAGATTAGGCAAGCTGCCTTGCAATCTAAGCAATAGTCACCTCCACATTAATTAAGTGTTCTCACCTAACACAAGTCGCATTTAATACTGAATGACCAGCATGAATAGAAGTACTATACACACCCAAAAGTCTATTTTCATCATCAAAATGAGGGAGGAGATGCCTGATGAGACAAACATCTTCTAACATCCAGCATCACTACCTACTATCAAGGGTATGGACTGAGTGTATAAATAGGACTTTCTCTCACACTTAGAGAAGATTGGAAAAATTTAGGAATGAGAGTGTAAGAACTTTTAGAGAGTGATTGTATCTGCCCAAGGGTGCTTGTAATTAATCAGGAAATATATTTTGTTTAATCAGGAAAGTATTTTGTATCAATTAATCAGGAAAGTATTCATTCAGACTTGGATCTTACTTGTTTAGTTCTCCCACTATAAATTACCCTTTTGTTTTAAATTAGTTGTGATGACTAGAACCTTAGAATATGTATTCGGGTTTTATTTAAGGAGTTTTTGACCCCACAAATAGTAATAGTAACAACGAAAAGAAAATAAATAATTAACCTAAACATATTAATTATTTCTTTATTTTCCGTTAACTTGGATGGGACAAACGAAATATTTTGTGGGTCCAAGGATTTCTAATTCTCTATTTTTTTTTTCTTTTCTTTTCTTTTTCATTTTTTTTTTTTAAAATTTCTGAATATGAAACTCTATCCATTTAAAAAAGTATAAGGAGAGATTATTTGACCTCAACAATCAGAAAGTTTTTCAAACCGGCAATTGTCAATTTCTCCAACCCACAGAATTAGAAAGGAGAGAAAGATAAAAGGTACAAGTTTTCCAACCAAACCAGACAACTACCAAACTAAAGTTCAAACTAGAGCTTTTTGTACAATCAAATATATCAATTAATTCTGTGTCCCAATTTTCCTTTACAACGCCAGTAACATTAACAACGCTGTTAAAAGAGTACCACTCAAATCAACATTTGAAACAAAATAAGAACAAATGCATTCACTACTTTGCTTCAAATGCAAATAATTCTAAACTAAAAAAAATGAAGTACGAACTGACCTACTATACTTCCTGTTAGTGCTTCCTAATAAACTTTTTTGTACCTTTCTCTAAATTCACTTGGGCATATTAACACAGAGTCCACACATAAACCACCTTTGATGTGTGTGCAATCAATTTGGATCATTGAAAACTTGATCTTTGTGGGAATGCTATGATTTTCAATCACAAAATCACCCACATGGTAATGAACCCAATTGCCTGGATCACATAAATAACATTCAGAAATTGCAGGCTGACCATTTGATACTGATAACTGGAACCGAACAGGTTTAATGTCCCAACCATGAACTTGGTCAAGGTTACAGACCCTTCGACCAAATCTTTTAGAGGCTTTGCCAAGCTGAAGCCGAAAGAATAGGCTATAGGTCCCAGGTGGAAATTCAAGCTCTAATTCTCCAAGTATCTCAACCCACCAAATTTGATGAAGATATGCAACTGTTTCAAACCTACACACACCAAAGAAAATAATGGAGTGGTCCAATCAATAATTGGAAGTATTTTAATTTTTCTAGTGTTCAATATAATAAATTATCATTTGTGTTATATTCTTCTTTAAATTATGATGTTGATAGGTTTATCATGAGAAAATTTAGTGGAAACTTTGTTTTTATTAATAAAAGTCATTAGCAATCTATGAGAAATTATTAAATCCATCGGGAAGATTGTTGAAGTGGTTATTTTAATTAATAAAACGTTGTTATTTATGCAAATATGACATCACCTAGTAGTTTTTTTTATAAAAAAATTTGTTTAAAATTTTTAATTCTTATGCTGATTAGGAATCTGACTCACACATTTGCATAAGTAACATTATTTTATTATTTGGGAGGACCACTTCAGCCGTTCTACCGGTGAATCTAATAATTTCTTGCAATCTAGATTAATAAGTAAGAAAAGTAAATGATATTTAGTTTACATTTTGGGCAACATGATATACAAGATTGCAAGAGAAAGTGACAACAAACAAGATCCAATATAATACCATGTTTCCCATTTAGCAGTAAAATGCAGTTTGAGACGGCATTGAAATTGAAACAATCCTAATTTATTTACTGTTAAAAAATAAATTTATAAAATAGGGGAAAATATGGTTCATAAATTAAGCTTGGAATGCTTCAAGCTGTTGGAAGATATGCTCTATAAAATGTTTGTTAAAATCAAACATTTCACTGAAGGAAGAAACTTCTTAAGGAAAGCAAAACTAGCAAGTAATTAATTAACATGTTATGTTCAGTCAACTTCATTGGCATTTATAAAACTGAAAGGCAAATAATTTAATCTATTCCACATGGATCACACCAAGGTTTAAAAAAAAAAAATTAGGAATATAATAATAGATTAATATTTTTGTTTTGGTTCATCTTTATGGTCAATATGTTGTCATACTCAAGACTAGAAGATTAATACGGGAAAAGAATACTTTGGTCACAAGGCAAGCTATCGTTTAACCAAATAAAATAAAATCTATTTATATATATATAATTTGATAGTAAAATGTTGTAATAAGAAACCCACATTGATCAAGTCTTTGTGAGTCATTATTCTAGAGTGCAAATTAAATTCTAGCTTGCACTCTTTTTCTTATTGAATACTTTTATTTATATTTATGTCATGACGATGGGAAAGGCTAGGGAAATTATATTAAAAAATATTACTAGACTTTGAAAAAGTAGTGCTTTCTATTTTCCCACTCTGGTCTAACGAGAGGATATAGTGTGATATATATATATAATAAGGGGAGAAATTTCATTATTGCACCATCTATAGGAAAACAATCCAATTGATTACAATGGAATTTGAAAAAGTAATATATCATCATGAGAAAATATCAAATAAAGCAAGAACTTTTTTTGACTTTTTAATGTTTTAATTTTCTTTTCTCCTGGATACGCAGTATCTTTTGGTTTTTTTTACACAAGCATCAATTATATCTAAAGGGGTATTCGGTTGTGTTGTTTAAACAAGAGTTTTTATTATTTAAATAATACAATATGTATTTTCACAATACTTAAATAATATTACTAGAACAGTATTATCAAATGGACCCTTAAATTTCAATGACTTTCGGGATATATATATATATTAATGATATTCTCTTTTCTTTTTGTGTGTGAGTTTTTATTTTTTATTTTATTTTTTTAATAAAAAATCATATCCATCTTGAAACCAATGCTACCAAAAAAAACCGGTCTATCTCGGCCCTTCAAACGTCAGAATTGCAATTCTGACATTTGCTTTATGATCGCCTTGGGCTCTTTTGAGATAAATTTGCGAAAGCTTTTAATTGTAATAATTTTAAATCGAAGTTCTGAACATGATTACTAGTTCATCTTGTAAGCAACAATCGTATTTGGAAACAGAACAAAAAGTAAAAAAAAAAAACATACATAACGTAATTAAAAAACTTGAATTTCTATGAAATTGATATTACAATATATATATAAGCAAGAAGGGATCAATAATTTCCACAGAAACCCAAGTCGTATCCAACAAAAACAATCTCATAGAATTGAATATTTCACCTGGATTCTTCAGTTGGAATATAATTCCAGTATCTTCGATCATCTATCCCCGTTATCCTCAAGGGCTTTGAAGAAATTGAGATAGAAACCTTACCACTCCTCTTGTCCAGCCAAACTTCCTACAGTTAAAAAAAGAAAAAAAGAAGAAGATTATTTTGAACTCATTGTTAATATATATATATTTATATATATATATATATATATATATATATAAAGTAGAAGGAGAAGCTATTACTAATCTTTCCCACATAAGGAAATTTGTTACAATCTTTTGGGCAAAATAAATTTGTTGGTCCTAGAATGGATCACTTAGCTGGTACAAAATTTGCTCTTAAACTAAAGTTGAGGGACCAACAATATATTTTTTTGACCTAATTTTTTCATCTTATAGAGAGAATAAGTTGCTAGAATTTGTGACATTATAATGAAGAAACTAGGAAGCTCTCAAGGTTTAGGGAATGAATGTTTGTAAGTAGATGACTGAAAATGAAAACACACTATGACTATCTACTGAAATTGATCTATGTCATTGACTCATTGTTAAGCACTTTGTTACTCATCTACCAGTCTACCACCAATCATCAACAAAGGAGAGAGAGAGAGAGAGAGAGAGAGAGAGAGAGAGAGAGAGAGATGTACCTTAGTGTCATTATCAAATCGATTGGGTCGACACAGTCTTGCATAAATCTCTTTCTTGGCCAAGTTCTCAGGGCTTTCATGAAGAATTTTTCTAACAAGAAACTTATAATTTGAAGGCAACTTTGATTCCCACACAAAATCAGCCCAAGAAGCGCCACGAAAAGCACGGTTCAATCTTGCCAATTTACAGATCTCCGGTGGATCCAAGTACATAAGAATGGATGAGATACAATTCTCTGGCAGGTCACCAAGACTAGGTTTCGATGGAAGAGAGCCTCCATCATTACTCACTGCTCCAAGACCAGAGAAAGCAGCCCCCATAAACAACAACAAAGACTTTCAAGAAAAGAAAAAAAAAAAAAAACCCAAAGCTTATTGAAAAAAGAGGTTCAAATTAAGGTAGAGAAGGAGGTGATAGATTAGTAGATGAGAAAAAGGGTTAGAGAGAGGTGATAATGCTGCCATTTTCATGTGTATAGAGGCACAGTTCTTGGGCATGTGGCATAACTCATAAGAAAAGAAAGAGAGAGAGAGAGAGACAAAGAGAGAGAGAGACAAAGTCCAAAGGGTTAAAGAATAGAAAAAAAAAGGACAATTAAAAGTAAAGCTTTCTAAAAGGAACGTGTATATGAGTGTGCATGGAATATGTTTCTGTGGGAATAATGATATGTTATTCTCACACGTTTAAGGGGAGTGTGGAAAAATAGTGGCCACGCAATAATTCATGGAAGAATGGAACAAGTTCGTAGCTTTATAGAGCCTTAAATAGTAGTGTGGAATTGTGGATTTGGTATGGCTTGTCGGTTTTATTTTATTTAAAAAATATGTGGATAAAAAATTGAGGGGTAAAAGAGTGAGGTTGTATTATTATTATTATTTTTAATAATTTAGTAGCTGAGAGAGGAGAAATTTGAACTATGGACATTTTTGCTAAAAATTCTAAGAAGTGAAAATTGAGATATAAGAACAAATAAGTTAATTAATAAACTATAAAAACAGGCCAACAAAAACGAACACAATTTTAGTGAGCAATGAGCTTGCATTGAATTTCAACTCTTTATGTGTAACTTAAAAGACTATTTGTGTATATTTTTAATCAGATGACATACCTCATTATTATGTGACTTGTTTAAATGATTTAATGAATCGTGTTATTTAATTTATGTGTATGATCTTATGAACTGCCACTTAATGAATTTAAGGAGATATTTCCCAAATTGATTTGAAGGAAAAATTTATCTTTTGTGTTTTGTTATTATGAAATCTTCTATCAATATAATGGAAAAAAAAACATATAATATTATACAAATCACATGTATTATGCGAGGAATAAACTTTATCATGTTAACTATAGATGAACTCCAAGAGTTTCATAGAACGCTCAACAAATGTAATTAGACAATAAAACCAATTGAGTCTAGCTAAGCATTAAAAGTTACTATATATTAGCCTATTACATAGGCCTGCTTCAATTCTACTTTGTGTGCAAGCCAAATCTTTTACTTGTACTAGAAGTTTATTAGTCTAGGGTTTAGTCTCCGCTATATATACACACGTTAATATCTATCAGAATACGTGATTTGTACTATACTATAATATATTATTAATGTAGTCTTTAGGGTTTCTCCGCGGATAGTCAGTTAGGGTCGAACCACCGAACTCTCTGTTATTACGTTTCACTTTATACTTCCGCTCGCATCCATACTAACATATTCAACATGCATGTATCACGTTAATATTTAACATGGTATCAGCCACCTTCAGGCCATGGTTTTCCTGTCTCCATGTATATTCTAAGAGTAATCTTTGTCTTCCTGTTTTTTTTTTTTTTTGTCACTACCATCTTCTTTTAGCTTATCACAATACAAAACTCTCCTGTATAGTCATGCCAATTGAAGTCGATCAACACTCAAGACCATTGCCTTCCTCAAACTATCACACAGAAAGCCAAACTTCATTCAAGAAATCTTCAATCCATCGTTCAAGATTTCATCAAGCTTCCATCTTGAGTTTGAGAGGGGGTGTTAGAGATATATTAGCCCATTAGCATAGGCCCAAGCCTAATTTACTTTGTGTGCAAGCTAAGTCTTTTACTTGTACTAGAAGTTTATTAGTCTAGGTTTAGTCTCGCTATATATACACATGTTACGATTCATCAGGAACATCATGATCAGACTACACTATAATATATTATTAATGTGTTTTAGATTTCCTCCGTGATGGCCGTTAGGCCGTAACCACGTAACCTCGTGTGTTATTATGTTCTATACTTTATGCTTTCGCTTCCGCATCCATACTAGCATATTCAACATGGTGTATCAATGCTAATATTTAACATTAACTATAGATGAACTCACCAGTAGCTCTATGAACGTTCAACAAATGTAATTAGGACAATAAACCAATTGAGTCTAGCTAAGTATTAAAAGTTAAAAATTGGTTCATGTTTAATTTTATTTCAAACACATGTTGAGCTCAACTCATCGCCAAGTGAGAGTACATGCACGTTCAAGTTTGGTTCAATTTCTTATTAAGCAAGCTCAAGCTTGTTTACAATTACTTTATTAACTTATATATATATATACACTTTCCCCATATATGGTAAAACATCACAACTATAATCTTTTACTTATTCACAAACCTATGCTACTAATTAATAATTAAATTTTAGTTGAAATTTTATTATTTAAGCTAATTAGATATAATAGTTTTTGTTATGAAATTATTAAAAATGGATTCATTCACCAACCTTATATTGTTAAAAATTATATAGCATTTTTCCTAGAACATAGACTATCTATATTATCCATAAATTACAATAATGATGTGATATCTTAAGAACTTATTTACAAACACACACAATTCAATCTCAAGTACATATAAATATTTTTGATATATGTATAAATATAAATATTATATATATTTAAGTCAAGTCTCATGCTCACTAGTTTGTTTGAGCACATTGTTATATTTGAGCTTGACTTGTTTGTGAAATAAACTAATATAAACAATTTGCTTTTTTTATTACATACTTCATTAATTCCCACTTCTTTTCACATTATATATTTTTCTCTTCTTTTGTTTTTGTTTTTTTGGTTAAAGTATAGATCCTTTTATGCCTATTGCTCCCTCTCATAGTTTTGTTTTTAGACAATATACAATGTGCTATGGAAAGATACGCTTGTCGGCAAGAAGATCAAATCGCACTGAAAGGTAAAAAATGAACAAAACGTTAATTGCGATGCATGAAATTTGATGATGTTCTCGAATAGGGGGATCGACGGCATTGAGATAATGATGACCTACACTTTCTATGTTCAGTTTCCCACGTGATGCACTAATGGAAAATTTTCTCAAATCCCTTGGGGAAAAAAATCTCATCAGATCTATTTTTCTAATCTTTAGTGATTTACTTCTCAAAAATCATTTTAGAAATTTTATAACGGTGATATCCTAGATTCAATTCCCACTTTCGACTTAATGTAACAAAAAATAAAATTGAGACATTTTGCAACTTTTTTTTGTTTGAATTCGAATTTGATAAGGATGAGGTGTAAAATCTATATTTTATACTATCCAATAAAAGATTGTCACATCAAATTTTTACTTAAAATTTAATACATCCTACCACACATAATAACATCTCAATAAACTCATAGTTAAGTTGAATTTTCAAATGAATATTAAAATTGATTGAGTGTGGTTGTGCTTATTCTTTAATATGTAATATGATAATGTGACATGTTGGGATTAGAGGGGTAAAACTTGAGTTTTACACTGCATCTTTATTGAATTTAATTTTTTTTTTTGTTTATACATCATAAAATGCATAAAATATTGTCTAATTTATGTACTAATGTATATTACATATAATATTTATATAAAAAATTGTGTGTGTATTGTTGGATATACATGTGTAAGTGAAGTCTCATATTAAATAAGAATTAAAAGAGGGAGTGCTAATCCCTTTTTTCTTTAGCTTTAGCTTGATAAGTTAATAAATTTTACTAAAATTACAATTCTAATTTTTCTTAAATTCAATACCTCAAAGTTCATATTAGAAATCTTTTCGTAGGACTAGTGTGAGTTTGGATATATGTATATATATATATATATATATATTTATATTTATATAAATATATATCTTATATCTTTTTTAGATGATTACTTTATTTGTTTATATATATTCTTTTAAATTAATTAACTTTTTAAAATTGTATTTTTGTCCATTTGTAATGAGTAATGACATAAAAATGTGTTTAAAGTTTGTTTTAGTAGGGGTTAGAATTGAATTTTATCAAACAACTTGAGCTCCTTTGACGATATAGCTAATCTTGACTGCACATGTTTCCTTGTGACTGCATTATATATTAATTATACACATGAGAGAATATCTAACTAATAAATCGTAGATGAATAGCTAACGAAATAGAAAAGGAAAGCAAAGCATTTAGAGAAATATTGATACTTTCAAACGGTATTAAGTATAGTTTGCGTTAAAAGTCGCAGCAATTCTTATCATTAACCCAAATCTTGGAAATAGTTTTATTTTATTTTTTACCCAAAGAAGAATTATCCGCAGGGAGAGTTGGTTGCACAAAAACATACTAATATTTTTTGCCCACTTGATTTATTATTGTACCACAATAAATAATTTGGTTACCTAAAGTTAGGGACAAGTTGGTCCCTACTCCCTCGTGTTTTATGCCACACACTTAATTTCAAGATTTAGATTTGTCTCCTAGCTATATGAACAAGAGCATAAAGCAACATTCTAATGAAGCAACATGTGCTCGGATCATAGATAAAAAAAAAAAAACCATGGACTAATGTAAATGTGTGTGTGTTTTTTTATTTTGAAGAGAATGTAAATGTGTGTGACTTACCCAAAAAAAAAATTATATATATATTTATAAAAGAAGTATACAACTGGAGCAACCAGTACAAGCTAGATAGAAAACACCTCCAACTGAAACCAACAATAGAGACAGCATACAAATGAGTCTTACAATCCGTTTGAAAATAACTTTATTTAGCTGAAATTGAAATTTTTTTGTTAAAAGTATGGTAGATAAAATAAAAAATAGCTAAAATAGTACAGTGAGACCTATGAATAATATCAAAAAGTGCAATGGGACTCATGAATAGTAGAAAAAAATAAACTAAATAATAAAAAAAGATGGCATTTTAAGCCAATGTCAAACATAATCTTAATTAAACACGTCCCATATTTTTTTTTAAAAGAATAATAAAATATAAGCCATACCAAACATTAATATATTAAAATGAAATAAGATTTTTCTTCAAAATATATATTCAAATAAATGAGAGTCTCTGAATCCACTAGTTCACATGAATCATGTCTAGTTTAGAACAATCTAGTTGATGTGCAGTTGAGTCAGCAGCACGCCTACGTACAGACCACAAGTTTGTGAAACAGTCAGAGACAGAAATTGATCAAAGTCATTATTGAACATGGTTAATTAGATTTAGACCCAAAAGATTCTCAAAAAAAAGAAAGATTTAGACCCAAAATCCCTTTCTTTAAAAAAACCCCCAAAATCCTACTTGTTTAATTTAGTATTATTATTGTTATTGATTAGTCCAAAAATGCTCAGCATCAGCATTAATTCACAGTGACTTTCCAAGAGTAATAAGGTTCTGTATGCAATTGTTCATGTGACAAGTAGCAATTATACCCTTAAAAAAACATATTGCTCTTTTTTTTTTTTTGCTTTTCCTTAAAAAAAGTTAGTTTATTTTTTCCACATTTCTAGACGATCCCCTTGAAGATTTCCAAAAACCCATTGCCTTCAAGGTAGAAATGCCCACAAACAATTGTTACTTCTATTAACTCTAGTTCCTATTTCCCCACTTTTCTTTTAGTTTTTCTTATATTATAAATATTTTCCACTTCTTTTTTTTGAGAAAATTATTATTTTTCTTTATTGTGTGTACATTGTTTAATTACACACAATACAATACAATTAGCTATAGGTAATTAATTTTGAAACCAACTTTCCAATTTTTCTTTCTTAAAGTTTCATTTGCGGCCTAAGAATCCTCTAGTTTCTGAAACATAAGTTGTGAAACTTAATTTGTTGGATTTGATTCTTTCTAGAATTCTATGTGAAGCCTAGCATATGATTCTCATACGCTTGTCCCTACCTTTTGTGGAATATTTTCGAAATGGATAGATCGCATTAATTAATTTTGATTGATAGATCAGATATGGGGAAAAAAAACTGTAATAAAAAAAGCCATTTGAGTGGATAATGAAATTCAACAAATAAAATTGTGCATACTTGGTTAAGCCCTGCAAATCACATGGATATTAAATAAATGGTAAAGGTCACAACCTTCCCCAGCATTTGGAGTATGTACTATTTAGTAATCTAAGAGGCAAGTTTCATCCCAAATACTAGAAAACAAATTCTTATCGGTTGTTCTTAGTTAATTTTATTAATTTATTATGAGAAATGCTATGTTTACAATATTTTTACAATAAATTTTAAGTGGCAAGTTGCCATTGGTTGTTATTGGTAGACAAAAAAATAATTTTAGTAGTAAGTTCAAATTAAAATCAATAATAATTTACCACCTATGAATTATTGTGAAAATATTATGGACATAATACTTTTTATTTATTAAAGGATGTGGTAGTTTGGAAAAAGCATCAAATGGTTTATCCCAAGTCAATGAGCACTAGGAAAATGGAGGATGAAGAAAAAACAAAGTATCAATAGGGCCTACAATCAGCCAAAGCCAATAGAATTCTCATAGGATAGAGGAACTATAAATGTCAAGCAACCCAATAAAACAAGCATTAGAAATTTAGAATAGTGTATTACATACTTGTGAAGTGGGTTGGAGTAGAGTTGCTGTGAAGTAAGTACTTGGGTTCATCCACCTTAATATGTTACTCGCTCTAGAGAAATCTTACAAATGTATGTTATTTACATTTTGGCTGCAGCAAAGCTTAAATTCATCTTCATGGAAAGGCAGTTGGAAAGAAAGAAAAGCTGTTGAATATGCATGGCCGGTTACTTTTGGTACTCAATAAAGTTATCCCCTCGAATGAACTATTTCTTCCAATATATTTATGGGTTTTTTTTTACAAGAAGTTGAAGCCCATCTTAGAATAGAGTTCAAGTTTTAATATACATAATTGTTAGTAAAAAGAAAATATATATATATATATTTTTTTTCTTCTCCAAGGATGGATACAATTTTTTTTTTTGCTTCTACTTTTTGAATGTAATGCAATAGCCATAAAATTATGGGTCAGCACAAATTTCACTATCCATACTATGCCAACTGCCAAGTACAATAAATTTAGTCATCCTCATAAATCTAATTATTATAATCTTTTTTTTTTTTTTTTTAATAAAAAAAATTGGTGAATTAAGCAAGCACTTAATAAGTTTTGAATAGTTAACCTCACCCTCTATTCTTGCAATAGAAGGAAGTTGAACACATTGCCCATGACTTTTCATTCTATAAGTTTAGATGTTGATTGTTGAGTAGGATAGTTAACTCGTACTACATAGTCTATATTTTTGCTTATTGTCTTGCCCTAATTGCAATCTACAGCCACTATATATATAATGGAGCCAATAATATAAGGTTCAAATCTTATTGCTTACACAAACACATAATTTATTATAGCTGCTCGAATTCATAATAAGGAGCCAAAAAGTCTTCTCCCCTCCCCTCTACCCAAGAAAAGAACCAAAAAAAAAAGGGAATGGATTATGATTTGAAGGATGGCCCTTCAGCTAGAATGAGCTTCTGCATTGTCCTATGGCCAACTCATTTATTTCTATCAACAAAATGAACAAACTATTACAATAAATAATTCTTTATAGATAATATTTTTTGGAAAAGATTTTGTGCTCTCTTTGAAGAAATCATTAACCTGTATATAACTTCTTTGTTCAACTGAAATTTGATTAGCTAAAATAAAAAGACCCTGTCTACACAAACTTATTGGGACCAGTAATTGTAACTCCTCCCATGCCAACCTTCCCAGGTCAAGACAAATCCAACTCCCGCTTGCAGAGGCAGCAATTCTGTGAGAGAGAGATAGAGGAAGTACACTATTTGAAAGTAACATAGATACTTCTAAGATAGCGAATGATATTCGATAAGAATTATTACTAAAAATTATATGAGGGTCATTGTAAACTCAGTGATAATAATGTAAGCAAGGACTGGTCCAAGTATAAATAGACATCAAAACAAAATGAAAAATGACTTACCTTATTATTTCTTAACCAATTTTTAATACAAAGGTCATGTTATTGGTGTCTGCAGGGCAAAGTGATCAGCATATCCCCATTATTGTACTCCATTTTACATATTGGGGCACCTAAACATGGACACGTCAGAAGCTTTATTACAAAATATCATCAATTTTGAAGGAAAAAAAGAAGAAGAAAAAAAATAGGAAGAGTGTGGAATAATTTGAAACTATTAGCACTTAGCAGTTAACTCAGTTTTCAGAAAAACCATTACTAATCTGCTAGCCATCATAAGAATGACTTGCACATCACCATAAAAGTATTAATTTTGATCCTATTAACTGTAGTGACTCACGCTGAATGATGTGAATACTTGAATAATTAAATTCAAAAAAGAAAAATTAAAGTATTATCACTTCATAGAGTTATGTGAATTTCCAAATTAAAACCTGAAGTCATTAAGTGATAGCTGTTTTACTATTTTTTCTAGCAAGCCAAGTTTGTAATCATGCCAAAGGATTCTGCTCTTCATAGTATGACTAATGGTAACAGGTTCAAGGTTATGCACACAAGTGAGCATGCAATAAGCAAGCATGTTCACTTGAAACAAGCTTGCAACTTAAGGTGTATACTGGTGGAGTGTGCACATTTTCTAGTTATATGCACAACACTATGTGACAGAAAACTAAAGCTTATATAACTCTGACTCTTCATCCTTGTCTATAGATTTTCCATTTCCCTTTAATGACACTGGTTTGTATTTGTGAGATGGCAACCTGGAAAGGAGCTTTTCAGACAGCTCTTTGCTTACACTCCCATTAGTCTCTTGCAATCTTATCAATTGCTGAAACAAGATAACAAGCACGAAGTTACATCAATAACATGAGAAAAAATGGAATAGCATTAATTTGAATTGGAATGAAGTCCCTTGGAATCCTTCATAGTATTTCAACACATGCATCTTAGATGCATATCCAGATAGTTTAGTACTTCAAGGGCCCAAAAATGTTTTATCAGGCTGAGCAGGAAATTTGAGACATATTTCTTCAACAGTTTCACTGATGAAATTAAGTGCATCATACAACAAAATTTGCATTGAGGAGGCCAAAACTTCTTGGTTTGTCATGAACAGGTTCTACAGAAGAAATATTAATAAACTCAGACCACACCATACAAAAGGCTGTAGTCTCCATTGGTGAACCTACCTCATAACTCATTCGATCTGGATTGATACTACCTTGATATTCAGCCTGCATTAGTGCACAGAAACTAAGTTTCGTTGTTTTAGATAAAACCAAGTATCTTATGAATTAGAAAATCATGAGTTCATGACACAATAATTTTTTTGGTAAGGTGTAAAAGGTAGCAAACATAATTTGATCCAAAAGGATTGTTTCTGTAACTAACGTTCTTGTTCCCTGCAGATTATGCAGAAATAGGATTACTTTTAGCATAAGCAATCTAGACACAAGCTATATGAAATGTATAAATGTAAGGACTTCACAATCCTGAAAAATTTACATAAATCTCATGTTACAAACTTCAACATAGAAAGGCATACTAAGCTTTAGAAGTACAGTATTAAAGATTGAAGAAGGGCTAGGGAAAACTTGAATCAGATTGTCATTATAAAGAAAACCAACGCAATTGCCATGGAAAAAAAACTTCAAAAATCAAATTCCACATCCAACTAAAATTCATCACATAGGAAATTTGTGCTAGGGTAGATGTTGAAAAAGTTTTAAGAAACTCAAACTGATCAAAGGTCACAAGCTTATAATCACTGCTGATCAAGAATTCACTATAAAACCAGATAAATGAGTCTATACATAGCATTCTCAATATTGTCAAAATTCTGACTCTGAAGTGTCAGCAAGTAAGTCTCTCAAGTCTGGGAACTATGTTGCCTTAATATGACTGAAATCCTTTGATGATACTTTTTTTTTGAAAAAAAGGAAAAGAAAAAGAAACTGTTCAGTCTCCGTTAGGTAGATAGGATTTCATTTACAGAGCTACACATTAAATTTAATTGATGAAACTAATTCAAGGAAGGTTGTAATTGACAATCTTCTGAATAAAACATTCAGGGCAAATGCATATTTAGAAGCCAATATTTGATGAGATCATTGGTCATCAGTTAAGATGACATGTGATACCTGATGGCATGAAAGGCATCAACCTCCAACAATATAAAAGATGTCAAAAAACTACATAAAAACTGATGTTCCACAAGTAAAGATAAATTCATTTAATTTAGACCTGATGTATATTCGAAACAATATCAATGCCAAATGCAGCATGGCTTACAAACTAGTGAATGACAAGAAGTCGTTTAGACATGGAACCAGTAGCAAAATGGACATAGCAATACATGGTTCAGTAACTGATCCACAAAATGATAGGATAGGATGAGGTTTAGGAGATAACATAACAGATATTTATCCAAAAAGAAAAGACAATGATCAGAGGTGAAGAGAACACAACAGATATGGTATTGTTTACCATGCACAATGATCAGAGGTGAAGAGAACACAACAGATATGGTCTTGTTGTCAAATCAAGCATGGTAAACAATACCAGTGTGATATAAGTGCCGAGGAATAGTAGAATGATATGAATGCCAACACATAAATTGATGCAACCTCCCTTTGTGCATGAAAATTACAAAATTCATCTGAAAGTTCTAAAGAAAAATTCCAAGAGAATTACATGAATTCTTACCAGCTGCAGTTCCAAAGTTCATATTCTCCAAAGATCTGGATAGAGCTTCATCCTCAGCTAATTGTGAGGGGTGACTTTGATAACTGTGATTATAAGTTGAATCTGATTGACCAACATTTCCCTTAAACATAATCAAACAAGTATTAGCAGAATTTATTTTACAAGTTTTTTTGACTTTATTCATCATTGTTTTGGGTATGAAATGGGTAGTGAATGAATGTAATGAATGGGTATCATAATCAAACTCCTGAAAGTAATTCTTAATATGCACTGACCTATAATACATGACTGTATAAGGAATTGATCATTATAAAAAATAAATAAAATAAAAAAAGTTATAAGAATTGGTCATTTTGGAAACAATTTGGTATCACCGTAATGACATTTAAGCCTTAAGGATATGGAATACTTTGGTCTTGTTAATTTAATATGTTTTGTTAATGCTCCACTAGATATGTTTCAAATTTGCTTCTGAAGCCAAACTTAGAACCATGGGTACCACAAGTTACATAATGGCTATAAAACTAGTAATTACTTATGAAAATTCTGGCTTGAATATGTTCAACCTTAAGATCACATTACTTTTTTTTCCCGCACTTTACGACTATGTGATTTAACTAACATAGTAACTTGACTTGAACAGATTCACAATGCCTGAAATTGATATAATCTTATACCACGGTGGTCCGTTTAAGAATGCCAATACGAACAAGGGATTGCCATTTGAAGGGCCGGGTATAAAGACATATTATACCCAAATTGATCGTAGGTTGAAAACCCTTGATGAATTGAAGAAGATTGTCATAGAAGAGTTGTGTGAGAATCTTGTTGTGCACAACATACAAATTACTTATCGTATGCCAAATGAAATCCTAAAGCACCGGATTAATTACAAGTATATGGTGATAGAAATAGACAAACATGTAAAGATCATGTTTGACAAGTTGGAGAGAATACCTAAAGTAACTAACATTGAGTTGTACATACAGTTGGAGCCGCGTGCAGTCTGGCAAGAGGATATCCAACAAACAGCCACAAGCTTACAGGTTACGGTTCCGGATGCTCAATATGAGTATTTTACACATGTAGAGGATGATGATGTTCATGCCGATAGTGATGATAATGGATGATGATGACGACAACTATGTTGATGAGACTACTGCCATTAACAATGATGATGACGATGATGATGACAACTATGTTGATGAGAATATTGCCATTAACGGTGAAGATTTTGTCGATAGAGATAAGTATGAAGACATGATTGACAGAGGGGATTTGGGGGACTTTGAGAGGGACATTGATGACGATGAGACATTGGACGGTAATCAACCTAATGCAGACAATGTAATTAGTGTCCAAAACATTACGAACACAATCCCTGCCTACGCACCTCCTGCATTGTCATTCTCTGCAAATACTTGGAAAAATATGGTTGATCCTTCACATATTGAGATGCCATTTGTATCTACTTGGAGAGAGGGGGTGAATTTGTGCAAAGGGTTGACTTTTGCCAATAAAGAGGAGGTAAAGCGCATATTAACAATTTGTGCCCTCAAGGAAAACAAACATTTTACGATCACTAGGTCGACAACGAAAAAACTTTGTGCGAAATGCGTGCATAAGTCATGCAAGTGGTATGTCTGCGCAGTTATGAAGCCCAATCTCCACGAACTATGGATGGTCACCGTGTATGTGGGTCCTCACACGTGTATACCGATTGGGGTGCGAAATGATGATAGAATGATGAGTTGTAATTTTATTGCATTAAACATCCATCAGAAGTTATGTGAGGATCACACTACCCAGTTAAGCATCTCAAATCTATGATAGAGATGAAATATAATGGCCATAAACCTTCTTACTACAAGGTATGAGATGCGAAACAAAAGGCGATTACGAAGATGTTTGGGAATTGGGAAGAGTCTTACCAAAGGTTGCAAAAGTTGTTAATGGCATATATTGATCAGGACCCAACTACCCAGGTGTTCCATCGTATCACACCCACCGATGAAGATGACACCGTATTGTTGCATTATGTGTTTTGGTCTTTCGGTCCATGCATATCAGGATTTAAATACTGCAAGTCGGTTATTAGTATTAATAGGACCCATCTGTATGGTAAATATCAGGGAAAGTTGTTGGTCGCAATGGCAACCGACGCTAACAAAAAGGTATTCCCTCTCGCCTTTACTGTTGTGGATTGTGAGTCAGGGTTCAGTTGGAGGTGGTTTTTACAGTGCCTCAGAGAAACGATTGGCCACGTGATACCTGACGACGGCATTTGCATTATTTCTGACCGACATCTCGGTATCAAAAACGCCATTGCAAACTGGCCTAGAGGGGATGATGGAAGAACACGGGTATTTCATAGATATTGCCTTCGACATGTTGCTAGCAACTTCAACACCCATTTTCAGAACTCAACTCTAAAGTCAGCGGCGTTGAAAGCGGGATATGCTAGTCAGGTAGTTAAATTTGATACCATAATGGAGTCCATTAAGCAGGTGGAAATTGAGGTCATTAGGAATAAGAAGAAGGTGACGGGGAAGGATGGCAAGGAAAAGAATCAAGATTATCTTCCATACACATACCTAATGAGCGAGTCTGTGGATATGTGGACCCAGTCACATGATGGTGGGAGACATTTTGGGGCAATGACAACCAATATATCAGAGTGCTTCAATGGTGTACTAAAAGGTGCACAGGGCCTTCCTATTGCCGCTTTGGTTGAGTTCACTTGAAACAAACTTGTTCAATATTTCCATGACCGGCGCAAAGAATACCATTATGAGTTGTCAGAGGGTAAGAAATGGAGTGAATATGCCTTATCCACGTAGGATGGAAATAAGCGTAAATCTGAGAAACACTATCTCAAGCCATTTAGCAATGAAAGAGTTGATATTTCAAGTAGTTACCCAACTCAACACGTGTAGCGCAGGAGGGGGAAATCACAGTTGTGAAGTTCGATTACGGGAAAGAACATGCAGTTATGGGAAACGACAAAACATAGGGATCCCGTGTTCACATGCAATTAGAGTATGTGACCATTTACATATTGATTCGACCACATATATTCACCCATGTTATGGTTTGAACAATGCCCTTAACACTTATGAGCATGCATTTGTGATTCCTAAGTCACAGTCATTGTAGAGGGATCCCATGGGGTCAAAGTGGTTGCCTAATCCAGCATTGTTGCAGGCCAAAGGTTGACCGGTGAAGTCAAGAATAAGGAATGAGATGGATGGAGTGAGGAATAAGGATCGAGAACTGGGATGGCGGAGGGAGGACGCAGATTTGATAAAGAGTCAACCCAAGCAGACATGTGGACTATGTCATGCTTCTGGGCATAACCGTAGAAAATGTCTGCAGTCCCGTGACGCTTCCACAAGCAGTCATGTTCCACACTAGGTAGGTAGATGGCAAAAAGTTATGCATCGATTAAATAATTGTTGTTCATTCGATGTTTACCTAATATTTACTATTTTGTCTCCTAATGTGATTACTCTACGTTTTTCAGGCATGCTTCCATGGACGACGTTTTTGTCGTGCGGACTGCCAATCTTAGGAAAAGTGACTACGTTGTATTGGCTCTATGTGAACTTTTTGGTTTTTGTTGAATGTACTTGTAATTCTCTATCCAATGTACCTTTATGAAGATTGTGATTTGAGTAGTATGGTTAGAACTGCAAATTAAGCGTGGTTGGGCATGTTTAGAATGTTGATATATTGAGAATGCCTTTTGCTGCGATGTAAGTGCATTTGCATTGTAAAACCATGTTTATGTAGAGAGCGTAACAGTTTCTATAGTTTGGTGCCTATTGAATTTGCCTTTTGATGTAATTTAAGTGCATTTACATTCTCAGCTTCTCTGCCTCTCAATGAGTGTTTATGGATTACATTCTCAGCTTCTCTATCTTTGTTTCTCAGCAGGTGCATGCACACATTTCAGTTTCTAGTTTGCCTGCATGTCTAGGAAAAAAAATAAAATAAAAATTTCCCAGTTTTTGGTTTGAGGAATGAGCAGAGAAAAAAAAAAAAAAAAAAAAAAAAATTCCCAGTGGAACTCGAGTCTATGAAACTCGAGTTCCACTGGAAAAAACAGAGCAAAACAGAGCAATCTCTCGGTCTAAACAGAGCATTGATCTTTTGGATCTCAAGAATTAAATAGTCGAGTTCTTCTTCAAATATTTTTTAAGAATCTCAAGTTTCAAACACTCGAGTTCTTTTTCTTTTCTTTTTTTGTGATTTTTTTTTTTTAAATCTCACTCTTTTTTTTTCTTTTGTACAAATGAGCTTTTTTTTCATTCCATAATACAATTCCCAGACAATGGGTGGGTATTCATCCATCCGACTGGAATTTGGTTGACTGTTTGCCATCTTATCTAAGTGTTTCATACAGGGCAGTAGAAATCATTTTGGTTCTTACATTTTGATAGCAGTCAATTTGGTTCATATTATTTTCAACTTGCAGTCAATTTGGTTCATATTATTTTCAACTTGCAGTCAATTTGGTCCCTACCGTTAACTCACTAACAGAAAATGCTTACATGAAAATTGACTACAAGTTGAAAATAATAAGAACCAAATTGATTGCTATCAAAATATAAGAACCATCGCAGCAATCTATTTGCTGGTGTTTTTCCCCCAAATGAGTTGTCAAGCTCATTCTTTACTTGTACAAGTATTACTATATTAAATTATTAATACAATTTCTATCTTTTTATCTTTAAAAAGTGTATAGGCTAAATTAATTGTGAACCCAAAATGTAACCATCATAAATAAGAGAAGTACCTGTGAGTATGCTCTTTTAGTTTCCAAGTAAGAGCCATACTGGAGTGAAGATTTTGGTTGGACATGTAGCTTTCTTGACCTTTTGATAATTGTGTTCGAGTTTCAGTTGATTGTAATTTGTAAAGGACAAAAGGCATTCTTCCATCCCAATCATGTCTTTGGGTTTTTTCTTATGTCTCTTTTTTTTTTTTTTTGGGCCAGAGCAGTTTATTCTTTATCAATGAATCAATTATGAAATTATGCATAATTGAAACGGAACTCAGCTTGAAATTGTATGAAAATACGATGATGGTGTCTGATTCAACTCATACCTATTTGTGGAAGAGTATCAACATCACGTGACCAAATAAATAAAAAAATGCACTTCATCACCATGATTAGCCAATGAAGTTTGAGAACTGAGAACTGTTTATTTATTTTTTGGTGAAATACTTGAGTAATGTTTAGAGATCATAGTTTGAAACCTGAGCTACGTTTAGGTTATAGGAGTAGTCTGAATACAACATGCTACTCCCTTTTCTTATATATAAATATATGGTAATAGTAATTAGTAAATCCAATGAATTAATTGATAATTCATTTGTTTTTGGAAAATAGCAAGAGAGGACTGCGTGTGTGTTTTGGGGGGTAAGTGAATGGATTGTGGAACACTCCATTCCCCTCATTAACCGAGAGGAATTTACACTTTTACTCTACATGTACATTTTTCTTTTTTTGGGAGAAAGGTTCCATTCCTTCATGTATCATGTTCATTGTGCGCGCACACATACACACAAAAGAGTTTTAACAGTCACTACATATTAAATGTCAGTCACATTCATGATTACACACAGAAATCAGTAGCAAGAAAGGAGCTTCAAACTTTCAATTCACATCATACAGAACTCCCATAGTCCATCAATGACTGATCCAAAAGCAGATCAATCGCCCCCCACTTGCCTCTTCCATGAGTCTTCCACAATCAATTCATCAACTCCCCAGTCTTCATAACTGTTAAAATCATACAACCAAATAAAACAAAGATGAATATATCAGACACAACAACAAAAAACCATATTCCCAAATTTTGAAGGACATGTACACACGTAAAAAAGGAAAAAAAAGAAGGCAACTCTCACATAGAAGCACTAATGCCAAACATTTTTTCTTAGGTTATAATGTGAAGATGAAGTGTTAGAAAACAATTTTCTATGAAAACAGGGGAAAATATCAGAAACTTTGAATTAAGAACCTTACCTTCCATCTGGCAGGTAGCGGCGGATGGTGAAGGGTACTTTCCGCTGACGAAGCTCCTTCATTGCAATCTGAAATATATAAATAAGGTATCACTATTGCTTCCAATACAAACACACTGACACACCCCAAATAAGATCAAAAAAATTTAGCTATAAAAGATACTACCATTCTTATCTTGAAACATATTAGATTACGACACACAAGGGGAACTCCACTTTATCATCCTATAAAAGTGAACCTATCACCTATTCTAGACAGACCTTTGAAGAATAAGAATGGTCGAATATTAGTAGATAATTTGGGTAACTGCAAACTCTAATGCTCTAATATAGATGCCCTGTTTTATTTGGAGATAGAAAAGAGAACTTCTTGTACACATTCTCTGACCAAAATATATTGATTTATAAAAGAACCCAAAAGTCGGCCCATAAATACAACAATGTCAACTTTATGCATGTCAAGAAAGTGAGGAGGTTGGAGATTTGATAGCATCATTCCTTGGGTTTGGCAAAGGGTATGCTGACTAATCAATGAGAAGAATAAATGGATCTGCCTTTAAAATGTCATCCAACATGGCTGTTAGAGAATCTAACCTCAAGTGGATCAGTTTCACCCTCCAACTCGACCATCACAGGTGCATTCATACTGCTCAAAAAGAAGGAGATACATTATGGAATCCACCCAACTTGATTAGAGTAAAATTTAGACAGTCAGGCCAAAAAAAGAAAAGAAAAAAGAAAACCTGATCTGCAGAGCACGGGTACCCAATATTCTAGCGCGCTCATATTTTGTCATATATTTAGAGGTCTTACGAGGACGTTCAACTGGTTCCGGCTCTTCTTTATCCTCACCTTCAACGAGGTCTCCAGGAACGTCTTCATTGGCATTATTCTCTGGATCCTCCTCTGCACCTTCCTGTCCATCATTCAGCCAATAGATTAATCAAATTGATTTAAAAAGGTAAATATTTTCTTCAATCATATTCTTTCAGGAAGGAAATCGAATAAATGATCCTTTACCTCGATCTCGGGCTCTGGTGGCTCATCCTCATATCTGCAGCAAAAACATTTGCAAGGCACTTTTTAACAGGATTATTAAAAAAAATACAGTTCTAGAAAGATTTGAGCCACCAATGCCAAGCATAGACATATGCATAAAAGTTATTCAAGTTAGAATTATTGCAACGAATCAATAAGGTTTCAAGGGACAGACATTTGAGTGATCATCTGTATCAAAACTGCTGTCATTTAAAAAAATCACAATTAATCATAAGAATCATGCTTCAAAATATCATGACCTATGTGAGAACTAAAAGTGAAACAGGGACAACTTACGCAACTAGAACTAATTAGTGAACATAAACTCATGCCATGCAGCATGTATCATTGTCATTGCTTGCAATTACAGACTTTGTCAAAAAATGGCCGTGATTCTAGTGTCATTTTAAAGTTTTAGTATTAAAAAGAGAGATTGTGACAAAGAGAGCTATGTGAAAAGTTATTGCATTTTCCTTTTGAAAGCAGTCAGAATGAGACTACAATTACTAAGCCGTTGCCTAGATCAACACCATATCCAAATATCTACCACTGACTACTTTCAAAGCTCATGTTGGCTTTATAAAGGGATGATAATTGCACCCTATGAGAGAAATGGATGCCGAAAATTTGTGTCTTGCAATGTAGAGCCAGGATTTCACCTTCCAAAGGCCAAAGTGAGGAGGTAATGCATATATACATATAATTTTTTTTGGGGGGGGGGGGGCATCTTCAACAAGCATAAGATTTATCAAGAATTGGAACTCATGGACATGATAGTAATAATAAAATGTAAGACAGTATCTGGAATAAAAAGAAAGAAAGAAGTAAGATAGTAACAGACTAAGAAGATGTGATTATAACCCCAACGGGTAGCACAAACGGCTATGGACCATGCCTCATGAGGCAGATGTCAGTAGTTCAAATATCCCCTCTACTCCCCCCTTGGGGCCAAAACTCACTTATAAAAAACAATTATGTTTAGATTGAAAAGATTGCCTCTTAAAAACTGCCAATGCTAGCACTGCACTCATTAGGAAGTGTCCATTCAACAGAAATATGAAGTAGCTAAAAAAGCATTGTTTTAACATAGTGAAGTCCCATGCAGGCTAAAAAAAATATGTTACTGCAAGGTTTTTCCTAATTTTAGTTAGATTTCAGACAAGCATTAATTTGAGAAAAAATGATAATCACAGTCACAGACTCCAGGCTAGCAGTTCAATTGGACCTATAGAATAGACACCTCCAAAAGAAGAAATCAGGCAAGTAACTTTCACGGACAGTATATATGGCCTCAAAAGCCCATCTAGAGCATTTGAATTGGACCTTTTATGGGCTGGTGGCAACTGAATAACTTTCATCCAACCCCTTTCTTTCAAAACTCATCGTGCCATTCCATTTTTTGCCTAGCAATGGATCCTCTTGGTGTAACATTCTTAACATAATATCACATGGAAATAAACATCATTCCAGGAATACCCACACTATCTTAAACTCACCAAAAGGAGCCCAAATTCCCATAACGATCAAGTTGAGGTTCTTTTGCACAAACCATACCACAATTTTTGGGTATCACAAATACCCTCAATTAAGAGGATGAGCACATTAGTTTTATCTCTAGCTCTGCAAACTTTAAGCTCCCCACAAAATTCAATAAATCAATATTGTGTCTACTCTATCCATAGCAGTGACAGTGTTTATCATAAATAATGCACATCAAACAACAACAATCAAGCCTTTTTTCCAAATATTTAGGGTTAGCCGTAAATTCTCAACAGACTAACAAATTGGGATCAGAAACATGTATTCTTTTCTGCCATTCTATATCTAGGACATCACAAGCTCAAAAACAAAGAGAGTTATTTTGGTGCTAACTTATCACATTCATCCAATCTCATGTCATATAGATGACATAATCTATCCTATAATTTCAAGGTTTAAAACTTTTAATCCAATCCTTCGACCTACAAATCACGGAAAAATTGATACAAAATACAGTTACTAATAGTTTTTTTTTATGAATTTATCTTTTGCTAAACCATTTATTACACACGCACACACAAACAAAATCGTCTATAATACAAGACTAACAAGTGATAGAGAGATGAAACGCTAAAAGAATGTAAATAAATAATACCAATCTGTCTAGAACCCCAAAAATAAGTAGGGAAAAAAAAGTCTACTACAGAAAATTCAACCGCTAATAAATATAACGAGCACCAACCACATTCCCATCATCCAATCAACAACTCTGAAATCAGATATATCCCATACCCATCTCTCACAACACAAAGTACCCAAAAAAAAAAAAAAAAAAACCAATCCAGAAACTTTAATTTCCCCAAAAAACTATATACCATCAAAACTAAATCTGACCCAAAAAAAAAAAAACAAAAAACCCAGAACCTTACTCAATCCGAACATGTTCTATACATCATAAACGTAGTAAAAGATTGTCTTAGGTTCAGTTTTCTTGATACAAGACCATGGAAAATTTTTAAGAAAGAAAAAGAAAAAAAGTATTTTGGTTTCTTTTTTCTAATTCATTGACCAAACGTAGCTCATATAAATAGGAATCAAAGGCAAAATATGAAACGCTAAATATATATATATATATATATATGTGTGTGTGTGTGTATGTGTGTGTGTGTGTGTGTGTGTGTGTGTGGTTGTGGGAAAGAGATAGAGAGAGAACCCCATGTCCAAATCATTGTAATCTTCATCGGCCATTGTTGATTGCTGAAGAAGAAGAAGAAGAAGCTTTTGCTTTTCTCTCTCCCCTCTGCTTCCTCACCAAAACCTTCAGTCAGTCGAAGAACTAGCTAGAAAGTAGAAACCCTCCTCGACCATATATATATATTGAGGGAAATATCAGTCACTAAGTTCTGTTTGTTTCAAATGAAAACTTTTGATAGGTTTTTTTTTGCGTTTTTCACTTTATTTGTTTCCATAATAATATTTTCTAGAAAATAAGTTATTTTTTTTAAAATATTTTCTATAATACCACTTAGTTAAAAGGGCCCATTTGAATTCAATTAATGAATTAGTCCACTTTGAGTAATTCATTTTCTTATGTTTGGTAATAGCCTTCAATGAATTGAAAAATAATATTTTAATAGAATTATTTTTCAAAAAAAAAATAGTAGAAAATAATATCTAAAAATAAGCCATATTTTTTATGTTAATCAAAAATAATTTTCTTTTGACTCATTTTTTCTAGTGCTACAAAATAGTAGAAAACACAGAAAACTATCTTTATAAAATATTTTCCATTGAAAAAATGAGTAAAATATAAAATTTTCTTAACTTCTTTTTAAACTTTTGATAGTTTTTTTTTTATATATAAATAAATAAAAATTTAATAGACCTCCCCAAGTTTTTAAAAACTAGACCCAACTGAGAGATTAGGCCGTAAACTTAACAAAAAAAAAAAAATACACTTTACAGTTTACATCATTTAATTTTAATTCACTCTCATTTTTAGTGTGTGTGTCTATATATATATATATATATATATAAATATATATATATTTTTTTTTGATAAGGCATTTTTAGTATATTAAGTTTAAAGGTTGTTAATTTGTTCCTCAAAACTTTGATAACATAAACACTCTTTACTCTTTAGTCCTTTTGTCTAATGTTGACTTGTCTTTAAAAAATTTCATTTACTCCTCAATCTTGTTTTATATTTTAAAATTTAATAAACTAAAATGACAAATTTTAAATTTAGTGGACTAAAATAATAATGACTCAAAGTTAATAAATTAAAAGGTCCAATTAATGTATACCTTTGGAGAATATATTAATCATTCATTTTAAGAAATTTTTTATGAGAAATTGAAAAAACTGTCAAAAAATTTAATCACTTTTTATTTTTCTATAAAAAATTTCCTAAAATGGTTTACTAATATATACTTTAAGGGCATACATTAATAAAACCCTAAATTAAAATAACAAGTTTTAAATTTAGCCAACCAAAATAATAATTAATGAGATGTAAAGTATATTTTTTATTAAAATTTTAATTAATTTGGGAACCGGACCGGTTCAACCAGTTTTTAAATAATTGGTGACAAGTGCTCGAAATAGAACAAAACTAAATCAAATGGAAAAAAAGAAAAAAGAAAATTGAATCCGTAACGTCTATCGCTTTTGATTTGGTTTTTGGTTTGCATGTTTGATGGATATTGCTGATTGAACAGAAAAGTTTTAAAACCCATGTATTAAAACCCTTTTGGATATTCTTTTATTGTTCTAGAATCTCAGTTTTGTTAAGCGACTAAGAGTGTATTTGTATAAATTGTTGCAAAACAATGTTTTGGATTTAAAACGAGTGTTTGTAAAAATGCTACGAGGAGTTTTAAGTTTTAAAAACTAGCTTTTTATACACCTAAAATGTTTAACCAAACGGATCCTAAGTCAGTTATGGAGCAATTGCTATTAAATTAGGAAGAAAGCTCACCTACAAAATCATTTCTTTAATAGTTTCATAGTATGAACCTAAACCTAAGGGCTAAGAATGACATGATCGCTGTCCAACAACCATCGAGAATTAAAAAAAGCACAAGTGGTTTCTTCCATTGACTATTATAGTTTTAACTTACAAATTAAATCAACTAGTTGTTAAAGATGCTTCCAAATTCCAAATAAGTTAAGAATAGATTATGATAAACAAAATATGATCAACTGCTCCTACCATCTTTTAAGTTGAGCTGTATGTCAGTTCATCCTAAATCACAATCTGCTTCACAAATTCATGGATCAAGCAAGAGAATTCAATTTCTTATCCCCTTTCTTTCTCCTTCTTCTTCCACTTCTCTTTTTCATCTTCAAGCACATCAGTTCTTTATCTTCAAAAAGGCTACCTCTTCCACCAGGTCCAAAACCATGGCCTATCATAGGCAACATTCTCCAAATGGGAAAAATGCCTCACCTTTCAATGACCCACTTTGCACAAGTTCATGGTCCTCTCATTTCTCTAAGGCTTGGCACTCAACTCCTTGTTGTTGGATCTTCTCCCACAGCTGCAACTGAAATTCTCAAGACCCATGATCGTTTACTCTCAGCTCGATATGTTCCACAAGTCACTCCCTATGATGACTCTGTCCGTGATGGTAATTCGCTTGTTTGGGCCAGTGGATGCAAGGACAAATGGAAGTTTTTAAGGGCCTTATGCCGGACTGAGTTATTCTCAGCCAAAGCAATAGAGTCACAGGCCATTTTGAGAGAGCAGAAAGTAGGTGAAATGGTGGATTACTTGGGGAGCAAGGAAGGAAAGACAGTCCATATTGGAGAAATCGTCTTTACCACTATTGTCAACACATTGACCAACCTTTTTTTCTCAAAGGACTTAGTTGATTGGGAAAATCAAGAGGAGGCTAGTGGACTGAAGGGGATGATTAGGAGGATTATGGAGTCGGCAACCACTCCAAATATAGCTGACTTTTATCCCATATTTGCAGGGTTGGATCTTCAAGGTTTAAGAAAAAATGCCTTCAAGTCTCTTAAGGAAATGTATGGTGTGTGGGAAGTTCTAATCAAGGAAAGAAGAGAAAGCCAGGGTTATGGTGTTAAAAAACTTGATTTCTTGAATGTTTTCCTTGCAAATGGGTTCACTGATGATCAAATCAATACATTAGTTGCTGTAAGCACAAACTAGTCTATTTTCTTGTTCATACAGTTTTCAAATTTTTTATATGAATATGCACCAATTTAAAGCTTTAAACTTTATTTGCAGGAGTTGTTCACTGCAGGGACAGACACTACTACCTCAACAGTTGAATGGGCAATGGCTGAGTTGCTCAAGAATAAAGAAGCCATGAAGAAACTTCAGGAAGAGCTAAATAAAGAAATCAATACAGGATCAATAAAAGAATCTCATATTTCCCAACTCCCATATTTGCAGGCTTGTGTTAAGGAAACACTAAGGCTACACCCACCTGCCCCATTTCTTCTTCCTCACAAAGCTCTTGAAACTTGTGAGGTTATGAATTACACAATCCCAAAGAATTCTCAGGTGTTTGTGAATGTTTGGGCAATTGGACGTGATCCCACAATCTGGGAAGATCATTTATCCTTTAAACCAGATAGGTTCCTAGGCTTAAATTTGGACTTCAAAGGCCATGATTATGAGTTTTTACCCTTTGGTGCAGGAAGGAGAATTTGCCCTGGCCTACCCATGGCCACTAAGCAAGTTCAATTGATTCTAGCCTCTTTGGTCCATTGCTTTGATTGGTCTCTTCCAAATGGTGAAAATCCTACAAATTTGGATATGACTGAGAAGTTTGGCATAACATTGCAGAAGGAGCAACCTTTACTAGTTATCCCAAAACAGAAACTGTAAAATTTAGACAGGCTACTTTTTATTTTAATGTTGGTTTTGTTATCCATCACTTGTGTGAGTAGGCAACGCAAGCCGTTGATCCAATACATCTTCTAATAGCACATCATAGCGGTTGATAGAAATGATGAGATCAACTCACCCAAATGCCCTTCCATAATTACTTCTAATGTGACTACTCCAAAACTATAAATGTCGCACTTTTCACTTACTTCCATTGTGTAAGCAAGTTCTGAAAGTAAATGATTAGAGTTTTACTATTCTTTCACATTGTAGAAGCAAGTTTTTAATAACATTTCTTTTCATATAGTAAATTCCTTTGGAATTAGGTGGAGGGGGCAACTAAAGGAATGGAATTCTGCTAAAATTTTGAATGTCAAATAAGAAAAAGGGAATTCTTTTTCTTAGAGAGAGAGAGAAGGGGTGGGGCTACCTATGTATTATGTCATCTTAAAAAAATTTCCTTGAACGCATGAGTATTATAGGTAGTGCAAGCAAAATTTTGATTTAAACTATTCACCAAATAATTAAATCTAGTTTGAAAGAATTGACCAGTTGGAAAATGAGGCTCACTCTGTAAAATGTGATTCTTCAATAAGTACAAATTAGTTGGATGTATTTATGCACAATTACTATGTAAAAAAAATAAAAATAAAATAAAATCTCAACAATTGAAATTAAAAAGAACATTTTATTTATTGTAATAGTGATTATGGCCCTAAATAAAGGAGGTAACCATATAAATTATCAATGATTGTGACCTCCAATCTTGTATTTTTATTTTTTAATGCCAATCAAGATGATATTGAAAATAATTTTTTCATTCCTAATTCAGCAAAGTACTCCAATTATTAAGGACAAAGTTTAGTTACAAAATTGATTGTAGCATAAGGTTACAACCTTACTCAATAAAATAAAGGCAAAAATACACTTTTGATCCCGACATTTTGGGCCGATTCTCATTTTGGTCCCTATTTTGATTTTACTACTATTCTAGTTCCTAAAAACAGAAAATCAATTCTATTTTGGTCCCAACCATAAACCCACTAACAAAAAATGCATATGTGGCAAATAAAGTACTCTGTTGGCAGGCATTGCAATTAAAAAATAAATAATTGATCCTACATGTCATTAGCCACACATCCATGTCATATCCACATTAGCAAAAAAATTCATTAGGCATTTAAATAATGCTATGTCAGCATTTTACTTATTTTTTTAATTAATTTTTTTAAAAGCCAAAAAACAATAATTAGTTTAAAAAAAAATAAAAAAAAGGCTAAAATTAGTTTTATTTCCTCATTCGCATTAGAGACAGACAAGCTTTCTTATTCGAAAAAGAGCTCTAGAAGTTCAGTCGGTGTTCTCTCATCTCTTAATTAAGATATTTCGAAATCGAGAATCGTGAGACTCGCCCAAGCTAGTAAAGGGGCTTTCATCGGTATTTTGTTTAGGGATAAACCCTTCTAAGGAAAGGATGAGATATAGCGTTAACTCCACTTGTTGGTATTCGTTGGGACGCATGCTTGGCTAAAAGTTCTAACTGCTCTAGTTGAGACTGCTGCTAACTTTCCAGCTACTGGATCACTAAAAGCTATAAATATATATATATATATATATATATATATATATACATATATTAAAATTCTTTGAATGGAGGTTTAACCACAATTACCAAAATTGTTGAAATATTTCGTCCAAACTTTTATATATATATTTATATATATATATATATATATATGTGTGTGTGTCAGTGATTTAGTCTAACTCCAACTCATTCCAATCTTTCTTTCATTCTCATCAGCTTCCACTTTAGAAAGGGAGAGATTCCAAACCCAACAGTATGGATTAATATACGTATCTCAACAATTAGTTTATTATTAAACCTCCATTCAAAGACTTTTAATATATATATAACGTCCATTCTTATCTCTTCTTCACTTTCTTCTACCTCTAGCTCTCTCTCTACAAAGAAAAAATAATAATGGAAATTTCACTGGACAAAGTTGCCACCTCCATTCTTTTTGTTATAATAACAACGTTGTCATGCATGATTCTGAATTGGGTGTGGTTAAGACAAAAATATTTAGAGAGGTGCTTGAGAAAGCAAGGTCTTGTAGGCAATTCCTATAGACTTTTCTTCGGGGACACGAAGGATAGCTCTATGATGATAAAGCAAGCTTGTTCTAAACCCATAGAACTCTCTGATGATATTGTGCCACGTGTTCTCCCCTTTGAACATCACACAGTGAAACATTATGGTATGTATGTCTACAATAAACTTAATTACCTAAAGATTTTGTTGCAGCAAACACAAATTATATCTCACTCATTTCCACAGCAATAAAGTATGTATGGTTGTTTTAAGTCCTGTAACTTCTGTTTAAAAGCTGCCAACTATGAATTAGCTTATGCCCAAAATCTTAAATCTGAACCAGAAAAACTAGACCGATTGATTAAACTATAAACAAGAATCTAAATTGGTAGCGGTGGAGCCAAAATTTTCTTAGGTAAAGCTAATGTTACTACTTCTAATTTTAACACACAGCTAAAATTATTTTTTGCCAATTAGTAATAGTTAATAAGAAACTCTCACTGGAGGTTTGTTGTGAAAATGATATAGACATAATTTTTTTTTTTAAAATATTAGATTTTCTTCTAACCTTCGTGAACAAATGCAGGCAAGAATTCATTTACATGGCTTGGCCCAAGACCCCGTATTAACATTATGAGCCCTGAACAAATCAAAGATGTTTTCACCAAGATTGGTGACTTTCAGAAGCCCAAACCAAATCCACTTACTAGATTGCTTGCAATGGGAGTAATAAACTACGAGGGTGAGAAATGGGCTAAACACAGAAAGATTATCAACCCTGCTTTCCATTTAGAGAAGTTGAAGGTTATATATTACATTTCTTATCTTTTTAAATCCATGTGGAATCAATAGTTGTGTCCAAATTAGATTATTGTTATCACTTTAGTAAAAAATGTTGTACCTTAGTTTGGAGCAACATGATTTATCTTTAAAGTGATATTGTACAAATCACCAAGTTTAACACAAAAACACTTATGTGTTGAACTCCATAGCTTAGTTTCAAATGTCCGTCTAGCACATTTTTGTGATCAAAAAACTTATAGGCATAGTACAATAATCACAATAGGGAATTGTTTGCATTTTCGTTATGAATAATGTTATAGACATAAACTATTTTACAAATTTTTTTACAAACTAATGATGTGGTGAGTGATTATTTGTAAGTGAAAAGATGACGTTAGTAATGGACCTAAATGAGAACCAGTAAGAATTTGTCACATAAAAAATTTGTAAAAATGTCGTGAAATAATTTGTGACTGTAGCAGTACTCATAACTTAAAAGTGACAATATTTTTTGAGATGGGTAGTTAATGGGAGAAGTAGGGTTCAAACTACATACACTAGGCACCACAAAGAATATGATTATTGCTAGATACTACCTTTGATTAATTAATTC
This sequence comes from Notholithocarpus densiflorus, assembly GCA_030021035.2. Taxonomy (NCBI): domain Eukaryota; kingdom Viridiplantae; phylum Streptophyta; class Magnoliopsida; order Fagales; family Fagaceae; genus Notholithocarpus; species Notholithocarpus densiflorus. The sequence goes on from JARYZH020000017.1 coordinate 5,450,483, forward strand.
AAAGTCATTATAGAAAATACTACCTTTGATCTATTGCTTAAAATATGATTGACCGAAAATATTGTGTGCAAATAAGATTCTAAGTACATTCAAACATCAGTAATGCTAGTATAGCAAATAATATTATATGTCCATTTTCTTCTTTTTTTTCTTTTTTTTTTAAAAAAAGACTATATGCCCATTCAAACTTTTAAATATGAATAATATCAATTAAATTTAAACTTAGATTCTCGTTTGCTCAAATGGGAAAAGTTTGACTCCTACCTACACCCAAATATTTTCTTTTTTAATAGTATCTTGTTTTAAAAGTAAAGAATAATTATCATAGGGTAGATGCTACAAATTTTAAATTCTATCTCTATAAAAAAATTAACTTAAAAACATCTATTGCAATCAAATTAAAAAAGAAAAAAGAAATAGTTATAAAGCATTTAACTACTTTGAATTCATTATATAAATGAAAGGGTAATTCTTTGTTGGCAATTTGACATATATTACAAACCGCATGTGTATTATAAGCGTAGTTGGGATTCTATCAAAAACAATATAGAGAAATAATATAGACATAACATTTTTTTACTGTTATTGAAGTGGTAAATTGTTAGTAATTTTTCTCTTTATAAAATGGTTATTGATTTTCATATGGGCTATATATCATTAGTAACTTGTCATTTGCAACAGCTGTGAAAAAATTTGTGAAGAAAGTTACGTATGGAGATTTGTTGAACAATATAATGCCAATAATCTTGTTTCTATTTATTATAGTTTAAACAATTTACATTGCGATTGCTACAGCTTATGTTACCTGCATTTTATCAAAGTTGCATTGATATGATTAGCCAGTGGGAGAGGTTGATCTCTGAAAATGGATCCTGTGAGTTAGACGTATGGCCTTATCTTGAAAACTTGTCAAGCGATGTGATTTCAAGAACAGCATTTGGAAGTAGCTATAAAGAAGGAAGAAGAATATTTGAACTCCAAAAAGAGCAAGCACAACTCTTTGTAAAAGTATCACAATCTGTATACTTTCCTGGACTAAGGTAGTGATTAAACATTCAACTTTGAAATTTAGTCAAGTTTGGTTCCTTACCCCCCCCCCCCCCCCCCCAAGAAAAAAAGTCAAATTTGATTTTTATTGAGATAGGATTAACCAATTACAATTCAGTTTATACGTTATATAGATTGAAATTCTATCGTATCTATTAAATATATATATATGCTAATTTTTTTTTATAGGAATGTGCTATTTTTTAATATAACAAGATTTCAACGAATTTCAACATTTGCTTGGCCCACCTTCCAAATAAAAATTCTCATGCATCTGAAGTCCGATCATTGTTTTAAAAATCAGTAAGGTCAAAAAATTGATTTTGGCCCCAATTCCCAGTTTAACTAGGTTTTTGACCAATTTTGGGTAATTTTACCGGATCGGATTGGTTCCGGTTCCTAGTTGAATCGGTCGGTCCTGTTCGGTTTTTAAAACCATGTCTCCAATGAAAACAAAATTCCAAATTTTATTGTTTATTCATGAATAAAATTGGTTATAACCTACTTTCCTAAACATCTCATCAAACACAAAAATTAACAGAGATCATCACATTATAATTAATACAATTTTCGTTTCTGTGTCTTCAATCTTCACAATTTACTAAAAGCTAATATTTATGCATGCAGGTTTTTACCAACTAAGACACACAAGAGGATGAAGGAAATTGAAAGAGAAGTACAAGACTTACTAATGGGAATCATTAACAAAAGGGAGAAGGCATGCAATGGCAGAAATGACGACTTATTAGGCATACTAATGGAATCAAATTCTAGAGAGATTAAGGAATTTGGTAATAAGAAGAGTGCCGGAATGAGTATTAAGGATGTAATTGAGGAATGTAAGCTTTTCTACCTTGCCGGGGAAGAGACAACCTCGATTTTACTTGTTTGGACAATGGTTTTGCTGAGTAAGTATCCAAATTGGCAAGCTCGTGCAAGAGAAGAGGTTTTGCAAGTCTTTGGTAAGAACAAACCTGACTTTGATGGGTTAAATCGCCTTAAAATTGTAAGTATTCCCTAAAGATTCAAATTTTTCTTTATTTTCCTATAAAATTTATATGTAATGTCTTTCAAAGATGAAATATTCACATCCATGAATATTCATGTCAATATTAGTTAATTGATCGGGTAAAAGCCATTTTCTATTGAGCTCATTATAGTCAGCATACTCATTTTTTGTTAGAGTTGGCACTTGGTAGTATAGAATATAGACCACTAATTTGAGTGCAAACCTCAAATTTGATTAGGTTTGTAGATCGAGTAATAAATTTTGTTTCAAATTTTATCAATCATAAATGAGCTTCAAAATCGAATTTTGTTTCAAGAGGAAAATTTAATGAACTTATTTTATTTTACAAAATTTTTTAAGAAATGCACTTTGGTAATAGTTGGTTATCCATGGCGTAGGTAACCATGATATTGAATGAGGCTCTGAGGTTGTACCCACCAGCAGCTTTGCTACTTCGAAGAGTTCACAAGGAAACCAAGCTAGGAAATTTGATTATACCAGCTGGAGTGGAGATTGCTCTACCAACAATCCTAGTCCACCATGATTATGAACTATGGGGTGAGAATGCAAAACAGTTTAACCCGGAGAGATTTTCAGAAGGCATTTCAAAGGCAACAAAGGGCCAAGTATCATTCTTCCCATTTGGTGGGGGTCCGAGGATATGTGTTGGTCAAAACTTTGCTCTAGTAGAGACCAAGATGGCTTTGTCACTCATTTTGTAGAACTTCTCATTTGAGACGTCCTCATCCTATGCTCATGCTCCTTGCTCAATCATAACTGTTCAACCTCAATTTGGCGCTCACGTTATATTACATAAGATATGGTACCACAAAGTTGTTCCAGTTAAGCAAGATTTATCACCATTGTGCCTCGTGGCTTATTTGGTGTTCTATTTATTATTTAGTGATTAAAAACCCATTTTCTAAAGAACAAGAAACAACATATTATGATTTCCACTCTATTATATTATGTTTGTGATTCTACATCCATTATTGCATTAATTGAAGGAAACAATGTTGAATAATGTTTAAAATATATATAATTAGAAATATACATCATTATTATTGGTAAATTTTCATTCTAAAGCATAATGTTAATTTTTTAATCCTATCCAAATTAAAAACCCTTTTATAGATTATAAGATCCCGATTTTAACAACTTTATTGCAAAGGCTAGAGTATATGATGCTAGTAGAAAATTAATGAATTTACCTTAAGCGTTCTAAAATTGAAATATTACACATAGGGAGATAAAAATGCCATTGATCTCTTTGGACTCAGCCAAAAAACTAAGGAAAAAAGGGGAAGAAAATGAATTCTCCAAACTGAAGCAATTTATTTAAGAAATGCCAACCAAATTTTCTAAGCACCCTTTTGCAAATCAACCACCTTCTTCCACGAGTCTCGGCTCGATATCTCGTCCCACCATCTCCCCACATTTTCTCCCGAAGTGAATGAATTGCCCTTATTAGTGTCACTGACCAAGTACTGAGTGTTGGGCAAGTGTGAAAGATCAGCCAAATAAAATTCATCACTAGCCAAGAACCGAGCCTCCCTGAGCCTCTTTTCATAAATGTCAAGCACTTTCGACAGCTTCTCTTCATTTAGCCTGAAAACTACTTTGTCTTGCTTGATATTCATTCGAGGCGCGAATGCAAGTTGAAACACCTGAAACACTTTCTGACTATAAATATTCTTTTCTTTTTTTCTATTCTGGCTAGTGAGGTTTCTGTTTATGGTGAGGACCATCATGAGCAAGATACATCCTATGTCAATGGCAACAGTAAACACATTCAAAAAACACATTCACATGCTAACAACCTTCAGCAAAAGATAAGGCCTTACTGCTGCCATTGACATAGGAAGTATCTTGCTCATGATTGTCCTCACCATAAACAGAAACCTCACTAGCCAGAAAATCCTAGAAAATATATATATATATATATTTATAGTCAGAAAGTGTTTCCACATATTCAAACCATAAAATAATTGGATTACCTTAATATTTTGTATGGTAACCTTATTTGGCATTGGAGTTTTCACTGCACTAGAAATTGGTAATGGAGAAGCTTCCTGTAAAAGAATTAAATAGTTCTATATATCAATAAATTAAAAAAGCATGTGGTGAGATTGTCATGATATTACCAACTTAATTGCACATAACCTTTTGTAATGGAGAAGTAGATTCTATATCCTTCACGACAATATTTTCATTTTCCTACACAGGATATCAATTGACTTCAGTCACATCTTTTGAATACTAAATTATACCAAAACAGTATATTAAATTAACAATAAAAGATAAAATTACCACTTCTGAAAGCACTGTTACATTGGTATCATTTGAAATGCACTTCCCCTGAAAATGAAAATGATTCCATAATTTGAGTTAGGAATAAAGAAGAAGCAAAGACACTAGTTAACAAGTTCAATCTTTCACAAAATAATAAATTCAAAAAAAAAAAAGTTCCAAAAAACCTTACCTCTTCCTGCAACAAAGCCTATTAGGCTTCTTTACAAACATGAAAAACCATCTTTTATCTAGGTACCTGAGCCTCATAATTTTCCAAATCTCTTATAGTACAATTAAGAAAGTATTATTTTCGTCCCCTAACAAACACCTATTAGGTACATTTCCTAGAAAGTGAATTAAGATAAGTTGCAGGTTTCTAATCTTTGCACAAAATATGATCTGGCCAAAATCATGATTAATTGATATTTAGTACAAAGCAAAATATTGGATACCTTCTCAAATGAGGTCTGATGAATTGCTTCATCAAATAGTTTCCTTCAAATGAAAAAATAAACAAATGTTTCAATTGGGTATTTGTATACACTTGAAATTCAAGCTTGAAATGTCTACTTTCTAAAAAATTAGACTGCGTCAAGGAATTCCTTACCGTTCAAAAGTTATTGTCAAAACGGTGACCAAAGATCAATTTTCAACACATTTTCAAAGCGATTTAGTCTCGTGAATAACTAGCCACTAACGTATTTTTTACAAAAAATTTGATTTTGTGTGGATTGGTCTCGAGGTACAGGAATAATATTTTCAAACCAAATTCATCAATGGAACGTTAGACTTCCATTTTTTCGCCCTTCTATCGACACGTAGTTGGAATTGGAATTTTGGGTCACTCGATCGGTCATATTCAAACGACAATAAATCTCTTGATTTGAGTCGAAAAAATTCAAAATTTATATTCACATTCAAGCTCGAAATGTCTACTTTCTAAAACATTTAGACCGCGTCTAAGAATTCCTTACCATTCAAAAGTTATTGTCAAAACGATGACCAAAGGTCACTTTTTAACACATTTTCAAAGCGATTAAGTCTCGTTAATAACTTGCTAGGGTGGGCTTCTTACTATAGATAACCTTGTTAAGAAGAAGTTACCTCTTATGAATTGGTGCTGCCTTTGTTGATGTGAAGAGGAAACTGTGGATCACTTATTGATCCATTGTAAGTATGCTTATACTTTGTGGAGTAAAGTCCTTAGTTTGTTTGGGGTTCAGTAGGTGATGCCGAAGAATATTGTTTCTCTTCTTACTGCATGGTGGAATTGGTTGGGGAGTCACACTTCAAAAGTGTGGAATATGGTTCCAGCTTGTATTATGTGGTTAATTTGGAAGGAGCGCAATGCCTATACTTTTGAGGAAATTGAGAGACTTGTAGATTGTGCGAAGTCTTTGCTACTCAGGACTTTGTTTGAGTGGTCCTGGATTTAGGGGTTTACGCATTGTCATTCTTTGTTTGACTTCCTTAATTCTGTTAGTCTTTCTTTTTGATTGGTTTGTATTCTTTTCAATGCAGTGAGTTTACTATCGTAAATTCATTGTGCTTTTATTATCAATAAAGCTATTATTACCTATCAAAAAAATTATTTTTTACCCAAAATTTGATTTTGTGTTGGTTGATCTCGCGATATAGGAAAAATATTTTAAAACCAAATTCATCAATGGAACATTAGACTTCCATTTTTTTTGTCCTTCTATTGGCACATAGTCGGAATCCGAATTTCGGGGCACTCGATGGGCCATATTCAAACAACAATAAATCTCTTGATTTGAGTCAAAAAATTCAAAATTTGTGTTCAAATTCAAGCTCAAAATGTCTACTTTCTAAAACATTCAGACCGCATTTAAGAATTCCTTATCGTTCAAAAGTTATTGTCAAAACGGTGACCAAAGGTCATTTTTAACATATTTTCAAAGCAATTAAGTCTTGTGAATAACTATCCACCAACGTATTTTTTACTCAAAATTTGATTTTGTGTTGGTTGATCTCGCAATATAAGAAAAATATTTTAAAACCAAATTCGTCAATGGAACGTTAGAGTTCCATTTTTTTGTCACTCTATCGGCACATAGTTGGAATCCGAATTTCAGGTCACTCGATGGGCCATATTCAAGTGACAATTAATCTCTTGATTTGAGTCTCGTGAATAACTTGACACCAATGTATTTTTACCCAAAATTTGATTTTGTGCTGGTTGATCTGGCGATATAGGAAAATATCTTAAAACCAAATTCGTCAACAGAACGTTAGACTTCCATTTTTTCACCCTTCTATCGACACATAGTTGGAATCCGAATTTTGGGTCACTCGCCATATTCAAACGACAATAAATATCTTGATTTGAGTTGAAAAAAAATCAAAATTTGTGTTCAAATTCATGCTCGGAATGTCTACTTTCTAAAACATTAGACCGCGTCTGAGAATTCCTTACCGTTCAAAAGTTATTGTCAAAACGGTGACCAAAGGTCACTTTTTAACACATTTTCAAAGCGATTAAGTCTTGTGAATAACTAGCCAACAACGTATTTTTTACCCAAAATTTGATTTTTTGTTGGTTGATCTCGCGATATAGGAAAAATATTTTAAAACCAAATTCATCAACGAAACATTAGACTTCCATTTTTTTGCCATTCTATCGGCACATAGTTGGAATCCAAATTTCAGGTCACTCGATGGAACATATTCAAACGACAATAAATCTCTTGATTTGAGTCGTAAAAATTCAGAATTTCTGTTCAAATTCAAGCTTGGAATGTCTACTTTCTAAAATATTAAGACTGCATCTAAGAATTCCTTACCGTTAAAAAGTTTGTATACATACGCATGCCCTAGGTTTTCTGAGGCATTTCTTTTCCAAAAATAAAAAATAAAGTTTATTTGGACCAAAAATATGTTATATTTTTCATAAACATTTTCCTCAAGTCAATTTTCATCTGATCGGGCCCTAAAGTAACCTTGGGCTTTAGAATTCTTACATCATTGGGGAACGGAGGCTCGAGTCGTAAGTGGTACAAAATACGGTATCTACAAGTACTTTTATATTACATTTAATAGATAAAATTCCATTTTTTACTGTTACTTATACATATCGTAATACATTTTACACCATACTCTATTAGCTGTGTTATATGAGTGATGCCACAAATGATGCCATCAACAATTTATCATGTGAAGAAGATGCCGGTTCTGTTAAATTACAAACACTAGATGATGCAAGTGATGTACAACTCATCTAAATTTGCAACTATGAAGAAAAAAAAAAAAAAAAAAAAAAAAAACACTATTCGTTAACTATTGCAAACCCCCAAAAGAGGAAAAGGAAACAAAGGATCCTTTAAGCTGTTTAAATTTGTATTACAAAACAGTTTAACGTTTCTTGCAATAATGTAATCCCTATTAGAAAGTGTTTTGATGCTATTTCCTTTTCTTTTATGTACAGAGAAGGCAATGTTCCAGCTCATTTTTTAGCTCAATGGGCGGCTTTTGTTAATTGGGTAGGGCCAGTTCCCATCTCTAAGGTCCCTCTCCTAGTTTTTGAGGCTGAGAGATGGTTCCAGGCCCTCCCTTCTTTTGTACTCTGATATTCATAAATAAAATTTTTATTCAAAAAAAAAAAAAAAAAAAAAAGAAGAAGAAGAAGAAGCAAATCTTACAAAATAATGGACGATGGCATAGTTGGTGTTATGTTTATAATTAAATTTTGAATGGTGTTCGACATAAAGGCATATACTTTATTACTTTATTACCTTCAGCCACTTCCTCTCCCTCCCTCTTTCATGTTGTTTTGTCTTTTTCTTCCTCAACCTTTTTGAAACCACTTTTTTTTTTAGTCCCTTCAATTGTTCACATTCCATCGATTGTGTACTCTCCTAGACAACCACAAAGGTAGTTGTTTTTATGTCTTATATTGCTTAATATTTGTATCTATATTTTTATTGATTATGTTGTTTGTCTTTTTGATTTGGGTCCATATATTCTTGTAAATATTGAGACCATGCATACCATTTTGAAGTTTATTTGTTATGTTGGTATGTTATTATTTTGAATCCTTAATGTGGCTTTGGGAATGTTAAGACTTTGGGTTTGTTAATTCAATTTTCCTCAATTGTAAGGCAACAACCTACTGTTTTTTCTTTTTCTTTTTCCTTTTTTTATGGAGACAAGGTCTATTAGAGATGATATATCTCTTTTTTATTGACCCTATGTTTGTGTTGGAATTGAGAATATTCAATAAAATCTACCTTTAATTTTTTGTGTACATTAGTTATATTTTAAGATTATGCAATAATAAATTGTAGATTGTCATAATTTTTTTTAAAAATAACATTGTTAATACCAACCCACACATCCCGCCTAATCCGCTGAATTTCGACTTTGGTGGGTCAGTGGCAAATTGGAATATTCCCAACCCGCTGGTGGCAGATTGGATAGAAATATTAGCTTTTACCTACCCAATCCGACCTGCACATACCCCTAGTTGGTTTAGTAAGTAAAGGGTTTCAATGTTGATTAGCTTCTTATTTATGTTTTTTACTTAATAAGATTTTGTGAAATTTTTGGTGTTTTGACTTAAAATTTCAATTTAGGACCATTGAGTATTTAGGTTCAAAAAAGTGATTCAACAACTGCAACTCCTATTTCTCCTCATCTCAAACTGGACATGGCATTGGCCTTTTTTTGAAGCCACCAATTATGCAGGTTTGGGCATTATTTTTATAGATAGTCATGGTTCTCCTATTATCGTCCATACTCAATTAATTCCTTGCCAAGGAAACCCATTGTGGATGGCTGCCACGCTCTATTGAGAGCATTACACTCTTGTCACGAACTGTGGATCACGAAATTGATTGCGGAGTTTGCCAACTCATAGTTTATGGCATTAATTGAGTTGCAAGAACCATGCTTGAAGGAGATTTCGAATGGGTTAGAATAGATCCATGTTTTTTGAGAAATAGACAAGACAGTGATAAGTAAGCGTACGAGTTGGCTAATAATGTTACGGAGTTAAGGAACCCTCAGCTTGTATTAAGAGAGTCATCTTTTCTCCTCTCTATTATACCCTTGGAACCTTATCAATAAAGTTCTATCACTTTTGAATTTTTTTTTAAAAAAAAATTAAAAAAGAGAGACACTTTTTAGGATGTTTCATATATATTTCATTTTTGGAATTTAGCAACTAGTTTAACCAGAAGACGAAGTTCTACCAATGTCTTGCTGTCACTCAATCTTTCCATTTCCGTAAGAACACATCATTCCCACCTTCTTTAATGAATGTAGTATTCCACAAAATTTATTTTTTTAAGTAGTGTTCCACAATCAGAACCTCATTATGAGGTATTTGTTCATTAATCAATTATTAATGCAACTTAACCATATATAACCACAGGCAGAGTTTGCCTACAACCTAGTTTGGAGGAAGTTCCTCCAAACTGCTGTGGCACATTAGGAAATTGACAAGGGTCCTAATCATGTGTGATGCATATGACCAACTCAACCAAACTTAATCACAATTAAACTATTTTCTCTCCAAGCCAAACCGGTTTAAGCCGATGAGTGAAGATAAAATAGTTTAACTATGGTTAAGCTGTAAGTTGGCCAGGACACTTGTCAACTTCGCAGTTCAGAGAAACTTCCTCCAAACTAGGTTGTCGGCAAACTTTGTCCTATAACCACCCCCCTCACTCCCTCCCCAAACGAATTATTTAACTTTAATAAATTAATGTTTGCAGTAAAAATCTTGAAATAGAAAATGCTTAAAAATCGATAGCTAGCACATTGTACACTTCTGCAGCTTGTTCCTCCAACAGCGTGCAAAAATAAAAAAAGACAAAAGCAAGAGAGTGCTATTTTAGGTCATGGAGATGTTTTGGATACTTTGATTAAAGATGGGCACACAAATGATCAGATCAATCAATTGATTATGGTATTCTCTCTCTCCCTCTCTCCCTCTCTCTCTCAAAGCTTGTTTTGTACCTATGTATTTCTAAAACTTTCATGTGATAAAAAAAAAATGTTTGTCCCCATGTATAGGAGCTACTTATGGCTGGTACTGACTCTACTAGCATTGTAATTGAATGGGCAATGGCAGAACTGATGAAAAATCAAAATGTCATGGATAAACTCCGTGATGAACTTGAACGTGGAATTGGTACAGACATTGTGAAAGAATCTCATTTAGCCCATCTTCCTAATTACCTAGAAGCTTGTGTCAAAGAGACGCTTAGATTGCACCCTCCAGGACCACTACTCCTTCCTCACTGTGCCTCGCAAAAATGCCAAGTGATGGGCTATACAGTGTCTAAAAACTCTTAAGTTTTGGTTAACGTATGGGCAATTGGTTGAGATCCTACGATTAGGAATGATCCATTGAGCTTCAAACCTGAGCGGTTTCTTGATTCATGCTTGTATATTAAGGGAAATAATTTTGACTATATGCCTTTTGGAGCAGGAAGGAAAATTTGCCCTGGACAACCTTTGGCTATTAAGCAAGTTCCATTTATTTTGGCATTATTGGTTCACTCATTTGATTGGTTTCTTCCATGCAAAATGAATTCAACTGAACTAGACATGAATGATCATTTCTCCCTAACATTGCAGAAGAAGCAATCCCTACAACTTATTCCTAAAGGAAGAAAATAGTTGTATACCGTCTCTTGTGTTCTATTAGATGTACTAAGATAAGTGTGTTTATGTACTTTTTTTGTGTGCTATTATTGCTAGAATGGTGAATATTGGGAGTGTAAGACCATCATTGTCCTTAAACTAAGTAGTTGTGTATCATGTCTTGTGTAAAATTAGCTGTTACTAATTGTTCTTGCAACAATAATTTTCAAAGTTATTCAAGTAAGAATTTGCCCAACTCTACTATTGTATATTCTACTTTTGTCTTGAAAGTCATTGATCCACAAGAGTCATGTAATTCAATTGGTTGACATTTTTTAGTGTTTCAAACAGAGATATTTAGGATTCAAATTCCGACACTCCCCAATTTTCCACACACAAAAAAATGTCATTGATTCTTTTCTCCCTTAACTTAAAATTGAGACATAGATACTTCCCTGGACTTCTGACAAGTCATGCAAACCTTGATTTTTTCTTACTTTGCACTGAACCCAGCTGCCAGAATAATTTATTTGTATTAGTTAAGAGGATCACATATATAGATCAACCAAAGGAGTGAATATTTCTTGATTAGAATCTCTTGAAAAGTTTAAACTGTGAATCCCAATATCCATCCTGTATCTATTTATATTTCTTCAGCACTAATAATAAATAAAGCACCATGATGAAGGCACTGAAAAAAATATTCTTAGCTTTGTAGATAAAGAAATACTGGGAGTGAAATGCAAGACGCAAAGTTGAGCCATGTAGTGATCATTGCTATTTAAAAAAAAAACACAGCAATCCTTTGTCCAGTTTGAGTCTTTTGACATAATAGTGATGTTGATGCCATAGAGAGCTCTACAGAAGTGGTGACACTTTGGGTTCAGTACTGTTTCTTCATTTCCTTCCCACTTCCACTTAAATAAATAAATAAAAGAAGAACTGAAGAAGGAATGCAATAGGAGAAATAGTCTTGAAATCTGGACGATGAGTAATGCTGAAGAAATAACACCTTAAGAATACCCTAATAATTGAGAGTTTAATATAAAATATATGTTAAATTATTAATTTCCGTAAAGGGGAGGTAGTTTGGTGTGCTTGAGGCTTGAGCCATGGTCATCATAAATAAAAATAAAGCACATGGTAAAGACGCTCAAAAAATATTCTTAGTTTTGTCAATAAAAAATTGGGAGTGGATGATCAGTGGAATAAAGCCATGTAGTGATAATTGCACCATGCCATCATTGCCATGTATAGAGCCCTTCAGAAATTATGACACCCAGCTTCACCGTTTTCTACGTACATTTGCTTTCCCTTTATACTTAAATAATAAATAATCTGTATTTTTGAACTCTGAAAAGAGCACTTCCAGTGTCTTTAGAGTTTAGAGCAAGAAAATATGTCTTTCTTTTCTTTTTTTATAGAAAAAACAAAAAAAAAAAAAATTTAGAAACGTATGTCGACTTATTAATTTGCCAAAGTTTGGTTCGTTCATATAGCATTGATGAAAATAGAAATCATTTGCATTGTGGAGTTCAGAGTTTAGACAATACGTAACCCGATTTATCTAACTTGTAATCCAATTGATTCTACTTACTTGCAGCCTGTTTAAAACAACTCATTTTTAACCCAAACATTATCTTACCCGAACCCAAACGCCCCCCAACTCAACCTAGCTTGAGCCGACCCGTTTATCAAGTCCAGCTGAGCACCTACTTAAACCAGAAGGCTGGTAGGTTTGGGATTAAAAATTAATATTATATCAATCACTTATTCTAGGTATTACTTAAATAGAATACAAATGTGAAAAATATAAACGACAAAATCAATAACTTTTCGACTTCAACATGTACGTTAAAGCAAATGAACTGATAATCACGTATAAGACTATATTTCGACATGGAAAACCCGCAATATAATACTGCTATCACTGCTATGGGGTCCATTGGTTGTTACTCAATCACCATTATGAATTTTTGTTTGTTTGTTTAATTTTAAACTAATCAACATTATGATTGAAGTCAGGCATGGGCAAAAAAACTAGTTAGATAATAAGGGTCAGGCACTCAGGATCCACTAAACTAAACGGACATTTTTTTTTATTAAAAAAAAAAAACCCAACTAAACCACTAACAATTATATGATATAAATTAGTCTTGGAAACTTTTCTTCGGGTCCAAAAGACATAATCGAATCTTTATTTACAACATATGTAATTAACATGTGGGTTTAGAATAAATCAAACCCTTAAACATGATTTTCTCACTCTATAAATTTGGGTTATAACAAGTTCACAAGTACAATACAGCCTTGGTGCAGGTCTCAACAAAACTATGGATCTAAAGGCAATAGTGAGCGAGACTGACCTGATCTTCTTCAGTCTCCTCCTTCTAATACCCCTCTTCTATCTTTACTTCAAACACATTTTCTCTAAAAATCCACCACTCCCACCAGGTCCATTTGCATGGCCTATTGTAGGGAACTTTTTCCAAATGGGGAGGCAGCTCCATTCCATACTAGCCAACTTAGCTAAAGTCCATGGTCCTCTCATGTCACTACGGCTTGGCACCCAAATTAGTATCATTGCATCATCGCCGGAAGCAGCAAGAGAAGTTCTTAAGACCCATGACAGAGAATTGTCAGGCAGGTTCATAGCAAACGCTATTCCACTCATAAACCCAAAACTCAACAACTTCTCACTTGCAGCCGCCCCTGAGTGCAACGATTATTGGAGGTCCCTAAGGGCTATTTGTAAAGCTGACCTTTTTTCAGCCAAAGTATTGGAATCTAAAAATCATTTAAGAGAGAAGAAGGTGAGGGAGTTGGTAGATTTCTTGGGTTCTAAGGAAGGTGAGGTAGTGAATCTTGGAGAGGCGATCTATGTTACTTATACTAATATCTTGACTAATGCAATATTTTCAGTGGACTTCATGGACTTTGAGGGTAAAGGTATTGGTCAACAGCTAAGGGAACTTATAGTTGAGGTAGTAGAGTTGGGAATGATCCCAGATTTATCATCTTTCTATCCTATAATGAAAGCATTGGATATTCAAGGTATACAAAAGAAATGTGATAAAATAGTTCAAAAATTTATTTCTATTTGGGAGGATATTATCAAAGAAAGACGGAAACAAGAGAATACTATTTTAGGTCAAAGAGATTTCTTAGATGCCATGATTAAAGACGGCTTTACAAATGATCAAATCAGCCAACTAATTTTGGTACTCTCTCTCTCTCTTTCTACACACACACACAATACCAAGTTTGCTTTGTACATGATTTAGAAAGTACCACATATATATTTTCATAGCTTTTATGTAATAAAAATTATTGTTTCTCTCCATGTATAGGACTTACTTATTGCTGGCACTGATTCTAGTAGCATGGTAACTGAATGGGCAATGGCAGAATTGATGAGAAACCAAGATGTCATGCATAAACTTCGTGAAGAAATTGAAAGTGAAATTGGCACAAATTTTGTGAAAGAAATCACCTTCCTTACCTAGAAGCTTGTGTCAAAGAGACATTGAGATTATACCCTCCAGGACCACTACTCATTCTTCATCGTGCCTTACAAACATGCCAAGTAATGGGCTATACAATTCCTAAAGACTCCTTTATTTCGGTTAACATTTGGGCAATAGGTCGACATCCTATGGTTTTCAATGATCCATTGAGCTTCAAACCCGAGCGGTTTCTTGATTCATCTTTGGATTTTAAGGGAACTAATTTTGACTATACGCCTTTTGGAGCTGGAAGGAGAGGTTGCCCTGGACAACCTTTGGCTACTAGGCAAGTCCCACTTATTTTGGCATCATTGGTCCACTCATTTGACTGGTTTCTTCCAGGCAGTATGAAATCAACTGAGCTAGACATGAATGATCATTTTGCCATAACATTGAAGAAGAAGCAACCTCTGCAGCTTATTCCTAAAAGAAGAAAATAGTTGTGTACCATTTCTTGTGTAATATTAGTTATTAAGATGGTTTTTGTGTACCATTTCTTGTGTGCTATTGTATTTTTGCTATTCCCTTTTAATTAAGAAGTTGTACATCATTTCTTGTGTTGTATTAATTGTTACATACTGGAGTGTGATAGCACCAGACCAATAATTATTTTTTCTTACAATGGGATAGTCAATTATTGTTACAAAGCTAGCTAAGAGTTGTGGGATCCAGTTAGTTCAACTGGTAAAGTCTCTAATGGTTATATAAGAGATTTGGGGTTCAATCCCCGCCTACACCAAAAACTGATTGGTGTCTTGGTCTGATGATAAAGAGTCATCATTAAGAGCAAACGCCATAGGTTAAAACTCTCTCTCAAAAAAAAAAAAAAAAAAGGCTAGCTAAGGGTTTGTTTCGTAGGGATGATGGAAATAATTAGGAATGATAGAAAAATGAGAGAACAAAGAAGATATTAATTTTCTATCCTACGTTTGTTAGGATTGATAACAAAGTCAAAAGTGAGAGGATGAAAAGTTACAGTATCTTTCTTTTATTCAAGAAGGAAAATAGGTGAAATTAAATGGTGATTTGTAGAAATTTACATTAATCATTTTGGATGATTGAATTGCTAAATAGTTGTTTTGGATTGTGAATGCTTTGATACATCTCTTTTTAATTACTCTATTTTGGAAACTATCTTTTAGTTAAATCAAGTATTACATGACTTCTTCCATTTCATTTCACTAAGTTTCAATTTCCAATATGTAGACATACATATGCCTCCTATATGAAAGGGAACTTGTTTGAACAAGTTCAGAACTGGGACACAACACAGCATTAATGAATTCTCAAACAAGCTCCCTTCTTATTAAAGCCTTTCCCATTTTCAAACACTGGGTTTCTAATTGGCTATGTTAATGACTCAGCCATGACAATTTGTCAGGCTACAACACGGTTGGGCTGGGTTTGTAATTAGCTACCAAATCATTACATTGGGCCGGAATATGTGTGTTAATTAATAACCTGGTGGAAAACCCATAAAAAAAACCCATCAAATGCAGGCCCGTTTTTCTTTCAAGTTAGCCCACATTTCAAGTTAATAAGATCCACTTGGTTACTCTTTAAAAATAAAATAACAATTAGTCTAATACTAACTCAAGACCGCAATTATCCAAAAGCAAAACACAAGACTCTAACCAGAATGGTCACCATCAACGGAGGGAGTTCCTTTCTATTTAAATTAATAATATATCTGTCCGATGCTTTCAAAATCACGATGTAACAAAAAAAAGATATTTTATATAATATAATTGAAATTAAAAAAAAAAAATTGTTAACAAATTGTTTCATGTATCAAAAGTCTTGCAACTCAATTAATTGACATTTTTTAATATTTTTATAGAAGACATTCAAAATTTAAATCCTCAATCTTATGTTGTAATTGTCAAAAAAAAAAAAAAAAAAGTTTCATGCAATCATATTTAGGCATTATTATAAATTCTTTGAGTTTATCTCACTGACAAAACAACAACAAACTTACATATTAACTTAAAAAGTTGTTGAGGTACTTTTTTTTTTTATACCTAATTTTAAGTACTACTTATTTACTTTCAAATACACACATCCTATCCTATTTAAAGCCCAAGAATACTTATACTTGACAATATTTGAAAAGTCCATGATTCAAGTCTATGGCAAAACAATTTTATCAATGGAATTCAAATCCATGATCAAAGCCCATGATTTAAACCTATGGCAATTTATCTATCCAAAAACTCAATTCTCATTAGCAAAATCAAAGCCCAATTCACATTGGCAAAATCAAAGCCCAATTCTCATTGGCAAAATTAAAACCCAATTCTCATTGGCAATATCAAAGCCTAATTTTCATTGGCACTATTTTGTCCAAAAAGAGCCCAAGATTATCAATACTTGGCAAAGAAAAAATATCATGCTAAAATATTACCATGGCAAAAACCATGGCAATCGTCTTATAAAAAAACTCATTGGGAGTTATCTTGAAAATTATGTTCTCATATTATAAACCCATGAAATACATGAACATCATTTACATCGCGACATCCATAATATACGCCTTCGACATTCATGGTAAACATTCAAACTCATAAGATCATCATTTAAGTTATGAAGCGATTATTAGAAACGATGAACATTATTGCAACATGGAATTCATCAAAGTAAATATTATTTACAAAAGTATTTTGAAACTTGTTCTATTGTTTCAAACATTACAACTAATTGCCCAAAGGCTCATTGCAAGTATTTATGAAAAACCCAAAAATATTTACTAATAAAATTCCATGAGGAATGAAAACCCATGGCAACATATGCACACAACCCAGCCCATGTGAGCAAGCCCAAGCAAAAAACACCAGCAGGAGGCAAAGGAGAGTGGGCAAATAGCCCTTGTTCATTCCTAACCAAAAAGAGCAACTAGGGACTCATACAAGGGAACCAAGCCTTTGAGAATGGACTAAGGGCTGTCCCATCAGTTTTTAGTCACTCTCTACCTGACGTGAACAGTGCCCAAGGGCTGTCATATCAGCTGAAACCTAAAGAATGATGGAACTCCATCATCTTCCTCAAGACTGCACCTCCAGCGGAAGGAGAGCTTAAACCAAATTATTCTAACTCCAACAAATTGATGTTAAAAATACTAAAAATGTTCGTGACGTGATTCATGTGCCAAGCCCATGAATCCTAAAGGGGAAAAATCATGAACATGTGGTTTGGAGGGCAAAAAGGGACCTCTAGCGGAACCCCCTAAAGTAGACTAGAACTTGACACCTAGCTTGGGGTGTTAAATCTTACTTCTCAAGGGTCCGAATCTCAGTTGCAGCATTAGGATTCGCTCTTGATACACGCCCCAATCACAATAATTAAGCTCAACCCCAAATCCTGGCATTTAAAGCAAAACGCTCTAAAATCCCATCATTACCCAAAAAAGCAAGGCAGCCCCTGAAATGGATTTTCCTACTTCTAATCAAAAATCCCTGGAAAGCTTGACTCTAATTCATCACCTTTGAGTGGTCATACGTTTTTTGGATTCTTGTCAATAAATGCTTCTCTAAAAACTCCATTATAAAAGCACAAACAAGCTAACCAAAAACCAACCTAGCTACCCCTCTCAGAGACTTTGAAATTCGTTGGCCATTCTTTTTACTGGTGGTTCAGCTCTCTTTTAGCTCACCACTCATCATCTTTAGCCTACACCCATCTAATCCCAAATACTCTTCTCATTCCCTTTACACTACCACAGCTCATAAGTGTCCTCCAGCTAGTCACAAACAGCCCATTACCCATAAAAGACTTCGGTCTCAGTATCAATCTCATCTCACTCACTCAAAAGTAGCCCACGTTCATCTTATTCATGCCTTATAAATTTACACTCACTAAAATCTTAGCCCATTAAAATCTTAGCTTGATACTTGCTACATTAAGCTGGGGATCTTTCTCTCCCTTCACACCATGCCAATTAATCCTCCATTTTTTCTTCCAAGGGAACCTTTAATTTTTACTTTTTACTTTACCGTTGAAGGATATGATGTACTTGTAACAATTGAACTATTCCCTCATCTTGATGTAATGATGGTTGAAAGCACCATAAATTCCTCTTGAATGAGACACAAAAGGACCTAAAATTTGCTTAAATTTATCTAATTATTGATGGTTGGACCGTGTAATTCCACCTTTACCATTGGACAATTCATCTTTTGGACTTAAGTGTAACTTCACCCTTACCGCTGGAGAATTTATTTCCCTTGAACTATCAAAACAGGACCACTAATGTATTAACTAAGTA
This sequence comes from Notholithocarpus densiflorus, assembly GCA_030021035.2. Taxonomy (NCBI): domain Eukaryota; kingdom Viridiplantae; phylum Streptophyta; class Magnoliopsida; order Fagales; family Fagaceae; genus Notholithocarpus; species Notholithocarpus densiflorus. The sequence continues at coordinate 5,469,207 of JARYZH020000017.1, forward strand.
TTGTAAGGTATTTTTCATTGGGCTTTTATTGCTGTTTTGTTAAGTGCAGCCTTTGTTTTCCTTGCTTGAGTAGGCTTGTCATCACATCGATAGCCTTTGGGCGTCATCTCAAGAGCCCACAGTTGAGTTTCGGTTTGGTTTCCCAACATCTCATTCAGAGGCATAAATTTCCCCCTCAACATTTTGGCGACTCCACTGAGGAGCCAATCAATAGGTGAAATTCTATCATGCCTCCAAGGTTGCGCAATAGCCGACAAGAAGTAAGTCAAGATAATGTTCATGCAGCAACACAAAGCCACCAGGGTCCAATTACACAAGATGGCCAATCCAAGCAGCCTGAGGTTAATCAGGAGAATGCTGATCACCCATTCACTTTTGTTCTTGAGATGCTACAAGGAATGCAACAAGCTCAGTTTGAGCTATTTGAATCCGTCAGAATCCTGAGGGAGGCTCAAGGTCAAGGTGTCCAACCACCACGTGCAAAACCAGACCCTCGCACGCAGCAAGAAAGGGGCTCAGCGACCAAAAATCCTCAATTTGGTGAACAAAACACTCCTGTACACCAGTTTGTCACTCTATCTGATCTCACTTCTTTACTGGAGAGAGAAAGAGGCAGGCAGGGAAAGGAGCCTATGCATTACATTCACAAACCCCCATATCCAACAGAACTACTTAGCAAACCATATCCGGAAAAGTATGAAACACCTACCTTCGCCCTTTATGACGGGAGGAAAGGGAATGCAATGGAACATGTCAGCAAATTTAAGGATGCCATGGGACCATTTGCAAGAGATAGGGAGCTTTGTCTGAGGGAATTCTCAAAGTCCCTTACTGATTGTGCTTACACATGGTATTCTACTCTTCAACCTAATTTCATTCCCACATGGGAAGATATGGTGGAAAGTTTCTGCACTAAGTATTTCCATGGTGAGGAGAAGGTCACCATCATCACCCTTCACAATTCGAAACAAAAGCCTGCCGAAGGGCTCCTTGATTTTATCAGGCGGTTTAGAGATACCGCCCTCAATTGTTATGGGCAGTACAAAGAGCAAGAGCTAGTAGAGATTTGCATCGACAACATGTTCCTGGAATACTGAGCACACTTGGAGAACCTTGACATTCATCAATTTGCCCAATTACTCCAAAAAGCTCGGAAGACAGCCCTATCAGTTAAGCCATCTGTCACTGACAAGCCTAGACCAGAGAAAAGAAACCCTCCTCAAGCTCTTGCTGTCTCTGGCGGTGAATCAGCGGCAGGGGTAAAACGCAAGAGGGATGATGGTGCAGAACAACAGGAGTTGCCTCCTATTCCATGTACTGACGAAGAAATCAAGGTGATAGTGGATAAGTGGGTGGTTGATGGAGTCCTTAGAATCATCAAGCCAAACCGGGAGCCTACGAAGGAAAGCAAAACCCTCATTATTGTCATTATCATCAATACATGCATTATAAGACCAGAGATTGTAAGGCTCTTCAGAGGATGTTTCATAAAAAAATAACAGATGGGACCCTTGATCTAACCCAAGAATAGGGGGTCCAGCGGAACCCATTGCCACAACATAATAGGGGGAAGGCTACAGCGGCAGTAGTGATTCATGCAGGAAATATTGAAGATGATATGAGTAATAGCGGGGAATTACCACCCGTAGCCGTCTCAGCACTTCAAAGGAGCCCAGCCTTTCATACCTTGTTCAACCAGCTTGGATTCAATGAAGAAGCAAGGAAGGCAGCAACCGAAGCACTAGTATCCATCACCTCTGACTTCGGTACATACTGCCTTACCGCTGAGGCTCATGCCAGTAGAGCTTTCTTAGAAACTACTAATGCCATCACCTTTACTGACGAAGATATGGAAATGCAGCACCCTGATCATAGCAGACCCTTGTATGTCGCCGCTCGAATCAACAATGTCCACATACGAAAGGCATTAGTTGATACTGGTGCATCCTTGAATCTCATCCCGGCTAGCACACTCCAAGCAGCTGAAATCCCTCTTAGTCGAGTCACCGATACTCCCATAGAAGTGGCTGGTTTCGCTGGGATGCAAGAGCATACCATTGGCAGCATGCAACTTGTCCTTAGAGTGGGACCTATTGTGGCACTTACAAGGTTCCATGTGATCGATTCAACCGTATCATACCATGCCTTGCTTGGGCGGCCTTGGCTCCATAGACATAAGTTGGTCCCATCCATATATCACCAATGTGTTAAAGGGAGGTTCCTCGGCAAGCCCATACGCATCCCAGCCAATCATACTCCGTTTGACTTGTCTGAAGCTCATTATTTTGAAGCAGATTTTTATAATGAATTCACCCCGTGTGGGGAAGATGCCACATCAAAACCTATAAGGACCTCGCTGCCTGATTGAGAAGTTATTGAGGGAGAACCTGAAGTGAATCTGAGGGGGATCCTTGATCAGAAGAAAAAGAAAAGGGAGCGTAAGGAAGCATCTAGCAATGGGTCACAACTGAGGTACGTGCAAATCCAACTACTAGATGGGTGCCTTGGTTACCAATAATGACGGTACGCGGGGCCTAGCTGTCTCAAACAGAAGGGTCCTGGACTGAATGAAGCCAATACAACGCCAACTTGCTGCTGTACTCAAAAAACGGCAGCTCCAACGGAGCATTCTCTTGACAGCATTGTTGAAACAGCAGCTCCAGCAGAGCATTCTCTTTACAACATTGCTGAACCATGTGAAGAGTTATCACCAACACCCAATTTGTCCTCACCAGCTGATGTGGAGCTCGAAATTTTCGATCTTAGTGACGACCCTAATATTCCACGAACAACCTCAATTAATGCAAATCTATCACAGCCAGAGAAAAACCAACTCATTGCACTTCAGAAAGAATATGTTGATGTCTTTGCTTGGGAATACAATAAAATGCCTAGCTTGGATCCCAACTTAGTGGCACATGCTCTTAATGTTGAACCAGGAGTGAAGCTAGTGATACAGCCCATGCGAACCTTCCATCCGAATATTGAAGCTCAAATCATCAAAGAAGTGCAGAAACTCCTTGCAGCTGGTTTCATCAAACCCATTGAACACCCGAAGTGGCTGTCAAACATAGTGCCGGTCAAGAAAAAGAATGGGCAAATAAGATGCTGCGTTGATTTTTGAAATCTCAATAAAGCATGCCCAAAAGATGAATTTCCACTTCCAAACATGGACGTGCTAATTAACTCGGCTGCCGGACATGCTATGTTCTCATTTATGGATGGTTTTAGCAGCTACAACCAAATTAGGATGTCACCTAAGGATGCAGCCAAGACTGTCTTCGAACTCCCATTGGAAATTTCTACTATACCGTTATGCCCTTTGGCCTCAAGAATGCCGGCGCCACTTACCAAAGGGCCATGACCGCGATCTTTCATGATATGATGCACAGAGAAATTGAAGACTACATGGATGACGTTGTGGTGAAGTCAAAAGCAACAGAAAATCATTTTCATGTCTTAAGGAGAGTCTTTGAAAGATGTCGCCTCTACAAGCTTCGGATGAATCCCCTTAAATGTACTTTTGGTGTTTCCGCTGGAAAGTTTTTGGGTTTCCTTGTTCACCAACGAGGGATAGATGTTGATCCTAGTAAGGCACAAGCTATAGCTACCATGAAACCCCCTACTACAGTCAAAGAGCTTAAAAGCTTCCTTGGTAAGCTTTCATACATCCGGAGGTTCATTCCCGGACTGGCCGCTCTCACTACTGCCTTCACTCCCCTGCTGAAGAAGGGAAGGCCTTACTGCTGGAATTAGAGATGCCAGCAAGCTTTCTCCCAATTGCAGCACCTCATGACCAAACTACCGACCATATGTGCATCGATATCAGGAGAGCCCCTTAAGCTCTATTTGGCCACCAACAGTGAGGCAGTAGGGGCATTAATAGCCCAAGAAGATCAAAAGGGGGTTGATCAGCCAATTTACTATGTCAGCCGAATGTTGAAAGATGATGAGACTCGATATTCAAGAGCAGAAAAGGCTTGTCTCTCTCTCATATATGCTGCGCAACGACTGCGACATTATTTTTTGGCTCATACAGTTCACCTCATGACGAAATCTCACCCTATACGCTCACTCTTGCGGCGTCCCGTGCTTTCCGGAATGCTAACGCAGTGGCTCCTACAGTTGTCTGAATTTGAAATCATCCATATTGCCCCTACAACTATAAAAGGGCAAGCCATAGCTGACCTACTAGCATGGTTCCCAGGAGAAGAAGGTTGGGATTTCACTGATGAAGTCCTTAGAGATTTACTGGAGGTTTCAACCGTTGAAGCAGCTGGAGCTAAGTGGACTCTTAGATTTGATGGGTCCTCCACTGCTGCTGAAGGAGGAGCTGGAACAGTTCTAATTAAAGAGACAGGGAAAGCAGTAGCCATGTCTTTCAAACTTGACTTTACTTGTACCAACAACACGGCTGAGTATGAAGTATACCTCACAGGTTTAGCAGTAGCACGTGAAATGGGAATCAAATGCCTTAGGGTGATTGGGGATTCGAACCTAGTTGTTTGTCAAGCTAAGGGAGAGTTTGCACTCAAAGAACCATCATTGGCACCATATAGAGCAATGGCCCAAATGTTGGAAGATTCATTTGAAGACTTTGACATCCAACACTCTCAAAGGTCTAACAACCGATTTGCTGATGCTTTAGCCACTTTGGGGGCTAGGATTAGTTTTGAAGGTACAGTTACTGAAGTTACAATCATAAAGAAACCTGTTCCAGCCATACAGGTACTGAAGGAGGAGTTTTTTGGACAGCCACTAGACCAAGCAGATTGGCGATCGCCCGTCAAAGAAGTCCTATTGTCTCCCTCAAGCAAAGAGCAATTGAAATGTTTCAAAGATTACACTTTGGTGGCAGGGGAGTTATACAGAAAATTCCCAAGAGGAGTCTTGGCAAGGTGCTTAAGCCTAAGTGAGTCTGGCAAGCGCCTAAAAGAAGTCCATGAGAAATCCTGCGGCTCCAGCAATACTGTAAGCCTCTACAGGTGCCTCCAGCGGTCAAGGTATTATTGGCCAAACATGGACAAATAGGCTACCAACATCCAAAGTCAGTGTGAGAAATGTCAGCACATCCCCAGCCACGAAGAATCATATGCTATGTTCACCTCTAACGATTGGCGAATCCCATTTCTTGAATATCTCATAGAAGACATTTTGCCGGACAATCGGGATGAGGCATATCGTTTAAAAAGGATGGCAACTCGCTACTTTGTGGAAGGAGGTGTCCTTTTCTGAAAAGGGTTTAATGGGGAGCCCTTAAGATGCTTGGGGACCCTCGAAGCACAACCCATCATGCAAGAAGTTCATGCGGGTGAATGTTGGGATCATCAAGGCAAGAAACGACTTCTCCAGCAGCTGCTTAACCTTGGGTATTTTTGGCCAACCATGAAGCAAGACACGGCCAAGCATGTGAAGACTTGTGACACTTGTCAAGTCCATGGGAGCTTGATCCACACTCACCCCACTAGCCTCCAAAACATGACGACGCCATGGCCATTTCACACTTAGGGGCTAGACTTGATAGGCCCAATCAATCCACTGTCCAATGGATATATTTGGATATTAGTAGCTACAGAGTATTTCACAAAATGGGTTGAGGCGATCCCATTAAAGAAAGCTACCGGTCCAGCAGTTGCAAATTTCATCCATGAGCACATAATTTGTAGATTTGGCATCCCCCATAAGATCATCAGCAATAATGGCACTCCTTTTGTCAAAAAAGATGTCCGTAAGCTGCTTGACCATCGCCACATCAAGCACAGAAAGTCTACTCCTTACTATCCCCAAGGCAAAGGCCAAGCGAAGGCAACTAATCGAGTATTGTTGAGAATTCTCAGCAAGATGGTCCACAAATATGAGGGAGGATGGAGTGAACATTTGCTGGAAACTTTATGGGCCTACCGAAGTTCAGCAAAGACTGCTACTGGCTTTTCACCGTTTTCTCTTGTGTATGGCACCGAGGCTATGTCACTGGTTGAGTTATTAGTTCCTACTCCTAAGGTGGTTCGTGGTCAAGAAGTTGAAATGAGTGCAGCCACCTGCGCAGAATGTGAGGTCTCCGACCTTGAAACCCTAGAGGAAGCAAGGAATTTGGCCCTTAGCTGTATCCAGCGGTACCAGCAGCAAATGGCCAATGCCTACAACAAGGTCATGAAGGCTAGAACTTTTGTTAATGGGCAAATGATTTTGAAGGCAACAGATCATGTGAGAAGGAACCTCTCTGCCCCCTCTAAATTTGCCCCAAATTGGGTAGGCCCATACCTTGTAAGGGAAGCCAATGAGAGTGGTTACTATCATCTAGCTACAGCAGATGGTGAAGTCCTCGCGGAACCTATTAACTGCAAATGGCTTAAGTTGTACTATGCTTAATCTCCCATGCTTGTACTATGTGGTCTTTTCCCACTCTTTTGTAAGATCACAACTACTACTAAATAAAAAGTAAGCACCACCTTTGCCATAATCATGCATGTTTTCTTTAGTATTGAGTTTTTTCTTTAAAAAAAAAAAACACATAGCTATTTTCTTGAAAATATATATATATATTTATATTTATACACACATATGAATATATGTATATAAGTATACGCATGTGTATATATATGTATAGGCGAACACTCTTTTTTTCTTCCTTTTTTTTTCAAAAAAGGAAGAACACGGTAGCTACGGCTGGAGGTGTCCTTTGCCATGAAAAGTACTTTTTTTTCAAAATGGCTAAAAGAAAAACGGTAATAATGCATGTACGTATGTCAGTATACATGTGTATACACGTACGCAGATAAATAAGCATTGTTTTATCATAAAACTTCTTCTTTTTTAAGGGAAAACCCTTTTGGCTCAAAAATTTTATTCTTGCACAAAAAAAGGGGCACAGTAGCTACGGCTGGAGGTGTCCTCTGCCATGAACAGTGCAAAACTTTCACATGAGCAGTTAGGGAAAACATGTGCTTACATAAAGAAGTGACAAGGGATAACCCCTTTTATGCAAAAAAATTTCTGTTATGCAGAAAAATTTTTGTTATGCAAAAAAATTTTTTGTTATGCAAAAAAATTTCTGTTATGCAGAAAATTTTTCTGTTATATAGAAAATTTTTCTTTTATGCAAAAAAAAAAAAAAAAAAAAATTCTGTTATGTAGAAAAAATTAGCTTTTGTGCAGAAAAAGTTTCTTTTAGGCATGAACTCTTCTACAAGACAATGTCCATAGTTGACTAGTCCTTCTTTCACATGAGATGTTGGTCTCCACAATTGAACGACCTTTTGCACAGATAACAACAACACTTACAACTAGACAAATCACAACTAAATAAGTTTTTTACATATAGCTGAATAGTTTCGCATACATGAGTAGTAACAGCACCTAGAAGTTTTTTTTCTTCTTCTATTACAAAAAGAAAGGGGGAAAGAAGTCTTTATAACTAAGAAAGTCTCGAAACACATATTACATCCCAAATCGAGTGGTCCACTAATACAATAGCTATAAAAGAAAATACATATATTAACTAAAGCATGAGTAGCCTAATCCAACAAGCCGCCAAGGGTTTCCGTAGAGGACGAGTTACCACTAGTGGCTAAGGACAGCATGATGGACTCCTTTTGGCTTGTCAAGAGAGATAGTTCTGATACCTTTGCTGCAATCTCTTTCTCTAAATTTGCAATCTTTGCTGTGAGTTCAGCCAACTTCATCTCACCATAACGAATGATGCATGAGGCAGCAGTGGTTTTGAGCCAATCAAGAATGAACCCAACATTAAACCTCATGGATTGCAACTCACTAAGTACGCCCTTCCACTCAAGAACCTTGTGCAAGTTGAAACTCTTGAGGGGTGTGCGTTCTATGTCAAGCAAAACCGCAACAAAGGATTGGAACATTACCTTCCTCACTGCATTACTATATGTGCACCTAGACATAAAATCCGAATGCTTTGACAATACTTTCTCTAGCAAGGGTAGACCTTCAATGGGAACATCAAACCGCTGGAATTTCACTGTGGTTCTTGAAAGTGCATAGAAGTCCTCGGCAGATTTGTCGTTCTCCCTTTCTTGATTGAACATCTCCATGAAATCTTGAACATTAACCCCCTGAAATGCAGCACTTGACGGCTCTCCTTCTGCAACTGTCAGACAAGATTGGCGGGGTTACTCTATTTGTCAAAGGAACAAAAAGGGGAAGTTTTTTTTTTTACAAGGCAAACCCAACATAAATCTTTAGATGTTATTGAAGCATGGGCAGCAGAAGCCGTACATGTGTTTTTTCTTCTCTGAGGAGGATCAAGATTAGATGAGGGCATGGCAGGCTCACTTATGGTTCTTTCTCCAACCGCACCAGCAACCCCTTCAGGTGGCAGCAAAGGATCAGTGGCACCCCCTCCAATTGCGCCACCATCAGTAACTCCCTCAAGGACCAACGCGGGTACACCAGTCTCTCTTTCAACCCATGTCACACAAGCTTATGGACTTATTTAAACTCACATGTGTGACCGAAAGAAGGCTGATCACACATACTCAGGGGGCTAAAGGTTGAGGTACAATTTTTTCACACATGCTACAGGCTCTAGTCCTATTTAATCACTTTTATTTATTCACCAAAAATACCAAAATATCACCCATATATTATTTTGGGCCTCCATGAATATTTCTCACTGGCCCACAAATATTTTCCTATCTCATTATCTATAATAGGCCACCATTTTTCAAAAAAAAAAAAAAAATGGTGAGATCATGTTCATTAATATGTATGTTCATTAATGAAGTATTAGTGAGATCATGTTCATTAAATAGTGAGATGATGCTAAAATAACTTGCATCCCAGTAAAATAATAATGAATAAAATATGCTTAATAATATAAATTTGAAGATAAAATATAATGACTTATCTTCATATTTTGCAGCTCTAACCGTAACATCAGTGGGCTTTAACATTTCAACAACATGAGAAAAAGAATCCAGTAGCATAATACATTAGTTGAGTGGTATAATGACAATGAATAAAATATACTTAATAATATAAATTTGAAGACAAAATATGATGACTTATCTTCATGTTTCACAACTCCAGTCGTATCACATCAGTGGACTTAACGTTTCAGCAGCATGATGAAGTGAATCCTTTCATGGTGACTTCATGTTTGAAAAGGAAAAATGGGTGCAACTGGAGGGAGAGAGAATATGTCCAGCCGTGTGCATAGATTGGTTAAGTTCATCCTCTTTATCGTGCACTTACATGATTTTTCCCATGTAATGCTCTTTTAGTTTTTTAGTCAAGTATGAGTGATATTGCCTTCCATAGAATAGCTTTTAATAATAAGTTTTTGCCTTTCATAAGAAGGGCTTTTAGCATTATAAATATATGTCTTCCATAAGAAAGTGCTTTTGTAATGTGCTCTTGGAAGAGTATTTTGATATGTTTTAAGATGTGTAAAGATGGTAAGAAATATATATTATGAGATATGGTGTTTGTAATATGTATAGGAATTACATGTAGATACTTTGTTGGACATGGATCTTGTATATGTGTACTTTGTGAGACATGGAGTTTAAAGATATATAAGAAGTATGTATGGTATTTTGTGAGGAATGTATTTGTAAAATATATGGAAGTGTGAGATAGATAATATGAAGGTTAAATATAGTGAATACATGAGATTATTTGAGATAGAGGCTGCACCTTAACAAGAAGACAACAATAAAGCATAATAAACACGTTAGTGTTGTTAGTTTGTTATATTATTTGTCATTTTACAGCATCATAGTTCAAATCAGTCCTCCAGCGGTAAGGGTAAAATTACACTTAGTCCAGAAAAAACAGATTTAAACAGTCCAATGGTCAATGATTAAATAAGTTTAGGAATGTGTTAACTCCTGGGGGTCCTTACATGTCTCGGTCAGGGGAGTTCATTATACTTTCAGCCATCATTACATTAATGTGAGGGAAAAAATCAATTGTTTCAAATACATTATATCCTTCATCATAATAATAATAAACGATGATTAAAGGCTACATAGTTACAAATAAAAGATGAAAAATAGGATGGAATGAAGGGAGAGAAAGATCCCCAGCTCAGTGCAGCAAGTATTAAACTAAGATTTTGGTGAGTGTGTGTTCATAAAGCATGAATGAGACAATATAGGTTGTTTTGAGTGAATGGGATGAGATTAACTCTGAGGTTAAGACTTTTTGTGAGTAGTGGTCTGCTTATGAGTAGTGGGAGGCCTTTATGAGCTGTGATTGTGTAAAAGAGAGGAAAGAATGTCTGAGGTTAGATGAATGTGGGTTGAAGGGGATGAGTAGTGAGCTTAAAGAGAGCTAAACTACTAGCAAAATGGCAAATAGACCAGGGGTTTCAGAGGGAGTAGTTGTCCTGATCAGTTATGGGACGTTTATGGAGTAGGAAGGTGTAAGCAAGGTGGTGAGTGTTGGTGTTATGGTGACTATAGGCTGAGAAAGGTTGTGAGTGAGCTCAAGAGAGCTTGGGGAAGCTTAAAGAAAGCAAATAGGGATTGAATTTCTACAAAGTGTAGTCAATGACAGAAATTTTTAGAGAGGCTCCCTCCCCACTTGTGGGTTGAGGTGTGTATCTTTTTATAATGGGGCTTTAGAGAAGCATTGATTGACAAGAATCCAAAAACGCATGACTCAACATGATGTATATTCATATGTGTGTGTGTGTGTGTGTGTGTGTGTGTGTGTGTGTGTATATGTAAGTGAACACTCTATTTTGTTTCCTTAAAAAAAGAAACAATTTTTTTAAAAAAAGAAAAGGTGTCCTCAAGGTGAACAATACAATATTTACACATGGTTAGTCAAAAAGAAAAAAGATAACAATGCACATATGTATGTTCATATACATGCATAGAAGAATGGGCACTATTTGTTTTCTTTCAAAATCACAAAACTTTTTTACTTTGCCTTTGGCTCAAAAATGGTTTTTGCAAAAAAAAAAAAAAGGAACACAGTAGCTACGGCTAAAGGGTGTCTTTTGCCATGAAAAGTACAATATTTACACGCAAATGGTTAAAACAAAAGGGGAATGATGCATATACGTATGTTAGTATACATGTATATACATATACATAGATGAACGAACACTATTTTATCATAAAACATTTTCCCCCCCTTTTGGCTCAAAAAGTCATTCTTGCAAAGAAAATGGGCACTACAGCTACGGCTGGAGGTGTTTCCTGCTATGTACAGTGCAATATTCCCACATGAACAGTGAGAAAAGTCATGTGCACACATGAAAAAGTGGCAATCGACAACCCCTTTTATGCAGAAAGTTTCTTTAGGCCTGAACCTTTTTCAAAACAATGTCCATGGTTGACTAGTTTTCCCTTCGCGTGTGATATTGGTGCTTACAATTGAATGACCTTTTGCACGCATAAAAAAGTAACAATGGGCAGCCCATTTATGCAGAAAAATTTCTTTATGCAGAAAAATTTCATTTATGCAGAAAATCCATTTATGCAGAAAAATTTATTTATGCATAAAATTTTCTTTTATGCAGAAATTTCTTCTATGCAGAAAATTATTTTATGCAGAAAATCCTTTTATGCAGAAAATTCTTCTATGCAGAAAATTTCTTTTATGCAGAAAAATAGCTTTTATGCAAAAACAATTCTTTTAGGCATAAACTCTTTTACAAGACAATGTCCGAAGTTGACTAGTCCTTCTTTCACATGAAAGGTTGGTGCCCACAATTGACTGACATTTTGCACAGATAACAACACTAAAAACTAGACAAATCACAACTAAATAAGTTTTTCTATAGCTAAATGAGTTTGCATACATGAATAGTAACAGAACCTACCACTGGGAGAGTTTTTTTTTTTTTTTTACTCCTACTACATGGACCAAAAAAAAAAGTCTTTATAACTAAAGAGTCTCAAAACATGTAGTAACACATTAGATACATATTACATCCCAACAAAGTTGCCCACTAGAGAAATAAGCTAAAGCATGAGTAGCCTAATCCAATAAGCCATCAAAGGTTTCTGCAGGTGAGGGAGCCTCTCTAAAAATTTCTGTCATTGACTACACTCTGCAGAAATTCAATCCCGATTTGCTTTCTTTAAGCTTCCCCAAGCTCTCTTGAGCTCACTCACAACCTTTCTCAGCCTATAGTCACCATAACACCAACACTCACCACCTTGCTTACACCTTCCTACTCCATAAACGTCCCATAACTAACCAAGACAGCTACTCCCTCTGAAACCCTTGGTCTATTTGCCATTTTGCTAGTAGTTTAGCTCTCTTTAAGCTCACTACTCATCCCCTTCAGCCCATATTGTCTCATTCATGCCTTATGAACACACACTCACCAAAATCTTAGTTTAATATTTGCTGCACTGAGCTGAGGATCTTTCTCTCCCTTCATTCCATCCTATTTTTTCTCTTTTATTTGTAACTATGGAGCCTTTAATCATTGTTTATTATTATTATGATGAAGGATATAATGTATTTGAAACAACTGAATTTTTCCCTCACATTAATGTAATGATGGCTGAAAGTATAATGAACTCCCCTGACCGAGACATGCAAGGACCCCCAGGAGTTAACACATTCCTAAACTTATTTAACCATTAACCATTGGACTGTTTAAATCTGTTTTTTCTGGACTAAGTGTAATTTTACCCTTACCGCTGGAGGACTGATTTGAACTATTATGTTGTAAGATGTTGGGAAACCAAACCGAAACTCAACTGTGGGCTCTTGAGATGACGCCCAAAGGCTATCGGTGTGATGACAAGCCTACTCAAGCAAGGAAAACAAAGGCTGCACTTAATAAAACAGCAACAAAAGCCCAATGAAAAATACCTTACAATACTTAGTTAATACATTAGTGGTCCTGTTTTGATAGTTCGAGGGAAATAAATTCTCTAGCGATAAGGGTGAAGTTACACTTAAGTCCAAAATATGAATTGTCCAATGGTAAAGGTGGAATTACACGGTCCAGCCATCAATAATTAGATAAATTTAAGCAAATTTTAGGTCCTTATGTGTCTCATTCAAAGGCATAAATTTCCCCCTCAACAAAAGTGAAGGTGTTAATATAGACAATTTTTTTTTTTTCATTTGAAAATTATGTATTAACATATGATTTCTTTAAAAAGTAATATTTCCTAGCAATATCTCTCAATCTGATGTCTGTTCATTTGAAAATTGTGTCTGCTAAATCTTAAAAAAAAAAAAAAAAAAACAATAATCTCTTATACAAAAAGCCACTTTAGCATGTTTTAGATGTAAAATGACCTAAACCTAGTTTAATGACTAACATAATCTATAACCGTATGATACTGTCCTTTTTGTATTAACTCATTCTCATGGTAAAGCAATCATTATAGAGTGGATGCTATATAACTCAAATCTTCTTTATTAAATAAAATCCCTAAATCTCTAGTGTTTACAAACCATCTAGTCCATGGTGTTTGTACAAACAAACCAAACAATAATAAAGACAAATTAAAAGAAAGAGAGGAAGATAAAGACAAATTAAAGGGTCAAGTTGGTATCTCTCTCTCTCTCTCTCTAAGTGAATGAAGGAACATGTATACTAGACGTCTTCTCCTTATTCATTTCTTGTTATTTTGCTTGAAAACATGGCGAAAATTGGGGGAAAATTATGCTAAGTATATTGAATACTTAATTAGTTGGTTTTTATGATATCTTTGAAATTATTCAAAAATAATATAAGCTATGCTACTATAAATTGAAATATAATAAAAGAAAAAACATATTTTATAGAATATTTTTTTTAGTTTCCGAAATGTTCACTTGAATATAACATATCTGTACCTAAATCATATTTATCCTATCTTGTATATTACTAACTATGTTCTAAATCTACTTTTTTGCTTATAACAATTAGTATCCACATATTATATATTTTTTTACAATTTCATCAGCATCTATCCTGGGTGAAATATATTTTGCAAACTATATCATTTAAAAGAAGTTTCTGCAAATAAATTAGTATTTGTCCTCAAGAACTTGCAAGAGGTTTTACTTCCTATAAGTATTTTGATATGGTTTTAGAACTATAGACTTAATCTTACTCGTATATCACTGTTTCAATGCTTTGTCCTTTTTTTATTTTTTTAATGACAGAGCTTGTGTCCTAATTGAGTGCAGGGATGAGAGCTGAGGCAGTAAGTTCGCCACATAACAGAGAGATTCTCCTTTAGTGTCAGAGTGGCAGAGAGAGGCAGCAACTCTAAATCCAAGCTAAGCTATTATATCTATATATTATTAAAAGTTGAAACGTAATATTTAATATTATTACGCTCATATTAAGTCACGTCAACTGTCATGTCATTTTCATCTTTTTTTTTAAATTTATCCTACAATTTTAAAATAGTTTTTATCAATTTTAAAATATTAATAAAACTAAAATTATTTACAGCCTATCTTCACCATAAAGCCCACTTCTTTTAAATTTAATTCCACCAACCCGCTTCTTCTAAATTTAATTCTAACGTTAAGCCTAAACCCAAGCCTTCTCAACCGAAAACCCTTTGAAAGTCACGGTTACAACTTCCTGGATTATCTTCCCTTTTGTTTCTCATGCAAAACGTGTTTCTTCCCCTTCCCCACTTTCTAACAGCAGATTTCTCACGCAAACCATGTTACTTCCCCTTCCCCACATTCTAACAGCAGACTTCTTACGCAAAACGTGTTCCTTCCCCTTCCCCACCTTCTAACGTCAACCTTTCTGTCTTCCTTACTCCTCTCCTCACGTCAACAGCCATGTTATTTCCATCCTCTTTCCTAAATTTATTCTACAATTTTAAAATAGTTTTTATCAATTTTAAAATACTAATAAAACTAAAATTATTTTCAGCCTATAAAACTAAAATTATTTCCGGCCTATCTCCACCATAAAGTCCACTTCTTTTAAATTTAATTCCACCAGCCCGCTTCTTCTAAATTTAATTCTAACATAAAGCCCAAACACAAGCCTTCTCAATCGAAAACCCTTTGAAAGTCACGATTACAGCTTCCTGGATTTCCTTCCCTTTTGTTTCTCACGCAAAACGTGTTCCTTCCCCTTCCCCACCTTCTAACGACAAATTTCTCACGCAAATTGTGTTACTTCCCCTTCCCACATTCTAACGGCAGACTTCTTATGCAAAACATGTTCCTTCCCCTTCCCCACCTTCTAACGGCAGCCTCTTTGTCTTTCTTACTCCTCTCCTCACAGTATATAAATACTAACAAAAGCTGGATGCTTCAGTTGAGGTATCTCTAAATCCCAGTTTGTTTTGTGCTCTATTCTTTTGCTTGATTGCTTGATATTTTTTATTCCATTTTTTACATTGTGTTACTGCCTACTGCCTCTTGAGTGCTGTGATGAGACTCAGATGAATTTGTGTAGTCTATGAATATTGTTGCAGCTGAAACAATTTTTTGTGTATTTATTACAATTCCAAATATTTGTATCAGTGTAGATTGATACCCAAGGTCATTCGATTAGAGTTTTCAATATTGTAGCAGATCTCCTTTGTGATAGTGGGATGAAAAATCTGTGTATGTATTCCAATTTTAAAAAAACTGTATCAAATATCTGTGTCATTGTAGATTGGTACCAAAGGTAATTCGATTGGAGTTTTGAATATTGTAGCAGCTTTCCTTTGTGATTGTGGGATGAGAAATCTGTGTACCCAAGGTCATTCGATTAGAGTTTCCAATATTGTTGCTACACTCCTGTTAAGCCACCTCATCCTCCACGTCATTGCCACATCATTATATTTTATATTTATTTTTTACTTTTAATTTTTTTGACATTATTAAATATATAAATACATTGACTTTACAAATTCATCTTAGCTAGTTTTAACTTTACATATTTATCTACTTTAATTTTAATGTTATAACTAAGTATTGTCTATACATATTCCTCTTAAACGGTTTTAATTTTATATATAATTTTGCCCATTTATCTTCATTTATTTTGTCTCTTCTGATTCTCATTCTCTTACTATAAATTTGCCACTCTCTCCCATTTTATGCATATTTTATTTTCCCACACAAAAAGGTTCTCTCTCTCTCTCTCTCTCTCTCTCTCTCTCCATTTTTTGTTGGATTTTTTATGAAGTTTGTACACCCATTGTCGTCTTATTATTGACTAACTCATATGTGTTCCTTGATGCTTGTATTTTTTTTTTTTATCATTTTATTTGCAACACTAAATACTTTTAATGTTGTTGACCAGATTTGGGGGAAAATTATATTATAATATGACCATATTTTGTTTATTGTCAGGTTTTAGTTTGTTTGGAAAACAGCAGGATAGTTTAGACAATATGATGAAGAATAGTTAGTGCAGTTGAAGAATATAGTCTTTGTGCAATTTCCTTTCACTGTTTGTAAATATATTATTTAACAAATTAGCACCAAATTGTTATATCTTTATTATATGATGTTTTTAGATGTGTGAGTAATTGTTTTTAAACATTTACAAATATTTTGTATCGCTCATCTTCCTTATCTCATTAGTGTGTTTTTTGATATTTTTAAGAAAACAAATTCAATATCGAGTTTAAAATGATTTATTTATCTATTTATTTTTCGCATGTTGGATTAGATGTTAGATTAGATTATGACAGTATTAACACAATATTTGGCTTGATTACAATCATCATGTATAATAGGGTAAAATTTTGAATTTGATTATGCATTGAATATTTGGCTTGATCACATCACATTTGAAATGTTTTACATATTCAAGAGAATGAGTTTGACTTTGATGTGAATTTTATTTTTCCCTTTCTTTTTAATTTGAATGGTAGTTTTGTTGAATTTTATAAATTTTTTTGATACGTTTTTCGATGTTTGATTGTATGGTAGAAAAAATTGGGTTTGAAAAAGTTTTTTTAAAACTAAAAAATAATTTCCAAATTTTAGTTACTTTTTAATGATACACAAAATGTTATAAATAATTTTTATTAAAAAATTAATATTTTTTCAACATTTTGAATTCCTGAAAAAAATTGTATTGTTTTTGTTTTGGTATAACAAAAATTATATATTATATTTGTGATTGTCACTATAACAAATAAATATATGATTATGAAATACATTAACATTTATTAAATTAGTTGTGGGTTTCAATTAACTTAATTGGTAAAATCTCTGATGGTTGAATAAGAGATTTGTGGTTCAATCCCCACCTATACAAAAAAACCAATTGGTGTCTTGGTTTGATGATAAAGAGTTATTATTAGAAGCGGGCGTCATAGATTAAAACAATCTCAAAAAAAATTATTAAATTAGTCCAAACTGCAAAAATAAATAAGGAACCTTGGTAACCTTGCCACGAAACTCGTAAAGGAAATTATGATGATGAATGACTAGATCAAATGTAGAATGAAACATACAAAAACGACGTTCAATGATAGATGCAGGCTAAAAGGCTGCTATTAATTAGGACTAGAGAACAATTAAACCAATGACTAAAGTGACTATTATGATCGGAGAATGGCTGCACTACTGCTACTGGTGGCTAAGGAAGATTAACAAATAACAATTGTTGAAGATGGCATAAATGAGATATATAGAAGTCAATGGTAGTGACTTTCAGCACAAATTAATGGTGGCCGAAGGATGTGACACCAATGGCCAAACACCAGCTCATGGAAGCTTCGTAGTCTGGTGCTGCATTGGCACACAAATCTAACTTACGGAAACTTTGACAACACATTAGGGTGTGGGTGACATTCTTAGGCCAATTTTTACAGCATTTTACACAGGAAAATGCTCACGAATGTACTTAGAGTATTGATTAATAATTTATTTAAAAAAAAATTTTATGGAAAAATATCTTAAGCATATCCGTTAGCATGATCTTTTTACAAATTGACTTCAAATTTTTTTGAGTAGCGTGCTCCAAAACTCAAAAAGATGCTCGAAATGCTGAAATCCGAGAGAAAAAATATATATATACTTGAACGGCTATACGAATCCCAATGGACAAAGACACTGCTAGGAACTAGGAAGCAATGCCATAAAAAATTATAACAAAATTCAAAAATTTTAAAATAAAATAAATAAATAAAACAGGAGAATGATAGGGAGAAATAGAATGCTTCAAGACCCTAGGTTTGATAATATGTTAAAAAAAATAATAAGAAAATAAGATGATGTTAAGGATGTGTTTGTTTTGGCTTCAAATTATTTCCGGAAATGCTTTTCCGTAAATGCGGGTGTTTGGTTGCCCATGGAAAATAAATTTTCCGGAAAATATTTTCAGTTGACCGTGTAAAATGAGGCTTTGACCCGGAAATGGTTTCCATTTCCGGGTCAGACGCGCAAAGAGAGAGATAGCGAGAGAGAAAGAAGAGAGAGTTACCAAGTTACCGATCGCACCCCAGCACCGGCGCCGCCACCACCCCAGCACCGACGCCGCCATATATCTCACACCGCCAGCACCCCAATACCGGCGCCGCCAGCACCTCAGACCGATCCACTGAAGATTGCAACACCCCAAACCGATCCACCCAAAACTGATCGCATCGGCACCATCGTTACCCATGACCGATCTCATCGGCACCGTTGCCTTCTCGTTGTTACCCATCACTGATCTCGTCGCCCTCTCGTCGTTACCCATCACCCAGACCGATCTCTCCCTTTCCCTCCATTTTTGATCACTCTCTCTTCCTCCCTCTCTCAGTTTGACCGAACGGTGGAGTTTAATGAATGGGTTGTTTTGATTTTTGTTTTTTTAAGTTTATTGATTGAAATTTTCTATTATAAAATTTGTTTGGTAACTGAGAAAATGGGTGAGAAAATGTGAGAAAGTAGTAGGAAAATAGCATTTTCAGAATGTTACCAAACACATGAAAATATTTTCTAGAACAATTTTTATAATGTAACCAAACACTTGAAAATATTTTCCTTTCCCGAAAATAGCATTTCTCGAAAATATTTATTTTCCGGAAAATATTTTACATCAACCAAACACAGCCTAAGTGTAAACAGAAAAAGTAAAAGCAAGAGGGTTCACTAGGTTTAGTCTGATGGCTTAAATCCAAAAAAAAAAAAAAAAAAAAAAAAAAAAAAACCCAAAATGACAAAATGGTTACATCCTTCTATAAATTTTTTGATAATCCATCTTTCTATAAATTGGATCATACATTGAGACAAACTTACTTAACATTAAATTTAGTATGTTAATAATCACGATTTCAAAAAAAAAAAAAATCACGATGGTCTGCGATATTACAAAACCACAATAATCAATAATAAAACTATATATGGTCTACATGTATTGAGCGGTGCTAATTGAGTTATACGAGCATGCTCATGACGGTAATACATTCTTAAGTTCTATATTCTATTTGTAGAGTGTAAACTAAACACCATGTCTGCAATCTCTAGTCCTTAAATCTAATCTAACAATAAAAAAATTACAAATAGTGTCGGCAATTAAACCGAAATTACAGAGTGAACAACTTGGAAATAGCAGAATTTATAATTCCACCGTTATGATGGATCTTAACTCATCGTACCGTTGACGTTTGGTTATTCTTTTTTTAATGGCAGTATGGCACATTAATAAATGTACCTTTTATATCTATTTTGGCTTTTATATTTTGGGGGCATGGCTTATATTTTTTTATGAACTAAAAAATATAAGCCATGCCCCCAAATACTATAGCATAATATGTGAAAACAAATACTATAAGATAGCTCTACCATAACTATTTAATTAATTAGAATTTGGAATCATATACATTATACTACTACATTTTTTTTTTTTTTTTTTTGAGAATCCATTTTAATAGATATATTAGACCCCCACTAGTTGATTTATAATACGTCCAAGTTACCCCCACTAGTTGATTTATAATACGTCCATAACTTGGATTCTCAAAAAAAAAAATAATAATAATACGTCCATAACTTAGCTTAAAAAAAAAAAAAAAAAAAAAAGAGAGAGAGAGAAAGATAGCTTATAATACGCCCATATGCCTCCTACGTGATCGATTGTAGGAACGTGGTTGGTGGATCCCAGTTAGGGGAAGAGCGTGGTTATCACGTTACAAATACACCAACAAATGATAAGATACGCTAGCTATTTATTGTGTATATAATTTTTTTCATTTATCTTTTTTTTTTTTTAAAGAGTTTCAACCTATGACATTCGCTCATGATGATAACTCTTTATTCAAATTCAAACCTTTTATGATTATTGATTCTCAAATTTTAAGGAAAAAAACATTTTCTCCTCTTGACATTTGATTGACTAAACTTTGTTAAATTAATATTAAAAATGTTATGTACTAACCTGTCCTTTGTTTAAGACCAAGTTTCAAGAATTATCCTTGTTTCAAAATTAAAATTCATTGTATTAAATTTTTAATTGAAGTGTATTTTAAAATATTAAGTATAATTTTTTTTCAACGGTTTATGAAGAGATTTGCCATTGTAAGTGCTTTGGTATTTGATAAATTTTGCATTTTTATTCTAAATTTATCAGTTATTTTTTTATTAACCAGAGTTAAACTTTTGTAAACAAATTCTTATAGAAATTTAGAATATTCTGTTAATAATATAAACAAAAAGGGGGAGTATTAATTTTTTTTTAAAACCTTAAGGCAGGGGAGTGTTTTTTTATTTAGGTTTGGAGTTGAATGTCATTTCCTCAAACCTTAAAAGAGGGGAGTGTAATTATCCCATAAATAAATATACATATATTGGGTTTTGGGAGGAAGAAAGCAGAGAAGTATTATAAATATTTACTTTTGTAACAAACATATTATTTAAAAAGTGTTTTTTTTTTTTTTTTTGTAATAATAAACCTCTCTCTCTCTCTCTTCTTTTTTGTTGTTGTTTTTAACTCCATATTGTCTTGCATTTGTAGTTACACATTTTAGATTATCAAAGTTGAATCAACAAAAAAAATAAAGAAAATAAAAGCACAAGGACCAATTGAAGCTTATTTTAAATTCATAAAATAAAATTTTAATCATGAAATGGCCAAAAAATTATAGATGATTTGAAATGGAGAGATCATGTTACACCAGTAAAGATCTTTAAACCTCATAAAACTCTTTAAGAAAAATACGTCGGTGTCTTGTAATTTTTCTAAAAATGCCTTACAGGAAAGGGATCATATTCCACCTTTACCAGGGCAAGAGTACAAGTGTTAGCGTGGCTAAAAGCCCAAAATTTGAGCTTTATCCTTGAAACTATCTTGATGCTCTATCCTTAAAATAAAATAAATAAATAAATAAAAACCCTTTGACGTAGCTATTTTAGTTTTTTGAAAAATCAATTAATAGTCATAGTTGTAAGATTTTAATGAAATTTTAATTAAAAATTTATATTGTAGTTTAAAATATCAATGAAATTACTCATCAACTTGAGGTGCAATTCTCAAGTATGAATATTTCAACCACTAAATCTACTATTAATTAACATTGAGTAGATTGAGATACAATTCACATTAACTATATACTTATTTTCTTTTACCTAACATATTAATGTTTTATTTACTTATCTTTGTAGGTAATTTAACATTGTTTCATATTTTTCAAATGATAAGTGCACTTAAGAAAATTGATAACTTGATGTGGTCCATGACATCTATTTTTTAATTTTTTTTTTTCCATTCTTCTATGATAATGGTAAGATTAATGAACCTCAAACTATTCAAATTTAATAATCTATGTATTATTTAACTTTTATTTTTAAGTGTTTTTTTTATTTATATTAAAAGGAAGGCACAGATAAATGAGACAATATGAAATTGTGAAAATGAAAAAATGAGAAGGGGGAGGGGCCGTTTAGAAGGACGAAAAAAGAAATAAAGAAAACAAGAGAGAAGAGATAATATTTGGAACGTGGCGGTATATATAAGGTTGAGGAAACCAATTAAAAAGTGTTATAGTACGCGCGCACATACACACAAAATCCCATATGTATATTTATGTACAATCAAAGTTAAGTTTTGCAGGTGAGTTTTGCTCTCACATGACACTCACCCAACAATCGAAAGTTTCTGAAGTGTTTGACCTGCAACAAACCTAACTAATACTCAAAACTCAAAACCCACTAGTGACACTTTAGGTCGAGTAATGCATATTGTTGGACACTCCTACTTTAGCAACACCTTTTTTTTTTTTCTTTTTATCAAACAGTTAATTTATACAAAGCAATTTTTTTTTTTTTTTTTTTTTTTTTACAAGATAGAAATTCTACTCTAACCTAATCTAAGTATATATGTGTGTGAAACTCCCTTTTGGAGACTTGAACCCTGACCTTTACTCCTCACAAGTCACACCCGACAAGCACTTATACTTGTGAAGTGACCATCGCACCAAGAATGTGCGATGATTTTATTGTATCCTATATTATCATTTCTCACATTAAAAGCTTTCTATCATTTAATTTTTTGATAATTTAATAGTTGGAAAAAATGGAAATTTAAACTCTAAAATTTTTAATTAAAAATATCAAGAAGTGTCAATTGAACCCTTTATTAATTTAAACTCTATTTAAAAAAAAAATTTACTTCCTACAATAATAATAATAATAATAATAATAATAATAATAATAATAAACAAATTAAAAGAGAACGTAATCTACAAGGGATTAGTTAAAGTAGAAATATGAGGATTAATTTGACTATCACATGAAAATTCAAAGATGGAACAATTATAAAAACCCCTCATCATTATGATTATAATTATTCAAAATTCAAGCAATTAATGGGGTGTGCACCTACGTTGACACAAAACTAACAAGGAATTGATTGTTTTTCGGTCCAAGTGCCAAGGTAGTATAGAACTATGTATTCTTTTTTGTTTTTGAAGTTAGGACTATAGTCTATATATTCTTCAACACTATTAAATACATGAAGACTTCCAGATAGTTATTTCTCCAGCCAGCGACTCCACGACATGCCACCATAAACACCACCGTAACTCCGTACCTACGTCCTATGACCCCATAATAATTCTTTGAAATAACAATAACAAAACACTATTATATTTCTTACTAGAATATTTTCATATTGAATTGACCCTAGGATCTGCAGTTTCAGCAATGAAAACCGAGTTGATTTTGGAGGTTTTATGGCTGTGTTTTTTTTAAGGGAAATATTATGTCCACAATATTTTTACAATATTTTTTCTTTTGAGAAAATTTCAACTTATGATATCTACTCCTGATGATAGGTCTTTATCATCATATCAAGACACCAATGGATTCGTAGTGTAAACGATAATTGAATTTCAAATCTTATTCAACTATCAAAAACTTTTTTTTTTTTTTTTTGTAGACAGAACTTATCGTCTTTTAATTAGTCTAATTAATAGCATTATGAATAATGACTAGGGTCAGGCTCACAGTACTGACTGGGTACAGCTTCTTCGATTTCGTAAGTACCCACGTTATCCTATTGTGTTAGTCAACATTAAAAATGTAAAACTAACACACAAAAAAATGCATTAACTAGGGACAAGTTCTACCGGACAGGACCCATATGCAGGCCCAGGCCCAGGCCCACACTTCTAACTCAATTAAACAAATCTATTCTAATTTAGTAAACAAAATCAACATATTATTATATTCCAAAAATTTCCATATTCTTTTGGGGTACATATTCCTGTCATTGCCTCTTCCTCTTCATGATCCAGCTATAATCTCTCTTCCTTCCATTTTTAAACCCAAATGGCCAAATCTCTCTCTCTCTCTCTCACTCAAGCACACCTCTTTGGCTCTTTCCTAACCTTTACCGATTTAGAATACAACCATACCATACTACCACAACCATATTAAAAAATTGTAGTTTTTGAGAGAACCATATTAAAAAAACTATAAATAGATATTTTAATGTTGATTTAAAAATACAAAAACTTGTCACACCCACATGACTAACTTGATTGAAAACCTATTTCTCTTCAACCCCATCTCATTTCACCTCCCCCAAATGGCCTAAACATCTCAACCATGAATACATAAAACCCCCATAGAGAGAGAGACAAAACCAAAGAAAAAGAGAGACAAACAAACAATTTTCACACCAAAAAAAAAAAACCAGTCACAAGCCATATGCCATTCCCCATGGCTAATCCTAACACACCTTCATACCATCCCACTTCCAAACCCTCAAAATCCAACACCATCTCTTCCTTCTTCTCATGGAAATCCACCAATCTATACTCTCTAGTTGTCTTCCTTTGCATCATCTCTTACCTTTTAGGCTCTTGGAAACATAGCATGCCCACAATCCCCACTGCTAAGAACCAATTAGCCTCAAAAGATTGCCTCAACATCAAAAACAACAACACACCCCTTGACTTCAACCCTCACCACAACTTAAACGATTCAAGCCTAAGCCCTTCACACTCCAACACCCACAAAAGCTACCCACCATGCAACGTGAGGTACAGTGAGTACACACCATGTGAGGATGCCAAGAGATCACTTAGGTTTAACAGAGACAGGTTGATATACAGAGAGAGACACTGTCCAGAAAAGAGTGAAACGTTGAAGTGTCGCATCCCAGCCCCATTTGGGTACAAGAACCCTTTTGCTTGGCCAACGAGTAGGGATCTAGTGTGGTATGCAAACGTGCCACACAAGGAGTTGACTGTGGAGAAAGCTGTGCAGAATTGGATCAGATACGAAGGGGAAAAGTTTAGATTCCCAGGAGGAGGTACCATGTTCCCTAATGGTGCTGATGCGTATATTGATGATATTGCCAAGTTGATTAATCTCAACGATGGTTCAATTAGGACCGCTATTGATACCGGCTGTGGGGTAAGCTTTTCGATTTTCGTAAAGGCCTGACTCAGTGTTGCTGTGCACTACTCTCGTTAAGATGTGGACATAGAACAAATGTTCGACATATGTCTGCATTTTAACGAGTCTGATGTGCAGTAGTGTTGCACTCACGCCATTTCATTCATTTTAATTTCTTAAATCTCGTTCTTTATTTTCTATTATATTATTATTTTCTTGAAACCCTTACCCTTACTTAATCTTCTAGTCTTTTCTCTTTGTATTTTATTTTAATATAGTATTGTATTTGTTGAAGTCTATAATCTAGGACAATGGGTTTGATTAAAAAATGACCACTTGTTTTTATTTTAATTTACAAGATAAAAAAAATAGTCCAATTGACTAGAAATATAATATTTTAATGATTTTTTATTTTAAATTTAGATGTTTATTGGTACAAAATTAAAGGGGATTTGACTCGTTTTCTCTTGTCCATATATGTGCATTCGGCACACAGAGTTCAGAATGCATAACGTTTACATTTTGATTTTGATTTTTTTTGACAAAGACAAAATCATTTGTCCTGCAATTTTTTTTTTTTTTTTTACAACATTTTGAACTCTTATTATTTGTCTACCAAGATGGCCTGCAAAAAACAAATAAATTATTTTCTTCCAAAAATTAACTCTTAAATCTATGTGAAGTCATATATATATCATTTGTCTTGCTCAATTATTTTGAGTAATATTATTATATAAATTTAAGATGATTGGTTAGATGATTAGTCAGATTTGTCATGAAAGTTCATAAGAATATTTAAGTGGTAATTGTGTTTCATGATGACATGTACCTATCATCTTCGTAATAAAAGTTACAGTATTTCTTATAAAAAAAAAAAAATGCGGTAATGGTCTGCTAAATTTATGGGATTTGATGAATTAATTAAAAAATTACATTTAATGGAATCCTCATCAGTATCTGACTGAGATATTATTCGTACGAGATAATTATGGCTCTCGGGAAACTTTTCTTTTTCTTTTTCTTTTTTTGAGAAAAATATAAGATTTGGCTCTTGGGAAATTAACTTCATTAGTGTACCAAGAACCTCTCTCTTTTTTGACTGAAACCAAGAACCTTTCTCTAATTGCCCAATTTGCTAAATATTATATGTGCTATTGAATCCATTTGCTTTGGTCATAAGTCGCTATCCTCTATAGCTTAATTAATGGGCCAACTGTTACCCTTATCCCAATTGGACTACATACAAATGCAGCATTTGTTAGATGTATTGGTCAATTAACGTATAATTAATGTTTCCTGAAAAGCCAATTTCATTTAGTGCTTTTTTATCTCTCAATTCACAAAAAATAAAAAACTCAATATTTTTCCCCTATGCTGAATTTCATAAAATTAAAAAAGAGTAAACAGTTATATTTAGGTTTTCTTTCTACTTAACCTTACTTATATTATACTCCTTATAGCCAACTTGGACAACATTAAGAGTTTAAAATGTTTAGCAAAAAAAAAAACATTAAGAGTTTAAAATGTTCAAATCACATGGTTTACCTTGATTTTGTTGAATAATTCTACTAATTTATTACACTTGATGCATACGGTAGATCTTGATTACTGTTACAATAATAATTCGGTAGACTAAGAGTAATCTTCTTTGATCTCACTTAATAATAAGATGCAATTTTCATGTAAGATGAGAAAGCGTTGTTCCCAAAGTATTGAATAACTTTCGTTTCTTATTATATTATTTGATTTAGATCTTTTCTAAGCACCCTTCTACAAATCAACCACCTTCTTCCATGAGTCTCGGCTCGATATCACGTCCCACCATCTCCCCACATTTTCTCTTGAAGTGAATGAATTGCCCTTATTAGTGTCGCTGACCAAGTACTGAGTGTTGGGCAAGTGTGAAAGATCAGCCAAATAAAATTCATCACTAGCCAAGAACCGAGCCTCCCCGAGCCTCTTTTCATAGATGTCAAGCACTTTCGACAGCTTCTCTTCATTCTGCCTGAAAACTACTTTGTCTTGCTTGATATTCATTCGAGGCGCGAATGCAAGTTGAAACACCTGTTGGGTCCCAAATAATATTATTACAAATATAAGCAATCCAAAATAACAATTACACACAAGAACACAAAATTTACGTGGAAAATCCTTTCTCTTTAAAGGGAAAAACTACGGGACAAACTTCGAATAATTTCACTATGATCAAATCAATTACAAAAATTATTGTGTATGTTTCTCGGCTAAAGAAAAATCCCTCTTATTTTTCTTTATTCACTCACTCACACTAATTATCTCTTTCAAATGTGACAACACTTTGCTCTCTCATTTTTATTTTCTTCTCCATGCACAACTCTCTCTTGGCTGTCTTCTTTTTCACTTGATAATGAAGATGATATAATAGTACAATCAAATTGCCAAATTATTTACTATATATCTAATCTAATGGTGCAGGTTGCGAGTTGGGGTGCTTATCTTCTATCACGTAACATCATGACAATGTCGTTTGCACCAAGAGATACCCACGAAGCACAAGTGCAATTTGCACTCGAACGAGGTGTTCCTGCTTTGATTGGAATTATTGCATCCAAGAGGATTCCTTACCCATCAAGAGCTTTTGACATGGCCCATTGCTCTCGTTGTCTCATTCCATGGGGCCAATATAGTAATAATCTCATCACATTTTATAAATATTACTACAAATCATCATGCTTCACGTTTTTTGTTTCAATAAGCCTAGAGACCCAAAAAAATTTCACAATTATCGAGTTATTTTTTATTGATAAAAAAATGATGTCAACAGTGGGTTCAAATGAAAACTGGTAAAAGCTTGTAAATTCAATTATTGTAAAAGGTAAATACTTATTGCACACTTACGGACACATTGGTGCGCGTGAGATGAAAACACAATTTCCTATTTGAAATCGAGTGCTCAACTCACCATTTTAGTTGTTTGTGCACTTGTGTGCAAGTACATGGTACATACTGATATACAAAAATCACCTTTTATTATGAAAATTGAGTTTGTAGCATTTGTTGTTTTAGTTTTTCCTTTCTTTTTGTTAGCTTAGGGACTCTTAATGCAAGAGTATTGTATAAAGCTGACTTCATTTTCTTTGTACATTTGTACTTGCATTTCTTTTGACTTCATTTTCAAGTGTACTTATGTTCTATCTTTTTGCTTGTTTGTTTTTATAGATGGGCTATACTTGATTGAAGTTGATCGTGTCCTACGCCCAGGTGGGTACTGGATATTGTCTGGCCCACCAATTCACTGGAAGAAACATCATAACGGGTGGGAGAGAACACAGGAGGATTTGAATGCTGAACAGACAAACATTGAGAATGTTGCTAAAAGCCTTTGCTGGAATAAGGTGGTTGAGAAGGATGATATTGCAATTTGGCAAAAACCCACCAATCACTTAAACTGCAAAGTTAACCGTAAACTCACCCAAAACCCACCTTTCTGCCCTGCTCAAGATCCTGACAAGGCCTGGTTAGTTCTTTTTTAAGTTTTGCAATGTTTGAGACATAAGTCTTTCACAGGAAAATGCTAAAGTTACTATCGATTTTACTATAAAACGTTTACAAACTATTGTAACAATGAATGTGATTTATACTACTTCAACAACATAATAAACAAATATTTTAAAATATATATTATCCAGTTGTCAAATTGAGACTACCACAAACACTACTTTCAACATGTACCAATCAAAACAGGTCACGTTAATAGTTGTGAAAATAGTTTGTCACTAGATTTACTGTCTGCATATGCATGCCTGTGTAATTCTCTGTATATAAAATAAAGCAATGAAGCTAATTGATCATGTTTGTTCATTTTGACCATTTTCAGGTATACAGAAATGGAGACTTGTTTAACTCCTCTACCTGAAGTCTCTAACAATCAAGAAATAGCAGGTGGTGAGCTAGAAAAATGGCCTGAGAGGCTATATGCAATACCGCCTAGGATTAGTAGGGGAACTGTGAAAGGTGTTACAGCTGAAATTTTCCAAAAAGATGCAGAACTATGGAGTAAGAGGGTGTCATACTATAAGAATGTGAATAGTCAATTAGGACAAGCTGGGAGGTACCGCAACGTTTTAGACATGAATGCTTACTTGGGTGGTTTTGCCGCTTCTCTAATTGAATATCCACTTTGGGTGATGAATGTGGTTCCTGCTGAGGCAAAGGTTAACACGCTTGGAGTTATATACGAACGGGGATTGATTGGAACATATCAGAATTGGTAAAACTTAAATTTTTGTTTTATTTTTTGTTTGTTTGATTAGTTTTTACAAGCTTCATGTGTGGCTCATAAATTTTTTGATTGCAGGTGTGAAGCAATGTCTACTTATCCAAGAACTTATGACCTCATTCATGCTAATTCAGTATTTAGTCTCTACAAGGACAGGTAAATATAAGTTAGCTTACTTGGCTTAAAAATTACTTAGGCAAAAGTAGAAAGAGTTATATATAAACTAAATAAGCTGAATGACCAGCTTAATTTATCTTACCAATGATTTTCAAAAAAGGCAATTTTGAATCATGGACATTCTGACAGTCTAATGGAACTGAAACAAAAAACACTAGTTATTTTTAGTTATCATGTTTCTTTTCCAAGAAAATTGTATAATGTGTTGACACATATTTTTGTGTTATAGATGTGAAATGGAAGACATCCTATTGGAAATGGATAGAGTTTTGAGACCAGAAGGAAGTGTAATCTTTAGGGATGATGTAGATAATGTGATAAAGATCAAGAATATCATTGATGGATTGGACTGGGACAGTCAAATTGTTGACCATGAAGATGGGCCTCATCAAAGGGAGAAGCTTTTATTTGCAGTGAAGAAATATTGGACAGCCCCTGCTGCTACTAAGTCCTGACCAAGAAGAATACAAAAATAGCACCTAGAGCTCTGCCCAGTTTTATTCTTACTTCTCTCTTTTTTTTCTTATGTGTATGTTTCATTTTTGGATTTACTGATTCTTTTCACCCCCTGATTGTTTAATTTTTAGAGTTGTGATTTTCCAATATAAACATAATCTCTTTTATTTGAGAATTACAAGTTACTTCAATCACTCTACTGTAATGAAATATCTGCTTACTCTACCTGTCTACCCCCCCCCCCCCCCCAAAAAAAAAAAAAAAAAAACCCAAAAAATAAAATATCTGGTAATTAAAAAAATATGTATTTAAAGTCACAACAGGACTCAAGTGCCAATCATCTCTCTTGTCCAGCTTTGCTATTTCATCCTATAATTATGCAATTCTATTTACTTGCCTACTTTGGAAGTTAAATGTTGCCTTTCACTGACAATCACCATTAAGGACAAATAGGTTTATTTTGTTATTCTTGGCTCGGAAAGACTAAGAAGATTAAAGTTTTCCTTGAACATCAAGAAATTAAAAGTCGTCCTTAAGTTTTTTATCTGTGACATCCAAATATATATCATCAATCAGAGGAAGGACCTGTCAAACAAGAAAAAGAAAATGGGGATGGGGATGGGACTCAAGTGAGGAGGGAAACTCTAATAATTGTTGCAATTTGTTTTCTTTGGAATTTTCCACGACAAAGTCAAAATTTCTTTTCTAAATCAGAAAGGTGCAAAGGAAATGGCATTGGAGAATTTTAGTTCCTAATATAGTTTCATTCAAATGCAACCCAATAAACAGCAAATCAGGTGCCATAAGTCCAATTCAACCTCACCTAACAGTACTCCTAATATTATGGTCTCATCATGATTATTTTAGTGGTCTTCATGTTGTTTTGGTATTATATATGTTTTTCGTTTTTTCATTATGAATTAGCCAAATTGGAGAACTGGTTATAAGAGCTCATGTTTGCATGATAGGGGTTGATTTTGTTAATCAGATCAGATCCGTATCAACATCTAAATTTCATTCCATTTATTTGATTCATGTCAAAATTATATATATAATTATGCTAATCAGTTTTCTGAATAAAATTCCATATAATTGGTGGACAGGATAGGCAATCTTTTCATTTCTTTGAAGATTTTTCCACTCATACCAGTTCTTCCCAGCAAACAGGTCGCTTCTAAACACAATCTAAGCCTCCCCATAAACGTGATGAACCTAATATGCAAGTTAGGTGACTCATGCAATCACTCACCTCTTATCATTCAACTCTTAACTATAAATAAACCCAATAGCCTAAAATATTAAAACATAACTTCAAAAAACCATAAAGTGTTTGAAAGAAAACAAAGTCATCATGGCAGCCCTCAAATCCCTTGTCTCTCTCAGCTCTCAAGCTGCACTGCTCTTTTTGCTTATAGCACTTGCTATGCAGACCAAAACAGCTGAGGCACAGAACTGCCCTGGGCTCAACAACCTCAACTCGTGCCAGGCCTTTGTAGTCCCCGGTGCCGCCAACCCAAATACTGCCTGCTGTAATGCACTTCGAGGAGTGCAGCCTGACTGCGTTTGCAACGCTATCAGGATCGCTCAAAGCCTTCCGACTAAATGCAATCTCCCTCCCCTCACTTGTAGTAAGATTTTACGTACTTTTCTTAGAATAAAAATCCTTTGTCACTATGTATATGTTCCACTCTATGCTCTACTAATCGCAGTTTGCCACACTATACTAAGCTAGTTTTAAGAGTTATATTTATAGCTATGCTTTCAAACAATGCACAACATTGTGAACAATTGTTGTGTTTCTTCATGATTGCAGTATTGATTTAACGTAGGCACTAGGCACAAATGTGCAAATGCATGAAATTATTGTTTCTCTTCTTATAATATTTGACTCTACATCCTAACATTTTCTTTTTTGTTTTTGATTGCTTTTTTCCATAAACAGATACAAATTAAAGATTGAAGTGACTGCAGGACTGGTCGGCGAATAATGTTCAAGTTTTATCATTTTGCCTTTTTTTTTTTTAATTATGGGGGTCACCTTTGAATGGCTTCTGGTCTGCAATCACTGACCAACACTGTTATGAGGGATCAGAGAGAACTTGGTGTTATAATAATTGAATAAAGAAGAAGGAAATATATTTGACTTCGAGTAAATTTACCTGGCATGCTTTATCAGATCAATAAATCCAATGATATAAAATTTTCAGTAACGTTTTTCACCATTGCTGACAATTGACATCTTCAAGTGTTAAAACTGAAGATGGTTCAACCTCCAAGCCGCAATATTAGCTTGTATAAATTGATCATTTGCCATTATTGCACGGCCAACTATAAGATTCACGATCTATATATCACAATATCTTCAATCATTATTCATTACACTCAATATAAAATTTTAATTAGTTTAAGAAAAAAATGCATTACCCCTCACTGGTGATAAGTTTTTTTATTTAAGACGTGACATAAACCCAAAAGTCTCACGAGCAATCCACCACATTATTTGTCTAACTCTAGAGGTTTTTTGGGTGTCTTATTGGCATGGAGTGAAATAGTCTAGACAAAAATTTGATGGGGCCTTCACGGCTTTTTAACCAATGCAAATGCGCTCCTATATTTGTATAAAATAAGCCATAGTCCAAAATCAGGGCAAATATCAATCTTTGAAAAATTAGACAATCGAAAAAGGGGAAGAAAAAAAAAATCAATCCACTTGATCCTGAGAATATAACATACATCATAATTCATAATCAAATTTGAAATAATTCAACCAAACTAACCATATAAAAGCCTTAGACATAATTAGTATGCTTAGCCACATAAAATAAAATAAAATTCATCTATAATATTCACAAGGTATTGCACAGTATTTTCTTTCATATAGGCAATATAAAATTTTAAGTGACTACAGGAAAAATCTAAGATTTATTTATATATTATTCAATTTTAAGAACCGTGACAACAAAGCAAAAGTTGAAAAGGAAAAATACACAAAAAAAAGTAATAATCGAGATGTAAGGTATCGAGCAATAACACAAAAAGATAATAAAAATCTACATGCAAGGTATTGAACATCATTCCTTTAATAAGCCATATAAATAATCTAACATTTGAGTCACATCCCTTTTAGTGTCAACAAATAATCCTATAAAAGAAAATTGTTTATAAATATTTAGCAATGAATTAATAAAGACCAATGGGAGTATAGATCGAATTATACTCCATCTATATATATTAAAAAAACCCCAAAAAGAAAATGAGATTATTGAGATGTAAGGTGAAAATAATGCACTTCCATTTCAACTAGTTTAGGCATTTGAAAATTAATTTGCATTAAAAATAATAAAAAAGGCATAGTCCAAAAGTTAGTGTAACTATCATGTTAGAAAAAATAGGCAACCAAAAAAAGGCAGTTCTTCTATAAAAAAAAACAAGGCAGTTAGTTCTAAGAATGACACACATCATGTCACGTTTGAAATAATTCAACTAAATTAATCATAAAAAAGCCATAGACATTATTATTATTATTATTATTATTTGTGGGAGCCATAGATTATATGCTTAATTGCTTAACCACTTAAAATAAAACGAATTTATAATATTCACAAGGCATATTGCAGAATTTTTATTTATCATTTTCAATATAAAATTGTCAATGCCTAAAAGAAAATTTTAAAATTTATCTATATATTATTCAATTTTAGTGATCACAAAAAAAAAAAAAAAAAGAGAGAGAATAATATTGGAGATGCCATCTAAAATCTAAAATCTTTACTATTTGAGTTACGTCTCCTTCAATATCAATAGAAAAGATTATTAGTCAAATTAATAAACATAAATATCAATGGTCTTAAAAAATTCAAGATTTAATGAATATGATTTTAAAAATCCAATGTTTGATTTAGAACCAATTAAATGGTTTAAAATGGTAATTTACTCTAAAAAATTATAATCACTTGCACATAATTTCAGATAATTTTAGGAAACTCCTGCATCTTTTTGAAAATTAGATTATCACACTAAACACTAGAATTTGAGAATTCTATTTCCCGCAAACAAAACCCCTGGAATTCGAATTCCTGCCCATTTGGATTTGGACCCAAACGAACCCACCCATCTCTGTTTCCAGCGAAGAACACAAAACCCCTCAGCTCAGACTCTTCTTCCGAGAATCAAAGCCTCAGGTTCTCTCTCTCTCTCTCTCTCTCTCTCTCTCTCTCTCTCTCTCTTTTGGGTTCTGTTTTATGTAATCATTTGTTGCATGTTAGATATGAAAACTATGCCCATATTGAGCTATGTGGATTCTAATGCGGCATGGTTCAGTGTGAAGCTTAAAGCTTTTTGTTTTGTTTTTTTTTTTTTTTTTTTGGTTTTGGGAATTTGTGTGCCAAACTGAACTGATTTAATTTGCATACCCCTGAATTTTATTTTGTTATTTGTTAATTAAGCACACAAAGCTACAAACTTGCACTTTTGTTTAGCTGAATCAGTAAACATAGGATAGGACCCAGAGAGAAAAAAAAAAAAAAAAGTTCTGAAAGTTGAAAGGTAGTGCATTCCTATATGTTGTGTGAAATTTAGATGCCAAATTGAGGGGGCCCCAAAATGGATTCTTAGAAAGATAATTACGAACACCCAAATCTTGAAAGGGTGAAAATAGCTACAATATAAGTGATTTTAGAGAATTAGCCATACTAGTTTGTTGTTTTGTTAAATATGCAAAAAATGTGTATCCGGGGGAATTAACTTGGTTACCCACACGCATAGACAAAAAACAGTTTTTTTCAGCTTAATTGACTAATGCCCATGTTATTTTTTAAGCCAAATAAACCAATGAAAATAAGTTATTCCTGTTGAGAACCAAGCAGGTTGTGTTTGAAGTTGAGGTGTTGGTAGGTCCCAATACGTTTTGTATTGCATTTCAAAGGCCCTAGTTTGGTTGAAATAAGTGATAGCAATATTTGTTAATTACATAGAATATTCTAGTAAAATATTTTCTTGTTTTTGTTGAGGGTGCAACTCTACTAGAACTGTGGAAAAGGTACCATTCCTCGTAGAAACAACTCAACATTTGGCATGAGTATAAACTGCTTAGCTTGTTAGGGGTGAATGCTCATGGATTACCTAGCCACTAATTCTGGCGGGTGGGGTCAATTGCCCATAGGTTTTATATGCTAGAGGCAATTCCAAAGGGCTCTTCTTTAGAAAGGTTCCATACTTTTGTTTTTTATAAGTTTGTCTAATTGGACCTTACCCATTTTGGACTTTGGCTAGCATAAAACTCTTTGCTTCTTCATAACAAGTATATCAATGTGATTTATAGAATGCCATTCTGTCGGCAGAAAGAAGTTTCTTAGGGCATATAATTAGCTTGAGGGAAAAATATATATGTAATGAATTTGATCATGTTAGACAGAGGATAAGGCTCAGAAGAATCATTAGCTTTTACACTATTCTTTTTAAGTTCTTAATATGTACATGGGGATATGCTCACTGTTTGAACAAAAGGGACAAGGTAATATAGATGCGCAAAGTCTTGTTTAATGGAAGTTATCCAGATTCATTGTGAGATGATGTGATCAATTGTTAAATCAATTCTGATATGGGTGAATACTAGAGGATGCTAATAGGTGCAGAATTTGTAAATGTAAAATTTCATACGTGTAATTGATGGTTTGAATTCCTTTATGATTGCTTATGTGTTTGCAAGACATTTTTAGCTTGATTCTATTATTAATTCATCAATTGCAATCTAAACTTCGGGTCAGTAAAGCAGGACATGATATGAAAAAATTTCTGAACTCTGATCATGAAGTTATTTAAATTTCACTAAAGGGTTTGATTAAAAAATCATTATTAATTCTAGGTTAATTATAAAGAGAATATTTACAATTAAATTTCAAAATCTCTCCTCTGTGTGTGTTTATTTTTACCTGCATTTATGCATGTTGTGTTGTGTATAATAATTGTGGCTGGAACTCAAATATTAGGCTTCTTATTCTGTATTTTTTTCCCCTATATGATGAAATTTTCTTGTCACACCGATAAAATTTCAAAATTTCACCTGTGGTGTGTGTATTTGTTCCTGCATTCATGCATGTTGTGTTGAGTATAATAATTTTGGCTGGAACTCAAATATTAGGCTTCTTATTCTGTATTCTTTTCCCCTATATGATGAAATTTTCTTGTCACACCAATAATTTTACAGGATTTCTATCTCAAAATTAAAAGGCCAATGTGGATGGAGATTTGTGATCATTTCTCTTTTTGCCAGTTTCTATTGGTCAGGAAGTTATAGATAATACTTTTCGCTTTTGGTTATTTAATGTTCTACTCATGTGTCCTATTTAATGAAGGTCAATGGAAGGAGATGATGGCAGCTCAAGTAGTCCTCCTGAAGAGAATATGGATATGAGACTTCAAGCATCAAATAACTTGGACTTGAATGTGGAGCAGGACTGTCGCAGCCCAAAAGTTGTCCATAGTAATGGAACCCATTCCAATCTTTCCATAAATGATGAAGCCAGCAAAGATGCAGTACTAAAAATTGGTACAGAGTTTGAATCAGATGAACATGCATACAAATTCTACAACAGATATGCGAGATTGGTAGGTTTTAGTGTTCGTAAAGACTGGGTAAATAGGAGTAAGGTGCATGGTCAGGTGGTATCTAGGAAGTTCACGTGCTCTAAAGAGGGATACCGAAGGAAAGACAAAAGAGATGTTAATGTGAAGAAACACCGAAAGGAAACTAGAACTGGTTGCTTGGCACATATGATCATTACTCGTCAGCCTGATGGTAAATACCGGGTTACACATTTTGAAGCACAACACAATCATGACAATGTAAGCCCAACTAATGCTCAAACATTACCATTGCAAAGAGAATTAAGCTGTTCTCAAGATGCTGAAGCTAGCTCAGAAGATAATTCGGGGTCACACTCTAAATCAGCATTTGAATTGATGAATAGACGATTTGAAATCCAGGAATCCCTTGATGATCTTGCCATTGATTATGACATTTATCTTCAGTCTGAAAGGGTAAGAGATATGAAGGAGGGAGAGGCAGGGCGTCTATTGCATTATTTTCAAAGGAAGCACTTTGAAAACCCATCATTCTTTTACACTATACAGCTAGATATTGATGACAAGGTAAGTAACATGTTTTGGGCCAATGATAATATGGTAGTGGACTATGACCATTTCAGCGATGTGGTCTGTTTAGACACGACTTCCAGAACAAACAAACTCTTTCGGCCATTTGTACAGTTTATAGGAGTGAACCATCACAAACAAGTTTTGATTTTTGCGGCTGCACTTTTATACGATGACACTGTAGAATCTTTTAAGTGGCTATTTCGAACTTTCATAGAAGCAATGTCTGGGAAGAAGCCAAAGGCCATTCTCACAGATCAGGATGCAGCAATTGTTGAAGCAATCAATTCAGTCTTACCGGAAACAAGCCATCGTATATGTGTATGGCAAACATATCAGAATGCTCTCAAACACCTAAGCCATGTAGTCAAAGAGACTGATTCTTTTGCTAAAGATCTAAAGGGATGTATCTTTTACCACAAGGACGAGGAGGATTTCGTACGTGCCTGGGAGGCTATGCTGGAAAAATATGGTCTTCAGCAGAATGATTGGTTAAGATGGATGTTTAGGGAGAGAGAGAAATGGGCTGTGGTATATGGCAGGAATACTTTTTTCATTGACATGAATGGCTTGCATCTGGGTGAGTGTTTATTTAATGATTTGAAAAATTACTTAAATTCTGACCTTGACATTCTTCATTTCTTTAAGTATTTTGAAAGGGTAGTAGAAGAGCAATGTTACAAAGAAACTGAAGCTAACGATGACATGAACAGATGTTTGCCAAGACTAATGGGGAACGTGGTTTTGTTAAAGCATGCAAGTGATGTTTACACCCCAAGGGCATTTGAAGTATTTCAGCGGGGATATGAGAAGTGCTTAAATGTTGTTGTTAACAAGTGCAATCAGAATGGATCATTGTTGGAGTACAAGGCCAAAACATTTGGGCAAGCTCGAGAACACACAGTTAAATTTGATTCTTCTGATAATACAGTTACTTGCAGTTGTCTGAAGTTTGAGTATGTTGGGTTTCTATGTAGCCATGCACTGAAAGTGCTTGATCATAGGAATATAAAGATTGTCCCATCCCGATACATATTGAAGAGATGGACAAAAGATGGAAGGTCTGGAAGTGTGAGAGATAGTTACGAATTTACCATACAAGATAATCCCAAGTTGGTTGTTGCAAGCCGTTACAAAAATTTGTGCCACAAAATGCTTAAGTTATCTGCCCGGGCTTCTGAGTCTGAGGAAGCATTTCAATTTGCTGCCAGTCAACTTGATGAAGTGATGGAAGGGGTGGAGAAAATCTTGACATTAAAACCTGAGGAGGCTCAAGCTGTTACCTCAAGTAGCACAGGTGCAAATGTTTCTGAAAGTGAACATGCAGATATTTTCCTGGATGGAAATACAATTGATGATCAGGATGAGAATGGAGTAAAAGGAGCAAAAGAAAAGGAGAGGGCTATCCCTAATAAAGGTCAACTATCCAATGTGAATGGAAAAGTTTCTCATACAAAAGGAGTTCAGAATATAGAAGCATCCCCACCGAATATTGTAAACTGCATTTCAAGTTCCCCCAGGGCTTTTATTTCATCGCAAGCCACAACACCAAATCCCATTATGCAGGTGAAATTTGCTTATCTTTTATGCAATTACAGTTCACAATGGTAATGTCTGTTGTCCATGCCTTCTATTTGTTCAGTGTGTAGAGTTTATTTGATGTTTATCCTTCCAAATTGCATTACGCAGGGTATGTACAATTTTGATACAAGCCAAGTGGTTCAATGCATGTACCCACAATCTAATCTGGTCATGGATCAGCAACCCAATCCTAACATCTATCACTCACCAAATTTCTTCTCTCACCAACATGATTCACCTGTCCAAACTCAACTATTACAGGTAATTTTTTATCCACACTTCCACCTTGATTTTGTTTTGAAGTATTCTTGTTTGTGACCTGTATATGAATTGCCATGCAGGAACCCCTAATCCATAACCCATACCAAGAATCTGACTCAAGCACCAGTCAACTGAGGCACGTAAGTAAATGGAGAGGTCAAATAATGCCAATGAGTCAGCTAACAGATTTTTCCTTTTGAAGAAAACCACTCTTTGCATACTTTATTAATTTGCTTCATTTTATTGACTGTAGGCAATGGAACTTGATGTCCAACATCCACATTCACCTTCGTTCTTGCTTTACGATGATAGATACAGAGCTTCCAACACATATCTTGGGCCTAAGTGAAGAAAATGGAAAGTTACTCTTCACTTTCATCCTTTTCTGTTGTGTGCTGTACCGTCCAAATGCTTGCATTTTTAATCTAAACATTGTATTTCAGCATACTACTTAGTCTACTTTAAATGATAGAAGGGCAGTCTAACTTCATATACCAAAAGATGATGTAAATCCACCAATGCCATTTCGCTCCTTTTTCTTCTTTCATTTCTTCCTTTTGTCAATTTTATTTACTTTCTTACTTCCTATGAAGGTAACTGCTTAATTAATACAAAATTTTATTCATTGATCTCTCTCATCATTGTATGTTGCTGCTTTTTTTTCCCCTTTTCTTCAGTCACATCGTAAAATCCCACTTGTCAAGAAGACAACCCCTCTTTTAGTTTCCACTGCAGCTGCACTTGCCATGACATTGGAAAGACTGGGGAATTAAGGGGACTCTCGCAAAACAAATTGTTTGGATGATTTGCTTAATGACACAACAGATCGAATTGATCTGCAAAGGCCAGCGGGATCCATTGGTCGCCCTGTTCCTTCATTGCTATTCAATTTTTAGAATACTGGATCCTGATATACTTTCAAGTTCTTGGTTGCAGTGAGCCTTTTGTACTATGTGAGGGAGTGCTGTTTCTCAAGTGGCCTCAGATCCTGCTCTAGAATGGCTGCAGGATGTTGGAGAGATTTTGCAACAACGTGCCATGGTTCAAGGCATAATTTTGTAAATAATTAATAGCCCTCTAGTCCAACTTGAGCAAACAAGTCCTGACCAATTCAGCTTGAGCTTGAGTTGAAAACTTTGAACTAGAGCAGGCTGCAAGTGATCGGCTCAATCCTTGAGGTTAGGTATTTTTATGTAACTGTTCACTTCTGTCTTGCCTAAGATGGGGTTGAAGAATAATAAATCTATGCATACAACATATTTTATACACTCTTCATAACTTCACTTGTTAAGGTGACAAATTATGATTTGTGAGTAAAAAGTTAGGATAGTGATTGGTCTATATGCTCACCAATCACAACTTACTAGTTTAATAAGTTGTGAAATATGTTGTGTCCCTACTCTAGTATTGTTTGTCGAAGAATTTCAAATCTCTTCTGCCTTTTATTCACACTTGTAATTATGTTCCTCTCTTTTGCCTTCTATTATGGGGTCTTTGAACTCCCATTCTTGTTGGGTCTAAATTTAGGATGCATGGATATGGATATAGGTATAATACAACGATATGAGCAATTTTTGAAAAATTATAACATGATACGACAAATAAGATATCATTATGATACAAAATACAACATCAATATAACATCTTAAATGAAGTGTTTGTGTTTCTTAAGTTTAAATTGAATAGAAATAGAATATTGAGACTAAATAATATATCCAAATAATAAAATATATAGGGCTCGTTTGGTAAACACATGTTTTCAGTTTTTGAATATTACACGTATTTTTACATACTTTTTTACCTACATGTATTTTCAAAAAAACTGAAAATTATTGTTTAAAATTATAATAAAATATATTAATTAAAATAAAAGAATTGGAATCTTTAGACTTTAGATTAGACTAAAACTACTACATTTTCAGGGTGGTGTGGTGTGTCATGTGTGAATGCTCTTAGACGCGTTGATTTGTGTTACTTTACACAGGAGTCAACCATGAGTCCATCACTGAACTATGCATCTACTTAAAATAAATGAGTGTTTGGATAGCTAAAAATGTCTATGCATCTACTTAAAATAAATGAGCATTTGGATAGCTGAAAATGTTTCAGCGTTTTACGTTTTCTTCTTCTTTTTTTTCTTCTTTTTTAGAACCAACTCTTTTTGCACTGTTTATGAGATATGAACAGTGCAAATAAACACATAAATAGTACTTTCAGCGTGAACAATTTTTTTTTTTTTTTTTCAGTTTTCAGCAAAATAAACGGTATCCAAACGCACTAAAACTACGCATCAACTCCGCATTTGTTTTGTTCGGTCGCGTCAAGCACCAAATGTTTAGGTTTCGCTTTCAAATGCGTGGGCTCTACTCTACTGCCCCAACCAACCAACTTCAACACAGTAGTATAGTCTTTACAGCCTCACACTACCGTCACGCAAACCATCATCAGTCTGACACAAAGAATTATACCCCTACCATACTCATACTGTAGAAGTGGAAATTTTGAAACCATTCATTACATAACGTCCCGTGCTGTTTAGTAGGTTTTATTGTCATTGTTTCGGAACTAATGCAAATATTCAAGTGTTTCTAAATAAAAATGATAAAGAATACTTAAAGGTTAATCGCATATTGATATATGTTGATATTTAATTTGAAATTATATAAGTAGTCTAATTAAAAGCTGTCATGTGTTATTTTAAATTTAAACATATTGGTTAATCAAATAATGTCATGTGTCATTTGGAGAACAAGATATAAAGTCTCTCTATTTAAATTATGGTACATGTCATCAATGATAGTCAATCACCCTCCCCAAGACTCCTATAAATAAAGACTCTCATCAGTCTTGTAGGATGACAAATTCAGAAACATTCAGATGTCTCGAAACTCTGTTGAAATCGAGCCCCAAACCCTTCAAAGAACTTCAACCTTCAAAGACAAGAAACATTCAAAGCGAAATCTTTCAAGTCATCCTCTTAAATCCCAAAGTTCACTGAAATCAAGTTCAAAAACTTTTAGAAACTTCAAGAAATTATAAGTTAGTGAAGATCAATGAATTCGACCCTTCAAAGCCTTGAAGAACTTCCACTACAATCTTCAAACGCACAAAAAATGTGATAAACACACAAAGAACACGAATAACAAAGGATTTCTAACAAACACATAGTGAGAGATTCGTCATAATTTAACTTCAAAGATCTCTTGATCCATTTCCCAATCAAATTGAGGAGCATCTGATGTTATAATCAAGATTGTATTTGAATCAAAGATTTTTCAAGGAGATCGAATCAAAGGAGTATTCAGTTGTTATATAATTTAATTGCAAAGAATTGTACCTACTAATTCATTAATACAAATATACATTTGTGAAGCTATTTTGATTGTTTGATTTGTAAACTTGAAATTTAGTGTTTACACATATCATTAGGTTAATTACATTCTTTTTTCACTAAGAGCATTAGCATCCGGGTTTGTAAAAATATATCTATTTTAACACACATAAAGTGACTCTATCTACTTTAACAAACCAATTTACAACACACACACTACATCCCATTTCTTATTTTTCAATACAACTCATTACAATAATATAAATTATCCAATAAAATATTATAAATCAACACCAATCTCTCTCTTCTCTCTTTGCCTCTCCATCATTTTCTCTCTCCAACACCACCGAAACCAAGCCAACACCACCGATTCAAACACAAGCCACAACCACCATAATTGAAAGCAACCACTGAATCCCCAAAGCCATAACCACCAAAACTGAAAGCAATCAAAGCCTCCAAATTTCCACAACCCGAAACCCATACACCCATTTTTAAAGAAGCCCAATCCCCAAACCCATATACGATCCAAAAGAAAAGTAAAAAAAAAATTGGAATTAGAGATAGAGAGGAAGAGGAGAAAGATCGGAAACCACCAATGGTGGCTTTACCGTTATACACCACTACCAATGTTTAAGTTTAACCTCAGTGAACAATAATTCCTATATGTAACAAATCACTATAGCACATTTGTAAAATATATTAAGTTTAAACACCTGAGTAAAGATGAATTTTAGTGTTTTTAGGTTCTAAAATAACAATTTGGGGTTGTACTAATGCTCTAATAAGAAAACTCATTCAGAGCTAAATAGAATTATTATAATTACTTGTCTTTTATAATACAAGCCATAATCATCCAAACTTAACAACATTAACATAACATTCCAAACTAACTAACAATTAAGAGAGAAAAAAAATAAGTAAAATATATATTTTTAATCGAATTGAAACAATTTTTTACTCATACAGGTTGTGATTAGTTTTTAATAAAAACGAATGTCATCAAGACTATAGTCGTATCATTCAACTTTAATAACACTTTCTTTTGTATTTCCAAAATGTTTCTATTCTCCAACCAAAAAAAAACACCTGATGTCAACAATAATTCCACCAAAGAAATAGTGAAAATTTGACATTGTACATTTGTACTAAAAACAATTTGTTAACGAGCATTGAGAGCGAGTGACGAACGCAACACGTGAGAGCGATTGCCAGTGAAGAGACACAAAGAAATCATAGTGTTGAACTTTGTGATATAAATAGTAGTAGTGACTAGAGAGAGGGAGGCATTTCGAAATTTTAAACACCCCCTTCTTTACTACAAAGGTCGCGCGTGTAACCAAACCTCCTCAATCGCGCGTTTACCGACTACTCAATCCCCCGCACATATCTCTCTACATATAATCCCACTCCAAAACTAAAAAAAAAACCAGTTCTGTTCTCAGTTCAGCTACTTTCATAGTTCCAAAGTTCCTAAAAAGTTCCGAAACTCTGTGTCTCTTTCCAAAACCAGAAAACCAAAAAACCATGTTTTCTTTACTTAAACCTCGTACCCATTAAGCTCTTCATGGGCTTTCTCAGCCGGCTCTTCGGATTCGGGTCTAAGAAGCCCAAGAATCCGCCGCCGCAAAAGGAGAAGCAGAAGCGGAGGAGCTTCATCGCTTCGCTAAACAGCAACTCCCACAAAGGGACGCCGTCTCGGCACCAAGTTGATGACCCCAACAAGCACGCCATAGCGGTTGCTGCTGCCACCGCTGCGGTGGCGGAGGCTGCTCTCGCGGCGGCTCATGCGGCGGCTGAGGTCGTCAGACTTACCAGTAACGTCGGGAGAAATGCCAACGTGGCGCATCGGCTTTTGACGGTGGAGTTAGCTGCGGTTAAGATACAGTCTGCTTTTCGTGGTTATCTGGTTAGTATCTTTCATATTCCGTTGGTTTGTTAGTTGGAATTCAGTTTCCTTTTTCTTTTCTTTTTTTCCAGTACTGCCCTTCAAATGTTCCTAGAATTACGTGAGTAAATAAAATTACTTTTGTCAAATTTACCCCATTGAGTGTACCGAGGGGGTGGACTCATTGGCCTGAGATATGACGTAATAACGTAAATTCAGAAGTAATGAACTCATTAGTCTAAGACGTGACGTAAATTGAAAGACTAATAGTCTGGCCAAAGCCAAAGGGTGCTGGTAAATTTGGATGGTCATTTAAGTCTTAGTCAAGAGGTTACTATTATAGGTAAACCAAACGGAAAACATGGGTCAAAAAGTACTTCTGAAAATTTCATGGGCATTCATGGAAAAATATATAAAGTGAAAAACGTGGGTCATTGGGTTGGTACTCTCTAATTCTATTGCACCGACAGGAATGGCTGAGAGTCATTTCATTATCAGACTTCTTTTATTTGTTCAAGTATAGATTCCCTGTTGTACAAGGTGTTTTACTGTAGAGAGAACCTTCAATCAGGTCCTGGCGTAAAGAAGGCATTTTACGCCACCAATGATGTGCTGCCACGTCATATTTCCATTGATCTTACAATACACTCTTGCACACACAAGTATAACTCAATTAAACACAAAATTCTCAAACACCTATCAGACTTGAGAAGCTCCAACGCCTCTCATCTCCTCATCTCCTCGTACCACCGGACCTCCACCCCACTGCTGGAGCTGTCGCACACATCGGTCAAGAGCTGGCACCGTCGCACCGGTTCCTTCCCGTCGGTCAAGGTTTGAGCTTTGAAACCCAATTCATTTTTCCACTC
Organism: Notholithocarpus densiflorus; assembly: GCA_030021035.2. Lineage (NCBI taxonomy): Eukaryota > Viridiplantae > Streptophyta > Magnoliopsida > Fagales > Fagaceae > Notholithocarpus > Notholithocarpus densiflorus. The sequence continues at coordinate 5,513,921 of JARYZH020000017.1, forward strand.
CTCGTCAAATGTTCGAGCTCCTAAAAGAGTTCTTGCTGGAGAAGGTTCTTTAGTGGCTGATAGTTCTGTAGGGATGTGTTTGATGAAGGACAGTGAAACATTGGGTGTTAAATTGAAGAGCAAGAACACTGAAACAATGGGTTTCGAATACGTATTAATGATAATGACTATCACATTTAAGGAAAAGAAGATTAAGAAAAAAAAATGACATGGAGGTGGGTTTGCAGCAAAAGCTTCAAGAACTTTGTTTTTTGTGCTTAAAATCACAAAACCCATGTCTTAAAAATTCTGTGGAAACAATAAAGAAAGAGAAAAAAAAAAATTTAAAGATTGAAACTTTGAGGTGGGAATCAGCTTAAGATTGATAAAAATCTAATGGGCTTGTTTCAAAAGCTTCGAAGACTTTTGCGGACACAACAAAGAAAGACTTTCTCTTTCTTCCTTGTGCTTAAAATCAAATGGGTTTATCGGAAAAGCCTTAAAGACTCCCTCTTTTGAGCTTAAAATCACAAACCCATGTCTCAAAAAAAAAAAGGAGAGAATGAGAAGGAAGCCAGACCCAAAATTCCATAAAATTTGTGATACCTTGATGAGAATCCAGTGCGGCGACGCTAGCTCTTGACCGATGTGTGCGGCGGCTCCAACGGCGGGGTGGAGGTCCGGTGGTACGAGGAGAGGAGGAGATGAGAGGTGTTGGAGCTTCTCAGGTCTGATAAGTGTTTGAGAATTTTGTGTTTAATTGAGTTATACTTGTGTGTGCAAGAGTGTATTGTAAGATCAATGGAAATATGACGTGGCGGCACATCATTGGTGGCGTAAAATGCATTCTTTACGCCAAGACCTGACTGAAGGTTTTCTCTTTACTGTAATGCCCGTTTCGTGTACTTTGGTGTGTGGACTGGTCGCTGCTAAATTTTCTAATTCTCGGAGTGTTTTTCATGTGGTTTTAGACTAGATCGTGTGTGTTTATTATTGTGTGAATCACACGCGCCATTTTGTCTGTAAAAATTCATAATTAAGATGCCCTTTATTTAATATTTAATAAAAAAAATTATCCATGGTTCCATGCATGTTGGATTATGATTGTGGGAGGGCATGTGAATCATTTTATAACAAAAGGTTGGCACAAAGCCACTAATAAAGTGAGTAATTGAGATTTTATGCTTAGCTTTCATTAGAAAACCAATTGCCTCAACTAGTAAAATTTATTGTTCTCGAATAAAGAACCTAAGTTCGGATTCTAAAAGAGTGATTATTAGAGAGCAAACATCATTAGATTCAAAATCCAATGTATCTATTAATAGAAGTAATTAATCATGGCTTTGCATATGTTGTAAATGGCCACCATACTTTTTTATTTATTGCCATAATTTGTCCAGTTGAATCAAGAGTCTTGGTAGGTACTAGGCTACTAGCTGTACTCGAATGACATTAGCAGATCAAAGAAATGACCCATGTCCCTGAGATTTTTTGGTGCTATTCTCATGGTTTGGACCACAAATTCAGCTACTATTTCTGCTAGATTCTTCACTTTAGTTAACTTTTTCTTGCTGTGTATGTCACATATCAAACAGAGCTAATTTGTAATAAATGCTTATTTTATTGAGGGTATGTGTGCAAGTGAGAGAGAGAGAGAGATAATGATTTCATCCACAACCCTATACCCTTTTAAATATCCATGCTAGTCTGGTTCAAGTATTTTGTAAGTTTCTGCTCTCCCAACCCACCTTTGCTTTTAACTTTGAAGTTTTCTAATTAATATTAAAATGTAGCACTTTTAACCTAACTTTTAGTACTGTGCATCTAAGGCTTTTTTTAAAATTATTTTATTTTATTTTATTAACTTGGGAAGGGATTAACCTAACCTTTTTTGACTTTGGGGAATTTGAAAGGCAAGGAGGGCGCTAAAGGCACTAAAAGCATTGGTGAAACTTCAAGCATTGGTGAGAGGGCACATGGTGAGAAAGCAAACTGCCAACATGCTGAGGCGAATGCAAACATTAGTCCGAGTGCAGGCACGAGCACGTGCAAATCGTGCACACTTGTCAGAATCCTTCCATTCTAGCAGCAAGTCCTCTCTGTCACGTCACCCTGTAAGTAAAGTTTCTTTTCTTCTTTTAATTCAGTTGTTAGTTAGCCTATACGTGGAGAAATTTGATTTATATGCGGTGTTTTTTTTATATAATAAAAATAAGTGAGTGGCCCAAAGGAGAAGAAAGGGAACAAGGGGAAGTCAAATTGAGCAATACTAATGCTCATGCAATATGAAATGTCTTGAGATAGGTTGGGATTGATTAAAAAAAGAAATTTTTCTTGGGGGACAATCAGTTGCTGGCAGCTTGCTCAAGCCAAAATTGAGCATATTAAATCCTCGCTATTGCTAGAACGAAAAAGATTCAAAGTAATGATACAATCCTATAATTCTGTCGCCTAAAATGACTGATTGACTTACTAGAAAATGTCATGTGTTTGTGCATTTAGGTGATGTACATTTTCTATTACATCTTCTTGCAGGTCCCTGCAACTCCTGACATAAATGATTGCCAACTTCGAGCTTATAGTTCCAAATTTGAGGGCCCCTCAATTTTGAAGGTATTTACTTGATTGGTTTTGTAGGATCTTCTAAGGACATATTTGATGCTCTCCTTAGAATTGTGGTTTAGCAATTTAAAAGCGATTTCAAGTCAGAATGACCTCTAGTTTCCTTCTTCCTTTTTTGAATTATTTAATTTCTGTAAATTGGGATCTTTTAAACTGAAGATAAAAAGGCCAATGTAGTTTCAACAAAATGCTTATGTTCCAATATTCCAGCCAATGACCCTTTTTTGGACTTCATATGATTGTATCTTGGAAGTGGTGAAGGAAGGTGAAGAAAATATGTTGAATTGCTAAAGGAATTACTTCTCTTCTAAACTTTTTAACAATTTACTATTTTTTTAATGTTTTGAATTGTAATCTCCAACTTCATTTGGCTTTTGAATGATAATCCAAATGCGTCATAAGTCTTCATTGCACTAATCATTTTCACTGCACTCTGTGTTCACGCACACATAGAGATGTGGTTCAAATTCAAACTTCAGGGACATCATCAACCTAGACAAAGCACATGGTAGTTCAAAGTGGTTAGACCATTGGATGGAAGAAAGTTTATGGAACAACCGCCGTGACATTTCATTAAGAAATGGACATGCTGATGATGAGAAGTGCGACAAGATTCTCGAAGTAGACACTTGGAAACCACATTTGAACTCCCAAGAAAGTAAGAGAACCTTTCAGACATCACCGAATGTTTTTGCTTCTGATTATAATAAGGAGAGCTTTATGACATACAACTCTCCGTCAAAACACTCATCAAAAGCTCCAAATCCAATTCCTAGTCAGGCTACACCATCTTCTGGGGGAGTTTTATCTTTTGGCTCCTTCAAACTAGGAAGAGATGAAACAGCTTTAAGGACTGCTGACAACAGCCCACAAGTGCATTCTTTGTCATCCAGGCCTGGAAGTAGTGCCAGAAGAGGTCCATTCACACCCACAAGAAGTGAGTATGCGTGGGGCTATTTTGGTGGGTACTCAGGTCACCCAAACTACATGGCTAACACGGAGTCCTTTCGGGCTAAGGTTAGGTCACAGAGTGCCCCAAGGCAAAGGCTAGAGTTTGAGAAATTCGGTTCAACAAGGAGATCTGTTCAGGGGTTGTGGGATGCAGGGATTGATTCAGATAAGAGGTTTGCTGAACAAGCTGAGTATAGGTACAAAGCTTATTCAGCCTCTGGCCAATTGAATAGAGTTGGGAGTGCTAATTTAAGGTGATTCCACTTGGTGTTGTAATTTTTTTTTCTATGTATGGCAGCAATGCTAGAGTTGTAATTATTTGATCATGATTTTTGTACCTGTCCTTGCACAATCAAAAGTTGCCAGAAACTTGCTGTTTTAAACTGTATGTTCAAACATAATCATAGTTGTGCTTTATATATATATATATATCTCATCATGGTTCTAACTAAAATCTAATGTTGATTAGTTCATTGCTCATGGATCTGTCTACCACCTTCCTACAAATGGTTGTGATATCATCATTACTTTTAGCTCCAAGCTAAAGTTCACTTTGCAGTTTTCTTTTCCTTTTAAGTCCAAATAGAAAAAGCATAATTGAGTATATTGCTATCAGTGTCCTTTTTATAGACCCCCTTGCACAATGTGACGTGTTTCACTAGTGCAATCCTTCCTGCAACCCTACGCACTCCATGTAGATTATTTGGGGAAATGTACCATTGAGCTGCCAAAACCAATTTTTTTGGGAATTCACATGCACTGGTATGGGACTATTCATCTGTGAATATAGTTGAGTTCCACATCAGACAGTGGTCACAAAAATGAATGGTTGAGAAGACATTATTGCCAAATTTATTGGCTTATGTTTTTTTAATGAACATTTATTGGCTTATGTTTTAAGCTTAATATAGTATCCCACACATGATATGTTAAACCTTACATGAAGACTCCCCAAGGTATTGGTTCTCAGTTCAAACCCAAATCTGAAACTAGTGTTGTCAAAGCCAATTGTTCCATAGGACAAATGTGCAATGTGATTGTTCATATGTATTATTGATAGGTAAAAGTTCCACTTCGGTTTAGTTTGCAATTTGTGTGTTGCACAAAAATGAATCATAAATCTCTTATGACTTAATTATGAGTTTCTTCACATGCATGCCTTCTTGCTTCATGAATACAGAACTTGATGCCATGTTGATCTTGGCCTTTGGCCACGGTTACTTTAATAAGTATCGTTGATTTCTTTATGCCCTTTCCAAGTTTGAACTACTATTTGTACAAAAAAGAATCCCCTTCATTACATGATTTCTTAGTTAAGTGTGCGTTGGAATAAAAATGCCAATCTTTTTCTTACTGGTTAGGCTGAGTACCAGGTCTTTTCATTCGATAGTATAAATATATCTCATTTTATAACCAACAGATAGTAAAGTTTAGTACACAATACCAGTCTTTGTGCCTTGAATTGGAGTCGCTGCTTTTTGCTTTTACATACAAAGAAAGTTTTAAATTTTAATCCAATGTTACATTGTACTTGCCCATTTGAGTTGGATTTCACAGATTCCTCACTCATTTACTTTCGGCGGCCTACACATGGGCATTTGTCCCATAACTAGTTTGTCCTAATCAACTAAATAACAGTGTGACAAGAGATCTCATTAGTTCCTTGCATTAAATAGAGCAAACTAGCAATATTTCTAGTACCCACAAGGAAACAAATGCAACCTTGGATACCCATCACAAGCCATACAGTAAATATTGAGGGTATGATATGACACTGGTTATGACTTATTATGAAAGTGATGTTGAAAGAGTAATGTGGGAGCAGCACATAACCGGGAAAAAAAGTTGTTTAATTGTGCATTATATTCTCTTTTTGGACCTTTCTGACTCCAATTTTGGCCCCTAGTAATTATAAAAGAGGGCACACACAAAAACCTTTTTATTAGTGGCTGCATCACGTGAAAGCAAAATCTTTATAGGGCAAACTGAAATGTGATTTAGCATGATAGCTAGTAATATGTCCCAAATCATTTCACTTATCAATCATAATGAATGGAATAACTATACTTGTGAACTGTTTTCCATCATTTCTTGCAAAGCAGCATTTGAATTGGTTTGGTACGCAGAAATAAAATAAGACCAATATGTTGTGCAGTGTGAGTGATTGGGGCATGCACCAATGGACTTGAACTGCTACAGTATTATTTTAGAATGAAGCATGTTGGTATAGTTAATTACTCAAATCTTTTATGATTGATTGTTTGAATTAGAACATCTGGAGGCAATTGGTTGCATTGGTCATTGAATCAAACCAAGGTTTAAATCTTAAACAAATTTGATTCAGTACAGTGAATCTTGACAGTTATGTTGATTTGCGAAAAGTATCGTGGATCTTTGTAAAAAGTAAAAGGACAACTCAATATCTTTATAAACAATAAAACAATCGCTCATGCTACATAACCAAAAATAAAAATTATGTGTGGGACAATTACAATTTTTGTCTCTCTTTTTTTTTTTTAGTAAAAAATTTGATACTTCTTCCAACCACACAATAGAATCATCAACATAAAAAGCTTGCTTCATGCGGCCCTGTTTTGTCATATTAAATATTTTGTGTGATTGTATGAAAATATATATGATCATTCTTGTCAGAGAATGGCTCTGTTTTGTCATATTAAATATTTTGTGTGCTTGAATGAAAATATATATGATCATTCTTGTCAGAGAATGGAGAGGACAATAAATTTATTTATATAAAGAAATTTCTACCATGGTATGTTAAATAACTTATACATTGCAAGATGAGCTTCAAAAGTCAACATAAAAAGGCTTTCATGTACTCAGGTTAATTATTTAAAAGCTTAAGAAAACAATAGTTATAGCAATCTCTTAATTTTTATCTGACTTAAAAATTATTCTTTCAATTCAAATTATATCATATCAAAACATTAAAATTGTGTAATTCACTCAAAATTAAAATACTAATATCAGTCAGGGGGTGGGAAGAATACAAAGAAAGATAATACCAAAAATCATTAAATTAAATAAAAATAAAAAATAATAATATTACCTTTTGTCATCTATATTTTTAATAAATTCATTTTTTTTAGAGAGTTTCAACCTATGACATCCGCTTCTGATGATAGCTCTTTATCATCAAACCAAAACACCAATAAATTTTTAGTATAGGCGCGAATTGAATCCAAAATCTCTTATTCAATCATTATAAACTTTACCAGTTGAGCTAATTGGAACCCACTAATAAATTCAATTTTAGAATAGGTGCTCTCAACCCAAACTTGCATTTTTCCATTTTTAAGTAAGTGAATTGAAATGGGCAGAATCGACCAAAGTGGACCGAATTGGGCAAAACTGGACCAAAATGGACTGTATTGGACCGAATTAGACCGAAGTGGACAGAAGTGACCAAATGAACTGAAGTACACCGAAAGAACCAAATTTGAAATGGACCAAACTGAACCAAATTGGACCGAACTAGACCAAATCATTGGCCACATCACCATTTTTTTGTTGTTGATTTGTTCTTCTAATTCTTTGATCATATTAAATATATTAACCAATTGTATTTACACATTCATCTCAAAATTTTTTTTCTAATAATATATTGGACAATTTAATATATTTTTTATTTATATTATAAAAAAATTAGAGAAATAAATCAATAAAAAAAAAATTTGTGATATGGTCGATGTCAATGATGTGGCTCAATAGGAGGGTGATAACATTAGATGTTACGATTCAACTTTTATATATTATAAAGATGGCCAAAATGGGCAAATGCCCTTTTCGTGCAAAAATTTCAGCATTTTGCCCGAACCCGCCAACCTCATGGACCATTTTTGCAACGATAACTCCATTATCTACAAAAGCAGCAGCCTTCGTTTCATTTATGTTTCCTTTTTAATCTCTGGAAATTTGGTTTCATTAACTGGCTTGCAGTCGAGCCTTGGTCTGTAGTATCAATGCACTGCGATGGGATAAGAGGCTTCTTCATTGGAACACAGGTATCCATCATCCCACTGCCTGTGTTAATGGGAGAAACTGCTTTTGTTTTCAACTGTCTTGGCACCTCCAGTCTCTCTAAAATCCTTGAAGTTTTTACATCCAACTGCCTATTACTACTTGAAGGCGATAGAACTGATTGATCCAACTTGGGTTTGGATATACAAACTGGAGAAAATATCTTTGAAACTTCATTGACAACCAGCTGCTCCCATTCTTCTGCAATATGCATGCCCATTTTGTCTTCTTCAATCATATCCAACTTTGACGATTCCTCTTCTGTGAGTTCAACATCTAGTCTTGAAGTGGATTGTACCATCTCTTCTGAAGAAACAAGTTGGGTTAACTTTGGTTCAGAGGGTGCCTCTTCAAATTTAGGAGGTATACCCAATTTGTGATAATGAATTTGCAAGTGCAATTGCTGTGTGAATTTGTGATTTGGCAACTTAGTCGATCAAATTTATGGGCATCCAGTGAGACACTTGCAGCACAAAGGTATGTATCTTGGGTGCATGCATGTATTTACACATTTTAACTTTTTAAGATCCTGATGGATCAGTATTTAGTAAGCAAGCAATGCATATATATAACAAGATAAAGTTCCCCATTTATACAAGATTGACATAGGTACTTAATGCTAAAAGCATCACTTATTTGCATCATTGAAGATAACCTGAAACCCCCTCTAGCTGAAGACAGGCGTCTTATTTGGTCTTCCTTCCATATCTTTGATCGAACTTCATTCTTATCACTCCAAGTCAAACTATGCTGCAAGATTCATGTGAGATTAGTAAGTGTTAGAAACCCTGAGATGAGAATAACATAAATGGGCTAGGAAAGTTTGTACTTTATCTGGACTAGGCACTCTTATGTCAAAACTTTCCACTCCTAAAGCTGGCCCATATTAAAAAATCATTTTCATTATGGTGCTTTACGGTTAGAATGGGGCCAAATATGGATTAGCCTATTACAGAAACTTCTAAGAGCACAAATATTAATAAGTGCAAAAATTTACACAATATAGCTTATAACTCTCGCACATGACAATGTATTATTGTGTAAATATCCAAACTTACTACAGTAACCTTATATATTTACACGGTTACTGTAGCTGTGTAAATCATTATTATTTTTTATTTTATTCTCTCTCACAGTCAGACCCTCTCTCTCTCCTCCTCTTCTTCTTCTTCTTCTTCTTCTTCTTCTTCTCACTCTCTCTCTCTCTCTCTCTCTCTTCATCTGCACAACCAATCAACCGTCCACCCACCACCACTCAACTACCACAACCCACCACCACCCAACCATCGCAACACACCACCACCACCATTTTAAAACACATAAAAATCCAACCACAATTTCAATAGAAAATCAAAGCCAAAATCAACGGAAAATCAAACCCAAAATCAACAAAAATCAGTAAATCAAACACAGGGTGTGGAAAATCAACTAACATATCAAGCAGCAAAATAAACCATCAACGAAAAACTATCAACCCAAACCCAAATCATCACAGTCTAGGTGTATCTTTTGTCGCTAACGAATATGGACTAGCCTCCATAGCCATTGCCGTGAGAGAAATCTGAAAAGAGAAGTACATGAAGAGGAGTACTAAGGAGAGAGAGAGAGAGAGAGAGAGAGAGGACACAATTTCAACGGAAAATCAAGAAAGCCAAAATCAACAGGAAAATCAAACTAAAAATCAACAAAAATCAATAAATCAAACACAGGTGTGGAAAAATCAACCCCAACATATCAAACGAAAAGCCAAAATAGGCTTCATCAACGGAAAAATATCAACCCCGAGCCCAAATCATCAGTCCTCGTATTGTCTTTCTAGCCTCCATAGCCATTGCCGTGAGAGAAATCTAAGAAAAGGGAAAATTTGAGAAGAGGGAGTACTGAGGAGGGAGAGAGAGAGAGGACATAAAGATGAAGGATCTGAGAGGCTAAGAAGAGAGAGATGAGGGGTCTGAGACGAGAGGTTGAAAAGATTGCAATGAGAGTGAGGCAGAGAGTTTGAGAGAAGGGTTTTGCTAGTTTGGGATGAGAGAATGAGAGAAGGAACATGTGAGTTTGAGAGATATTTTAATAAAACAATAATATAAAAAAAGATATAAAAAATATTATTTAAATAAAAGAGAGTGTATAATAGATAAACTGATGTGGGTGTTTTGTAAAAGTGACTATGTAAAATAGAAAACGTAGGTTGTTATGCAAAAAAAGACAGAAAACTTTAAACGGATTAATGTGAATGCTCTAAGGTTAGCCTACTCATTGGTCTAGGAATGTGGGCCTAAAAAGTTGGATAAGATTCTTAATAAACCATCAATGTTGGACAAGAAAATATATTTTGCATTAGATATATCTTCTCTTTTTTTATATATAGGAAAAAGTTTTGTTACATACTAATATGCAGCAATTGCTGCATAATGGGTTATGTGGAAGCAAAAAGAAAGCAGCATGTGTCTATGGGTGACCCATAGATACATGTCGCTTTCTTTTTGTTCCTACATCATTATGCAGCAATTGTTGCATACTAGTATTTAAAGTCTATATATTGTGGGAAAAAAAATCTATATATCTCATACTATATATATATAAAGGAATTATTGATGATAGACGGGCTGTGAGTATATCCTCATGTTTTGAAATAAAATGTCCATATATCTAATACATGAGGTAATTATTAACACTGGACAATAATTCAAGAGTGCATGTGTGTTCTATGAGAGAGAGAGAGAGAGAGAGAGAGAGAGAGAGAGTTAATTACAAGTTGCAATCAGTATTTGGATCAACGGTGAAGCCGAAAGAGACTCCACAAAAGCCCGGCAAGGTAGCAATAGCTGTGCCATTGGGATTATAGGTGGTAATGACATTCATCAGGCATCTACAAACATATCTTCGACTGTCGATAGAGTTAGAAATAAGGTCCAAGCTCATCATGGCATCACAACATGGTGATCCTGGAAAAGGATCTGGTGAACCATAGGTGATAAATGTAGAGCAAGTTGAGACTAGTGTTGTCACAGCTGAGCACTCATCGGCAGCAGATACTAATGAGGCAATTGATAGTAACATCAACAACCCAATAATCTTTGGTACATTTTCGCTAACCATTCGATTGGTTCCCATTTCCTTCTTCTACTATTATAACACTAGTTGCTAAGGATCCAAGTATAATATAGAAGAAAAAAATTTATGGTTGGAAAGATGTTGGGTTGGTGTAAAATGAGGATCGTGTGTCCTTCATCAAGTTTGTGTGAGTTTTATGCATGCAAAGCGTGCATGTGTATCCACAATTCTACACAAATCTTGCACGTGTTTACTTCCAATAAAAAAATTCCGTTTTTGCAAACAACAAGGTGTCGTGGTGTAGTTGGTTATCACGTCAGTCTAACACACTGAAGGTCTCCGGTTCAAACCCGGGCGACGCCACATTTTTGTTTCAGTTTTTTTTTTTTTTTTTTTTTGTTCCTTTATTACCTTACCTTAAAGTTGATCAACATTAGATTGTATTGATTCTTAACACAATAATGCACCAAACAAGCAGATACAATGGAAGAATGATTACAATTTACGCATACATATGACAATTTTAGAAACTATGGCACCAATCTTAAAAGAGTAAAAGCATATACAACACAATAGAGCAAAGATCAATTTCAAAAACAACTATGTGCATTTACATACGAGGGAAAAAGACCCTAGAGGAGTAGAAGACCCTTCTAGGAGGCTTAATTTTTATCACAGTTCCATCTGGAAGTGGGTACACAGGTCACATAGTGACACCAGGGGCAATGATCATTCCCATTCTCTCCTCGGAAAAGCATCACCAATGCAACTATAAACCTGCATCATTTTAAGCACAGAAAAAACAATTTAGTGTTTGATAATTCCTAAAACACATGAACTAAATCTCAACAATATGTAATAAAATCTAATAAATTGACAAAAAAAATCTTAGTTTTAATTATTGGAAGAGTAACTTACCCAACAATCAGCAGAACAATGGAAATAAACCATAACACGTATTGGTAAGCCTTGTATTTGGTTTTGACAGGAATGCCTGCAGGGAGATTCCGCTGGTCTAACCATCCGAATTGAGGACGGGGAAGCAAAACAAAGCCAAGGAGGAAACCCGTCAAAAATCCACCAATGTGGGCATAATTATCAACATGTGGCAAAATTCCAAGTCCAAGGTTGATGACAATGATGACCAGGAGTGTGATCATAGCTGCACCCTATGGAAGAAATTGAGGAGAGAGAATTAGAAAGAAAAAGAATCAACATAATAACATGAACAAAGATTTGCAACCATTACGTTTTTTGAAGTGAAGTCTAAAAGTACATGCAGTAACAGATAGCAGACACACAATGGTATGGAAACAAAATTGAAATTATAACCATGACTAACATAAAATGTTTTGTAACAAGCTCTGTAAGATGCAGTAGCAATCAGATAGCATGACTAACCTTGTTAGTATAAATAGTCCAGTTTGTGATAAGTTCTGAAAGCATTGCTCCAAGAAGACCAAAAAGAGCGCCAGAGGCACCAACAGAGATGTTGTTTCTAATAAATAAAGAGGAAAGTACACTCCCACCAAATCCTGACAACAAGTAAATGACTCCAATCCGAACTGCCAAATTCCAAGAAATATATCAGCTCACAACATCATAATCAAATTAGAAGACAATAAATACTTAAAAGGTTGGATTAGCTCTTTATCATTAATATATATATATGAGTCAAGTTCAAATGCTTTTTTTTTTTAACTTTATTACAAGTTATTTATGGAGATTATAACAGGAAAAGATGGGCAACTTTAGCATGGGTTCTCACGCATGGTTTTTCAAGGATTTGGTGATAAGCTATAAACAATTACACAATGTTTACCAAATCTGATTTATATTCATTAGTCAGCATTACATTATTTATATTAAAAAATTTACAAGAATGAGCAACATACCAAACCCAAACTGCTGCTCAAGGCGTATGCCAATGAAGACCAGGCTCAGCATGTTTGCAACCAGATGAATAACACCAGCATGCAACCAAATGCAAGTGACAAGTCTCCATCCTTGATGCTTCTGAACAACTTTAGTCCACTCAAGCGCTCCCAACCTCTCCAATCTTCAAGAATTAACACAAATGCTTTTAATTGAATCATTTACTTCACAAATGACAGAAAAAGACACCCAAATAATTGAAATGCTTGTACTTTGATCAGACATTCTATCTACTGTATAAACCAAAATTCATTCGTGGATCTCCTTTCAAGACGGAAACTTTCCATCTCATCACCCACAAGAATATGATTTGCCACTTGAAAGTACAGAAAAACCCAGTGATCAATCATCAAAAAGGTTTCTTACCAAATAAATTATTTTGATCAGAAATTCTATTCAATATAAACCAAAACTTCCTGCAAGCCCACAAAAGGACTCGTTTTACTATTTATAAAATCTTTGCCATGGACAACCAAGCTGGACTTTTAGATAGTGTTGTCCTTGATAAGAACTTCAAATTAAATCCAAGTGAACCCAATTCCATCTTAAATCACACACCCAGATCCCATGACATGCCAGATCAATAACAACCAAAGCATACTACTGAATCGAATATGTTTATAAAAGAACCATTTCACAAGATCTAACAAATTTTACCAATGCAACAGCTAATCACACTCCACAATCCAGAATTAATTTAACAAATTTCCAAGAAAATTTTGTGAGGCAGGAACTAAGAAATGGCATAGTTAAATTTGATTCCACAACAGAGTGAAGGAGAGGCATTTCAGTAAAGTCACCAAACTCCCAGAACTACAATTCCACGCAGGTAAAGGGCTATAAATCACTTATTCATCACAAGCCAATCCAAATTCTGGAAATTTATTGGAAAACAGCAAATACAGCAATGATTTGCAAAAGATGAGAATTTGGATAGCAATCTAATTACCAAAAATAAATCATGTTTAACCAATCCAACAAAGTTCCACACTTTCAGCCCCAAAGTCGAACCAGTCAAAAACCTTTAAAAAAAGCACTCCAAAGTCCAAGTAATCGAAATCATGCCACTCAATAACACTTTCCAGCTAAAAAAATTCTGAAGGAGCAAACATCTATTAAAACTTAAAAGCTGCCTCAAAGAACAGACTCAGTTCTCAAGATCCACCCATATTTCACATCAAATCATTTTATCAGTCAAAAATAAAATAAAAATTAACCTACACCAACAATGCAAATTTCATTAAACTGTGAAATCTATCATCAATAGCAGCTGAAACTCTATCATCAGTTAAAGGTATAAGCAGGAGACACCATGTCATAGAACTGTACCCTCAAAACAATAATACAATCAAAGCCCCCTATTTGATCACGGTCCCAAATTCGAACCAAAATAGCAAATTCTAAATTTAAAAAGAAAAAGAAAGGAAACAAGAACCAGAAATTGAGAGGTGGGTGACAAAAGAAATTCAAACAATCACACACACATACACACACCAATTATAACAGTTACCCAAAAAACAGGGAAAAAAAAAAAACCAAGATATGGGGTGTCTTTAGAATTAGAAACGAGTTGCTCACGTTGAAGAAGAAGGACCAAACAAAGGATTGAGCTTGAGAGACTCAAAGGAGAACCGACCAAGAAACCTTGCCACACAGTTCCCAGGATTGTGCTTGGGACAGTTGTTGAAGTACATGGCAACAAGGAACATAGCTACGTTGGCCACCACGAACACGGGAACCAGCCAAGAAGTCCAACGGGTCTCAGAATCATCAATCATATAGGAAGAAGAAGAGAGCGAGTAGCTCCCATTGTTTGCTCTGCTTTTCACTTCCCCTGTTCCTCCTCCTCTGTTTTCAAGATCTTCACCACGCATTTTCTCTCTCTCTCTCTCTCTCTAGAATTCTTAGAAGAGAATGTGGGTTCGAGAGGAAGATTATGGTAAATGGAGTTGGTGAAGGGTTTAATGGAGTGTGCGTGTTTGTGTCAGAGAGAGAGTGGGCGAGGAATTTCAGGTTTCTAACTGCAACAGTTTAGAAAGGCAAGTGTGTGTAACATTTGGTGTGTTTAAGAATAGGAAACTACAGCTACAACTTTCAGAAACCAGCCAATCGTGGTTTGCCACGTCGGAAACAATGAGAGTTTGTGTGATTTTATTGACGTGGTGGGTGTTTATTGGTTTGTTGGTTTAGGGGTGTCGTGAAGTGGGGACAGTGGATTGGTGCTTTCTGTACACGAAGCTTCGCTTTTTTTGTGATGCACTGATGCTAACTGGAAGTTTCGGTTTCGCGGTCATTTTAACTGACACTGCCTTTTTGATACTTGGGGGAATAGGGTCATTAAGAAAGTAGAACTGAGTGGTTTACTTTTTAATCAGGAGGGTTTAACACTAATCCAAAATGCTACCCAAACCTTTTATAGGAATGAAATGGCCACGATATCCTTACCTGTCCTGCACTATCCCCCACAAGTTCTCCCATGAGAAGATAGATTGGAAAGATATTTTGTGTGTGTATATATATATATTTATAATTTATTTATTCTAATAAATATACTATTATTATCTTCAAAATATATATTTTTTTCAATCTTGACTCTATTCTAATAAATATACTATTATTATCTTTAAAATAGACGAAATTTTTTGCCTGATGTGAATGCTCTTACAATTGTTCTTCTTTTTTAGCTCTTATATTTATTCTTTATGATCTGTTTGGATTAAGAGAGAGAGAATGAGAGTAGAGTCGAGTTTACCAAAAATGTTTTGCTTCCCATCCCTCCCACTTAGTCCAAACATGCCATTAATTTTCTTTCCATGTAAGTTTTTTCCACATAGAAGAGGGGACAAATCTCTCTCTCTCTTGTCTCAAATATATACTTGTTGCGGTATAAAACAAAGCATCATATGATAAAGTGGTCATGGTTAAAAGTTAAAACACTTTGATTTGGTTTTTGGCACAAGATTAATTAGTAAAATTGAAGATATTAAATCATTACTAGTATATGCTTTGATTCTTAGATTTGGTTATAATAAAATTGCAAGATCAATCAAGTGGAGCTAGCTCATTTAATAATTGTCAAAAAGTTGGTGACAACATATGCAAAGTGATATTATGCTATTAATTAATGGTGTTCTTTTTCAGGAACAAACTTGTTCCACAATGTGGATGTCAATTCTATTCTCAAAGAATACAATGCTTTCCAATTTCTCTTAGAAATTCCTGGTACAGTTTTACATTGGGTTTGTCCTAACCAGTAGCTTGTAAAAGTACTTTGTATATATTTATTGCTTACTATATTGAATCACACAATTAAGATAACAAAGCATCAGAGTTGCTCTTTCTTGATGCCTTTCTAATGCATTAAAACGTCAGCATATGCTCCACAAATCACATAAAATGAAAACCCAGACTTGATTCTGTTTGTTCCATCGTTCTTTGTAATAATAGCTGAATAAGGCTTATTTGTAGAACAGTTTTATACACGTTCTCAAAGTCATAAACTGGTCTCATCAAAACCACTGCTGATTCTATATTTAGCTTTATTCCCTACCTTTAGTCTTTTAATTTAGCTGATGCTTCTCCTTTTGTATTGTTGACATATGACAACTCATAAAGCATAGAGTTTTCTTCTTCTTCTTCTTCTTCTTCTTCTTCTTCTTCTTTTTGAGTACACACTTACTATACAGGGAAAAGAAATGCTACACCTCTCCGTCTTAAGAATTAGCCAGAAATTTATTGAGCAACTTAATACTGTCCTTGTCAATTTTAAGGTTCATAATCCTCAATTTTCTTTTAGCCAAATCTTTCTACAAGTCAGATTATTACCCCCCATACACTCTTTTGATGCTCTTATACATAAATGTTATGTTTGAGAGTTTCAACTTTGCCCCCTCTCCCTAACTCCACCTAAATGTAATTTGATTATTTTTGTTCTTTCTTTTCTTTTTGTTTAGTTTATTTTATGTATTTTTGATGATATACTTCTTTATATCATAATTATAAATTTATAATCAATACATTATCATCTCGTTTATATATCAAATTCATTTGGGAAAAAAAAAACTTTCCTATTTTATCAATTTCTTTTAAGTTTCAACTTTCAAGATCTATTAAAGGAAAACAAAGATAGAGAAAAAAATGGGCACCAAAAAAGTTAGGGGGAAAACATTATTGAAACCATTGAAAAGTGGGGCGAAAAAACTTATAGGAACTCAAATTCTTTATGAAATAATGTATTCTCCTTCATAAAAATTGTGTGTTAAGCAATAAAATTTTGGGGATAGTTTCATAATAATATAGAATTACTTTAACTTGTACTTAGTGTCTATCTAACTATTAAAATCCTTCTAATTATAAGTGAAGTTTTAAATTTTTTTTTAAATCTTTAAAAGGTTAACTTATGGAAAAAAAAAATCATTAATAAAATATGATGAATACTATATCTTTGTAAGTTTTCTTACATCAATATATTACTCATAAATGACTTTTATAGAAGTACATCGTGTGCATGCGTGTGTTTGAGTGCATGTGCATATATAAATTTTTTCTCCCACCCGGAATCAAAACTTGGCTCCACTCTAGACTTCCATGTCAATAAGGACATAGAACTACACATAAGGCATAGGGATGACAATTTTTTCCTTGCACCTTAGGCCGAGGCAAGGATGGGTTAGGTTTTTTAGCCCCGCCTCGCCCTCTCTATTAGTGTTGTAAACTTAGTTTGTACTAAGTATTTAAGTACTTGAATATTAAGACCTTTTATTTTATTGTGATATTGTCTTGTTAAATTCTTTGGATAATATTATTCGGTTTGATTTGATGTAATAAATTTAATAGTATATTTATATTAATGAAACAATTTTTATAAAAATAAAAATGTAATAGGTGTGGGGTAGGGTGTGACAAATTAAAACGAAGTAGAGTTTTGTAAGAAGATTGAGGATGGAGCAAGGGCAGCGCAGGGATAGGGTAAGCAATATGTCCCATCATGCAAGGTGGGGTAGGGATGTGGTAAGACAAAATCATATGGGGCAGGTGAAGACCCCATCCTTCGGCCCTGTCCTGCCCCATTGCCATCCCTAGTAAGGCATATATCAACCTACACAAACTGAGTACTTTTATTTTACTATTCACATGAAATTTCTTGTGTAACTACTAATGTAGTTTACATTAGTATACATAGCGTTGTTGTGTGTCATACAAAATTGTCTTACTTGTGTTTTGGCCTTAAAGTTCGTCAAGAAAAAAAAAATCTAAATCTTCTATATTAGGAGTGTAACTAAATCATACAATTTTAAAAGTGACAAATAAAATCATAAGGTTTTAAAAAAAGTAATTAAATCCAGAGGTTTCAAAATATAACAAATTAAATTTCAATCAATTTAAGTGGAACAAAATTATGTTTGAGATTTAATATAAATTGATAATTTAATTTGTTGTTTTTAAAATTAGAATTTAATTTGTTACTTTTAAAACAATAGTGTTAAATTTGTTTCTTTTTGAAACTTCATTGGATAATTTTTTTTTTTTTAACTACAAGTTTTAATTTATTATACTATTTAAACGTAAATTTCCCTATAATTTATTTTAGAATTGAGAGTGAGAGAGGTTCAATCTTAGAGACCTATATTTTCAATGGAAAACTCTTAACGACTACATTTTTACTATTAAAATCAATGTCGTACAATAAATTAATTAAAGAGTATAATAATAAACTAAACTTTAGACTAATTCTAGAGTTGCTATAGGAGCCATGTAGCTCAACTAATTAGCACATCACGGTATTTACAACTAAGACATTTATAATTCAAATTTTCCTAGAGTTATATTCCCTTGTACCATAAATAAGGTTATCACAAATAACATTTTAATTACTTTTTTTAGCATGCAAGTCAGTCATAATATAATACAAAAGAATCTAAACTAAGATAAATAAAGAATTTGAGCCTTCACTTGTACTAAACTTCATGATTCTTTTTCTAAAATTTAAAAAAAAAAAAAAAAAAATTCATGATTCTATGAAAGGAAAAGAGAAGTAGAAATAAAAAGAGAAATTGAGCATGACAGTATTAGGTGGGCTTGAATGGCAATCAAGTGGAATAGTAGTTCAGCCTAACTCAAAATTCATCATAAACTTTTCTTGACTTACCTGTCACGTTAAAGTTCGTTGGTCAACTGGTTGGTTAGTTGGTTCTGTTGCTTACAAGGCACTCCATTATCTTGCCACGTGGCATTACTGTTGGTTGTCACCGAGCTCCATTGTCATCCTAATAATGCCTTTTTTTTTAACAGGAACGAGATCACCTTGATTTGGAGAAAATCCTCCACAATGCATTAGAAACTTTTATTTAGAATTCTTCTATGGTAGGATTCACTTTTCCAATGTAAAAATTTGGTGCATCTATGGTGTATATGGTGTACCAGATGCTTGAATTTCATAATACGAGCAATTTAAGCCAGTACAATCAAGTGTGGAAATCTTTTTTTTTTCATTTTTTATTTATAATATTGATTGGGGAATTATATTGTATGGCATGCCTAAATGGGTTTAGGAAAAATGCCTTTTCTTTTAGATGAAAAATGCATATTTTTTTGTTTATTAAAAAAAAAAAAAAAACTTAATTTGTTACTATAAATATAAAACAAATGTTGATAATTAATAAATAGTTATAATTTCAAATAGTTTATTAGACTTTTGAGGCTTTTAAATGATGGTAGATGTCAATCACTTTCGGCTCTTAAATAAAAATTTTCAATTCATCTATCCAAACTCCATAGTCCAAACTTTGTATAATACTTTTATGTTGTATCCAATTAATTCAAAATTTGATGGGAGTCTATGCGATTGTAAGATGGTGAATTTATATAAGTAACAGAACAAAACAAAAACAAATGGACCAAAAAATATTGAAAAGAAGCTCAAAGATCAACTACAATTTTTTTTTTCTTTATTGATAAGTAAAAAGTAATATAAATCTCAAATCTCTCCGTTAAAAATACTAAGAAGTGTAAATAGAATTGTAATAATCAACCATAAATTTGAGGTTTTTGCAAATTTAGGCTTTTTTAGCCTAGAAAGATTATAAATGTTCAAGAGTAGGTATTTGATTTTTTTTTAATTTATTATTGGAGTATTTTTTTTTTTTTCTTAAAGACTTGGTCAGCTTTGAACTAGTGGGGTATGCCTTCCTTTTTTTTGCCCTTTTTTTTAATATAAAGAATATTTCTGTTGGGTGTTGATGAGGCGAAGACTAGATTGACCTATGATAATAAAATAATAGAGATAATAATAATAATTTAAAATAAAATTTGATCGGCATGTTAACATCAAATACCAATCACCTGTTGCCAATTCCCGATCAAGTTTTATGAAGTAACATTTACCCACCAAGATGATCATTCTCTACCAATACTGACAGCTACTTTTTTATTTTTTATTTTTTCAGTTTTTATCCCTTTGTATTCCTATCTTTTTTGGTAGCAGAAAATTTCTTCCGACATAAGGTTTTTTTTTTTTTTTTTTGAGCAAATACGATAGACTTCCGACATAAGTTAAAAGAGTAGTAATAGGAGTATTACAAATTTTTATTACATAAAACTTATCAAATTGATGTCAGTTATGTGGGTTTCAGTTAGCTTAACTGGTAAAGTCTCTAATGGTTGAATTGAATAAGAGATCTAGCGTCGGCCATATGTGTTATTAATATTTGGAAAACTTAAAAAATTAATGGTAGTTGTGTTATTGTAAATTAGATTTTGTTATATAGTTTGAAACTGTTACTTACTAAATTGATGTCTTAGTCTGATAACAAAAGAGCTACTTACTAGATTGATGTCTTGGTCTGATAATAACTCTTGTATTATCAGACCGAGATATAGTTTGAAAATACAAGAGTTATTATCAGGAACGGACACTATAGTTTGAAATTAAAAAATATATATATATATATATTTGATGTCAAATTGTGTTATTAATCTTTGGAAAACTTAAAAAATTGATGTCAGTTGTGTTATTGTATATTGGATTTTGTTACTTACTAGTCGCTTATCTAAAAAGTCTCGTTGCATTAAGAAGCAACAAACCATAGCTATAAGTCTATAAAGGCCCCGCCGGGGTTGGCCCACTTTTGAGTTCACTTATTTGAACAAAGGCCCAATAGTAATGGGCTTAGAGATTTTCAGCTAGTTTTCCATATAGGCCTATTTTTATTTTTATCTGTTGTTGGTTTCATTTTGTCAAACTGTACATACCAACATCCCAACCGAGCGGCCGAGCCAGTGTTCAGGCATTATTTGAAGGAAATAGGAAATAGGGTGACTTTCATAAACCTTAAACTATATACTAATTCCCAATTTTCAACAATAGGCAATAAAGAAATTATATATATATATATTTATACTACTATTTAATGAGCTTCATCTGTTTGGAATTCTCATTTTTTGGTTCAAAAATACCCCTACGCTCTTATGTTTAAGTAAAGACGAAACTACATGACAATTTGGTAAAAATACAACTCTAACTTCCACTAAAACATGATAGGCCAAAAATGTATTGACCCCTTTGGCAAATCAATTAATTAATTATCCAAGTTAATTAATTAAGTCAATTTAACATGCATGCAATAATGTGGTAGCACAAACAAATTACCAAATAACTAAATGCAACGGAAAATAAGTTTGACACAGGTGATTTGTTTATGAATGGGGAAAATCACCGAGGCAAAACCCCACCGGGTGAATTTAAGGTCACCACTCCCGAGAATCCACTATTATCAATCACAAGCAGTTACAAGTAAAAGGAATTACAGTATCCAATACCAACCTACAGTTGAACCCTTACCCCAATACCTAATTGGCCTTGTATTGTAGCAGCAATCTCTCTGTTCAATGTACGAATCCTTGTACGTGACTAACTAATTATGCACGGATCCCAGTACATGACTAACACACCAACTTGAAAAAGATGTTGGCTGCAAAGTTATTCAGTTCATTCAACAATGAAGATTAGGAAGCTCCTTGGTCACAAAACCCTTGGCGTAAAGATGCAGTAGTTTCTACAAAGAATATGATAAACTAGAGCAATTTCTGTCTCCGGTCACAATATGCATGGATTATTCTTTTGCAACACCTTGCATCGCTCGTAACGGCTCTTAAAATAATCCTTATATATGTCTAAAGTTGTGAGAAAAGAAACCCTACACAAATACTCAAGGATATGCATGCAATCAAATCTGAAAAACCTGATTTCGTAATTCTCGACAGATACAGCTTGTGTTAAGTTTTTGTCGAGCTTCAGCAGTAATTCTCAATAGAAAGGATTCTGTCGAGACTTCTGTTGAGCTTTAATGAGCAGCACATTCTTCACTTGTTTCTTTGTCAGATTTGCATGGCTTTAATACTAGACTTGAACACTTGTTTCTCGAAGTACTAAACTCATCTTAGATCTACCCAATTACAAGTAAAGTGCGTTTTGTTAAAGGATTAGCCAATTACATCAAATATGTCTCTAACAAAACATGGCCTAAAAATTAGAGCCACTCTCCTGTTGATTTCAAATTGCTTTATTAGATTCTCAAAATAAAAATTATATATATAATAAAAAAATAGGTTTTTTTTTTTTTTTTTCTTCCAAATAAGACCATTAAAAAAAGGAAAAAAAAAAAAAAAACTCATCGCACGCGCGAAGCGCATGTAATGAGGCTAGTGTGTGTCTATATATATATATATATACACACACAACATTTCTAAATAACTCGTGCATTTCAAGTATTTGGATAATCCTGTATTGGATTTTTAATCTTATGGTAAATACATATGGCCGATGTGCCGTAAACATTTCTACAGTTTACATGTTGATTCTTCTTCTTCTTCTTTTTATGTCAACTACATGATGATTTCTATTTTAGCATACAAATGATTAGATTAGATGGCTTCTAAAATTATTCCAAGTACGTGAAAAAAAAAAATTCATCATCACCATGCATGGCATTCCTCTCTCTGCAAACAAAAGCATGCAAGCATTGAAATCTAGCATCTTTTAAGCAAGACATGAGCTATGTGAGTAACATACCAAGTGTGTCATCATATATTCTGAGGTAAAGTTCTTACATATATATGGAGCTTACCAATAAATGTTTTTGATATGTACATGTGGGGCATGACTAGAATGTTATAGTCTAATAACAATTTTTTTGTTTTACAAGGGACTATGATCTTTTGTTTGGAAATTACAGCTTCTATTATGTACTCTTAAATTTGTGTTTGATCATGGGGCTGAAATTGTGATGACCACCTCTGCATGTTTCCAGTTTGTACCATTATTTGTTTATAATTCTCTCTCAGGGGTTGTGGTTAGCAATAGCATCACAAATTTCACTCAAAAGTCAGTCATTTAATTGATTAACTTATCAAATTAATAGATTCAATTTGGACCGCTCTTGCTCATTTAACCGGCTTAGTGTGACAATATTGAATTTTCATTAAATTGGCAAATATATGGAGCTAGGATTCAAAGAATCAAAATGCCAATTCAAATAATTAATTTAGCCAAGAACTATGTAGCTCAACTAGTTAGTACTTCTTAATATTTTCAAAATATCCAGAATTCAAATCTTTCCTTCTCATTCTTACTTTCAAATTTAAAATAATAATAATAAAATTTAGAAGAATGCAATCTTAATTATTGGTTTGTCATTTCATACGTGGAGGCAATGATGATAACATGGGTCATGGAGGTGGCAAAGTTCACCCTCCAGTACTCCTACAATTTTTTGTGCGGAATGGGTTCTTATTTATTTCAAACACACCTTCAATTATTCAGCATGGACATATAGAATCTTTTTAATTTATTTGTTGCACCCAAGAATTGTAAAAACTTTTATTTTTATTTTTTGAGGAATCAGTTTTGTAAAACTTTTTAAGTATCCAAAGGAAGGAAAAATTGTATAATAATTAATTGTATATTCTCGCACTAACCAAAACTCTCTAAATAACTATGCCAACAAAGTTTTTATTCGATCGATGCCTCTCAAACTTTTCACATAGTTGTATTTTCATGTAGCTTAACAAACCTAAGGTTTAATTATAAACTAGCTGATATCATTCTCAAAAGAAAAAACTAGCTGATATCCCCCCGATGCACACTTCCATTATATTACATTACACAAGTGATTAGGAAGAGATAAAATAAGAATTGTTCAAATTAATATAATTAAGAATATGAATATCTATTACTTGACTGATCATGAGTTGACAAATGTTTAATTAATTTTACTAATATAAGCTTGTACTTATTTTTATATTTGTCATTATGCATTATTAAATTTATGTATTATTAAATTTCTTTTTATTTTTTGTTAGACTTTGTTTCAATTGTTGTCAAAGCAACTTAATTTGAGTCATTTCACAAAGAATGTCATATTCCAATTCAATTATTTTCTATATAAAATAATCATAAAAATTCATTTTACATAAATAATTAATGCATTATATTATATATTACATGTCATTAAAGGAGTTAGGAAATGTAAAATTGTTAATATTAATATAATTAAAAATATGAACATATTACTCTAGGTCTCTAGTTAATTCATAAATATTTAAGTATTTCAACTAATCTAAGCACAACATTATTATTTATATTTTATTGAATATGCTATTAAATTTTCTTTTCTCCACTTTTTATAGCTTTTTTTTTTCAATTGTTACCAAAACAATAAACATAGTAAAAATGTCATATTCTAAATCAATTGATTTTTTTAATCTTTCTTCTTCCTACGTCTACCTTTCTTATGGAGTTCTTTCCCACAGTCGGTTTTTATTTTTTATTTATTTATTTATTTTTAAGATAATTCCACAGTCGGTTGTTTATTGGTCTTTTCATATAGAAATGGATCGCCCTTTCCTTTAGAGCAATGTAGCATTTTATTTTTAATAATAAGTATTTAAAAAATTTTCTTATATAAATTCTATAAAAATAACAAGATAAATTCCTTTTATAAAATAGTTCATGCATCATTTATAAATAATTAATATATAAAAATAAATTTTTCTACCACATTAATTCATGACAAGTAATTAATACATTGACATAACTATAAAGTTTTGATGAAGTGGAAGGCTAATGATTAAAAAAAAAAAATTTAATTTTTTTGACAATTTTTTATATTTTCCATGAAAGTGCCTTAAGGGCATTGATTAACATTTCCCTACTAACAGTTACCCTAAGGGCACTTGTTAACATAAACCTAAAAATAGTAAGTGCACTATCTATAGATAATTAATACAAAAATTAAAAATTAAATACATTTATAATTTACCCCATTAACTCATAAGAAATAATTAATGCATTAACATAAATACAAAGGGGTTTTAATGAGGTGGAATGCTAAATGAAAAGAATCTATTTTCTTCTAAAGAAAATACACCATTTGGCAAAAATTTAGATTTTATGATTTAAGTTCCTACTAAGAACTTAAATCATAAAATCTAAAATTTTAATATAATTAATGCATATAAATAAATATGTATTGACCCCATTAATTAACTCATGTTAAGTAATTAATATGTACATTTACATAAATGCAGAGTTTTAATGAAGTGAAAGGTTAAATGAAAATAATTTTCTTTCATTTTAAAATAATGTGCCACTTGATATAATCTTTTTTTTTTCTTAAACCACTATGATTTGGGTCCTGCTATTATAAAAGAATTGTATGGACATGCATATTATATAAGTATTGTTTCTTAATTCTAAAAAAGCGTTTCTTATATAAATTTTTTTAAATAACCAAACAAATTCCATTTATATGAATAATTAGTACACCGTCTAAAGATAATTAATACATAAAAACAAATGCATTTACCCCATAAAGTTATGACAAGTAATTATTATATTGACATAAATACATAATTTTTATGAAGTAGAAAGCCAAATGAAGATAATTATCTTTCATTCTCAAAGAATTAATGAATCAGTTTGAAGAACCTTAGACCACTATAATCTAGGTTCCTGCTTATTATATATATAATATATAATTATTTGTATACCGTATTCCAAATATATTGTTTCTCATATAAATTTATAAAAATAACTAGATAAGCTCCTTTATTAAAATAAATAAATAAATTTGTGCACCATCTTTTGATAATTAATACATAGAAATAATGCATTTACCACATTAACTCATTGCCAATAATTAATAATTTTGAAATAAATGTAAAGTTTTGATTAGGTGGAATCCTAGGTGAATAGAATTTTTAGTCATTCTCAAAGAATGCATGCCACGTGTAAGAACCTTAGACCATCATGATTTTGGGTTCCTTTTATAAATTAATAAATGCTCAATTATGAGTTATAATACATACTTTTCAAAGTATTTTGATTTTATTTTTTGAAAAATATATGTAATAAAAAATTATTTAATAAAGTATTAAATTCATCTTAAGTTCTTAACCACTTCCTTTAGGGCATTTGTTAACAAAATCCTTTATTTTATGAGAGAGAGAGAGAGAGAGAGAGAGAGAGAATTTTATAAAGGGAAATGCTAACGAATTCTCTTAGGGTATTGGTTAATAATCCATTTAAAGAAAATTTTTATGGGAAAAAAAAAAGCAATTAATGTTTTGACATTTTTTTATTTCCCATAAAAGTGTTGTCAAAACTTTTCTAAAATAAATTGTTAACCAATACCCTAAGGGAACTCGTTAGCATGACTTTTATAAAAATAACTAGATAAATTCCTTTATAAAACTAATTGGTGCACCATTTATTCATAATTAATACATAAAAATAAATTCATTTATTCCATTAACTTTTGTAATTAATTAATACATTGACATAAATGCAAAGTTTTAATATGATGAAAGGCTAAATGAAGAGAATTATCTTTTATTTTTATATTAAAAAAAAGTGCCACTTGGCAGAACCTTGGATGACTGTGATTTTAGTTCTTATATATATATATATATATATATATTTATATATTCAAAATAATTGGTTTTATATATAATTAATACATTGAAATAAATGCATTTATTACCCTCATTAACTTGTGGCAAATAATTAAGGGTCATGTTAATCAGTGCCCTTAGGACAATTGTGAATAAATTATATTAGAAAAGTTTGAACACCACTTTCTTGGGAAATATAAAAAAACTGTCAAAAATATTAATTTATTTATCATTTTCCAATAAAATATCTCTAAAAATAGTTCTTAAACCAATGTCGTTAGGGTTATTACCTCATTAACTTGTGGCAAATAATTAAGGGTCATGTTAATCAATGCCCTTAGGGCAATTGTGAATAAATCATATTAGGAAAGTTTTAACACCACTTTCATGGGAAATATAAAAAAAAAAAATGTCAGAAAAATGCATAGATTTAATAAGGGTAAAGCTAAATAAAGAAAATTTTCTTTTCATTCTTGAAAAATGTGCCACTTGGTAGAATCTTATATATTTCCAATAAATTATTATTTTTATATAATTTTTATAAAAATAACCAAATAAGTTTCATTTATAAAAATAATTTGTACACCATCTATAGATAATTAATAAATAAACATAAATGCATTTACCCAATTAACTCATAGAGAGTAATTAATATATTGACATAAATGCAGAGTTTTGATGAAAGCCTTATCTATCATTTCTTTTTCAGGGTTTGGTTTACTTCCAGTACTTTTTTAATTGAATTTTTTTTTTATTTTACTGAGAAATGTGGAGATTATTAAAATGTGAAGATTAAATAAAATGTGGAGATTAAAACTCACTACTACTTGTCATTGTATATTTAAAACAAAAGGACATATCCAATTATAAAAGTATTGGAGATAAACCAAACTTTTTTTTTATAGACCTTATCTATCATTTTTGAAAATGTGTCACTTGGTAGAATCTTAAACCACTATGGTTTAAGAATTAATTTTATATATACTAGCTTATAGTAAGGGTGCCTTCTTTTTAATTATTTTTTACTTGAATGAATTTAGCTATATTTAATTTACTTTCATGGGAGATTTACTAAGTTTTATAACAATACAAACTACCAAGTGTACATTTATCCTTTACCCATCTAGAATCTAGATGGTCCTCTAAATATATATATTTTTTAAAGTCATTTTAGAATTAATGAAACATTTGCAATTAGAATTATCGAAAAAAAAAAATTTATCATCAGCATCGACATCATAACTTATTCGTTGAGTGTTCATCCCAATTTAGCATTTAAGTTGGGGAAAAAAAAAAACCCTAAAACCTATTAAGAAATTCATTTAAGTCTTTTGAAAATCCCAATTTAGCATTTAAGTCTTTTGAAAATCCTCCTCCCTTTTCTATATTTTATTTTTAATATAATTAATGGCCCCTAATTTCAACAACAAAAAGTACTAAATTTATGTAAATGACGTACTAATGTATCATTATTTCTTCTTATTATTCATACGTTATAAATAAATCTTTAAATCAAATAGTCTTCAAAATATATGTTCCTTAAAATTAATGTTTTATTGTTTTCTTTTTCTTTAAAAAAAATAAGTGATGTTGTTTTTGTGTGCTCCTCGTTCAAAAACTATTGAACTAAGGTTATCATAAACAAAACAAAAATAGAAACTTAATGGTAATAGAAACCAAATATATGACACGTACAGTGTTGCTAACTAAATTTTCTTTTATGGACCTAAGGAAAAAAATTGTAAAACAATGTCAATGGCATTACATTTCAAATATAATCTAGTTATATATAA
The DNA here is from genome assembly GCA_030021035.2 of Notholithocarpus densiflorus. Taxonomy (NCBI): domain Eukaryota; kingdom Viridiplantae; phylum Streptophyta; class Magnoliopsida; order Fagales; family Fagaceae; genus Notholithocarpus; species Notholithocarpus densiflorus. The sequence continues at coordinate 5,542,246 of JARYZH020000017.1, forward strand.
CGTACGATTCAATCTATTCAAGCTTTTACCATATACAGCTCTGAATTGAAGCAACTATAGGCTATAGCTAGCTAGCAGCTTGCATTATATATGCATGGTTCTGCGGTCCAATGCTAGCTTTTTGTTCAATAGTCCTGCCAAACTTTTGCATTACAAAACCATGGAGTAGATGAATCTAGTTGGGGGTCCGTTGTTACTAAATGCTCACCATTAATAGTTTGAACTGTGGCTTCATCTTCCATCACAGCTTTAATTTACAGCTTCATGTACACTGTAATATGTCAATGCCCTTTTGGAATAATCTATGTCCAACACTGTTCCAATAATAAATATAATTAAAAAAAAAAAAATCAAGTACTATAGACTTTGACTTGACTAAATAATGGTATAAACTGGTTTATAATTGATGGGTAAGTGTTAATTATTTCTGATATAGTACTATTGCATGAACATAATCTAAAAATCTAAAAACACAAATTTGGGCATCATGCTTCTGATTCAAAGGCATTATTTTTAAAATATTATATTTATTGGTTTGAAGTGAAAAGTAGTGATTACTATATGATAGGTTAAAACCCTCATATAGTGGCATCTCGTGGAAGTGAGTGTATTAGCTAATTAAAAAAATCCTCGAAATCATTAATTGGAGCAAATTTTACTTTGATTAATTACCCATGAGGCCAATGAGTTATAAGCTACGTTAAATTTCCTACAATAAATTATACTAAATGATTTGTGAAACTCATGATTTGTGAAGTGGAAATATATATAATGGAAAATTTATTATTCGTCAATATTGAAAATGCTGTCGAGGATGGTGGCTTATTTATTTTTGGAATTGAAGATAGTCAGATGGTGACCTATATTAAGGGTTAGGATTTTTGACTAAGAAAGTATAAATATGAACCTCTAGAAATATTGTTGACGTGTTGATTTTCTTTTCCTTCTCTCTCTATCTCTCATTATTGTTTCTGAAAAATAAAAATAAAAATATCCAAAGAGCACCCATGGTTTGGATTTTTTTTTTAATTGGACCTCTTTAGTGGAATTAAATGGCTATAATGTCCTTCTCAAAAAAAAAAAAAAAAAAAAGGCTATAATGATATAAACAAAATGGTTTTACCATACCAATAGATTTATACAGACAACAATTACCACGGCGCACCCTTGATGCGGTGGTCACTACACAAGTATAAATGCTTGTAGAGTATGGGGAGAAAGGACCGGGGTTCAAGTTTCTAGGAAGGAACTTTACACACATTCAGACAACAATTAAATTAACCAGACACATGCATGGGGATATATACCATAAGTTTATGTGTCAATCACAGCGTCGGTGGTACGTTCATGCAACATGCAGATTGCAGACCATCACACTCTTGCACATCTAAAGCTTAAGACAAAAAAATTAATTAATTAATTAATCTCATATTTTGCTTATGGGATCCACCACTGAAAGTATTGATGTATGAAGTGATGTCGTTTGGCCCAAAACTAGCTCAAAGATTGGGATTGTGAGTGACTAACATAATTTTGTTCCCAGTAAAACGTCTAGTTATATTAGTAATTTTTAATAATGGTAAGGTTTTTGTTTTGTTTTGGTTTGGGTTTTTTTTTTTAATTGAAAATCAGTAAGGTAAATTAAGGGGGTGTTTGGTTATCCGTGATATTACATTATGCTATAATATTACGTTATTGTAATTTTACATTAATGTAATTTCAATACAAAAATACAACATTACATTATTTAGGAAGGTGATGAGATTAAGATGATGTGATATATCATCTTAATGTCATATCATCGTAATGTGCATCACATTAAAAACACATTATAACAAACCAAACGCCCCCTAAGGATATGATTGACTCAAATTAAATATTTAATAACTTGTTTGAAACAATAGATAACTTATAAATTGAATCAAAATCATGTTATATTCCCCCCCCCCCCTTCCTTCCCCCAATTATGCAAGGGGGAACTTAAGAAGATAACACATGTAATTTCTTAGAAAGAGATCAACTTGCACAATTTATAGTATTTACTTTTTTTTTGGGGGGGGGGGGGGGGGGGTGGTGTGATTTGCAACAAACCAAAAGAAATCTACCCTTACAAGTTCGCTATCTGAATAGTGGAGATATATGCATTTTTCAAAGATTATTTATATGCAAAGTTAGGAGCAAAATAATGAACACAAGTCAGTCAATTGTTTGATATGCTATCTTTATATGAATTTTCTATTATAGTATGTGTGTGTGTTGTGCGTGTGTTTCTATGTATGTTTGCATGCACATGGTAATATACGCGTGTATGGTATGTTAGTTGCAACAAACCAAATGAAATCTACCCTTACAAGCATGGTTATCAGTATACCAATCCAGATTTTAGGATCTTAAGATCCTAAAATCCTATATTTTTCAAATGTCCTAGATCTCACTGGGGTTTTTTCTGAAGTGGGAATTGTATGGGATCCCCATCCGGATTTTATGAATTATGATCTCATAAATATACTAAACATTCTGTGCAGTGAAGGAAAATTCAAAAAAAAAAATGCTTATTTTGGGACACGAAATGGAGCCCAAAGGCCCCAAACTAATAAAAAAAAGTAATAAATTGATTAGCCTAGTGCCCCTAGCTTAAATTGAAAAAAAAAAAAAAAACCCTAAGTCTCACATCACCTTAATGACTTAACCTAATCAACAAAATCAAAGAAGACAATAGAGAAAAGAGAAGAGACTAGAGACTAAAGAGCGAATGCAAGTATGTTGACACTACTATGAGAGAGACCATCGACATAGATGATTTTTTTTTTTTTTTTAATTATGATGTTGATTAGTTGCTTAATTGCCTAACATAGACACTACAAACACTCACTGATTATAATTTCTTAATATTAGAAAAATTATTTGATGAATCTTACTATCTTAGTAGTTGTTTAATGGAATTGTTGCTTGCTTTGTGTTGTTTATGTGAGACATTATGTATGTTTGTGGTGTTAGAGCTTAGAACTTGGTGTTTTTGAGTTGTAAGTTTTGCACTTTGAACTTTGTTTTTGTAATTTGATACTTTTCCTTTTATTAGTAATTTATAATATGTGTCAAAAATTACCTTTGTTCAATGTTTCTTTAATATATATTATGAATTATAATTATAGGTATATTTTAATTTTTTTTTAATCAGAACGTAGCATCTTACGATCCTCATGCCAATCCTATGATTTGATCCCCAAATCTTTTCACTGTTTTTTATGAAGGATCTCAATCCTAATAACCTTACAAGTTTTCAATCTAAATAGTGGAGGTATGCATTTTTAAAAATAATTGATATGCAAAGTTAGGAGCAAAATAATGAACAAAAGTCATTCAATTGTTTGATATGTTATTTTTACATGGAATTTCTAATATAGTTTGTGCGCGTGTTGTGTGCGTGTCTCTACGTATGTTTGTATGCGCGTGGTAATATTTGCATACGCGTAGTAGGTAATATACACATTTACAGTATGTTAGTTATATGTTTCCATCTAAAAAACCGTTAGTTATAAATTTTGTCTCCTTTGATCTCAAATCCTAACTTCGCCATTGGTGGTAAACTTATTTTGTTTTAAATTTGTTTTTTATAATGTTTATATGCATGTTATAAGAACACATGTATAAAAAGCATCTAGCTATATCTAGTACAAATTTTTGTTCCCTATATTTTTTTTCCCAATTTTTCAATTTGATTCTCAACTTTTTACAATTTGTTTTTTGATTTTTATAAGAGTAAGATTGACCCTATCTTAAGTATTTAGAAACTTGTTGAAACAGAAAATAACTTATAAATTCAATTGGATAAAAAAACTTATAAACTAAATTAAAATCTAACATGAAGTTTAGGCCCTTAATGTGTGTGTATGTTTATGTTTTTTTTTTTTTTTTTAGAAATTTAGATTCTAATGCGAAGTTCAGGCTATGTCATGGTTTTGAACTTTGAGTGTCTTCAAATTTAATATACAATTACTAAGTGTGTGATCAAATTTAGATAGTGTCTTTCTCAAAAAAAAAAAAAAAAAAGAAAAGAAGAAAAAAAAAAGATAGTGTATATACCATGTGTTCCTCTACTCAATTAGGCTATGACGTTAAAATTGGTCAATGACTAATGTTAGAAATTAATTAAATATTATCATGCCAAAAGAAGGCAGTATGCTTGTAAATGAGAATCCCGTATTTTCTGCAATAGGATTAACTTTCCATACATGATTTTATTTTGTCACAAAATTTATTCTTTATAATTAAACTAGCATATGATAATTAATAATCTGATTAATGGTTAATTAATCATATCAAATATATATGTTGGAATATTGACAACTTATTATTATATGATAATCTCATTATGGTTAATTATATCAACCGAATGCATCATCTATTTTTTAAAAGCAAACATACCTCAATGATTTGTTAATTATTATTGCTTTTGAGTTTAAAGCATCATAGGTTATTATTTGTACATTTTTTTTGTTAAGATATTGAAGCATGCATAAACCAATTTCATACTTAAGCTTCTACCTATATTTAATATTCTCCAACAAGTAATATAATATACTACTTAATATAGAAATTGATTTAAGATATCAAAAAGTAAAAGGCTACCGTTACATAAATCCCATTAATTGAAGAAAAAAACACAAAATAAATTAAAGTGTTCCAAATGATAGTTTTAAGTTTGCAATTAGAGTGTTTTTTTAAAAAGATTTTAATAAACCCAATGTTTAATTGAAAACAATTTATAAAAGCTACAAATTTAACATAAAAAGAAAATAATTTTATTTACATTTTTGTTTAGAGACTCAAATGGGACTAATAATTTTCTTATTAGGGAAGAGAGGACAAAATATTGAGAATCTGAGTAAAATCCGGATTAGTGTTAAAAAAAAAAAAAAAAAATCAGTGACGTCATGCAATGAATCAACAAACCCTAAAGTCACAGGGCAGTGACGAAATTACAATTTTGGGCTAGGTTTTTTGACAGTTCATACAGCGTTGTCACAATGTGATTGGTTTTTATGTTGTACAACAAAGTACTTGTCCCCCCAAAGAGACAAAGGGACAACCTAAGTAGAAAAAGAGTAACGCACGCACGCGCGCGTGCAAAGCACACGAGCGTGGAACAGTGTTGATGGGCGGACATTACGAACCCAAAAGTTTCATAACTTGGTCCCACACAAAAACCTCTCACTCTTATAAATTTGTGGTATTTTCTTTTTCTTTTCTTCCATCCAAAGAAAAAAAAGAAAAAGAAAATTTTTTGAGATTGTGAGAGAGATTTTTGGTTTGCAAATGCATTGAGAAGAAAGGTGTTTGTGAATTTTCAGAGAGTGAAAATAAGAAAATTCAGAACTTTTTTTTTTTGTTTGGGGTTTTTGTTATTGATTATTAAAAAAAAAGCAATAAACAAAAGCTCTCATTGACTCTTGGATTGTTGTCTCTCTCTCTCTCTCTCTCTCTCTCTACTAGTCATTGTAAGTCAGCTCCACATTTATTTATTTTAGTATTTTATTTAGTTTGAAGTCTTATAAACACAGTTAAAAATTAAAGAAATTCAACAATTTTTTATGTATTTTTATCTCTGTCTTTTTCTCTTCCACAGATCCCACAGAGAGAGAAAGTAAGAGGATCTAAAAAGTCCTTTACTTTCTTGGCTGTAAAACAGGAGGACCCATCTTTTGGCTTATTAACTTGGCTCACTGTCAAATACTCAAATTTATAAAGGTACCCTTTTTCTTCGTACTGGGTTTGGTTTTGCAACTTTTGTATTTGCCTCTCTGACTCTATTTTATCAGAGAGAGAGAGAGAGTTGGGGGGGTCAACTGGGTCTTTTTGCTTGGATATGGTATTATGCCTTTGAAAAGTCATAGATAGTGTGAATGTGTGAAATAAGCCCTCTTCGCCTCTTTTGGTGTTTTTGTCTTCATCTTTTTTCTCTCTGCCATCTTTTTTAGTCTCCTTTTGGTTTTCTACTTTTCTGGGTCCTTTTCGGTACTGACAAACAATAGGTCAAGAATGATCCATGAAAAGATGGGAACTTGGGGTTTATTTCATATTGGAAAGTCTTCCATGGTGTTTCATGTGCTTGCTTGTGTGTATGTATGAGAGAGAGAGAGAGAGAGAGAGAGAGAGAGGTGTGAACTGCGGAATAGATAAAAGGGCTTTTCTTGTCTTGTTACTCTTTTTTATATCTCTATCCGTAAGACTGAAACAGATTTTCTGGAGAGAGAGGGATTGAGTCATGCATGGGCGTTGACAAGGAATCAGCATTTTTTGTTTCTGTTTTGGCTGAGAGTGTAATTGTCAGTCCCGACTCAATCTAAGGTAAGGTCAAAAATATATAAGATAAAAAAAGAAAAAAAGAAAAAAGAATTATAACCTAAGCATACCCTTGTGAAAGTGATAGTGACTATTTGATAATTCCCTGGAGACGCAAAAAGAGTCAGAAAGAGAGAAACGGAGAGCAAAGGCTTTACCTTTTTTTTTTTTTTCTCTTTGATCTATTTCCATTATGATGGGGTTTGGGGGTTTGATCAGTGGTGGTAGTGGTGGTGGAGGGGTTGCAAGAGTTGTGGCTGATATTGCTCCACACAGCTCAAACATGACTAGTGGTGCCTTTGCTTCGCTACCCCTTCTCAGTACTCCACCTATTCCAAGTTCAATGCACAGTTCCTCTACCCTCACTCTCTCCACTGTATGCCTCATCTCTCTCTCACTCTCTCTCTCTCTCTCTAAACGTTTTGCTTAACGATTCATGGTTTACTTCTGTATTCATATTGATTTTGATTGTGATTTTGTGCGTGGTCTTCTTGGTCTTTATGTGATTGGATTTTTCTGCAGTCAAGGAAAATGGAAGGCCAAGGTGGTGAGATGGCTCTGATTGGGGAAAACTATGATCCTGGTATGGTGGGAAGGTTGAGGGAAGAAGGGTATGAGAGCAGGTCAGGGAGTGATAATGTTGAAGGCTCGGGTGATGATCAGGAGGCCGGCAATGATCAAGGGCCGGCGAAGAAGAAGAAGTACCATAGGCACACTCCCAACCAAATTCAAGAGCTTGAAGGGTATGATTCTTCTTTTGAATGCAGTGCTATTCTAGTACTTAAATCAATATGATTGAAGGATTTGCTATTAGGAGTTTATGTTTTATTTGTTGTTATACTGGTGTAGTTTCTTTAAGGAGTGTCCCCATCCTGATGAGAAGCAAAGATTGGAACTCAGCAGGAAGCTTGGCTTGGAGATCAAGCAAGTCAAATTTTGGTTTCAAAATAGGCGAACCCAAATGAAGGTAAATTGATATATTGGTTTTAATCTGTAGTCTATGTATTCTTTTCTTTTTATCCCAATAGGTTTTGTTTTATGGACATATGGAAATGATAAATTATAATCTGAATCAGACCCAATTGGAGCGCCATGAAAACATAATTCTTAGACAAGAAAATGATAAGCTTCGGGCCGAGAACACTTTAATGAGGGATGCTATGGCAAACCCAGTGTGCAACAATTGCGGTGGACCGGCCATTCCTGGTCAAATATCATTTGAGGAGCACCAGCTTAGGATTGAGAATGCTCGATTGAAGGATGAATTAAACCGTATATGTGCTTTGGCAAACAAGTTCTTGGGCAGGCCTCTCTCATCCTTGGCCACTTCCATCCCTCTCCCAAGCTCAACCTCCGGTTTGGAACTTGGGGTAGGAAGAAATGGGATTGGTGGTTTAAGCTCTATGGGCGCCCCTTTACCAATGGGACTTGATCTGGGAGATGGGATTATGGGCGCTTCAGCAATGCATCTAATTAAGCCTCCCATGAGCTTCATGGGCAATGAAATACCAATGGACAGTTCGATGTTTATGGATCTTGCTTTGACAGCTATGGATGAATTAATTAAGATGGCCCAGGCAGATAGCTCCCTTTGGATCAAAAGTTTGGATGGAGGGAAGGAAACACTGAATCAAGAGGAGTATGTAAGGGCATTTTCTCCTTGTATTGGCACAAAACCCGTGGGTTTTGTAACTGAGGTTACAAGGGATACTGGTATGGTAATCATGAACAGCTTGGCTCTTGTGGAGACATTGATGGACGAGGTATGCTGTCTAAAACCATTTGTGCCTTTGTGAAGTTCTAAGTGATTTTATTGTAAATGTTTATTTGCTAAATGAGTATGATCTTTTGTGGTGGTTTTTTCGTTTTTGTGTAGTTTGGGAAAGAACTGTTTTCTTTGCTTCAGCACATTGTTGTTCCTAAACTTTATTTACATTGTACCACCTAGATATTTGATATCATTTCTGAATAGGTTAAAGCACCTTTGTTTGTTTGTGTTTTTTTAGTACTGTTGCTTATAGCTGCAATTTTCTCTTCATCGTATTCACCATTGAACTTAGAAATCATGCTACACTTGGAAGTTTTAGCGTCTAAATGGTGATTTTATTTGCCTTTCTTTGAAATAGGGTCGATGGAAAGAAATGTTTCCATGCATAATTGCTAGAGCTTCCACCATTGATTTGATATCAAATGGCATAGCTGGAACCAAAAATGGTGCTCTACAAGTGGTATGTTTCTCAGCTATTCCTTTTTCCTTTCTAAGGCTGCTGAATTAGAGCTCATTAAGATCTTACTTTGTAGATGCATGCTGAGCTGCAAGTTCTTTCACCATTTGTCTCTGTCCGTCAATTGAAGTTCCTCCGGTACTGCAAGCAGCAGGCGGAGGGTGTGTGGGCTGTGGTTGATGTTTCTATTGACATTAGCATAGAAAGCACCAACATGCACCCATTTGTGAACTGTAGAAGGCTTCCTTCTGGATGTGTTGTGCAAGATATGCCTAATGGTTACTCAAAGGTAATTGTGAATGTGGATTTTTTATTTGTTATTTAAATGTTTACATGCAATCTCTCTCTCACTCTTTAATTTCTTTCTTGATGTTTATTGTGCTATTCTGTGTTGGTGTATTATCCCTTAGGCATATTTAAGGAGGTTGTTGTATTAACTGCATTTTTTAGGTTTAGTTGACACTCCATCAAGGTGAAATTATGGGCACTTGGACTCCCAGTCCCAAACCACCTTGACTTGTGCTTCCAAGAATTTATGTTGTTTTTTATTACTCACCAAAGTTGCCCTATATTTGGTGGGATTTCTCTCTATGATATATAATAGGGCTTTACCTAAGAATCTGAACCTTTTATTAGTATTTTACTGAAGAAGATGCTTCCTCAGTATGATTATTTTATCCCATTCGAACTTCAATGCTGAGATTGCTTATTGTCTGTACTTAATTAGTCTACTGCTACTCTTAGAGACGAGCAAATCAAGGGCACTAATCAATGTTTAATATAAGTGTAAGCCTCTTATACTATCCTAGCTTATTGAATATATTACATTTAATAATCTATCTCAGCAGGTAACCTTGGAACTTTCAAGCTTTGATGTATAAACAATATATTTGATGCTTCTATTCCTATCTCTTGCTCTCTTTTAGTGTTATGTTTTATCTCCACGAGACTATATGACCTGGATCCAGTCCTATATTGTAGTATATTGAAACACATGCATTGCGATAAAGGCTCTCGTAATCTTAATAAAATAGTAGCTTCTCTTTTAACAATTAATAAAATTTCACAAAACCTTATTGTCAAGCTTTTAGAATTCCTATTTTTTGTATCATCTAGGAAGTGCTCTGTCCTTATCTTGCTGATATTGATTTTTGACTTTGCTCTTCATCCTTTTCTATGGACCTCTATATGCTATATTAATTTATGATAGCTTTAGATTTCATGTCAACTCTTCTCTAGGTCGTATTATCTTTACTCTAATTGTATTTTAATATCTTTCTTTCCTTTTCCCCTTCCTCTTTCTCTTCCTCTCACGTGGCAGCATTCTATTTTTTAGTTAACAAATTTTTTGTTGTTGTTGTTGTTGTCGTTGTTGTTGTTGTTGTATGTAGTATAATGCTAAGGGGCTGTTTGGTAAATTCCAGAGAAGGAGGGTTTTATAGAATTTTTAAATGCCGTACTATCTTGTCTTCAAACTATAATTTTAGCTTACCACCACTTGATGCGATGAAAAATATGTCCAGTGAATTGAAAATGCTGATGGTTTGTAACATAAGTCTTGTTTTGGTGGTACCTTTCCCCTAGTTTAAGCATCATAATGGCTGTAAATGTTTACCTTCACCATCCTAATTCCTAGCCCTCTTCCTAAATACCTTCTTGTGTATATACATACACACATACATTCACACACACACACACAAACTTTTCTTTGGATAAGAGTTTAACTGTGTAAGAACATTTCATCGGAGCTAACTGAAGAGAGAATTTTCACAAGTGTTATGGTAATACATTCATGAAAACAAATGGAGCATAAAAGGATGAAACCTTTCGTCAATAGTTATTTTGGGAACTATTTTCTGTTGAGATTGGTGTAGTCTCTAGAGAATAGAATGGTGGAAAAGAATATATGTGACTGGCTCTGATTAGTCTATTAAGGATCCATAGCCGACCCTAATTTTATAGACTAAGGTATGGGTTGTTGTTGCATAGGTGTAGTTTGTAGACCTTACGTTTGATTTCTAAGTAACTGGGTTCTGATAGATACTTGGTGCATGCAAATGCAGGTTACATGGATAGAACATTCAGAATATAATGAGAGTGGTATCCATGAACTATACCAGCCATTTATTAGGGCTGGCATGGGCTTTGGTGCACAAAGGTGGGTTGCTACCCTCCAAAGGCAGTCTGAGTTCTTGGCAATCCTCATGTCATCAACCTTCCCCCTTGAAGATCACACAAGTATCTCTTCACTGCCTGATCATTTTTTCACTTGGATAAATTTTGTAAATTTTCACATTCTGATACACCATTTTTTGCAGCACTTGGTCCAGCCGGAAAGAGGAGCATGTTGAAGTTGGCGCAGCGCATGACTGACAAATTCTGTTCTGGTGTTTGTGCTTCAACCACTCACAAGTGGGACAATCTCCGTCTTGGAAATGTGAGTGAAAATGTTAGGGTTATGACCAGGAGGAATTTGGATGACCCTGGTGAGCCTCATGGTATTGTGGTGAGTGCTGCAACTTCGGTTTGGATGCCTGTATCACAGCAGGGACTGTTTGATTTCTTGCGAGATGAACGATCAAGGAGTCAGTGGGACATTTTATGCGTTGGCAGGCCAATACAGGAGATGATTCATATTGCCAAAGGCCAGAAACAAGGCAACTGTGTTTCTCTCCTTCGTGGAAATGTGAGTAATCGTTTTCTATATGCACAACATAGCATACCTTGGTAGTTTTTGGACTCCACCATGTTAAAATTGTGGTTGAATGATTAAATTCACCAGTTCCTAATAACTTAAGCTTTTAAGAAAATTGTTAATTTATTATGGTATTAGAGCAAATAGTCCCGAGTGTTAAAATAATGCCTAAATGATTAAATTAACCATTATCTAACATGTTCAGTTTTTGCGAGAATTGGTAATTTATCCCACCATTTTTTGCTTTTTTTTCCCCGCCTTATCTATGTATTTGTTTGACTTGACAGTCCACTAATGAGAACGAGAGCAACATGCTGATATTGCAAGAGACATGGACAGATGCATCAGGCTCAGTAGTTGTTTATGCACCAGTAGATGCGCCATCGATAAATGTGGTGATGGGTGGTGGGGATTCTACCTATGTGGCTCTCCTACCATCAGGGTTTTCTATTCTGCCTGATGATCAATCCTTCTTTGGTGGGCCTCAAAACTGCAATGGAACTGTGATAAAAGAAGTTAATAATGGCAGTGATGGAAGCGGTGGATGTCTACTTACTGTTGGATTTCAAATCTTAATTAATAGCCAGCCAGCTGCGAAGCTAACCGTGGAGTCAGTAGAGACTGTTAACAATCTCATCTCCTGCACTATTCAGAAGATCAAAGCTGCCCTTAAAATACCATAGTTGTGATGATGGGCAACTATGTGTTAGCTTAATTTACCCTTTGTTTTAAGAAATGAACAAAAAAGATAGCACATATGAAAGAAGTATAGGAGATAGAGTGGATAGAGTAAAGGAGGAGCTTGAGGTTAAAATTCTCCTAAGGGTTTCGAGTCAAGAACGAACCGCGTGCTGGGAATTTTTGCTTGATCAAGGTAGCAACATGACTTGTGGGGTCTCTTTTAAATTCATCAGTTTGGAACTGGAGGTTCGGGTATTGACTCTGTGGACCAGCGAGGTTGGCTCAAACTCTCTTTGTCAATTGTGTATTAATTATTAAACCTTAGAGGTAAACAAGATAGACATGGGAGGAAGTATGCCTTAAGTGTTTTTGTTTGACTTTATTCTAAATTGTAGGGTGTGTTATCTCAACTTATATATTTGGTTCAAAAAGTTTGAGCTCTATTATACCAACTTGTTCGTTTTGGCTAGCGTCTACTGTCTCCTCTCCTCTTTCCCTATCTCTCTCATTCCAAGCACAGGGCTAGTGTCAGTTTGCCTAAACTCTAGGTACATCAAAACCTTTACACTATACAAACACATCAAAATAAAATAAACCAATGAAAAATAGCTAAAATAATCACACACTTAGCCTAACTGGATGGAATATATTGTCCTTGTTTACATGAATGCACAAACATAATTTTCATGAAATATCATGCTATTAAATTATTTATAACAAAAAACCCATTTAGAATATGGTTGGATGCCATAATGGGCTTTTTCCAAGTTGTTCACAAGTCAATTCTGGTCAGAATGTGTTCGCCTCCTAGGGTAGTATGAGTACGAGTTTGTCATTGATGGTGGAACGGGTGGATGGTGGTGGGTACTTTGTCATTAGGCTCTGATCCCAAATTCTATGAGCAGTCGATTCGAGACTACAAATCTCAAGAATATACATTTTGGTTTGAATTTTGTGATGCCTCTTATTAATGCACTGCTGAATTTTAAACACAGGACTGGACTAAAACTAGTCAAATTAGCCAAAACATATGGCTAAGATTAGACAACAACTCTCCCTCTTAAAACTAAGATAATGACAACAAAAGATAAATTCAATCCTAGTCTCATGTCACATCATTAACCAAATAACTTGAGGCATATCTTGTCTGAATAATCTTTTGGACTTCTCATTCAGCTGGTATGAATGATCCTCCTACTGAAACACAATAATTCCATACTTTCTTGCTGTTTTCTGGTAGCCTATGAACGTATTTATCCTTTGGGTTCAATGAGGATATTCGATCATTCACAATATCTTTATAGCATGTTTTACCCAATGCCAACACGTTTTGGCAACATTGTTTTGTTATAGAAAAGGCCCTATCAAACCAAGCATCATCAATTTCTTCTGAGCAATCCAGTAAAAAGTTGGGTTGATGATCAAGTTTTTCCCAACAGTCACTCACTTGTAGGTCAGATTTTTCTGTTGGCATCGATTGATGAGTTGGCTCAATCAAGATTATGTTGCTCAATAAGAACAAGATTGTTATAAAGGGAAGACTGTTGAACCATGCCATGCTATTTGAGCCTTGGGAGAATGAGTATGATATGAGATTTTTCTTTGGGGAGAGACTTTTGTGAGATTACATTACATGGATAGGAATGGTATCTATTTAGTGTTAGAAAAACGAGTGATATTATGATAATCAAGGGTTTGGAAGTGTTCGCCAACAAGATTAATTAATGTAAATTTATTGTGGTATCTTGGTGTTTGGAAACCTCACCAATTTTTTTCATTAATTTTTATTGGTGTAATTATAATGTGAATTTATTATGGCATTTTGGTGTTTGGAAATCTCATCAATGTGTATAATTAAAATTTAATGGTGTAATTATCAGTGTGGCTCCATGAATTTAATTTACTTCTAAAAAAAACCTTAAATTAAATAAAATTTAATAATAAAAAACTTAAATATATCAAGATATGGACAAAAAAAACACATACACACATGAGTGCGCAAATAAATTTTATTGGTGTAATTATAATGTGAATTTATTGTGGCATTTTGGTGTTTGGAAATCTCATCAATGTGTATAATTAAAATTTAATGGTGTAATTATCAGTGTGGCTCCATGAATTTAAATTACTTCTAAAAAAAACCTTAAATTTAATAAAATTTAATAATAAAAAACTTAAATATATCAAGTTATGGACAAAAAAAACACACACACACATGAGCGCGCAAATACATGAAATTTTAAAATTTTATTTTATGAGTTTTCATATTTTGAAATTGTTATATGATAGCCTATTATCAATTGTCATTATTTATTATTAATGTGGGTAGGTGTGAGCATTTTATTTTATTAAGTTTATATAAAAGTTTTATTTTTATGCATTTTTCAATATCTATGTCTTTGTTTTTATAAAATAATTTTAAACTAACTAGTCTCATCACACATGCTTTGCGCATGCAATGAGGTTTTTTTTTTTTTTTTTTTTTTTAAATTAGGTTTAGTATCATAGCTAGTTTAGCAAGTAAAAGGAGAGTGTATGTTTAAATTTAAAAAATGAGAAGAGATGAGAAGGAAAATAGAGTGTGTTTGTTCAACCGAGGAACAAGACCTCCCAAATCTTGGTTCTCATTCAAAACAAGTCTTTCAAATTCCTAAGACTCATTAGACTAACAAAGTTATCGGACATTTTCACCTTCATGGGTCTTTGCCAAACATGTGCCAGTCGTTTGGTTGAGGTTGTTGGTGACCAATGAAAGTGGAAGCTGGCGGCGGCAATAGCCGGAAGTTGGAGGCAACGGTGAAAGACAAAAGGGGTTGTTTAGGTACAAGGTGAAGATGGGATTGTGTAAGTGAGTTTGAGTGACACAAGTCAGTTTTTGAGTTGTATGCTGAGAAATATTATGCTCAAGGAGAAGCACATACTGTATTTCAAGCTATCAAACTTGCAGTATTCCACAGGTTCCAATATATATGTGATCTTTGAATGTGACTCTAACGGTGTCATTGAAGCATCGCAGAATTTACACTCCACTCCTCCATCTCCATGGTTTTTAGCTTCTTCCCTCCATAGTGGCAAGGATTTTAGGTCCTTGCAACCAAAAAGCAATAAAAATGTCTCCAAGGGAGGAGAAGTGTGGTCACAAAACAATAAAAAGAAGTCCAGCTTTTATCTCTTTACTTCTTTCACCTTCGAAAGCTCAATGCAAGCTTGAAGAATGTGGGAAAGGAAAGCAGATAAAATCTAAAAGACCGGCATTTAAGAAAAGGAGAAATACTTCATGAGGAACCTTGAGGACAAGGATATTTCTAGAGGGGAGGAATGTTAAGAGTCTAGTTTAGTTTAAAATTGTTAGATTAATAATGATAGAGATATGTTTAACTGATTTAAATAAATTGATTTAATTTAGGACTAGTGAGAATTGTTTGGAATGTGATTAGTTTTATTGACAAATTATAGGAATTATAGTATTATCTTTATATATTTGGTAGTCTGTCTTGTATTAATTCAAATGTTGACAATGAATTAAGGATAGTCATGAATGTCTTGTTAGCTAGTCTAACTTGCAGGTCAAGACTCCCTCAAAGTAGTCCATTTATTAAATTTGGAGGTCTTGGTCCTCTTGAAGTAACCAATATAAAATTTGAGTCCATAACAGCTGGTAATCAAGATGTCCCAATGGCCTGGGTCTTAATTAACTAGCGAGTGGTAAGGATGGTGATCAAGTTGAAGATTTGTATAATTAAAACGAATCAAGATGTCTCAAAGGACAAAATGGTCAACACACAAGTGGTTTGTTGAACACAAAGTCACAAACACCCAGAAACTAGATAAGGAAGAAATTCTTATGACTAGTTATCATTTTGGAGGAGAAGCATTCTTGTGGTACCTATTATTCAAGAAGAAGGAAATTCGTAAAGAAGGAAAAATAGGCATCAAGTTAAACTTGAAAATGGTTTTTAAGAGAGAGAGAGCCTTCCAAAGGCTACTCTTGAGGACAAGGGTAATATTAAGGAGGAAATATTAAATAAATCTTATCTACTTATAGTAAATAAAGATTAGGTTTCTTTTGAGATTAAATGTTAGCTTTATCTTGTAAAACTAACTATTTATACAACTTGATGGTGAATAATAAAACATACTAAGAAATATTATTATTAAGTTGAAGTTTCATTTTAGAGGTTTGGACTCCCTCAAAGTAGTCCATTTATCAAATTAGGAGGCTTTGGTTCCCTTAAAGTAACCAACCAAAAAATTGTGCTCATAACAAATTACGATGTGAATTTAAGTGGTATTCCTCCAATCTAGACCAATTGTTTTAACCGACAAACAAAGTCACAGGTTACTTGTTAGTCACAACCATTCTATCATTTTGTGCAATTGAAACGAAAAACAAACAAACAAACACAGAAGATGAAAAGTTCATCCCATGACATGAAAGGTAAAGCCATACAAGATTAAGGAAGTCACGAAGCTTGACCTGATTTCAATAAAATTCTATCACTTTATTATAGTTCATATCATCAAATACTATACATTACAATTAGATTACCTGTTTGCTTTTTGTCACCCACACACATCTCATTTCTTATAAGTTAGCAATTAGGTTTAAGTTTTGTTTTGATAGTCTAGTCAAGCACTTATGAGTCATGCCTATAGATAATTCATGTCCACTAGCATTGTGTTTCCCAAGTGTAAGTAATTTAGTCTATAAAGCATATAAATAATTGTGAGGAAATATGTAATCTACTACTAGTAAGGACAAACAAATATATTTAATGGGGTTAAATAAATATATCCATTGATGATCAAATAAGTATATTCAGTTGTAAATTCAAGCTATTAGATAAAATTAGCAATATCAAATAGAGATATATTGCAATAGATAAAGAAAGTAAAATAGAAAGGGAGAGAAAATTATCTTAATCACACACGTCAACAAGAGGTCAATCTCAAGAATTCACACCGACATGCATGATCTGTAGACTGTAGGTACAACAAGCACTCTTTTATTGCTGCCATATTGGTATGATAAACAGAGAGGTAAGCATAGTTGCCAGTATCGTACGATACGCAATACATATTGTACCATACGTATTGTATCGTTTGAAAAAAGTGTTGTATTGTTGATACGTATCGTAGGTGCATATGAATCGGACGATACAGTTGTATGTATTGTACGTATCGGTTGTATCGGACGATACATCAACAATTGGCTTAAATAGGCTTTTTTAACCAAAATTTCAGCCCAAGTTTAGCCCAAAACGTTTTTCCATTTTTTTTTTAAAGCAAGTTGGGCTATTTTGGTGGTTTGGCCCAATACAAAAGCCTTCTTAATTTTTTTTTTTAGCCCTAAAAAATTTGAACCACAATTAAATTGATTTACCCACACCACATAGCCACACCAGTCACCCACACGTTTTTTATCTGATATTTTCCTTTGTATCTCAATTCTCAAGCTCTCAACTTTCCCAAAACCCCTTTGGCTTCCTCTCTCTTTGTTTTCATCTTTTTATCTTTTAGATCAAGTTTAAGGAGATCTCTCATCAAGGGACCACAAGCTCCAAAGGACCACAACCTTGTCTTTTTCTTCTATTCCTTTTCCTAACCCAAAAGTCCCACACTCCCACATGCTACTAGAGCAAGATTGCCATTAACGGTGAAGATTTTGTCGATAGAGATAAGTATGAAGACATGATTGACAGAGGGGATTTGGGGGACTTTGAGAGGGACATTGATGACGATGAGACATTGGACGGTAATCAACCTAATGCAGACAATGTAATTAGTGTCCAAAACATTACGAACACAATCCCTGCCTACGCACCTCCTGCATTGTCATTCTCTGCAAATACTTGGAAAAATATGGTTGATCCTTCACATATTGAGATGCCATTTGTATCTACTTGGAGAGAGGGGGTGAATTTGTGCAAAGGGTTGACTTTTGCCAATAAAGAGGAGGTAAAGCGCATATTAACAATTTGTGCCCTCAAGGAAAACAAACATTTTACGATCACTAGGTCGACAACGAAAAAACTTTGTGCGAAATGCGTGCATAAGTCATGCAAGTGGTATGTCTGCGCAGTTATGAAGCCCAATCTCCACGAACTATGGATGGTCACCGTGTATGTGGGTCCTCACACGTGTATACCGATTGGGGTGCGAAATGATGATAGAATGATGAGTTGTAATTTTATTGCATTAAACATCCATCAGAAGTTATGTGAGGATCACACTACCCAGTTAAGCATCTCAAATCTATGATAGAGATGAAATATAATGGCCATAAACCTTCTTACTACAAGGTATGAGATGCGAAACAAAAGGCGATTACGAAGATGTTTGGGAATTGGGAAGAGTCTTACCAAAGGTTGCAAAAGTTGTTAATGGCATATATTGATCAGGACCCAACTACCCAGGTGTTCCATCGTATCACACCCACCGATGAAGATGACACCGTATTGTTGCATTATGTGTTTTGGTCTTTCGGTCCATGCATATCAGGATTTAAATACTGCAAGTCGGTTATTAGTATTAATAGGACCCATCTGTATGGTAAATATCAGGGAAAGTTGTTGGTCGCAATGGCAACCGACGCTAACAAAAAGGTATTCCCTCTCGCCTTTACTGTTGTGGATTGTGAGTCAGGGTTCAGTTGGAGGTGGTTTTTACAGTGCCTCAGAGAAACGATTGGCCACGTGATACCTGACGACGGCATTTGCATTATTTCTGACCGACATCTCGGTATCAAAAACGCCATTGCAAACTGGCCTAGAGGGGATGATGGAAGAACACGGGTATTTCATAGATATTGCCTTCGACATGTTGCTAGCAACTTCAACACCCATTTTCAGAACTCAACTCTAAAGTCAGCGGCGTTGAAAGCGGGATATGCTAGTCAGGTAGTTAAATTTGATACCATAATGGAGTCCATTAAGCAGGTGGAAATTGAGGTCATTAGGAATAAGAAGAAGGTGACGGGGAAGGATGGCAAGGAAAAGAATCAAGATTATCTTCCATACACATACCTAATGAGCGAGTCTGTGGATATGTGGACCCAGTCACATGATGGTGGGAGACATTTTGGGGCAATGACAACCAATATATCAGAGTGCTTCAATGGTGTACTAAAAGGTGCACAGGGCCTTCCTATTGCCGCTTTGGTTGAGTTCACTTGAAACAAACTTGTTCAATATTTCCATGACCGGCGCAAAGAATACCATTATGAGTTGTCAGAGGGTAAGAAATGGAGTGAATATGCCTTATCCACGTAGGATGGAAATAAGCGTAAATCTGAGAAACACTATCTCAAGCCATTTAGCAATGAAAGAGTTGATATTTCAAGTAGTTACCCAACTCAACACGTGTAGCGCAGGAGGGGGAAATCACAGTTGTGAAGTTCGATTACGGGAAAGAACATGCAGTTATGGGAAACGACAAAACATAGGGATCCCGTGTTCACATGCAATTAGAGTATGTGACCATTTACATATTGATTCGACCACATATATTCACCCATGTTATGGTTTGAACAATGCCCTTAACACTTATGAGCATGCATTTGTGATTCCTAAGTCACAGTCATTGTAGAGGGATCCCATGGGGTCAAAGTGGTTGCCTAATCCAGCATTGTTGCAGGCCAAAGGTTGACCGGTGAAGTCAAGAATAAGGAATGAGATGGATGGAGTGAGGAATAAGGATCGAGAACTGGGATGGCGGAGGGAGGACGCAGATTTGATAAAGAGTCAACCCAAGCAGACATGTGGACTATGTCATGCTTCTGGGCATAACCGTAGAAAATGTCTGCAGTCCCGTGACGCTTCCACAAGCAGTCATGTTCCACACTAGGTAGGTAGATGGCAAAAAGTTATGCATCGATTAAATAATTGTTGTTCATTCGATGTTTACCTAATATTTACTATTTTGTCTCCTAATGTGATTACTCTACGTTTTTCAGGCATGCTTCCATGGACGACGTTTTTGTCGTGCGGACTGCCAATCTTAGGAAAAGTGACTACGTTGTATTGGCTCTATGTGAACTTTTTGGTTTTTGTTGAATGTACTTGTAATTCTCTATCCAATGTACCTTTATGAAGATTGTGATTTGAGTAGTATGGTTAGAACTGCAAATTAAGCGTGGTTGGGCATGTTTAGAATGTTGATATATTGAGAATGCCTTTTGCTGCGATGTAAGTGCATTTGCATTGTAAAACCATGTTTATGTAGAGAGCGTAACAGTTTCTATAGTTTGGTGCCTATTGAATTTGCCTTTTGATGTAATTTAAGTGCATTTACATTCTCAGCTTCTCTGCCTCTCAATGAGTGTTTATGGATTACATTCTCAGCTTCTCTATCTTTGTTTCTCAGCAGGTGCATGCACACATTTCAGTTTCTAGTTTGCCTGCATGTCTAGGAAAAAAAATAAAATAAAAATTTCCCAGTTTTTGGTTTGAGGAATGAGCAGAGAAAAAAAAAAAAAAAAAAAAAAAAATTCCCAGTGGAACTCGAGTCTATGAAACTCGAGTTCCACTGGAAAAAACAGAGCAAAACAGAGCAATCTCTCGGTCTAAACAGAGCATTGATCTTTTGGATCTCAAGAATTAAATAGTCGAGTTCTTCTTCAAATATTTTTTAAGAATCTCAAGTTTCAAACACTCGAGTTCTTTTTCTTTTCTTTTTTTGTGATTTTTTTTTTTTAAATCTCACTCTTTTTTTTTCTTTTGTACAAATGAGCTTTTTTTTCAAATGTAAGTATTATGGTTTGAGGAATGAGCAGAGCAAAACAAAACAAAAAAAAAAAATTTCCCAGTGGAACTCGAGTCTATGAAACTCGAGTTCTACTGGAAAAAACAGAGCATCTCTCGGCCTAAACAGAGCATTGAGCTTTTTTGATCTCGAGAATTAAATAGTTGAGTTCTTCTTCAAATATTTTTTGTGAATCTCGAGTTTCAAACACTCGAGTTCTTTTCTTTCTTTCTTTTTTTTGTGATTTTTTTATTTTTTTAAAGTCTCACTTTTTTTTTTCTTTTGTACAAATGAGCTTTTTTTTCAAACGTAAGTATTGTGAACATAAGTTGATGGAGGTTATTGATCATGATATTGTTATTTGTAAAAAAACTACTAAAATTGTACAAGAAGAAGCTTATTTTTCTCTCAAAAAAAGAAGAAAAGAAAATAAGAAGCTTATCTAGCCTTTAAAATTTAGGCGCGTACAAAAAGTTAATCTGGTTTTGATTTAATTATATTTATAGTATATGTATGTGCTATAGAGTATAGAGAGAAAAAGACATAACATAATTATATAATATTTTTAAAAAATTAGAAAAAGCTTATTCTTTTTCATAAAAAAGCTTATTTTTATAATTCTATAGATCCATTTATTTTAAATTATTTGTTATTCTTCTATTGATCCAATTTTACTATCAATTTTCATATTCTAATATTATATTCTTTATCGATTTGATTCCTGCGCGATACACTTTTAATCGAAAGAGTTTTACCAATTCCAAGAGGTTTTACTTATAAATTTGAAAATTGGATCCTTTCGATTTTTATATGGAAAATATACTTATGAAGCTGTTTCAACTTATTAATTAACACTAACCCTAGATCAATTCCCTTAAAAAATGAATCAATACTTTTTTTTACTCGAGCTCCATTAAGATCATGTACTATTTACATCCCAACCCCCGACCTCAAAAAGGAGGGTTCTAGTGAAAAAACACAAACAATGTCGAGCCAAGAGCACCCTCATTCCTATCTAATTAATATAAAAAGAAAATGATGGATGTAAGAATCCACAGACGACCATATCCCTCAAGTCGCATGTTGCTTTTAACCACATCGTTTTAAACGAAGTTTTACCATAACATTTCCTAGTAGGTTGCTGTAAACAGTATGTAATTGATTCCATTATGGACTCATGAATAATCATTGGTTCGTTCGGTACATAGTAATCCATACTTTTATGAATGGGTAATTTCTCAAGAAGTATCAACACGAATTAAATTTAACCCCATATAACATATATAATATATAATATATAATAAATATTTTTTTAATATTTTATTTTATTTTTTCTTTAGAATTATAATCTAAATAAATACTTGATGATACTATATTCCATCAATAAACAAGTGAATACAAGAATGCATGTAATATGGAATAAATCTGATCTTGGCGGTGGTACTGTCTTACAAGAATTCCTTCTCAACTTAAATGCTAAAATTCTCTCAAACTATCATTACAGAATCCTGGAATGAAAATTCAAACTTAAAATCACATAAATTATTAGGGGAAATCAACAAATTTGATGGAAGTGACCAATTAACTCTCATATGCAGTATTTAATACTAAAAATATAGAAAGGTAATTAGCCAGCAATCTTGTAGCTGGGGTTGACTAGATTATCCAAGCCAGCGACTACTTGAATCGACTCTATGACCCCACCAACCTTAACATCTGCCAAATAATCCTCATTTTCTGTCACATAACCAAACACTGCGTAACGACCATCCAATATGTTGGCATTAATAGGAGTTAATTCACTTTCTTTCAGTAGCCAAAATATCTGGCTGGATGCAGAATTGTCCTCAAATTCCTGTCAACAAAATTTAAAAACAATATCTAGTTAGCCTTTCTATCATATTAACAAAATCATTGCATAGACATAGAGAACAGTAATGTTGGAAGTTCAAATTCTCACATCTCTTGCAATTACACAAGCAAGATATAAAAAAATAATTTAGTTGATGATGGTGTGCATGGCAGTTGAACCAGTAAAGTTTCTTTACCAAGGTAGCTGAAAAACATGATATTATCCCCTAGGTACAAGTGAGAATCATATGCATTTAACTTGGGATGCATTACCTCTTTGAATTTCCATCCCATCATAGAAGTGCCTTTCCACCAAGTCTATGAAATTCCCAGAAGTTACAAGTGCATTATAACCGTCTAGAACTACCAGGAAGACACATTCATCTAGGTTAGGATTGTCCTTAACCTTGACCTTCATCTCCACAGTTGCTCGCCCCTTCAATAAAGGCATATTTCGGTATTCTTCAGGCACTTCATACGGGAAGCCATCCACCATATCCTCTTCAACACTGCAGAATTATTTTATGTGAAATTTTTTTTGAAAAATAGTCTCTTAAAAAAAAATGTTTTGTATCGAAACTTCACAATTTGCAATTTTAGTGTAAGTGTTCATACTTAAGTTGTGTTTCAAAGCCATTTCATACTTAGTGCAATCTGAAGTTGTGTTTCAAAGCCATTTCAATGCAAAATGTGTTATAATCAATTTTAGTGCAAAATGTAATATTTTAATGCTTAAAAAAATGTTTATAAAGAGAGGCTATTCTCCCATAAGATTTTACCATTATTTGTAACTAGCCATGCCCCCCCCCCCTCCCAAATTTTTTTAAAACTCTTCTATATTACATAAAACTAAGGACTCCTGACTACTTTGTACTTAAATGCTCAACTACGACTAGTCATAGACCTGGTACTCGTTGGAGATAATGATGTGTAGAATTTTAAGCGTAAAACAATACACTAAAAGACAAACTCAGCAACACCAACTGACCAACACAGTGACACACCAACAGATAAAGTAAAAAAAAACAGGGGCAAATAAATTGAATAATTATAAAGACTTAAAGAGAGACAATCAGTTCAAAAAGAAAGAGAGCTCTCTCTCTCAGAATGGAACAGTACACACTCCACAGCAAAACCCAAAGATTAAGAGAGAAAAAGAGAGAGAAGTAAAGTGTAAAATACCTTGAGTTAGGCCTGAGGGGTGGCGCCAAGGGCTGCGGCAGCACGTCGAGGCGTCGGAGGCGAGGAAGGATTCGAGGCCAAGCGTCCGTGTCGCAAGCTCTGATCTGATCAGACCGATCTCCGATGCCCGATCCAAGCTCTGTTGCTCGAGTTTCAGGCGGAGGCGCCATTGCCGCGTCGCCCCTATGTGCTTGATGATGAGGTTTCAGGCGGAGGCGTAAGGCGTTGCCACGTTGTTGTTGATGAGGTTTTTTTCCTTAGGTTAGGTAAGGTTTCTGATTTTAGGTTCTACTTTTACCATTTGATGATTGAGGCGGACCCGTATTCGTATTGGGTTTTGGTTGGTTTTTTTTTTTTTTTTTTTTTTTTTTAGAATACGTTTGGGTTGGGCCTGTTGGGTATTTGTTTAGGATTGATGTTGGGCTTTTTTTTTGGGCTTGCTCTGTTACATTTTTTTTTTTCAGATTCTCTGTTACAATTTTCTTTTTTTTAAAGATTTTAGTTTTAAAAACCCATAATAATTTTGTTATATTTGGTTTGGCCCCTAGAAAAAATTACTAGCTTCATTACTGATGATAATGTATTAAGAAATTTTTTGTTTTTTTGTTTTTTTTTTTTTGTTTCTATATTAGTTGATAGTTTGTTAAATACTAAATGAACGCTTATAGAGAGTCTTTTGACTAAATATTGCTTAAATTTGAGTTTATTTGTGATATATGTACTACAACATGAGGAGAGAGGTGAACATCAGCAATTATGTTGCCGGAATTGTGAGAAAAAGTAGGAGAGAAGGGAGAAACAATGTGACCAGATGGAGGAAAGAGAAAAGCAATTTCGACAATACCATTGCTCCCTAATTTTTGTGCATGTATTCGACTGCCCTATCAAGTGGTATCAGAGAAGACACACTCTGATTAGGGTTAATCTTTGTTGTGTTGATCCATTGACCCCTGTTTGTCATGGATAGAGGACAGTCATTAATTATACCTCCTTTATTTGATGACACTAACTATGCATACTGGAAAGTACGCATGAGAGCTTTCTTGCAGGCTTTAGATGAGAAAGTGTGACAAGCTGTTGAGATTGGCTGGACCAAGTCGAAGGAAGTGCTGGCCAATTGGGATGATGCTAAGATTAAGGCGACAAACTTCAACAGCAGGGCATTGAATGCTTTATTCAGTGCGGTCACTAATGAGGAGTTCAAAAAGATATCCTCTACTGAAACTACTAAGGAGGCATGGACTATACTCCAGACAACCTATGAGGGAATCAAGGCTGTCAAAGATTCAAAACTTTAGAGGCTCACTACAAGCTTTGAAGAAATCAACATGGAGGAGGTTTTGCAAGTCTTTGGTAAGAA
The DNA here is from genome assembly GCA_030021035.2 of Notholithocarpus densiflorus. Lineage (NCBI taxonomy): Eukaryota > Viridiplantae > Streptophyta > Magnoliopsida > Fagales > Fagaceae > Notholithocarpus > Notholithocarpus densiflorus. The sequence goes on from JARYZH020000017.1 coordinate 5,567,324, forward strand.
CAAACCTGACTTTGATGGGTTAAATCACCTTAAAATTGTAAGTATTCCCTAAAGATTCTAATTTTTCTTTATTTTCCTATACAATTTATATGTAATGTCTTTCGAAGATGAAATACTCACATCCATGAATATTCATGTCAATATTAGTTAATTGATCGAGTAAAAGCCATTTTCTATTGAGCTCATGATAGTCAGCATACTCATTTTTTGTTAGAGTTGGCACTTGGTAGTATAGACTATAGACCACTAATTTGAGTGCAAACCTCAAATTTGATTAGGTTTGTAGATCAAGTAATAAATTTTGTTTCAAATTTTATCAATCATAAATGAGCTTCAAAATCGAATACTCTTCAAGAGGAAAATTTAATGAACTTATTTTATTTTACTAAATTTTTTAAGAAATGCACTTTGGTAATAGTTGGTTATCCATGGCATAGGTAACCATGATATTGAATGAGGCTCTGAGGTTGTACCCACCAGCAACTTCACTACTTCGAATAGTTCACAAGGAAACCAAGCTAGGAAATTTGATTATACCAGCTGGAGTGGAGATTGCTCTACCAACAATCCTAGTCCACCATGATTATGAACTGTGGGGTGAGAATGCAAAACAATTTAACCCGGAGAGATTTTCAGAAGGCATTTCAAAGGCAACAAAGGGCCAAGTATCATTCTTCCCATTTGGTGGGGGTTCGAGGATATGTGTTGGTCAAAACTTTGCTCTAGAAGAGACCAAGATGGCTTTGTCACTCATTTTGCAGAACTTCTCATTTGAGACATCCTCATCCTATGCTCATGCTCCTTACTCAATCATAACTGTTCAACCTCAATTTGGCGCTCACGTTATATTACATAAGATATAGTACCACAAAGTTGTTCCAGTTAAGCAAGATTTATCACCATTGTGCCTCGTGGCTTATTTGGTGTTCTATTTATTATTTAGTGATTAAAAACTCATTTTCTAAAGAACAAGAAACAACATATTATGATTTCCACTCTATTATATTATGTTTGTGTTTCTACATCCATTATTGCATTAATTGAAGGAAACAATGTTGAATAATGTTTAAAATATATATAATTAGAAATATACATCATTATTATTGGTAAATTTTCATTTTTAAAGTATAATGTTAATTTTTTAATCCTACCCTAATTAAAAACCCTTTTACCGATTATAAGATCCCGATTTTAACAACTTTATTGCAAAGGCTAGAGTATATGATGCTAGTAGAAAATTAATGGATTTCCCTTAAGCGTTCTAAAATTGAAATATTACACATAGGGAGATAAAAATGCCATTGATCTCTTTGGACTCAGCCAAAAAACTAAGGAAAAAAGGGGAAGAAAATGAATTCTCCGAACTGAAGCAATTTATTTAAGAAATGCCAACCAAATTTTCTAAGCACCCTTCTACAAATCAACCACCTTCTTCCATGAGTCTCGGCTCGATATCACGTCCCACCATCTCCCCACATTTTCTCTTGAAGTGAATGAATTGCCCTTATTAGTGTCGCTGACCAAGTACTGAGTGTTGGGCAAGTGTGAAAGATCAGCCAAATAAAATTCATCACTAGCCAAGAACCGAGCCTCCCCGAGCCTCTTTTCATAGATGTCAAGCACTTTCGACAGCTTCTCTTCATTCTGCCTGAAAACTACTTTGTCTTGCTTGATATTCATTCGAGGCGCGAATGCAAGTTGAAACACCTGTTGGGTCCCAAATAATATTATTACAAATATAAGCAATCCAAAATAACAATTACACACAAGAACACAAAATTTACGTGGAAAATCCTTTCTCTTTAAAGGGAAAAACTACGGGACAAACTTCGAATAATTTCACTATGATCAAATCAATTACAAAAATTATTGTGTATGTTTCTCGGCTAAAGAAAAATCCCTCTTATTTTTCTTTATTCACTCACTCACACTAATTATCTCTTTCAAATGTGACAACACTTTGCTCTCTCATTTTTATTTTCTTCTCCATGCACAACTCTCTCTTGGCTGTCTTCTTTTTCTCTAAGCTACTCCCTCTTGGCTGCTATCTCTTCTTTTTCTTTCTTGTACGGCTTTCTCTTTCTTTGCTCTTGCACATACTCTCTTTATGTCTTCTCAAAGGCGGTAGTACCTTGCTATCTGCTTCCTCCTATGTTCCTCCCAAGGGAAAATCCCCTTTCTCTCTCTTGATACAAATGTAGCGGACCTCTAAATGCTCTTTTAGTTGCTTTCGGAGCATCAGGAAGATTCATATATATGTTTGATTGAACCTGAGGATCCGGTGATGGCTTGATGGAATTCTCATTTATGGAGAATTGACTCAAATGCAATTTACATTTTAGCCTAAAAAAAAAAAAAAAAATTAACACTTTGACTGACTCACTGAATGCATTGGTTATTTTTTTGACCCTCAAAGTTATTAGTATTGGTATTAACTAATATACCAAATATATTAGGCATTTGGAACAAATGGATTGCCCATTTAATTTTGATGTACAACCTTGTGCTGAATCAATCTTCTGTGCTTTTTTTAATCTTTTTTCTTTCTTTCCATACTACAAGTTTTAATTGTTCAATTAAATGCTATAATAATACTTAAATGTATTAATTAATAGATACATGGACCCTTCCATAAAAAAATAAAAATATTTTAACCAAAAAAATATAAAGTATAAACAAAGAAAAGAGAACACCAAGAATTTACGTGGTTCGGCTTTTGGACTACGTCCACGGGTGGCAACAACAAGAAATTTCACTAACAAATTTGGAGAATACAAAATGATGTAGAGACATTCTCACAAAACTCAAACCCCAATACACCCAAAATTATTCTCTCTCAAAGACAAAGTTTACTACCTCCATAAAATGTTTGGGATTGAATACAAAATTTGAGGCTAAACCTAAAATAAGTAAAAGATTTCCCTTCTCTGGAATTCTTGCACAGCACTCATTAAAGTGGTCTCTCACTATGACCTTTTGCCACACCTTTTTGTATCACCCAACTTGTTAGACTCGCCACACAAATCAAATAAGAGAGCAACATATATATATATATATATATATATATATATTTGACTAAGAGAGAATACGAATCATCTGTACCATTTTTTTTTTCTACCAAATTTCCACCATTTTTTTTTTTTTTTTGCTGTCCACCAATTATGATAGTTCAAATTATACATGGTATTACCTTACAAATTTTTTAAACCATATATTTCTAAAATATGTAATGGTTTCTCATTATATATATATATATGATTTAAAATTTAATTGGTTTTAGACTTTTCAATTTTTGCACCCAATAATTTAATTGCCACAAAAATTAAAAACTTAGATGGACATGTGGTGGAAAATTGGACTCCAATTGAAATCTAATTTAGAATCTAATTAGATTTGGACTTTTCGATTTTTACATTCAATAATTCACCTGACACAAATTTAAAAATTAAATAGGACACATGGCATTTTTTTCAATTGTTGATGTGGAACCTGGGCAAAAAAGGAAGCAAGCAGAAAAGGTGAATAAGGAGGCTACGAGTGTTAAGGGAGAAAAGAAACATAGAACTGTGGAGAATGAGCAAGGTGTTGTGTCAACTATGGGATCGATGGAGTTTGCGAGGCAACCATGCCGGGCATGAAGACACTCCTAAGATAGAAACCAAAAAAAAAAAAAAAAAACTCATCACTTTGATGTCCATGTAAATCAAGGTGTCATTTGGCATTTTTTTCTAGTTTTTTGGGCATCCAAGTGAAGATTCGCTTTTCTTACAACAATTTGGATTTTTTTTTTTTTTTTTTTTCTTTACGATGTAATCGTACTACTCTAACGTATGCTAGTGTTGCAAAAGAGAAAAATGGGGTCACATGTCCCTCTTTCTCTTTCCCATTGTATATCATGTTTCTCAATTAATAAAGTTTACTATCGTTTCCACTCAAAAAAAAAAAAAAAAAAAAAAGGATACATGGCGCAAAATTGAAAATCCACTTAAAATCTAATTAGATTTTCTGTCTGTTTTGATTATTAATATATATAGATTTGAGGTAAGGGGCACGACCTTTTTTTTTTTTTTTTTTTTAGCAAGAATAATGTCTTCCTCTTGCATTTAGTTTGTTTGAACATATTAGACCTGAAGAATAAGTGAAGAAAGACTCCATTTGAAAGACATTCCATAAAGCCCAAAATAAGTGAACAAAAATCTTTATTTTGTCTTCCAAGCCGCAACTCCCAAAATATGATGATGCAAAATCTTTACACATGGGCTTGGTACATACATTTGGGTTTCATCTATTTGTGGTTGAACAAGCATTATGATAGGCCCAAAGAAAGTGTCATCATTAACACAAAAGCCACTCAGCAGTTGACGACTCTCCTTCCTTTCCATCAATAAAAAGCCCTGAAAAAGTAAAAACCCAATTAAACAACTACAGCTTCCACCATCTTGGACTACCTATATTGGGCTGAGCCATCCACTAACCCATTAGCCCTAGTACCAAGTACCAACCTACCAAAATGAAATCCCCTCAAAAACCCATTCCTCCAAGGGCCCAACGCCTACCTAATCAACCCAAACGTAAAACATCACACTGTGTTTTGTTTACATTTTGTGACTGATATGAATATATATGATGCACACTGCCATGGCATTGGCATCACAGGAGAGGAGTCAGGATTATGCATGAATTCCCTTTGCTTCCCCATTTGATGTCCTGGTCCTGGAGACACTATTGCAAATCGCATGAACCGATAATATAGTCGATTGCAAATCTTAAGTTTATGACTTTACGTCACGCTCCAGACTTATAAACCTGCTATACGGGATATTCATGTATAGATGTATAAGATGAGTCTCCCGTGTTGCTTATGATGAGTTACTATATGGGATTAGTTATTTTCAAGTAGTTGTTACTTGTTTCCCAAAAAGTAAAAGTTAGCATAGTTATTTCATTGTTCGCATAGTTATACTCTGTCCATTACATCTTTGTTATCTTAACCAAAACCATAAATCCCTTTCAATCCAAAACCCTAAACCCTAAAACCCCCAAAATTGAAAAATGCTTATCATCCTCTTATCCAAAACCACCAAAGCCTTCAGACCCAAAACCCCAATTCCCAAAACCCTTCAACCCCTACTCTCAAATGTCACTCCCACCAGACCCATGTCCCAATCCACCTCCATCCCCAAAAAGCTTCAGCGTGTACGTGACCATGGCTTCGACAACTACATGGAAGTCGAGAAGAAAACCCGCAAAGTCCTCAAGTTTCAGGACCTCATTCTCTCCCAACTCAACCACACCCTCCCAATCTCTCGCCTCGACCTCCTATCTCGCCGCCTCGGTTTCAAACAACACGAAGCCGGCGCTTTCGTCCTCAAGTTCCCTCACGTTTTCGAGATTTACGAGCACCCAGTTCAGAGAATCCTCTACATTCGACTGACCCGGAGAGCCATTCTGCAAATTCAGCAGGAAAAGCAAGCTCTCATTGCTCAAGTCCCCGACGCCGTGACCCGCCTCCGGAAGCTCATAATGATGTCCAACACGGGTCGACTGCGCCTTGAACATGTGAGGATTGCTAGGAAAGAGTTGGGTTTGCCTGACGATTTCGAGTACTCGGTAATTCTCAAGTACCCTCAGTATTTTCGATTATTTGATGCTAAAGAAACTAGGAATAAGTACATTGAGATTGTTGAGAGAGATGAGAGTTTAGCTGTGTGTGCTATAGAGAGAGCTAGGGAGAAAGAGTATAGAGAGAAAGGTGTTGATGCTGAGGATATAAGGTTTTCATTTATTGTGAATTTTCCACCCGGGTTTAAGATTGGCAAGTATTATAGGATTGCTGTGTGGAAATGGCAACGTGTTCCGTATTGGTCGCCTTATGAGGATGTTTCAGGTTATGATTTGAGGTCTTTAGAGGCGCAGAAGCGTATGGAGAAGAGGGCGGTGGCAACAATTCATGAGTTGTTGTCATTGACAGTGGAGAAGAAGATTACATTGGAGAGGATCGCGCATTTTAGGATGGCGATGAATCTGCCAAAGAGGTTGAAGGAGTTTCTTCTTCAGCATCAGGGGATATTTTATATTTCGACAAGGGGGAATCTAGGGAAGCTGCATACGGTTTTTCTTAGGGAGGCATATAAGAGGGGTGAGTTGGTTGAGCCAAATGATTTGTATATGGCGAGGAGGCAGTTGGCTGACTTGGTGTTGTTGAGTCCAAGGAAGGCAAAGGTGGATAGAGAATTAGTTAATTATAGAAGAGATAGAGAAGATGATGAAATGTTACGAGTTAGAAGTGAGTTTGTGGAGAATGATTCTCAAAGCTTTGCGGTTGGGGACAATGTTAAAAAAGATGGGGAAGAGGAGGATGATTTGGATTCAGATATCATTTCTGACGCTGGCTCTGATTATAGTGATGAGGATGATGATTGCCTTGAAACTTTGGATGCAGAGGATGCCCATGTAACCGAGTGACTGAAATAAAGCTTGTGGCTTAATGATTATTTTGCATATTGTTAGTTGTAGACTATTGCTATTTCAAGGCATCATGATCCTTTAGAGGGTGGAATTGTTGATAACTTTCTTCTAACCTTCAGTATCATTGAGCTAGCTGTTTTATGCTTTTGCTAATGATAAATTGCTGCATAACAGAGAGAGAATTATCATTTTGAAAAATGAATGGGTTATATTCTCGGGCAAAGAAGCACCACCACTTGAAAATCTATGCCTTGGAGGATAAGATTTGACCCAAATGGCTTTCCTGGCCTCTCCACAGATTGAAAGTGTATTTTGGATTTGGAGGGGAGTTTGATTTGAAATGTGGTGTAACAGAATATAAGCCATCTGATCATTGACATATCTTGTCAGCTATATCAATCTGGAATAAATTATTGTCCGAAAAAGTTTAAGCAATTGAAGAAATTGAGCATGAAGTTGCATACTATTGGAAAATTATTGTTTCAAGTAGTTGCTCATGCAGTCATGTAAGTTTATCCAGGTGATCATTCTTATTCAGAGTCCTCAAATTCTGATTTGGGAAGTTTTGCTAAAATGAGACTGCAGTACATTAGATTTTTCCTTCAAATGTGTACACTTGGTCAAATAATTCACAGAAAATCTGCAAAAACAGATGTTATATTTGATTTGATTGTCTTAATGATGTCAATTTTACACTTTAAAAGTAAGCTAAAGTGGGTTTTGAAATCTTACTACTCCTTTGAATGTATATCTTACCTCACTCCAATAAATTAAAGAATTTGGTCCTACAGATTACAATTGTGATGGTTGTCACTTTCTGGGACTTCCTTATAGAAAGATTTTTCTTGACTTGAAACTTCGTTCTTTTCTGTTTTCATACTTTTCTGTTTCCTTTTGGCTTTATTTTGTCTCCAATCATACATATGGAGGTGTGTGTATACACCTATATGCATACATATATATACTCACACAGATTAATATTAATGTGTGTTTCTGTTTATATTTGTTGAGAAGTAAACTAGTAATTAAATTTTCTAATTGCTTGTGTGTTGGCAGTCTTAACTGACCACATCTGTGACCCAAGTATTGGTAGAATCCAGCATATCCGCTACCACAGCTTCACCGTTACTTGAAAATTTCACCCAGGAATTGCAAATTTTTATAGCTGGAGAGCCACATAGATCTCTTCTCACCACACTCTTCGAATGTAGGTCATCCAGTGTGTGCAGAAGAAGCCAGCCTGACGGATCTTTCAGGTATCTTGCCATATTTGCAGAGTGCTCTGGTCCACACCAATGCCAAGCAGAGTTGCATTAACAAGATACATGGAAAAAAATATTATAAAAATATATAATTGGTTACTAAAATTTGGGTCAGATTTTATTATAGTCCTTGAACTTTGAAAAGTTCATTTTCAATCCTAAATAAATTGTAAACGTACAAAGTTAGTTCTTTTCATAACCTAACTGTTAAAACCTTGTCGAATTTTGTCATTGTATGTTAAAGATAAATAGAGAAATAAATTAGATGAATGAACTACTGTTAATTTGTTATGGTCACCAATAAATAAAGTAACTCATAAAATCACACGAGTTGATAGAATTACTTGGCTGTGGAGGCCTTTGTGATCTTCACTAGATACGGTTGAGTTATAGACTGCTAGACACTCACGTTGCTTTAGTTAGTTGGCTAGCATTCATTATAGTAGCTAGAAAATCCTTATCCTTATGTCCTCTAGTATATTTGGTGAAGATCTCTTGTCCCTTGCCCAAACATTGTACGACTTCTCCAACTGTAACTCATAGTGTCCCCCCCTTCATAAGAGAGTATCAATGTACCATAAATAACATGTTGTCAGTAATACACTATTGATCTAGGATGCACGGACGCGACAAAACCCATGCCGCACCCGCATCCGACGCAACAACGCACGAGAGACGCCACTGCTCGCGCGTCGGTGCCGCATCCAGCTTTTTTTTTTTTTCCACGACTCGCGCCGACGCGACTTAGACTCGTGCCGAATTGCACTGAATCGGGCTGATTCGCGCTGACTCGGGCCGTATCGGGCGAAACCACCGAAATGGCCGATTCAGGCTGAAATTCAAAAAAAAAAAAAGTGCAAAACGCACCATTTGAACTTAATAACAAACCCTAAAGGGCCTAAACTCTCTCACGCATTCTCACTTCATTCAAACTTCAGCTCTCTCTCATTCGTCTCTCTGTGCAATGTGCTCTCTGCCTCTTTGTCTCTGAGACACTCAGCCACTCAGTCACTTAGTCACACACACAATCTCACTCTCACACTCACACAATCTCACTCTCAACTCACTCACAACCTCACCGACCCAGTCTCAATCTCAAGTCTCAACTCTCAAGCTCGACCCACTCTCAAGAGTCTCAACTCAGGTATCAAACTAAAACTTTCAATCTTAGTTTTTCAATTTTTAAAAGCTCAAGCTGATTTGATTTTTTTAGTCTGAAGCTCACCTCACCTGATTTGATTTTTTTAAATTTTTTTTAAATTTTTTATATAAGCTGTAATGTAATAATGTTGTGACTTGGGTTTGATTTTTTATTTAGTTAATAGTTATTACTCATTGTGATTTGTGAATCTGTGAACTTGAGTTTGATTTATTATTAATTTATTTAGTTAATAGTTATTATCTACTATTGCACTTAAATTTGGTATATGTTTATATAATGTGAAAAAGTATGCTTTGCAATATATTAAAAATATAAATAAAAATATTTTTAATAATTTTGTAATCGCCGCACCCCGCCACACCTGCACCCACCTTTTTCAAAAATTGCTGAGTCCCGCACCTGCACCCGCACTCGCACCCAAGTCCCGAAACGCACCCGTGCTTCATAGCTATTGATATAATTGGACTAATCATTTCACTGTTTCATCTTGTTTTACATTTTGTGTGGTTTTGTGGGTCTTCAACACACATTGCAAGAAACATGTGCGATGTTTTACATAAGATAAGGACTTGGTGATATAAATGGTGGAGATTTTGGCTATGTAGTTCACTTAAAGAAGATCTAGTTTTAGGAGAACGATATCTTTATGTAGAAGAGTTACAGTGATTGTCATAAATTATTTTATGCATCGAGATGGGACATGTTTGGAAGAAAAATTTTGAGCAATTGAAGGAATTAAAATTTGAACATGAAGTTCATGAAATACATTTTGCTCAAGCAATCATGTAAATTTACCCAGATTATCACAATTCATATTTCAAATTATGTTTAACATTCTAATTTGGATAAGTAATAAGTTTTTTTTTTTTTTTTGAGAAACAGATAAGTAATAAGTTAAGGCAAAAACTTGTTGCACACACCATTACACACTCAAAATAACAACTGAAATTGTGACTTGAAGTCACGATTTCCAACTATTGAGTGTGTAAAAGTGTGTGCACTGGTGTGTCTGATTTTCAACTTCGCTTGTGTGTGAAGGTGTGTGCATTGACGTGTGTGAAATAAACACCACTCATAAGTTAAGCCTAACAAAAAGTTCTTGTCTTCGTATGCATGCATTTGACAAATGAGTTCACAAATGTACAAGCCAGCGCTGAATAGATGGTATAGAATCTGTTTGCACAATTGTTTCCATGACTTGTGAAGTCTTCACTTTCCACCAATCTTACTGTGAAGTTCAGAAAACATCCTAGGAATTCCACAACCATAAATTGAAAAAGCTTGGATTCTATTTGCTTTAGATATTGAGCTATGTTGCCACATAATTTTAGTCACATGTGTCCAATTTTCAAACCTAAAGTTATAACTAACACATTGACTAATTGTTCTTTTGCTTTCTTTGTTTTTGGGATAAGCAAAAGAATATTACGGGAAAAAAAGAGGCACATCATAGTACACAGAATTTAGTGAAGAGACCCAAAAGAAAAGATAAGAATCAAAGAAAACAATAATTAACTCCTGAAACTTTAAGCCATCCTAAAATTCCAATACAAAATAAGATGTGCCAGGACCATATCCCACCTGAACATGACCTCACAAATATATGTTTCTTTTATGTAGTGATAGGGGAAGCACAACATGATTAAACATAAGACTATTCTGAAAGATTGATTGGTTTTTTTACTTGAAAACCCATATTTGATTATATTGTCTCTAATTCCTTCCTTTTAGTCTCCATTTCTCTCCTGTAATCCCTTATACATGTGAAAATAATAATAATAACAATGATGCAGGATTTGCACTTTTTCATGCTAGATCAAATGAAAACTCAAGTGTCTTAAAACACTTGTTCACAGCCCCCATCATCAATCAACCTACTTGATTTGAAGTGCTAAACTTAGATTTTATGATTTTTATTTTGAAAAATAATAACATAACTTTATAGACAATAGAAAATCAAATTAATTCATTTACATCAAAGGAACCCATTTGGCTTTTGGGGAGAAAAACAGTATATTAAAAGAACAGAACGGTTGAGAGAATCAGGTATATAATTATATAAATGCTATAATTGCTGTACTCATCCGTAAGTTGAAATCAATTAAGGATTAAAACTGCAAAAGCAAAAGAATTAAAGGAACATTGTTGGGTAAGCTGAAACCATAAGTGAGGGAGTTACTAAAAGTAGAAGGGTATGCAAGTTAGGTTCAAATTGGGTGGGTTTGACATTAAGCTTCAAACATATACAGCTGAGAATTTCCTACCCACAGCTAACCAATGTCTTATTTTAAAGAATTTTCTTGCCCACATCTAACCAATGTTTTACTTAAAAGATCCCGTCCCATTTCCCTGTATTATTGGTCCCATAATGAGGTTATATATGAAAAGGAGTTGCTTGAAATGTTATATATCAGGTTAGAAATTCTAATGTCCTATACCCCCACCTGAGGCTCGAACTCTTGAGCTCTTGGATACCCCTATACATGCCCTCGGATTGTTATTGCATACTCTAGGAGTATGTAATAATTTTTCCATGCCCTCATAGCAAGGGGAGGTACCACTTTGCCTAACATGGACGGTAGTAAGGGAGCGCTCTAAAACTTTACTAGTTTGCGCTTGACAATTATGATAATTTACCATTTTACCAAACAAAAATTTACCATTTTACCAAACAAATACGTATCCAATGTTTGATTTGGTTGGTCAAGTTTGAATTTTAAATCAAAGAAAGTTGGTATTCCTTGTGAATGATTAAAATCTTCTAGAGTTCTTAAAGTAATTTTATTGTAAAGTTTTTAAAATCTTGCCATATATCATCAAAGTGATTTTAATAAATAAAAAAAATAGTGGTAGTTAATATTCATTTAAATGCTAATGATATGATGAATTTATGATATGTAGTACGTAACTAAGTACACAAAGATCCATTATGAACTTCTTTGGGAGCCTCACTTTAAGGAATAACATGTTGGTCTAGTGCCAAAGGCTTTGTAGCTGAATTGACACATCTCCATGCACAAAGTGTTTGAGGGTTTAAGGGAGGAAAGGGTTTGAGCTGCAGAGTTAGCAGCATATTGTAATTATTTCTCAAAAAATATATATATATATTTATATATATATATATATATGTTGGTCTAGTTGTTACCAGAACCACAAAAGACTATTAGAATTGAGAAATCCTATGGTTCAAATCTTTTAGTATTTGATTATTTAGGCGAAGTATTGTCATCCATTAAATTCGCTCATATCAAATTCTAAGAAACACATGCAACTATGATGTTGATAAGTAGACCTTATCAATTTTCCTTTAAATAATAGAATATTAATTATTAAAATTTTTGAAAAGGTGCATGTGCCAGATTGCTCTATTAGTTCAATTTTTCTACTTCCCTTAAGATTATATAATGTATGTTTTTTTTTTTAAAAAAAATCAAATAATAATAAAAGGTTATAAATTAATAACAATATGCTTTTTCTCTCTTTGTACTTTCCTTTCCTTTTCATGTCTTGTAAGTTATATACAAAACCCTTCTTTCTCATCAAAAGTAAAAACCTTTTTTTTGATGACTTCTTAGTTCTTAGTGTAAAAGTAGTATCAAAATTTTAAATTTTTCTAAAATAATTTATTAACAATTGTTATTTCTAAAGACACCCGTTAATGGAACCCATAATATATATATAAATATATATAAATATATATATATTATCAAAAAAGATATATTATCAAAAAAGAGAGACGTTTCAACTTGACCACAACCAAAACATGATAAACGTCATTGATTAATAATGTATTATTTACTATAGTACTAGTGAACAGCCTAATGACTCCTTAGCTTAGCTGTTCCGAAACATTGAACGCGGATTTTGATTTGTATATGTATTACGCAAGGAACATTACTTGTATTTTTTTTAATATAGATCTGTCTTATTCTTAGTCAACTATGAGCAACTATGATAATCCAGATTCATAATTATATATATTTGTGGATTATAAATTATACTAATGTCTACCATAAGACTTCTAGATATTGTGGTGTCGATGAAATTAATAAAATAATGTGAGTGATGCTACAAAATCTAACAAAGTGTAGAGCTAAGGTAATTGCTAATTAAGTATCAAAAAAAAAAAGGGTAATTGCTAATTAATATATCTTAATTAACGTCCAATGTGGTGAGCTTGCACCAATTCATAAAGCAATTAAATAAAAAAAAAGTTCTTGACATGGAGCAACGCATACTAGGGGGCAAGTGCAAAGGTGACATTGGAATTCAAGAGTGAGCGTGCGTTTGGATTGCGTTTTGAAGAAAAGATTTTTGTGTTTTGCTGAAAATTTGGTGGGTCCCATGTTAATGTTCATATACTTTTTGGTATTATTCATCACTTTTTTGTACTATTAATAGACCTTACTAGACTATTTCAACTAACTTTTATTTTTATCTACAGTAATTTCAGCAATAAGTTTTCAGTTTCAACAAAATAAGCGGTATCCAAACACACAATGAGAATGAGGCATTTTGATTAAAATTATATAGCAAATGGACAACTTGATCGTTTGCAAATTGAGTGGTGTTAACACCATACATAAAATTAAGTGTAAGATACTATTTAATAATATAAATGAATATGTTAATGAAGTATAATTATTTGAAATTATCTATTAGGCCACAAATAATTTAGCTTAATTAATTGGACATTTAAGGATTATCTTAAAACATATTAACACAAATAGTTATTTCAACCACAGTTTCAATTCACCAAATCAAAAATTGAGTTATTGATGTTTACCATAATTTTGCTTGAGTGAGTATTGAGCAAACTCTTGAAGATAGCATAGTTGTACTTTATAACAAATACAGGGAAAATATTATCAACTCATTATCTGAAGAAAGAAAGTATTATAACCTTGTCACATTTGAGCATTTTCTAAAACAGACTGAAGTCACTCAACCCAAATGCAACTCTATTGACAACCTAAACTGAATATATAAATATTTTTTTTTTTTTTTGAGAAAAAAAATTTACTATATTTTGGCAATAGGATTTGTCCAACAAAAAGTATATATGAGCCCTAATATTTTATTACAATATCTAGTAATGATGACAAACATTTATTTTATTTTGTTTTGTTACGTTGACCAAAATGTATTTTGATTTTTGTAATTATTTGATTGAGATCAATGAGATGTACACCCGTGCCTTCAACTACAACCAAAAAAAAAAGCTCTTTATACCAGGTAGGTCAGTTCTCATTTTTCAGATTTGTTATTATAATTGAAAAATTATTTATTGAAGTAGCTCTTCATTGATACAAAAGTAAAAGAGTAGACAATTCCTTCAACAACAAAAAATAAAATAAAAAAGGCACAATTCCTACTTTTTAAGAAAAAATGCATCGTTTGACTTTTTTTTGTTATATATATATATAGATATAATAAAACTTTAACATAGGACTTCTGTTTTATGATAATTATTTTTTATCATTAAATCATAATATTAATTAATTTTTGGTGTTGACAAAATTTAAACCTCATATCTCTTATTCTATGTAAAAAATTTGTACTAATCAAGTCAAGTTCACTAAAACCCACAAATGCAACCTTTGACTTGAAAAGGTAAGGTAAGGTTAAAGAAGAGATTTCAAATTTAGTTCTTCTTTATGAAGATCGAATAATACTATTAAATTACATGGCTATTTATATTTAAAAGAATAATAATAAAAATTTGTGAGGAAGTATAGTTAATACTTTAAAAAAAAGAAAAGAGTAAAGATTTAAAAATTGATATTAAATATTAAAAAAAATGTGCTTAAGTTTTTCGCCTTATACCTCAAAATGTATTTGTAAGGGCAGAGTTTGGATCCTGAGCCCAAAAGATAAATGGATTAAGGCTTAAAGAGCTCAATACAATGAATTTGTAGAAAGTGGGCTTAACAACTAGGCTTCAACGGATCGAATAACACGCACCGTGAATTAAAGATAGTAAGAAAGCAAAGAAAGACAAATTATATCAAAGAAATCCTTTCTCGGCAAAATCCGAGAAGAGTGGTCCTTCAATATATTTCTTTTAGACTTGGATACAATTTCAGTTATTCTTGCTACAATATTTTCTCTACCGATTTCTTGCTGGATCCTTGTCCCTAGATGATCTCTCTCATTATATAGCCTCCTTTGGTTGATCTTGACTCTCCATTTGTTGATTATGCAGGCCACTACTTGGGTGCTTATCCCATCAGACGCCCTCCCAAGTCTTCTTTAAGTTACGGCAACCAAGACAGCACTGTTTAGGGGTCTTCTTCACATAAATGCGGACAGGGTGTTTGGTGAGGTGCATTAAATGTGGTGGCAGCTACCATCCCTCCAATCACGTCAGGGTTAACCCCCTCTCTGAAGCTCTTCCTCTACATTGTGGCCCCCTCTTGTAATGTGTCATTGACGTGGCCAGGACCTGCCTCTTCGGCCTTACCATCTGAGTGTATAAACTCCTCGAAACTGTATTGCCCTCCTCGATTTTGGGTATGACATGTGGCATGATTAAATTTCTGTATCCCACGATATTAAACCAGCCATGAAAGATTGTTGCAAATATCTACCCCCTCCATTTCATCCCCTTTAATTGCAATACTCTAGTGCTTAAAATAAAAATAAAAACAATAATACTTTTACAAGTTACACTTGCCATTTTCTAATTTAGTTTGAGCAAGAAAATATCATCTAAAAAAAAGGCAATGATATGTCAATAATTATCCATGGTCATTAAATGCCAACGAAAAGAATTGGTTATAAAATCATATAATACCCAAACGAAAAGAATTTTGAGAATGAAACAAAATTGGTTGATTAAAATAAAATAAAATATTTTTAATTTTAAGGCATCAAAATCGAAACATTTCCTAAATTTAAGGATTTAGAAGTAAAATTTTCTTTGAAAAGTTTCAAGTAAAACTTTTTAAAAGATTTAAAAAAAAAAAAAAAAATGATAAGAGTCCATTGGGTTGCTTGCCTCCAAAGTGCCGTTTCACGCGCCAATTGCCGGCCCACGCAACCTCAGCCTATCCACAACCAAACCGCACCTAACCTAAATATCCGTGACGTAAAGCCCGAGGTTAATTCAGTTTTTTGTCTGTGCTGTCTGCAGTGCACCACTCAACACTTTTTCACGTGATTTCTATTCAATTCTATTTTAGTATTTCCCAACCGTCTGATCTCTATCTCTCTCTCCCCTGACTTTAATTCCCACTTCACTGTTTCCCTTGGGTCCCACCACTACCTATGTGTCCCCACTGATCTGATCTGATCACGCATACCATGTATGTACTGCTCTAGTAGTGTTTATGATCAGACTTTATCGCATGCTTTTTCACTTTTTGGTCGGTCTAAGGTACACGTGATTAACGTGATCTAGGATGTATCTGATCAAAATGATACCTTTTTGTGAAAATCGAGGTCGCACGCGCCTTGACCTGAACTACCATTTTTGAACAGGTCTTCCTATAAATCCTATCCTGTAATCCTATTAATGCTCATGTGGGCCTTTTTTTTTTTTTCCTGCGTTCCTGTTTCATTCGGACACAGATTTTTTTTTTTTTTCTCTACTTATTAAAACACATACAAAAATAATAATAGTGTTTTAAACCGAATTTATAATACATTACATAATGTACAACTACAAAATGGCATAACTTTTGTAGTTGTAAACTGGGGTTATAAACAACGGACACTAGACACACGCAACCAATGTGAGATAAACATCCTTATTCTTTTTTTTTTTAGTAAACAATACTAATTGATTTTTTTTTTCTATAAAAACATTTTTAAAATGGTTTACTAAAAAATGCATTTTGAATATTCGCTAACTTTTTCCTAACTATTTTTCGAAAAATTATTAGATATTTTTCGAAGTATATTGAAATAGTGTTATCTCTTTTCATATTTATAGTGTATTCTACCATGAATTTAATAAGTGAATTCTACTATGAATGTGAGAGGAGGAAAAATACTATTTTCCGTGTTCCGAAAATACTAAAAAATTACTTTTTTCAACTTGTGCACATTTTAAAGTTAAAGTTATTTATTTGAGTAGGTAGGTGGACTACCCAAAAAATAAAAACCCAAATGGGAAATTGTAATATACTTGTGAATTATAGTAAATTTTTGGTGTATATATTTTATGAATTCACATCTCAAACCTAGAGAGTTAAAAATCTTTAAAAAAATTAAATGTATGGGTTATATATTTTTTAATTTAAACAAATGTTAATTAATTTTTTATGATATTCATAACAATAATGAGGAGAGGATTTTACTATGAAATTTAAGTTTTTTAAATTTCTATAACAAATTATGATAGAGGCATAGAATTATTTAAGAATTATAGCGGATACTAATTTATTATCATCTTGGTTACTATTATTTTTTTAAATTATTCAAATTGGTTTCATATAAGCACACACCAAACAAACCCATGAAAGCCTTGGGTCAAAAAATGGTTATTTTTTTTAATAGATAAAATGATAATTATTAGCTCTGATGGATAACCAGGAGGCATTTTAGCATGAAAGTTCTCTCTTATCTAATAATTTGGGGACAATTTCAACTTTTTTTTTCTTTGCCGTCAAAGATTGAAATTGGTATGATATCATTATCAGGGTCCACCATCAAGTAAGAACATGAAGAAAAAAAAAACATAAAAATAATCGTAGAAGAAAAACACAGTACACATAAGGTTTTAAATTTTAATGGTATTTATATTTATTAGTGGGTTTGTTAGGCAATCAGTCAATGCGGTATTACGTGTGATATTGAATGAAAAAAAAATCCATATACTATTAATTTAAAAACAATTATTGAGTAACCACTCAACATGTCTCTGTCAAATTCCTGTAAATAATAAATTAATAATAATATTACGAATTTGTATGTGCCCACGTCTACTCCAAATCTCACTCTCAATTGGATTACATGCCCACTATCCCAAAAATAAATAAAAAAAGAGGACTACATGCCAAAAATAACCATAAATTAATCAATGGATATGATCCCAAAATACTTATCCTAACAAAACATATTAGAGAAAAAAGAAACGCTAAAGGTTTTTTTGTGCCACATGTAATTTATTATTCCCTCGGTTCTAAATTGTTGGTTGTGTTTAGAAAATCCAACTTTTTTAAGTAACATCATTTAATGCATTGTCTATAAGTTAAAAATGTACAAGATTTCAAATTTACCCTTTTTAATTTAAACTATAGAGAGAGAAAAAAAACATTGACTTTTTAAATAAATTAAAGAGTAAGATAGAAATTTCATTTATTAATTTTGGAAAGATAGCTTCATTTTGGGACATCCCATAATGAAATAGAGACCTAACAATTTGGGACTGATGAATTACTAATTGTTTATTTGTTAAAAATAGATACTCTTAAAAAGGAAGGGGGAATTTTTCCTAACAGGGAATTTGTCCAAATAAGCTTAATTTTGGGACATCTCAAAATAGAATAGAGACTCAATAATTTGGGACCAATGAATTACTAATTGTTTATTTGTAAAAAATAGATACTCTTAAAAAGAAAGGGGGAGTTTTTCCTAATAGGGAATTTGTCCAAATAAGCTTTAAAATACCCCCCAAAAAATTTTGCTTTTTTTTACACACTTGCCAAATGCATTTGGAGGTGACAAGTTTTACAACAGTTTATTTTAGGTTTTTTTTTTTTTTTTGGTGACTTCTTATTCATGAGACAACAAATTATTCACTTCTACAGAAAAGAGGTATTCATTCTCTCACAAGAGGTGTAGTCTTAACGTGGGACTTAAGGCAAGGCCAATGCCTCCTATTGACAGTATGGATGATTCCTCTCGAAAGTGTGAATAATTTTTAGAGTGAGAAGATTTGAAAACTCTATAAATTATTTACAACATATCATTCAAATCCATTAAGATCATGACAGGTCTCATAGCAGTTGATATGATATATTTTAATTAGTGTATAATAAAAATAACTCAGTTATTCACATGAGAACTCGGAAAAGAAAAAAAATGTATGCATCTCCACTTTGTACTTTTTTTTTTTTGAAAATGTTAAAATCACAGACTATTTTACAAATTTCTGGAAGGTTATCGGTAAGTAAAAATGTAATGTAAATGATAAATCCAAATCAAAACCAGTACAAAATTGTCATATCAACCATTTATAAAAATATGGTAAAATAATTTGGGCATACAGGATTGTACATTACTCATTTTATTTTTGGCCTTCATTTATGTGCTCTCTCATCTTTTACTACTTTCCTTGTTTGCCACCACCTTTCCCTTTCTTTGTGTTTGCCTCAAAAACCACAACAACTACTACACAAATTGCAAAAACTCGCACATGCAGATTTTGAGAGAGAGAGGACTTTCCACGTCATCATCTCTTGCCTCTCATCCTGGACAGGCTCCGAAATCAATAACCTGTGTTTTTTTTTTTGTTTTTTGTTTTTGGGTTGCTTTTGTATTTTCCTATCTTATTATTAATTATTATTGTTTAATAATATTGTCTTTGAATTTGTTATACGACAGTTGACCTAATATATATTGCTTCCCATACAAACACTCAAAAACACAGACACAAAATCAAGTGCGAGAGAGAGAGAGAGATAGAGAGGGAAATGGGCAATTCATTTGGGTGCTCAGCTTCAGGTGAGAGGCTAGTATCAGCAGCAAGAGATGGCGATTTGATCGAGGCCAAAATGCTATTGGATTGTAACCCATGTCTCGCTAAGTACTCCACCTTTGGTGGCCTTAATTCCCCTCTTCATTTCGCTGCTGCTAAGGGCCACAACGAGGTCCTTTTCTCTCTATTTCCCCCTTTTTTTATAACCTCACTTGTCGTTTTTTTTCTTTATCATTATCTTAATTTATTTGTGTTCTTTTGGGTGTGTTTAGATTGTGGTGTTGTTGCTTGAGAATGGAGCTGATGTGAATTCAAGGAATTACTGTGGCCAGGTACGAGATTTCCTTGTTTTCTCATCTGGGTTTTCTTTATTTTTGCTGTCTGTTGTGTATTAGATACTATTTCATTTGGCATTTTCGGGTTTGGGTGTTGATTTTGAGCTCAGTTTGGGACATGGGTGTGGATTTTTTCTTTACTTAATTAGGATTAGATAACATTGCTTGTGTCCAAGCAAACGCTGCTATTTTAAAACTAGCTTGAGTTGAGTATGCTTTTTAATAAGCAACATGTTAATGGATGTGTGCT
Organism: Notholithocarpus densiflorus; assembly: GCA_030021035.2. Classification (NCBI taxonomy): domain Eukaryota; kingdom Viridiplantae; phylum Streptophyta; class Magnoliopsida; order Fagales; family Fagaceae; genus Notholithocarpus; species Notholithocarpus densiflorus. Next base: position 5,587,446 of record JARYZH020000017.1, read on the forward strand.
CAATTTGATTGATAATGGGTGGGTCTTGCTATGAAATGCTTGCTTCTTGATCAATTAAGCACAAAATTGTAGAAACCCCTTTAATCTAAACTAAGATGACCACTGATTTTGTTGATGGGATTCTTTATATGCATTTGAATTTGAAGACGGCATTGATGCAAGCGTGTAGATATGGGCACTGGGAAGTTGTGCAGACTCTTCTTCTCTTCAGATGCAACGTGAGTTCTACTTTTATGTACTTATTTTTGTATCTTCAACTTTCTTTTGTGATTTCAAAATTATTCTTTTTCATTAATCTCCTAGTATAGTCCTAAGCTTCATGGTCGGATTTGAATGGTTTTATCCTTGAAATGTTTTTCTTTTCTTCTTATATTTGAAGGCATTTTTCTAGGGTGACTTGAATATGACCTGTTTTTCTTTTATGTACTTATTACAGGTTACAAGGGCAGATTATCTCAGTGGGAGGACAGCTCTCCATTTTGCGGCTGTAAGTGGGCACGCAAGATGTATTAGACTCGTTGTGGCTGACTTTGTTCCAAGTGCTCCTTATGATGCCATACATGCACAGACAGATGGTGATGGGGGTGATGGCACGAACGTAAAGAACAAATATGACCAAAGGTGTGGGGCTTGAACTGATAAATTAAATATGTAGATATTGACGGTGTTCAAACTTGCAAATGGTGATAAAATGGGTTCATACTGTTCGTAAATAATTTGAATGTTTAAATGCTTTGTTAGCAATAGAAGGCTATCCTTTAAATAATCAGAACATTAATGAAAAATGGCCTGATAGTCTGGCTTAAATTTTCGTTAGAAGAATTATAACATGGACGTTTTCAAATTCACATTTTCTTTTTCTCATTGGACAAGCCATCACCAGATAGTTTTTTTTTTCCCTGATAGGGTGATTATAGATGTTACAAAGTCATTCCATCTGTACCTTTTATTTTGCTATTTATTTATTTTCTTCCAGTGCAGTGCGCTGTCCAAGTTTGTCAATAAGGCAGCTGATGCTGGTATTACTGCTCTTCACATGGCTGCATTGAATGGGTATTTTGATTGTGTACAACTCCTACTTGACCTTCATGCAAATGTTTCAGCCGTGACATTTCATTATGGAACGTCCATGGATTTGATAGGTATGCTCTGTGCATATGTTTGGTGGCTTATATTCGTGCCTCTTGATCATGCATCAAACTAAAGTAGAAGTACATCTATGCAGGAGCTGGAAGCACTCCATTGCACTATGCTGCTTGTGGGGGCAATTTGAAATGTTGTCAGGCAAGTTATACTTATATGGGCCTTCATGGTTTTTAAACATATTTGTGATCTCTTTTTAATTTGAAATGATGTTCTTTCTTCTTCTTCTTCAGATCCTCCTTGCTAGAGGTGGCTGTAGGATGAACTTGAACTGCAATGGGTAAAATATTTGAGTTGGGTTCTGGTGTTCACTCTTGCTATTAGTTACTATACGACATGAATGGAGGAAAATTTTCTATTCTTTCAGGTGGCTTCCTGTTGATGTTGCTAGGATGTGGGGGCGTCATTGGCTTGAACCACTGCTAGCACCCAATTCTGACTCGATAGTACCAACATTTCCTTCTTCTAATTTCCTATCCTTGCCTCTTTTGAGTGTACTTAACATAGCAAGGTAATATTACAATAACTATGCCTACAGATGCATCTTATGACTTTGAAAGAAGTGTTTTGTTATATTTTGTTTAAAGGAGTCTTTTTTTTTAATAAGTAATAAGATTTTATTTAAATGAATTACATACTTTATGCACACAAGATGTGTAGATAACATACTGGTGAAAATCGCATAATCAAATAATTACATACAAAATATAAGGGAATCAAGAATATTTAAGATGGAGTTCATGCCGCTTGTGCCTATTGTTTAGGTCATATGATGGTAGGTAGTCATCATGGTTAACTTCTTTTAGAGGATTTTGCTGATATTTAAGGATTTGAGTTTCTTCAAAAGAAATGCTTCCTTGTGATGAATTAAAGACTTCCTCCCCGGTGAGGTTTGACACTCTTACTGGTTTCTGCCACTAGGTGGAATCTTGTTCTTTTTTTCTTTTTTCCCAGTAATGTGTTTGCTAGGCTAGCAGAGATGTTACTTGACTTTGAATCGTGGAAGACTGCAAAACCATGTGGTTTCCTTTGTTAGCAGATATGAATCACATTGTCTGCTAGCAGCACTCAATGCATGTTGGTTTTGCAGTTTAATCGAAGCTAGGAATTCTCCCTGCTCAAGTTGTTTACAGTTTTTTATATAAAGAAATAAAAAGAAAAAGGTCAAGGAAGCTTAACTAAGTTCAAGTCCATAAATTGGCTTACTTAAGCTTATAATCTCTAAAATGTGCTTATACTTTCTTTTAGAAAATTGGTTTTCCTTTTTTGTATCTCTTTTTGGAGATCAGAAGAGGGATTAATGATCTAGATTCTAGACCATATCTGTTCTTTCATGTACATACTTGACAAAGCAGGCTGCTCTGTGTAGACCCTGATATTGCAATGGTGTGAAACTTATTTAATAATAATAAAACTAAGATGATCCTTGTGAAATCCTCTGCAGAGAGTGTGGATTGCAGTCTTCAACAACCTCCTCTGATGACACTGATGTCTGTGCCGTCTGCTTGGAGAGAGCATGTTCTGTAGCTGCGGAAGGTCTGTTTCCTTTCTTTTGCAGTCTTCCATGCGTGTGTGTGGATAAGTAGATATTTTTATATCTCCCGTCTTCCTTTTTTTCCTTTTGTTTTCCTGATACTGTTATATGATTCGTTCTTCTTCTTTTGATTAATTTATAGCCAGAAGATAATTAGGGTTATAAAGTTAAAATTTTAGTAGCCATTGATCTGAGTGTCCTTTTGTTAAGAATTTTAGAGGTTTCACCCTGGTCTTTTTGGTTCTTTTGCTTGGAGTCAATGCCCTCTGCGGTTACTTTGAGGATAAATTATGATGGATAAGGATAGGGATTTAGAATAATGTTATCACTACTATTTCTTTAGATACCATGGTGAATTTTAGGGATGTTTTTAGCTAACCTTGACTAGCTGATTGTTACTAATTGATTGACTTAATGGTTTCTCATTCATGGATGAGTTCGTAATATAGAGATCAATATGAAAGTCCGTTAGACATCTATACAGGTAGACAATGCTTGAGTTTGGAATATACAGAACACAATGTGAACTACATATGAGTAGGCACTGGCTTTCATTGTTGTATTTTATACTGTAAACCTGAACTCATCAAGAGAGCTGTATATATGCAGCTTGAGTTTTTTATGGTGGTAATTTGTAAATCTTATTGATAAGCTATACATGTTCAAAATAGTGAAGCAAATGGTAGCTTCAGTTTACTAGTCATAGAACTTGAGTCACTGCACCGATGTATTGGGGTTTAAATCTGATTACCTAAGATCTCATAAATGATACGACTTTAGATGGATGATGTAATTGAAAAAAATAATGCCGTTAAAATAAATATAGTTGAGACATAGGTGTTGAGATTGGTAGGGGAAGCAAATGAACTAAAAACAGAGCAGATTTTTCTTCTTCTTCACTCCAGCACTACAGTAAAGTTTTTATACACAGGAGTTCGTCCAATAGAAATAAGAAGCTTACATATGGATAACTTTCAGCCACACAACTAAACACAACATTACAAAGTTAACTAACAACATATTGAGTTAACAAAAGGCATATAACTTAATTAAACATGACAGAATACTCTGCATTTACAGAACATAAACCTCAACACACCCACATACAAGCCCCAAGTGACAATATGTGGAAAAAGACGAGGCAGAGTTGTCTAGAGAATTCTGGGATATGGATTTCACCCTTTTTGGAATCCAATGGGTGATGCCAAGAAGGGTATTTGATTTACTACGTTGTTGGCAAGGTCACTTTGGGCGGCATCAGAGTATTGAAATCAGGAAGGCTATCCCACCTTGTTTGATGTGGTGTATTTGGATCAGAAGAAATGCAAGAAGGTTTGAAGGGTGTGAATGGAACTTATTGGAACTAAAAGATTTATGAAGTCCCGCCTAGAATGGATGACAGCTTCTGGGATGTTTTCCTCTAGTTTATCCAACCTTATTGATTTTTGCAACTTGAGATCTTAGCTTGTTGAGTTGATAGTATACTGCCAGTGCACTTTTTGAATTTCTTAATAAATTTTTTTATTACCTATAAAAAAAAGAGTTGTCTAAGATAGTTCAGTCATGTAACAAAAGATTTGTAAGTGGACCTATGAGAAGGGTTAGTTGAGTTGTTCAAGGAGCATAAGGGAAAAGGGGGGGGGGGGGGGGGGAAGATGTGGTTGAAGCAGCAAGAACTTGTCAAAGGAGATGGCCAGAGAAAAATGGTTCATTAGCTGACACCCATTAGTTGGGACTACAGACCCATGGCTTAGCTGAGTATATATGGTTTTAGATGCTTAATGTTAGAACCATGCGCGTGAAGTACCCTTGACTGTGTTCTGATGGAACCACACTTGTTATGTTGCACCAGACTAGAGTTGGATGGTAGAAAAGGTTCAAACAATTACTGTAGTTCTTAAAATACATTCACCAACAAGCTTTTCTTGAATTTGCAACTCACTGCTGCCATCAATGTGAGCATTTTCTGATTGAAATTGTCACACTGGCCTACAACTGTTTTGATATGGTTGACTTCCCATTGTTATGTTCTTGAAGTTGTTAATTCTTTGTACTTATATGCTTGCTTGAATCAACCAGGGTACATATTTGAGGGATCTTGTTGTGTGATCCTTGCTGCCTCCTAGGTCCATGTGGTTGTTCTTACTCTCATCAAATAAATAACTTCCATTTGTCATTTCCTTTAATGTGAAAGCTAGACTTGTCATTATCCTTTCATCTGTTTTTGAGGTTTGGGTGATGGGAAGAAGGAACAACTGAGATTTAATCAACCATGCAGTTGTATAACTTCCATTGTTGTTCCCTTTGATGTGAAAGCTAGACTTGTCGTTATCCTTTCCTCTGTTTTTGAGGTTTGGGTGATGGGAAGGAGGAACAACTGAGATTCAATCAACCACATGCAGTTGTAAATTTTTTTTTTTTTTTAATAAGTGAGAGAGAATGGAGGAAGGGAGGATGGGGTTGCCTTTTACTCTTGGCCACCAAAGTGAGCATGAAGCTATCAATTGCTATGAAAAGCTTATGGCCACATTGGTCAGTGTACCTTCTCCTGCCATCAGCATCATTCATGGTTGAGAGAAGTGCTAAGTAAATTTTCCTCTATATATGATCATCTGAAACTGTTTTATGATTAATTGTTGAAACATTGAAAATTTACTGTATAGTTTTTTCATCCATAAAGTCATTACTAAACAGCATGCACATAACATTTTTCTATTTTTGGTGGGTAATTCTTCCAATTACTTGGTGAAACACTTCCACTTATCTATTGATGTATTTGTGATTTCAGGGTGTGGGCATGAGCTTTGCGTAAAATGTGCTCTCTATCTTTGTTCGACAAGCAACATTCCTTCTGAATTGGTGGGCCCACCTGGGTCCATTCCATGCCCTCTATGTAGATATGGAATTATCTCTTTTGTCAAATTGCCTGGTTCTTTGTCCAAAGAAAATAAGATACACATCTCCCTTGGACTTTGTACCCCATGCATGCTTCACCCTCGTGATCCTGACCATCAATCTCCTGCTCGTACACCAGAGATCCGAAAGAATCGTGTGGCTTCTGTTTCTTCAGAACTATTCTGTCCAGTCACTTGTAGCCCATTTCCTTCTGTTGCCATGCCTTTGTGCACCTGCAATGATGGTCCATGCCCATCATTTGAACCTCGGGAGGTAGAAACGCAAGATGAATCGCCTCAACGCTCACAATCAACATCAGTGGATCATGAGAAGATGGAAGGGCCAAGACTGGAGAGAACCAGTTGTTCAAGCATGTTCTGGGGCAGAAGAAGCTGCAGCAGAGAGCATCAATGCAACTCTGAAATAAATGCTTGACAACATTAATGGATGGTCTATTCTTCTGTCCACCTGGATAGATATTTTATTAATAGCAGTGCAGTCCAGGGTTGTGTCTGATCTCAACTGTCACAAAAATGAATACACACAAATCCATGTTAGCTTCTGGTATTTGTTTGGCAGCTACATGGCGACAGATATGGGTCTTGCATCATTGGTATTTGTTTGGCAGCTACATGGCAACAGATATGGGTCTTGCATCATCGTATTTTGATGGCATTCTGGATTGTTTTTTAAGATATTTAGAGAGAGGGTTGTAAAATTTTTAATGTTGGGATTGTAATTGATTGTAAGTGAATGTCAAAAGGGAACAGGAATATTTTCTTTCCAAAAAAAATTTACCACGGGTCTTGTATGCTAATGATCCTAAATATAGAGTTTTGTAGAATATTCTTGTCATACTTTCGATTCTGTTAAGCAAGAAAATAAGTTGCGTGTCTAAGAGAGGTTGATTTCATTATTGCCTGTCTGGATTTGGTTCCTTTAGGGTCAAATTATAGGGCATGTTTCTGGATTAAAATCCAGTGAAGTGCACATAATAAGTAACCCAACGTTCTGGAAAAATTGTTGTTTTTTAGATTGTTACAGATTTATTTACTGTCATCTAGAATGTAAGAACACGCTCTAATTTACGTTTTTATGGTAGAAATAGGTGCTTTGTCCTTGTTAAACTGTCTGATTTATTTTATGATTCTATAAATGAATCATGGCTTCTCTAGCCAGAAGGAAGTACTAAACAGAATGTTCTCTCAGCAACGGTGAGGAATCTATTTTTGAAATGTCTCTGGGCGGTGCTACTGTGGTCCCTAGCTTTAAGAAAATCAATGTCTATGAATCAGCAGTCAAGATCCTCATTGACCCAAAGAAGGCCTTAGGCATTATAGATGAGCTAGTGAACAATTTCCAAATTTATGTTTCAACCTTATGTGCCAGCTCAACTGGCCTGTCCTTCGCTTATAAGTTTTATGTGGAGGGTGAGGTCGTGGGTTCAAAAACCATTAGATACGTGTAAAAAAACCTTATGCAATCACTTATGGATGATTAGGAGCTCAATTAGAAAGGGAGTTAAGAACCCAAGTGGCTAGGCCTTTCAAAGATCATAAGATAGCATGGAACGAATTGGGTTTCAAAAGAAGCAACCGAAATGGTTGCTGTCCCCAGCAGCCTAGGTGAAATGCAATTTCGATGCAAACTACTAGGAAGATAAGGTCGTAGTGAGCAATAATGCTTTGTATGCTTTTGTAATTGGATCAAGCCAGTTATCCAAGCGCTAGAAGGAGATGGGCCTAGGCCCTTCCATTCTTTTGTTAGGCTGGTCTAGTCTATAAGGTTTTCAATTATTCAAGCCCAAAAAAAAAAGTTTATGAATTACATAATAATTTTTATCACAGACTTATTGAAGTAACATGTAATGATAAAACTAAGTAATTCTCATCTTTCTTCTCACACACACCCAGAAAAAAAAAAAAAAAAGAGGGGTCAGTCTACGGTACCCCCCATTTGTTTTGGGGGGTACGGTACCTCTAATCCTAACCATTAATTTTTCATTGTTTCAATCCTAGCCATTCATTTAATTTTAATGGAAACCTGTTACTGGTAAAGTAGGTCAGTGTATATAAACTAAAAAAAATTCAGATGGTTCCTATCTCAGCCTTTTCTCTTTTTCTTCTTATTCCTCTGGTTCTCCGATTCTTTCTTCTTCCTTTCTCAGATTTTGCTCTTGCGTTCACTCCACTCCCTTATATTCCTTGGTCACATTATATTCCTGTTTTTATTATTCTAGGTATGATAGAAAAAGCTACAAAATTTTACAAAGGTTTCCGATCTGCAAATCAGAAGCAGCTTGAAGATAGAGATAGATTGTTGCAAGTAATTCATCTCTACAATACGATTCTGTCGTTTCTTGCCCTGCTGAGTGAGGAGAAATTATAGGACCTGAGATCAAGCATTGATTTCATGGCAAAAAAATCGTTCTTCAAGAAAACAAATCCATATCTAGCAGGCTTCCAACTCTATGCCATCCTCAGGTTGGTATTTCTTGATCTAGATCCCTACCTCTAGATTAGCCAAAACATGGGTTCTTTAATTCTTTGTAGGTCATGTAACTGTATCTGTTTGGGGAAAAAATTTCTTTGGTTTTCAATTCAATTAATAATAGAAATTTATGCCATGTAATTGATATTTGACGTAGCCCACATGCCATACCAGGTTCTTTTCTCTCTTTCTTCTTTGCAGTTTTCTTAATTTTATGATGTAGAGAAGATAATGTTGAATTGTGATTGAGGTTAGTAAATAGGATTCAGGATGGAGGAATTTTTGCATTTAAATTTTGGGTTTTTTTTTTTTTTTAATGAGTGTATGCATGTACATGTTTGTAAAAATGCCAAAAAGGGCTTTTGTTTATTTATTTAATATTTTCCTCTATATAATGTTTCCCTTTCCTTAGTTATTTAATAGGCCATTGTAATGTTTTTGATGTTTGGATTCGGTTGGCTTCTTGTCATGGCAATGGCTATGCTTTGCCATGCCAGCTGGCTTTTGCATTTGAGCCTGATAATGTCTTAATTCTTCTGAAAAAGAAAGAAAAATCATGTCTAGTATTCTAACAACTTGATTTACTCGTGTTCTTAGTTTCTTAGAAATAGCCTTTATTGGTCTAAGGTCTACATAGGAAACTATCATGATGACTATTGTGATCATCATCATCATAGTTTCCATATATAAACCTTTGAAAATGATAATAAATAGTCTAAGAACTTATGGAACCTTGGTATGAAAGTAGTAATAATTCTAGAGAATTACAACATCTTTCTTCCATAAAAAAAATAGAAACAAGCTGTCCTAACTCCTAACAGAAATAGTAATTCAGCAAAAAAAAGAAGAAAAAATGATGTTTTAATTCATAAAAGCAGAGAACTTAAATAGTTTGTATTTTTGAAATAAATATTATATTAATGGGTACAACAATGTTTGCATTGTAATTTTCATCTAGGACTTCAGAATATGAGGACAATTATGCAAAATGCAAAAGGACTCTTGAGGTTTATATCCATGAGATTTGCCTCTCATTAAATGGAAGTAATAGTTGCTCTGTTTGCCAATACAGTCAGGTGACTTCTACACTAAATTGGTATCATGAATACTGTTGATATCAAAGACTAAAGTTCAAGTTATATAAAATACAATTCTTCAATTGGCTTAAGAAATTTGTTGGTTTCTGAAGGGTGCACTAGTTGGTTCACACAAGGGGAGTTCGTGTTTATACAATACATCTAGTACTAGTTTAGAAAGCTCTCTGTGTGTGCATGGTTGGTTTAGTCAAGTTTTTTGTGCACTAACTGTTAATAACTTCTTTATTTGTTCATACTTTCAAAGAATAAGTTGCAACAAAAAAGCCAAATCAATCTGCAGAACAAGAAGAAGAAATCTCATCACAAAAAAATCTCTGGTTTCTAGGTAATCTGGTGGCTCTACCATCTTGTACTTTTTATGAGATTATTATAAATTCAACTACAATTAACTTGCCGATTTCTTTCTATTTTACTCTCTCCTTGTTCAGCTGATTTTCACTTGTAAAGATGGTTTGTATGCCTACTTTTAGAGACAAGTTTGGTTGATACTTTTCAGTTGCTGATCTGTTTATTTAAACAGTTTGCTCCAGGTAGTTCATCAAAAGTTCTCATCACATCTGCAGATTCACGAATTCGGGTTGTTGACGGTATTGATCTGGTTCACGAGTTTAAAGGTATAAATAAGATACATCAAATTTTGTCTTCATTTGTTGTTGTTACTTTTCATTTTTTATTATTTATTAACATGAAAATGCTTGATACATGAAATTTTTGTCTTAAACTTGGTTGACATGATTAATATCATTGTACCTCCAAAAGTTGATACCTTTCTTCATTTCCTGGAGTTCTCAATGGTACTTTCATTATGCAAAGTGTTAAAAATTGCTTTGAACTTAATGGCCCTGGTACTCCATGGCTAACTCTTAGATTTAGGCTGTTATAGTTTTGACTTGCAACTATTAAAATATTGTAAATATTTGATCTTTAGAAAGGACAATGGTTAAGTCACTAATTTGGAGAGCAAGAACCTATTGTTAAGCCACTGTGGATCACAAATTTTTTTTATAAACCATTATAGTAGCCTTTTAGTTACAATACGCTAAACCTGTGACCTTTGGAAATATGGTGTAGCACGAATGTGCTTGACTTGGTGCTCTTTAGAGGCGTGTAGAACTTACCTATAAAAGAAACTACATAATAAATTAGTTGAACTTTTCAATAAAATTACTTATCAAAAAAATAAAATAAACAAATTAGTTGGAAAAAAACTTGCTGTCAAAAGGCATGAATCTTTGAGTTGGACCTTATCAAAAACTTATCAATATTTTGTTATAAATTTTAAGGATATTAATTTATTTTTAACTCTTGTGTTCCTTCTGTGTTTATCACTTTAGTCATAATGTCTTTATTATATGCTTTATTTGATAAATTCCCCTTCGATGTGCAGAAAACTACCAGAATTCTCTATGCAATGAGGTGTGCTCTTATGAACATCTCATTTTTCTAAGTGTTCATAGTTATACCATGTAAATGTAGATACTTTAGTTACCACTTGAGCTGCAAAAGGGACAATAAGAAATTCCTACAAGTTAGAAGTTGCCATGTTCAAAACTTAGGAATGAATAATCTAGACATGTAGACCAATTGCAAGATGCATTTGATTCTCTTTTTCAATTATTGCCATGATGGTATTCAAATATAGATGTGAAGAAACACATTGTAGTGGATTTCTTTGTAAATGAATTTTTTCCTTCTTATGATGAGCAAGTAGTAGAGTAAGTAGAAGTCAAGATACTTATAATGGGTCAAGGGTTTTGCTAGACAAATTGGCTATATCACCAGTTTCTTGGCTGAGCTTTGGGCTCTTAGGGATGGCCTTTCTATGTGTCTAGATCTCAATATTAATGCCTTAGAAATAGACTTGGATGCAAAGGTGGTAGCTGATCTGATGAACAATTCGGGATCCTCCAGTGCATCTAACTCCTCTATTGTGGCAAATTGCAGACTGCTGATTTCTAGATTTCCTCAAGTCAAGGTGAAACATTGTTATCGTAAGTCTAACTCCTGTGCGGATGCTCTGGCTATGCTAGGTTCTAAGATGGCTCCTAATTTTTTGTATTTTTCCTCCCCTCCTCCCTCTTTGTTTAACACTTATGTTTCGGACCTATATGGTCTTTATCACTCCAGGCTTTGTCCTGGCTCAATTGTTTGTCCTCCTTTGTTTTAGTTGAATGCAGTATCCAATTTACCAAAAAAAAAAAAGATACTTATAATGGATTTCTTTGTAGTTTTTCAGCTTCCTTTAGATACTTTACAACAAGAGACCTGTTTGTAGTGCATGAAACTGGGTTGTATATCATTTCACATTATCGTTATTATGAGGTAAAAAACACTATATGACGCTCCAAGTGCAAGTAGGTGGTATGTTTTCTTTGGACCATCTATGGCATATACAAATAGAACTAATGAATTATTTATCCTTTCGTATATGAACTAGTGGAAAAATGGTTTCATATAGCATTCAGATCAAGAGAGCAAAAATATTATGACACCCAAAATTTGCCCAATCAATGCAAGAAATAAAATAAAATAAAATAAAAAATTACATTAGTTTATGTATCACTTGTGCAAAATATGAAATTTAAAATTTCAAAATATTTAAAAATAAATGGCTGAGAGGGGGTCATATGTGATGTTTGTTCTACTGAATGACTTTCCAAGGCTAACTCAACTATATGGCCGTCTGCTAACTACTTCCTGGTATTGTAGTTTTCAAGCTATAACAAGTTTTGTCCATGTTTAAAAATTGTTTTGAGAAAATTTTGCAGATACATAATGCCTTTCATTTCTACATAAGTTTATCACTAATACAATCATCACATAATGTCTTGCTTTTTTTTTTCCCCTTTCCTTTGTTTTATTGTCCAATTTATTTTATTTAAGTTAACTCATTACTTCTTTTTTTTCTCCTTAGAAAAATACAAAAGCGTGTGCTTATAAAAACAAAGTTATTGACAATTGGAGGACATTGAGATCTTGTGTGGGAGGAATAGAGCTCCTAGAGTTAGTGCAAAATATATGGACAATGTAGTTGAAGCTATGATTGAGGAAGGAGAAAAGTGATGAATTCTCCTATTGCACAACAACACGTCAACATTTGGTATCAATAAGTTATGCAATTGAACCTTGCCAAAGAAAAAAGAGTAGAAAATATCCACTTTGAAACAATTTTTTTAAGAGTAATGCTACGTTCACAACATTTTCACAATAAATTTTATGTGATAAGCTATTACTAATTCTAATTTGGGTTCAATATTGACACGTTTTACCCACCAATAACAGGCTAACAACTTGTTGCACAAGATTTGTTATGAAATTATTGTGGTCACTTTATTATTCTCATATCAGCATTTTCAATTTGTATTTTCTCTTTTATTAGTCTTTTTTTTTTCTTATTCTCTTTGCTAATACAAAAAATTGTAATATTTCATGTATTTGCGTGTTTTTTTGTGACGTTAATATATTCAAATTGTCTTTTTATTAAATTTTGTATAATTTAAGTTTCTTAGTGACCACCCTAAAAATAATTCCTAGAGCTGTGACTGTTGCAAATAGAGGTTTTAGGAGGTATTTTGGTCATTTTTAGATTTCAAGAGTCCTTCGGTCATTTTTTAGGTTTCAAAGGTATTTCGGTAAGTTTCTAGGTTTCGGGAGCATTATAGTCATTTTCTTAGGTTTCATGGTCATTTAGGTAATTTTTTTAGTATCTAAGAGTATTTCGATTTTTTTTTAGGTTTAAAGGGTATTTCAGTCATTTTTTAGGTTTTAGGGTTATTTCGGTCATTTTTTAGGTTTTAATGATATCCCAATAATTTTTTAGAGTTTCGAGGTTATTTTGGTAATTTTTAAGTGTTCGGATGCATTTTGGTAATTTTAGTATATTTAAGGGTATTTCGGAAATTTTAGAGATTTTAGGGGTATTTTTGTTATGTATATTTGTCAATTATTAGATAATTCGATGGCGTTGGGTTGGGTTGGCTACGCCCATATGTAATATTAGTACAGCTTAATATGATGATGGAACTGTCAAATATGAGTAAAAAAAAATAACCATTGATTGTAACAAAAATACGGTCATGTGTGATGTTGGTACTGCCCAATGTGACAATGAAACCATCAAATATGAGAAAAAAAAAAGGAAACCATCGAATGTGATTAAAGTACAGTCACATATGATGTTGGTACTGCACAATTTAAGGATGGTATTATCAAATGTGAGAAAAAAATATGAGTACAACCGAATGTGGCAAAAGTATGGTCAAATGTGATGTTAGTACTGCTCAATGTGACAATAGAACCATCAAATGTGAGAAAAAAAATAAGGGAACCACCAAATGTGACAAAAGTACAGTCACATGTGATGTTGGTAATGCCCAATGTGACAATGAAACTATCAAATGTGAGGAAAAAAATTCAAGTACCACCGAATGTGAGAAATGTACGATCAAATGTGATGTTGGTACTGCCCAATGTAACAATGGAACCATCAAATGTGAGAAAAAAAATAAGGGAATCATCGAATGTGACAAAAGTACAGTCCCACGTAATGGAATTGCACAATGTGAGGATGGAACCGTCAAATGTGAGAAAAAAGTAAGGGAACCATCAAATGTGAGAAAAGAACTGTCACATGTAATGTTGGAACTGCACAATGTGATGATAGAACCGTGAAATGTGAGAAAAAAGTAAGGGAACCACCAAATGTGAGAAAAGAACTGTCAAATGTGATGTTGGAACTGAATAATGTGAGGATAGAACCGTCAAATGTGAGAAAAAAAGTAAGGGAACCACCAAACTGTCACATGTAATGTTGGAACTGCACAATATGAGGATGAAACCATCAAATGTGAGAAAAAAAGTAAAGGAACCACCAAATGTGAGAAAAGAATTATCACATGTGATATTGGAACTGCACAATGTGAAGATGAAACCTTCAAGTGTGAGAAAAAAGTAAGGGAACCACCCAATGTGACAAAAGAACTGTCATATGTGATATTGGAACAGCACAATGTGAGGATGGAACTGTCAAATGTGATAAAAAAAAGTAAGAGAACCACCAAATGTGAGAAAAGAACTGTCACATATGATGCTGGAATTGCACAATGTGAGGATGGAACTGTCAAGTGTGAGAAAAAAGTAAGGAAACCACCCAATGTGACAAAAGAACTATCATAAGTGATGTTGGAACTGCACAATGTAAGGATGGAACCGTCAAATGTGAGAAAAAAAAGTAAGGGAACCACCAAATGTGAGAAAAAAATTGTCACATGTGATATTGAAACTGCACAATGTGAGGATGGAACCGTCAAATGTGAGAAAAAAGTAAGGAAACCACTAAATGTGAGAAAAGAACTATCACATGTGATGTTGGAACTGCACAATAAGAGGATGGAACCGTCAAATGTGAGAAAAAAGTAAGGAAACTACCAAATGTGAGAAAAGAACTATCACATGTGATGTTGGAACTGCACAATGTGAGGATGGAACCGTCAAGTGTGAGAAAAAAGTAAGAGAACCACCAAATGTGAGAAAAAACTATCACATGTGATATTGGAACTGCACAATGTGAAGATGAAATCGTCAAGTGAGAAAAAAGTAAGGGAACCATCCAATGTGACAAAAGAACTGTCATATGTGATGTTAGAACCGCACAATGTGAGGATGAAACCGTCAAATGTGAGAAAAAAAAAGAGTAAAGGAACCACCAAATGTGAGAAAAAAACTGTCACATGTGATGTTAGAACTGCACAATATGAGGATGGAATCGTCATATATGAGAAAAAGTAAGGGAACCACCAAATATGAGAAAAGAACTGTCACATGTGATGTTGGAATTGCATAATGTTAGGATGAAACCGTCAAATGTGAAAAAAAGTAAGGGAACTACCAAATGTGAGAAAAGAACTATCACATGTGATGTTGGAACTGCATAATGTGAGGATGAAACTGTCAAGTGTGAGAAAAAAGTAAGGGAACCACCCAATGTGACAAAAGAACTGTCATATGTGATGTTGGAACCACACAATGTGAGGATGAAATCGTCAAATGTGAGAAAAAAAAGTAAGGAAACCACCAAATATGAGAAAAGAACTGTCACATATGATATTGGAACTGCACAATGTGAGGATGAAACCGTCAAGTGTGAGAAAAAAATAAGGAAACCACCCAATGTGACAAAAGAACTATCATATGTGATATTGGAATTGCACAACGTAAGAATGGAACCGTCAAATGTGAGAAAAAAAAGTAAGGGAACCACCAAATGTGAGAAAAAAACTGTCACATGTGATGTTGAAACTGCACAATGTGAGGATGAAACCGTCAAATGTGAGAAAAAAGTAAGGAAACCACCAAATGTGAGAAAAGAACTATCACATGTGATGTTGGAACTGCACAATGAGAGAATGGAACCATCAAATGTGAGGATGAAACCGTCAAGTGTGAGAAAAAAAGTAAAGGAACTACCAAATGTGAGAAAAGAACTGTAACATGTGATGTTGGAATTGCACAATGTGAGGATGGAACCGTCAAGTGTGAGAAAAAAGTAAGGGAACCACTAAATATGAGAAAATAACTATCACATGTGATATTGGAACTGCACAATGTGAAGATGAAACCGTCAAGTGTGAGAAAAAAGTAAGGGAACCACTCAATGTGACAAAAGAACTGTCATATGTGATGTTGGAATCGCACAATGTGAGGATGGAACCGTCAAATGTGAGAAAAAAAAGTAAGGAAATCACCAAATGTGACAAAAAACTGTCACATGTGATGTTGGAACTGCATAATGTGAGAATGGAATCGTCAAATGTAAGAAAAAAGTAAGGGAACCACCAAATGTGAGAAAAAAACTGTCACGTATGATGTTGGAACTGCACAATGTGAGGATGGAACCGTCAAATGTGAGAAAAAAGTAAGGGAACCACTAAATGTGAGAAAAGAACTATCACGTGTGATGTTGGAACTGCACAATATGAGGATGAAACCATCAAGTGTGAGAAAAAAAGTAAGGAAACCACCCAATGTGACAAAAGAACTGTCATATGTGATATTGGAACTGCACAATGTGAGGATGTAACCGTCAAATGTGAGAAAAAGAAAGTAAAGGAACCACCAAATGTGAGAAAAAAACTGTCACATGTGATGTTGGAACTGCACAATGTGAGGATGGAACCGTCATATATGAGAAAAAGAAAGGGAACCACCAAATATGATAAAAGAACTGTCACATGTGATGTTGGAACTGCATAATGTTAGGATGGAACCGTCAAATATGAGAAAAAAGTAAGAGAACCACCAAATGTGAGAAAAGAACTATCACATGTGATATTAGAACTGCACAATATGAGTATGGAACCATCAAATGTGAGAAAAAAGTAACCTGATATAACAGGTTACCTACTAATAGATACCATACCCCCATTTTTTGGGGAGTACGGTAGAATTACTCTACTAACAAATGTATTAATTGTCTTGACAACAAATCATACTCATTAATGGCTCGCTACGAATGCAAGCTACAAATTAATTGTCTATATATATATATTTGATAGAATTAATAGTCTATTATTGACTGATCAAACAAATAGGAAATAGATTTGTCGTAAATATTTTGCTCACCTCCAATTTAATGGTGGCAATTGGCAAATAATGTAAGCTTTCCTTTATAATATGCGAGGAATAATATTCTAATTGCAAAATAGGTGGCACCTTATCCATAAGGGTGACACGTTTTAGGCATTTACCAAAAAATAGGAGGACCCATCACAATCTAGGAACACATCCCATTGCTAATTGCTTCTTCACCTACGCACTAACTGTGGCTAGCTCTGATGATACATTCAATCTTATCATCAACCAGATCCTTAAAGAAACCTAAAAAGTTGTAGGACCCAGAAACTTCTGAAACCTAGCAGTAGTACTGAACAAGTCCAAAACAACAGTTTTCCTGTCCAACTGAGAGAACACCTAGGACACCAAGTACCAATAATAAGACAGTTTTTTTTTTTCTGTTTTTTTTTTTTTTTAATTTTATTTTTATATACTTCAAAACTTCATTGTTAATTAAGGATACTTTAAACTAATTACATTTTTTTTTAATTGTCAAAGTGACACAGATTAATGAAAAACTCTAATTACACACAAGTTCATACTAAAATCCACAACATACTTAATTACTAACTTATGATTGGTATATTCAAATTTACTTTTTTATTGATTACTTAATATAGTCCTATATATAAGTATTGTGTTCTAATTACAAATTGACACTTAAACATGATATGAAAATGAGTGTAGATTTGGATGTGTCTCTAAATGGACCATAGTTTAATTGGTGCTAATAAATATTTATCGATAATAAATTCATATAAAAATAAATTTTTTTCAATCAAAATTTGTTATGTTTGAATGTATTCCTATCACAATCAATAATAGATAAAAATTACGAATAAGAAGTGGGGTTTTTTTTTTTTTTATAATCAAGATGTGGGTATATAAAAACTATGAAAATGATACTTTTTATCAAGTACAGTACCTATGTTTTTCGGAATGCAAATACAATACATCTTTAACAAGAAAAAAAAAAGGGAGGAGCACCAATACCTACCAAATTTACACCATAGTGTGATAAACTAATAATACACCCATACTGATAAAATGAAATAAAAAACAACCTTTTATTGTCTCCCATTGATTATGGTCAGTCTATTCCTTTTCCTTGAATCATCGTCTTCTTGCAGCAGTTTCTCTCTGTGCATTGAAGTACACTGCAGCCACTGGCAGTCCCAAACCATTCTCTGCTGAGAATCTTCTTGTGTTGAAATAGTCTCTTGTAGTTGGAGGCGTCACTGTTTGTCTTCCTGTCTGCTTGAACAAGATGAACACGTACCTATGGATGCCAACCACCGGTTTGGGAGTCTCATAGCTCACAATTTCTTTCCCTGTTTAAACAATAAACCAATAAAGTGAAAGTCATTAATGTTTAAGCAATAACCCTTCAACAATCGATGACACAAACATTTTTTTTAAAAATAGTATTAGCTTTTACTATAACTACTTATATAATTTATTGTGTTTAGAGTAATATCACTTACATTTTTTAAGTATACAGTAATGACAACAGGCAATGTGTTTAGTAATATATAAACTCACCAAAGGAAGCATCAGTTGTACCAGGAATATCTGTGACCATCCTGATGAAAGATATATTTTAAGTCAAAAATTCTGCGAAAAGTCTTGAATGCAATGTGTACAAAAAAAAAAAAAAAAAACTAGGGCTTGATGATACAAACCAGTGGAGGTGTTCTCTTAAAGATGGATCACTAGGACTTGGAGCATCTGGGTCTGTCATAATCTTCAAGAAAAAAAAAAAGTTCACACAGTATTTGTAGCATTAGCTATACGTAATAGCTGAAAAATATATTGTAATACAACATGATCAATGGCCAAGTTATATTTATCTTCAAGAATTTAAAAAAAAAAAAAAAAAAAAAAAAAAAAAAAAACTCACCAGTGTATAAGCAGTCCTCATGTCACCCCCACCAATCTCTACGCGAGGTTTAGAAATAATGACAGAAGGCTTGAACTCGTGGCCATTGGCAACTTGCTTGTTAGAGTTGTAAATTACATTCAGTCTAATACTTGGAGTGAAAATGTCTACCACCTCTCCCACTACTCTCCCCACACTTAGTGTTTCTATGAGCCTCGACATTAGAGAAAAAAAAAAGGCTAACTTAGGGAGAGAGTGAAGTACTTTGTGTTAATGTTGGTGCAATGGAAGTGTGGTTATGAGGGGGTGTTTTTATAGGCACAGGAGGAAAGAGACTTCAATAGCATGGATTAGAGGCTTACAAGAATTATCTATAAAAAAAGTTATTAAGAAAAAAAATCCATAAATTAAAGGGTCAGTGTCTATATGTGTATTATTTATACGGAAAGGACATGTGTTGTATGCAAATTTAAATGTCTCTTTTCAAGAATGTGGAAAGATGCCACGATAGAGGTTATAATTTGCTGTGTTTGTTCTAAGATATCCCTCTGAAAACATTTTGTGTAGCAGAAGAATTCAACATGTCATTGGCTTATTGGTTGTGGTGGGAATAGAGAATATATATGTACAACTTTTTCCCCACTATAGTTAAAAAAAAAAACTTTTTCCCCACTATAATATCATATCTTTGGGTAAATTGGAATTCGGCTTTTTAAGGTGCTTTCTCTATATGCACATACTTTCTCATATTAAAAAAGGCTAACAATACATCCACATAAAATAAATAAATAAATAAAAAGGCCAACAAATATCTTCTCAATAAGGGAACGTCTTTTTAATTAAATGGAGGACAAGGTGCTTGTTATCTACTTATATTACTTGTGTTAGGCTTTAAATGGGATGGGACAACATAAATTAAAAACCCTAGAATAATGTTTCTTTCGTAAATAACTATAGATATTTTCCCATTTTTTTTGGGATAGATTGCTGCAAGTGTACTTTTTTTTTTTTTTAGTCCAATAAAAGTATATGGGTTTAGTTTACTTTTAGTACTTTTTAAACTAGATATGTCATTTTGTTTTAAATATACAATGACAAGTGGTAGTGGATTTTAATCTCCATATTTTATTTAATTAATATGTGATGTGACAGTCTCTCGTTAAAACAAAATGAAATTCATTTTAAAAAAGTATTAGAGGTAAGCCAAACCCAAAGTATATATGGTTATGATTATTCAACTTTTGAAGTTAACTACCCCTCCCCCAAGAGTAGTTATTAACATAACCGACCCGACTAGACAACCCATGTAACCCGGTTGGGTTTTTATCACCTGGTTAAGTTTATAAAATTTGTAAGATTACATCTATAAATCCACTTATTGACTTTTGTACTGTTTAATGTGTTATAATTTAGTAATTTAAAGAAGAGAGAACCTATTTTTTATATTTAAAAAAAAAAGCACTTTTTTGTCTATTTGCCTATCTCCAAGACTCTCTTCCTATTAGAAGACTACTTTATTATTGTGAAACCTTAATTTTAAATTATAATGGCCAGTTTAATTTAGGCAAATGCCTTTTTAAAAAATATTTATGTTATAATTTCTCAAATTTATTATTTTTAAAAAAAAATTATTTGACTATGTGGTTTGACCGATAACACATTAGCTAAACTAATGATGCAATAATTTGGCTCATAGACCGGATTAAATGTCCAGCTGGATTTAATAACTATGGCCTCAATCAAATAAAAAGCCCTAGTGGTACTGCTACGTGAGTAATTAGCATATCATGCATCTAAAGTTTAAACACTCTAAACCACTTAATCTATGGAGACTACAACCACTTGGCAACCCTTAAGATCCAACAAGCACTGAACCTATATGTTAATATGGTATAGTTATTCGATGACAATAGATTTTATCAATTGAGCTAACTCCTTTGAAATACCAGTCCATCAAAAAAAAAAAAAACTCATTTGATATATATATATAAATATATATATATATATATTAATGATTGCTTTTAAAATGTACATTATATATTAGTTCCACAGTTGGACGATCTATTTAACATGTATTATTTACTTGTACTGTTGTACATATACGTGAACACATGGCCAAATATGGGGGAAAAAATTTGCAACCTAGATATATAAAGTTTGGCCCATAATTTTTTCTTTTTCATTTTGTACATTTAGAATGTAATATAGGCCATTCCTATTATAAAAAATATATATTAAAAAAACATAATAAAAAAAATATAATAGGCCATCGTGGAAATTTTCTTATATGCCTTATAGTATTTGATTAATATCTTAGATGGAAAATCTAGGACTTTTTTAGTGTAATATAACTTTTACATTTAAAATTTTATTTTAAATTGATCTTAGCATTATAAATTCTTTCAGGCAGATGCCTTGAGGGTTACGTGGTAAGACCTTACTAATAGTATTTCTCTTTTTTTTTTTTGAGAAGATACGTTACTAATGGCAAATTCAACATATTCTTCGATTTCTTCTAAGAATAATACACGTTTAACTTCAATAAATAACATTGGAGTGAATTTTTCAGTTGCGCAATCAACATAAGGAGGCATTTGGTTCAAAGTAAACAGAGTTTATTTCTAAGAAAAGAAAAGGCATAGCCCACTAATTGAAGCAGTACGTTGACTTAAGTTCATTCAACATATTCTTCTTTCCTTTTGCTTAAATTTCTTCATGCCTTTATAATTTCAAGTAACCAACTTTGGTGTGGCTTTCTGAATTGGGTAATTGCTATAAGAATTCAGTACTCCAAGGTAATGACAGTACTGATTCCCAACATTATAAAAAAATAATGGTTATCCTGTGCATCCTCTTCTTCTTTGTACATATCCCAAGCCTTGCCCATAGATTAGGGTTACTATAACTAACCCGTATATTCCTAATAACTAGTTCATATTATTGAAACTCTTCTTCTTTGTACATATATGATATATCCCAAACCTTGCCAATAGATTAGGGTTCCTAACTTCCTATAACTAATCCGTAAATTCCTAATAAACTAGCTAATTCTTTTTCTTTTTTTTTCTTTTTTTGATAGGAACTAGTTCATATTGAAAATATTGAAAGTGTAGTTATGAGTATAAAAGTCACAAGATATATTGAGATTAATAAAAAATTGATAATATGTAGCTACATTACATTTAGAAAAGAAAATATTGTTTGTCTTTCCCTTGGTCAGTAAAACCATTTATTTAAATTTAATTGAAAAATATAATGTATTGCACAATTTTTGACTTAAATGTTATATAACATTGTATCTAAAAAAAATGTTATATAACATGTACAACAAAGTCTTTACCAATACTCCCCAATTACACGTGTAAGTGATATACGACGGTCATCATCTCCATTGTTTTGGATCATGTCATTGCCATATAGAATGAAGTTGACAAGATTCTCAAAAAACAAAAAAGAAAAAGGGTGACAAGATTTAATGACAAAGAAAGCTAGGAAGAAAAGATAAAATCATAAAGTACCATCCCCCACCCCGCCTAAAATTCGGAGTAATTAACTTGATTGAAATGAAATATACATGTTGCCCTATTAAATTAAGAGTAATTTTTTAGGGACACACAATTTTTATAATTTTTTTTTATAAATATTAAATGTTACAATTAAGTTGTAATTGAAATTACATTATTTTCACAATCCCAATTCTAAGCCAACAATTATTTGAAAGTAATTGAAAATTTGAAATTACATTACTTTTATAAATGTTAATGTTACAAAATATAATTAATTTTTTATTAAAAAAATAAGCAAATAAAAACAAAAACAAACAAAACAAAAAAGCATGTAAAAACCAAAAGGAATTTAGAGAAGGTGCAGACTCTAATCCGGAGGTCTAGTGGATGCATGAATGGAATAAAGCTTTCGATGGATGACACATATTTGAGTGAAATTACATTACTCTCACAATCCCAATTCTAGGCCAACAATTATTTGAAAGTAATTGAAATTACATTGCTTTTATAAATGTTAATGTTACAAAATATAATAAATTTTGTTGTTAAAAAATCAAAAACAAACAAAATAAAACAAAAAAAGCATGTAAAAACCAAAAGGAATTTAGAGAAGGTGCAGACTCTAGTCCGGAGGTCCAGTGGATGAATGGAATAAAGCTTTTAATGGATGACACGTGTTTGAGTGAAATTACATTACTCTCACAATCCCAATTCTAAGCCAACAATTATTTGAAAGTAATTGAAATTACATTGCTTTTATAAATGTTAATGTTACAAAATATAATAAATTTTGTTGTTAAAAAATCAGAAACAAACAAAATAAAACAAAAAAGCATGTAAAAACTAAAAACCAAAAGGAATTTAGAGAAGGAGCAGACTCTAGTCCGGAGGTCTAGTGGATGAATGGAATAAAACTTTCAATGGATGACACGTATTTGAGTGAAATTACATTACTCTCACAATCCCAATTCTAAGCCAACAATTATTTAGAAGTAATTGAAATTACATTGCTTTTATAAATGTTAATGTTACAAAATATAATAAATTTTGTTGTTAAAAAATCAAAAACAAACAAAATAAAACAAAAAAGCATGTAAAAATAAAAAAGAATTTAGAGAAGGTGAAGACTTTAGTTCAGAGGTCTATAGTAAATGAATAGAATAAAGCTTTTGATGGATTGACACATATTTGAGTAAAATTACTTTACTTTCACAATCCCAATTCTAAGCTAACAATTATTTGAAAGTAATTGAAATTACATTGCTTTTATAAATGTTAATGTTACAAAATATAATAAATTTTGTTGTTAAAAAAATAATAAACAAACAAAATAAAATAAAAAAGCATGTAAAAACCAAAAAGAATTTAGAAAAGGTGCTGACTTTAATTCAGAAGTCTACAATAGATAAATGGAATAAAAATATCGATGGATGAATGGAATAAAAGTTTCGAGACACTAATTTGAGTGAGAATGAAAGAATAGTATTATGTCTGCCAAAAACTTCAAATTAAATCATTATCTACGTTGTCAAACACAAGGCCCAGTTTGGTAAGCAATTTTGAACACATGTTTTCAATTTGTAAACAACATTACACATATTTTTATACACTTTTTTACATACACATATTTTTAAAAAAACTAAAAACTGTTATTTAACGAGTGCCGTACGAATGTCGTACGATACTCGTTAACCTTTCCCATTTAAAAATACTTACCAAACAAATCCTCAAAACGTCCCACAAAAAAGGCTCTTTCCGTTATCCTTTACACTGACATAGCTTTCACTTCCTTTCCTTGATCATCAGCATAAATTAAGGGTAAAAATATCTACTTTTTTGGTCTTTTGGCCTTTTGAGCATTGACACGTCTCCCACACTTACAAGAATCTCTCAATCTTTCTCCGTCAAATTAGCCACGTGTCTTTCTGTTGGGTGTATGATGTGATTTCCTATAGTATGGCATTTTTTTTAAAGGGTAAATAAGAGGATTCCACACTCAAATCATGTCATTAGTTGTGATGCATTTCACAAGTGAAACTTTTTTTTTTTTGGGAGAGATTTTCAATGGTGTCTGCTCCTGATGATAACTCTTTATTATCAGACCAAAATACCAATTAGTTTTTGGTATAAGCAGGGATTGAACCCAGATTTCTTATTCAACCATCACAGACTTTACCAATTGAGTTAACTAAAACCCACCACAGGTGAAACTATATTGTCATTAGTTGTGTTGCATTTCACAAGTGAAACTATATAAAAATAAGGCTAAAATACAAATGGTACCCATTAAGTTTGACTAAAATTAATTCTAGTTATTTAACTTTACTTTAAGTTTTAAATTTATTTAATTCAAAGAATAAGTATAACACTTAAGGTCTAAGTTTACAGTTGGGGTTCTTCTTATTATTTACAAGTCTAAGATTCACCTAGTAAACATCTGATATGAGACCATACACCTGAATAAATCACATTTGGCTCCACAATATAAGCAAAAGAGGCAGTTGTCTAAGGCCCCTAAAAAAAAAAAAAAAAAAAAAACCCATAATTTTGACCAATACAGTTATTTCTTTCATTGTAATATATAGTATCAATTAAGCTCAAATATTAGCCAAAAAATAAAATTTTATTTTTTTATCAAAAGAGAAACTCTATATTCACAACGTTTTTCACAATAAATACAAAGTGGCAGGTTGTTACTAGCTGTTAGAGTCTGTTTGGATACTGCTTATTTTGCTGAAAACTGAAAACACTGTAGCAAATAATTTTAAAAGCTAGCTGATTTTTTTTTGCTGAAACTACTGTAGCTTCAGCTGAAAGTATTGTAACTTTTTTTTTTTTTAATTTTTTTTTTTTACATTTCACTCCTCTCCCACCCTAACACCTGTCTTCGAGAACATAATCCAAGTCCATGCCCATAAGAGAAATCCACGGCTCAGAGCTCCCAATCTGACGTCGGCAAAGATCGGGTTCAAGTTCAGCAGAGAGTACTCTTCCTTCCATGCCATCAACACCTCTCTTCCCATAAACCCATTTCACGCCTCTCCCTTGTTTGTCCTCGAATCGTCGACTATCCCGATGAAGATCAATCTTGGAGTTCACTCCAAATTTCTCCAAACTTGTTGACCCACTGTTGAAGGTAACTTGCTGACCCATCTATTGAATTCCATCATGGTCAAGACCCGTCCTCTCTCTCTCACACATTTTCTCAAACATATGAAGTACATTATTTCCTCTTTATAAAAACTTTCTTCTTCTTCTTCTTTGAGTAATTTTCTCTGCGTGTGATGGCTATCTGATTGTTATTTCAAATGTTATTTCAAGTTGTTGGTTAGGATTGTATTTGTTAATTAGGATGAGCTGTTGGTTAGGATTAGTCGTGATTTGAGACTCCTATAATATATACTTTTTTCTTCATCAGTTTTATGGGTTTCTGTGACTGTGTGCTATTAGCAAGTGAAAGTGATTAAAGGGCCTAGTTTTTTTTTTTTTTTTTTTTTTTGCTTTTTTGTGTAATTTGTTTTACTGGGTAGAAATTGTTTGGGATTTTCAATTAATAAAGGGGTTGCTTTATTTCTTGTAAAGGTTTCTCTGTGTTACTTCATAGTACATGCTAGTATGTTTGGTTAATTTTGATGCATTTTGATTGTTAGCATTATTTTATAATTCTCATAGTACTATTTGCTTGGCCTAGTAGTAGATAATCTAGCTACATTATCTAAAACATATGGGGGGTCGTTTAGTTATCTTCAATTAATAAAGGGGTTGCTTTATTTCTTGTAATGGTTTCTTTGTGTTACTCCACAGTCCATACTAGTATGTTTGATTAATTTTGATGCATTTTGAGTATGACTCATTTTTGTCATTCTCATAGTACTTTTGTTTAGTGGATAATCTAATACACTATCTAAAACATATGGGGGTCTTTTAGTTATGTTTGTTTTATATAAATCTATAAGTTGGCATAGATACTGTTATGTTTTCTGATTAGTTATTAGTATGTATCAAGATGTCTTTAATTTTGCTGCCTATTTTTCAAACTGCTACTTATGAGAAGAAGTGATCTGTCTTCTTTTAATTATGGATCATATGATCAATAAAGAGTGGAAGCCACTCTACTTCAACTTCTTGATGTTGTCACCAGTCACATTGAATAGTAGAGACTTGAACCTTTCTTATTTGCTACACAGTAGATCAAAACCCTCACAAGCATGTGCCTATCATATTAGTTCATTGAAATGCTTATTTATTGTAATATTAGATCATAGGACTAAGCTCCATGTAACAAAGTTAAGGCCAAGAGATCATTACTTTAAAAAGATTGCAATTAATTTGCTTCTCTTCCATATGGGACATTAGTTCAGGACAGAATCTGAAAAAAGAAAAAAGAAAAAAAAAAAGAACAAAACAAATGTTCAAGGATTCTGTTTTGTGATTGTTTCCCTTTCTTCTTATGCTCGGCCAAAATTGCTGCATCCGTATGCTGAACTGACTCAAACTTAATGTGTTGATACTTGTTGCTGCAGCCAGAACTGACTCTTTATTTCTGTCAGTGGCTTTGAAGTTTCTGAATTAATGTGTTGATACTTGTTGCTATAGATTATGGAGGATGTGAAATTTGTGAATAATGTGAAAAGTTTAATCCTGGAACTAGGATGTGTCCTTGGTGCTCTTTTATCTGACAACTATGCAACAAAAGATTCTACTGAGAAAAGTGTGGTACCAGTTACTTTTGGTGTGCCTACATCAATGGACCCCTCTGGAAATTATAAAGTGACAAATTCCTTGCCTCTTATGGCTAATACCTGCAACCACCAAAGCAATTCGTCTTAGGGTTCAAGGCTTGTTGGTCAGCCATCTCATTCACTAGTAAGAGAGATTCAAAATAACTTGTGGACCACTACCTCCACATTTCAACCTCCTAACCAGACCCAAACATTGCCTAAAATCCAAGATGATATTTGTCAACAAAAAGCAACCCCCATTACACCAAAATTTTCTTTCAACAACCAATTAGAGAGTGGAGCTGAAGTGATTCTCATGTAAATTAAATTGTAGGATCAAAGGACTTTAAAAGAAAAAATATTTGATTTATGGTACATTATTAAAATATGGTTATTCCTTATCAAAAAACAATCCTAATTTGTGTCATTATAATGTAGCACTACTATGATTGGTTAGCTGCTGATTTTTTTTTTAGTCGCTTAAGATACCCCTATTGGATTTGCACATATGAGTTCAGTGTTCTTATAATTCTACCAAAAGCTTTTATATGTGTCCTGTGTTCTTATAATGCAGCAGTAGATTGTTTTGCTCCTACACATGTTGTTTTGCAACTGATAGGCAAATGTTCATAATAATTATGCTGAAAGTCTTATGCATTAATATGTTTCATTGATTTTGGTACTTTGAGTAGTTTTGTTATAGTGCAAAGTGAGTTTGTTGTACTGTTCACTAGTCCAAGCCAATGTAATATCTATTGCCAGTTCCTACCATTGTTGGAAACGAGTAACTATCTCTCCAGTTCTAATGGCCATTTATGTGACGCTGACAACTGCGTCATTAGGACGTCCCTGAAACTTCATACTTTTGGTAGGAGGTTTTATAACTGTTGCTATTGGTCGCCGGTAAGTACCATATCCAAGTATTGTCAAAAGATTTGTGTTGTGCATTAAAGAACCAATTCGTTGTATTCCTGTTTATGTGTTGTATTTTATTGTGCAGGATGATGACTGTGCATGCAAGTTCTTCAAGTGGTTAGACACCAGCATTTGTTGTATGCGAGGCGCAGCAACAGCACCTATAGTTATAGCCAAATTCAAGCGATTGGAGCATGTGGTGGAAAATGCTAATGAAGAGTTGAAGCAAGCACACGCCCTGACAGACGCAGCATTGGAAAGGGAGCGAGTTGCAAAACGAAAGGCTGAAAGAGCCAAGACTGCATGCATGATTTCTAAAGAGAAAGCAAAGAAGTTTAAGATAGCTCTAGTAGTCTCTTGGGTCATGTTTGTAGTATTGCTTATCTTGTCTATTAGGTTTGGGGAAGTTAGAATCAGGCAAAGGTGTTTGCCATAATGGGATGTGTATATATGTAATAATACAGACTTGTATTATTACATTTGTTTTGTATATTAATCGTACAACTTATTTTGTATTGCAAGTAACAATTTATGATATGTATGAAGTTGTACTTCTGTTATATGTGGAGACATTTGATGGAGATAATGTTAATGGCCAAGTTGATGGAGATTGTAAGTTTTGTTGTTATATGTGTGTGTATATATATATATATATATATAATATTTATTTATCTATTTACACTTTGCCAGCAATTGATAGTTAGGGTTCTTGGTTTCTTTTTCAAAAATTGAGGGTAGATTTTTTTTAATTCCTGGCAGATTACTGTTGCAATCTTGAAATCTTTTGAGTTTGTCTCTTGTTCAGATAAGATTGGAGTCTATTTAGAAGTCCCATGTAAGCTTGAAATCTACTATTACAATACTGATGAGTTTCACATGTAAGGATATATACAAATTCATAAATCAAAGGTATTATAATCAAGTTTTGTGAGCCATCAGTTCTGGTTACCAATAAAAAATCACCATAATGTTAAATGGTATTACATTCAAGTTTGTGAACCATTAGTTATGGTTCTCACAAAAAAATTACCATAATGTTAATGGTATTTTCAACCACACTAATTTATATTGTGACAAAAATAATGGTCACCATAATCAATTAAGGTCATTATAACCTTCATAACAACTTAAGTCCTACGATGGAGGAATCCCACATATCGATGTTGTGATATTGTTCCGAACCACTTTCATCTCAAGTTCGTCCAAGGAAGAGATCACATGTGTCATTTCATCGTAATAACCTCCCTCGCTACTTCCACATGTGCCCCGTGTAGAAAGCCCACGTCCAAGGTCACTGTTTTCATGTACTCTAATAAAATTGTGAAGAACCATTATAGCAACAATAATGCGTTCTTGAGTGCGTATATGAAAGGCTGTCATACTTCAAAAAAAATTTCATCTATTTTTCCAAACTCCAAAAGTTCGTTCTATGATAGAACGAAGTGATGAATGGAGATAATTAAATTTCTCCTCTGGATGTTATGGTAGTCTACCTTGCTGAAAATCGGGGAGGTGATACCTCGCCCCCTTATATGGTGCAAGGAACCCTCTCTTCATAGGGAACCTTGAATCAATAAGATAATACTTTCCTGCAAACAAAAATGTTTATTACATTAGCATTTTCACTACATAATACATACTTTAATACAGTAATTAAACTGCATATTTACAAACCAGGTGGAGGTTTTGGGAAGTTGACACTCTCATTATTGAGGCAACTTAAAAAGATTCTTGTGTCATGCGCTGACCCTTCCCATCCAACACACGCAAATGTGAATTTCATGTCAAAATCACATGCGCACATGCAATTTGTTGTTGTAATCCCTTTCCTTCCTCTGTATGGGTGTTGCTCATCAACTGGTAAGACCACGGGGACGTGAACCCCATCAATCACACCAATGCAATCCTAACCATTGCCACAAAAATACCATGTAAAATTCGATACGTGTTATAACCATAAAGATAAATTGAATAAAATCAAGTCAAGATACCAAATTCACAAAGTACCTTGAAATCCTTGAAGAAAGTCAGGGGCTTCTCAGCCATAATAGTGACCATCGGATTCTTGGATGGGAACTTGAGTCTTCGATGAAGAGTATAAGTAACCGCGCCCACGGCGTGTAGCCAAGGCCTCCCTAAGAGCATATTATTAGGGGAATCCACCTTGATTGGAGTCGCCACCAATCATTGGATTTTTCTAATGTGTGACTGGTCACCTGTTTCTAGTTGATTTTATTACCGATCCTAAGTTAAGAAAAAAGACATTTTTCCTAATCTAATGTGGATGGAAAAAAATCTTGGTTCTTAGGTCCGGAAGTTTGGTTACGTGTGGGAAAGGTGTTAGGCACCCCACAACGCCTATCCGAGGACAGTCCTTTGTTTTGATAAAACCTTAATTTTTTGAAATTGGCAGTAAAAACATGATCTTAGCATTGGCTTTCGGGACTTTGCATGCATGGGGGCTTTGAGATTTGGCTTTTGAATGGGTGGGGTCCCAATCGATGCTTTCTTAAGGCATTCGGCAAAGTACCAGATTTCCACAGTGAAAACTCGGCGACATGTCACCTTACTTTCGCGGCAGAAATTAAGCATCGCTTGCCTTAGGTGACACGAACTGTGACAATCACACCAGATATGTAGGCTAAAAACAAGTTGTTAAACTTTATTGAACATTTATTAGTACTAGGCTAAAAAAGGTGGTACCAATAAATTAACAGTCCTAAAGCCTAAGCAGCAGTCTAATGTCTAGAAAGTACCATCACCAACTCATGCAAGCAGAGTGTTTGAATTGAATTCATTGTCATGTGCTTCCATGATCTGATGGCTATGCTAATCAACTAGCTGCCAAACACCCAAAAGAGATACCCCACTTAAATTTGGTTTGGATTGGTTAATTTTAATATGACCATATAGAGCTAAGCATATGTTTTCACAGTCACTGTTCTAGCAGTTCATAATTTCATCCAAGATTACTAAATTGTATATTCAAATCTAGAGGGGAAAGTATAGAAATTCACTGGTGCTAGGAATCAGATGAGTCATTTAGCAAATCCATCATTTTGTTACTTGCTTTGAAATTTTGTTGGCTGGGAACTAGTGCATTAAATTTTTACCTGCACAAATGAAGTCTGAGTCAGTTCAGCATACTGAGGCAGCAATTATGGCTGAGCATAAGAAGAAACAAAGAGAAGCAGCAAAGAAAGGGAAACAACCACTAAACAAAATCCTTGAACATTTTTTTTGTTCATTTTTTTTTTCTCCAGTTTCTGTCATGAACTAATGTCCCATATGGAAGAGAAGCAAATTAATTGCAATCTTTTTAAAGTAATGATCTCTTGGTCTTAGCTTTGTTACATGGAGCTTAGTCCTATGATCTAATATTACAATAAATAAGCATTTCAATGAACTAATATGATAAGCACATGCTTGTGAGGGTTTTGATCTACTGTGTGGCAAATTAGAAAGGTTCAGGTCTCTACTATTCAATGTGACTGGTGACAACATCAAGAAGTGCAAGTAGAGTGGCTTCCACTCTTTATTGATCATATGATCCATAATTAAAAGAAGACAGATCACTTCTTCTTCTTTTTCACTAATAAGTAGCAATTTGAAAAATAGGCAGCAAAATTAAAGACATCTTGATACATACCAATAACTAATCAGAAAACACAACAATATCTATGCCAACTTATAGTTTTATATAAAACAAACACAACTAAAAGACCCCCATATGTTTTAGATAGTGTATCAGATTATCCACTAAACAAAAGTATTATGAGAATGACAAAAATAATGCTCATACTCAAAATGCATCAAAATTAATCAAACATACTAATATGGACTGTGGAGTAACACAAAGAAACCTTACAAGAAATAAAGCAACCCCTTTATTAATTGAAGATAACTAGAAGACCCCCATATGTTTTAGATAATCATGTAGCCAAATTATCTACTACTAGGCGCAAATAGTACTATGAGAATTATAAAATAATGCTAACAATCAAAATGCATCAAAATTAATCAAACATACTAGCATGGACTATGAAGTAATACAGAGAAACCCTTACAAATTCATAAAGCAACCCCTTTATTAATTGAAAATCCCAAACATTTTCTACCTAGTAAAACAAATTGCACAAACAAGCAAAAAAAAAAAAACAAACCAGGCCCTTTGATCGCTTTCACTTACTAACAACACACAGTCACAAAAACCCATATAACTAATGAAGAAAAAAGTATATATTATAGGAGTCTCACCAGAAATAAAGGGAAAAACCCCAAAGCTATGAAGAATGTGAAAGAACACAAATAGAGAGAGTGTCTCTCTACTCTTCACTGTATACACATCAAAATCATACATAAAGCATTCATGTATAAACTTCTGAAATTAAGTAAATATCGACTGACCACCCTAGTAGCTTTATCAGTATTAAACTAAGTAAACATCAAACCAAGTCCATGGTTTTGTAGGTTTAAGAAGCAAAGGCAAGGGTTACTGGAAGTGAACCTGAAAAGAATCCAGGTGAACTCACCATAATGCATCAGGCAAGGAAACAAGTAAAACATATGGTGGTCACATAGCCAACCTGCCCAAGACAATAGACCCACAAAAATAAATTCAAAAATTTTAAAAAGAAAAAAGTGAAAAAGTTACAATGATTATTACGTCGTCCTTTGGATTCTACATGGAATTGCTGCAGCATCAAAAAGAGTCTGACAAAAGATGACAGCTGAAAATGTTAGAAGATGACACAAGGTATATGCCAAAATTCAAAATTATGCATTTATGCCACATCCATGCAACCACATTACTAAGTGATTGAAGATGAGGGATGCCAATGAACATTTATAATTAGGAGAATGATTCACCAAACTAGATAATCAAGTAAGGTGTTACACTGTCAAAATTTCTACCATAAATTGTAGGTAAGACCTAGGAAAATGAGACAGTCTCAACCTGCTCTTATGAGGAGAAAATTTGTCATTTGAGCTAGAGCTCATTTGGCAACATACAAATTTTTACTAAATTTCCCAATTTCTTCATCCTATTAAAGGAAAGGTCAAACTTTTTATTCAAATACTCTTAACTCTCAACTCATTGGCAGATAAAATGCATATTTTCCTAGCCAAAAGAACACTGACCCAGAAGATAGTATAATAAAAATTGAGAGAATAACTCAGGCAGCTAGATTTTCACATAATTTGGATCAAACTGGACTAGGCACAGGAAGAGAAGACTAGCTATAGTCCAAAAAGTAAATTGTTTGCCAAGTTCTAATTAACAAAAATTGAAAATTAAATCTCACAAACCTATTGAAGATGAGCTTAGGTTAATGAATGAAGGTGGTTGAATTGACATTGTCTGGTATGAATACCTCCAATGACATGAAAAAGACATGTCTCATTTTCCTTTGTGTGTGTTTATACTATCTGGTTTCTTGGAGTTAGAGACTGACATGAACACAAGGCCTCAAGTGTAAGCATGCAGATAATATCTTGTAAGTGTTAGTGAATGAGCTATCCATTTGGGGGCAGTAGAAAATCAAGTTGACTAAACTTAATGCTGGGGCAAGTGGATTTTGGTTTATACCTTTACATATACTTATTTATATATGATGCAACCTTGGATGAATTAATGTTGATTGAAAAGCAAATGCAGCAGACAAAAAAAATAAGGAGAAGTCACTTGCCACCATAGAGGAGAAACCCCAGGGCTGCAAACAAAAAGACACCTGCCAGAATACATGGACCTAGACCCATAAATCAATATCAGGATTAACTAAGCTTTACAAGTGTTGGAAAAATGTTCAAGCATTAATGTTCTCAGTACACCCCAGCTAAAATCACTCATAAATGAAAAAAAAAATCAAGTTTTGGGAAAGGATTTAACTTCAAATAACAAGTTCAATGACTCACTGAGTTACCATCATCACCAAATACTAGTTAAGAATTAAATAGATCAAACAATTAGTAGACACTAAACAAAGAAATTCTATTTCCAAAAAATATGTGGAAAGAATATTTGTTTTGTTCAATGCTTATCATGACACACACACACACACACACACTCTCTCTCTCTCTCTCTCTCTCTCTCTCTCTCTCACATATATATCCCTACCAACCCCTCTGACTCAAAAGTATCTAGCTGTTTAAGTTTACTGCACTGCTTTTTGCTTGATCAGTACAATATTTGCTAAAGAATCAGTTGCCAATAAACTTCAGACCAGTCACCATAAACCGATTGCCAATAAACTTCAGATCAGTACAATATCTAGCTGTTTAACACCAATAACTGCTAAAGAATCCTCAAAATCCTACAATATCAACTTCAAACCAATCACCACAAACTAGTTGCCAATCACACAAGTTCACATTTGCAATCACACTAAACAGAAGACCATCACAAAGGAACTTTAAAAGAACACAATCTAGGAAAAATTGGATGTTACATTACTTAACACCATTTTTAATTACTACTAGAATAGAAAGAGTACCCAACAGTTACATACACACCCATGGTAAGCATAGTTTCTGCCCAAAAAAAAAAAAAAAAAAAAAAAGAGCAACAGTTACATAGAAAAAATTCGATTAGTACAACACCATTCCAAGCAACCCCTATCAAATCTCCTTTCCTTCACCAAAGCTCGGGGTGCATTTGGTACTATTTCTCTAGCCACTTCAACTGGAACTCTTTACAATTATTATGTACTGCAAACATGTGCCTAACCTCTTGGTTTCCCATGAAGAAGCAAGAGCTGAACATATGAAGGTGATCACTCAGTTGCACCCCAAGAAGACTCAACACCATGTCCATAACTACTTGAACCTCAGCAGCTGCTGTGGAAGCAAATGGTGTACGAGTACTTACACTTCTATTTTCAACAATAACATCTGAGATGTTCTTCAAAGAGTCGGATATCTCTTGCACAATTGAACGCTTTTTACCACGCTTCTTGTGAATTCCCCTAAAGAGGTGGACACCTCTTGCCAAGCATTTTCCCTTATTCATTGCTGGTCCTGTCCTCGACAATGATGGGCCTTTAACCTCCATTGGGTCAACATCCACAGAGGGCTGACATTGGGGGTCAACAAATTCTTTGCTATCAGTGGAGTCCCTAGACCCTTCGGTGCTTTCCTTTGGTATTTGACCACTTGGGGTCCATGCATTTTTTCCCGTTGCAACCGTGCCTTCAAACATGATCTCCATGGAAGCAATATTTGGCAAACCTTTCTTGCGAATGGTTGTTGCCTAGGGACATTCCTACATGTGTACAACCAATAGTTACAGACCAATATATTTATAGACAGTTGAGGTTATCACAATTATGTAAAGTAAACTAACCTTAAGCTTTCGGCCCCACCACTCATCAATGGCATCAATCCTCCCAGTGTCATGATCATAATCCAACCCAATCTCATGCTCAATAAGCTGCTTCCATATCTTCCAAGATTTTCTCAGATGATCCCATTTGTTTTTAAACTGCAAGTGAGACACCACTTTGCCCATTTCACTCAACTGCTTATTCACTGCATCAACCCTTTTCTTTCTCAAAAACCCTCCATTCCTATTGCCTTCTATGACTTGAGCAGCACACAAATCACAAAAAGTTTTTAGTTCCATTGGATCTTTCCACTCAGTTCTCACATAATTTCCAGCGTCCTTCGATTTCCCCTTAACCATTTTTGCTACAATAGAATTCTATATTCATTGAGACATTTCAACAAACAGTTCATATGCATATCATAATCGGTTACATGGCCACATGAAAAATGCAAATTAAACTCACATAGTCCAAATACAAACATAGGCAGGAAGAGAAACACACAAAATTACATGAAGGAGAGAGAAACCCACAGATTAATTTCACGGAAAACACAAAAACCACACACAAAGTTGAACACAAGAACAGATAAATGCAAAACACAACTTATAGATAAATTCAAAACACCAACACATTAGAGAGTATGAGAAGTTAGATACAACTTGCAAATAAATGCAGCGTCTCTCGCCCACAATGGCGGCAACAACATCCCAAGCGGAGAGAAGGTAGGCTCGAGTGAAGGAAGAACAGAGGGGTACCAATTCGTTTGTTCCGCTTAAAGGTATTACCATTGTGTTTTCTCTGTTTTGATGATTTATTAGTTGGTGGGTAGGTGCAATTCATTGAAGAGGAAGAGGACGGAGCATTGAAACGCATTGAAGACATCTTGTCACACAGCAGTTGAGAGAAAGAAGAAATATTTGTTGCTCACAATGCACCATTCCGAGAAATAGCCGTTGGCGTACACGAGAATCCAAACACACTGCATTAGCAACGCATTTCATTTGTTTTATGGGTCATGAACAGTGCACGTGGATCCCAGTTTTAAAACTACACTTAAAACGCACCGTTCAACAAAATTTTAATCTGCATTTATTTGAAGTTGGCTGAAACATGCACTGTAGCCGTGGGTCCCACTTTTTCAAACACCAAATGCAGACTTTTGGCTGAAACGTGCAATCCAAACACACACTTATTGGTGGTTAAAAAAGTAATTTCAATAGTGAGTTCAAATTAGAACTAGTAACAACTTAACACCTAAGATTTTTTTGTGAAAATACTGTGAATGTAGCACTTCTAAAAAAAAAGCAATATACAACAAAATTTTACAACAATTGAGTTGACAAATTTTACTAGTTCTCATCAAAGTCCACCATTAATATCACTTTTTTACTTACCACTATTAAACAACACATCAATAGGTGTGAAAATTTTTGTCTTTAAAATTTCTCAATAAAATTCTACGTGATTCATGTTAATTAATAATTTTGCATCTATAACAAGAGAATAGGGTTTAAGTAATTTTTTTTTTACAAAAATCATATTTAAATATATAAAAGGCCTTAATCCATTTTTCGCCTCAGACCCCCAAATGCATCAAGTCGCCCCTGCACAACACACACTCAAACACATCATAAGATTCACTTAGTCCATTACTTAGGACATGTTTGATAGAGTGTAATAGATATTGTACTGTAATTAATTATTCTTATAGTTTAGCTATTCATTAATTTGATAATGTTTTTATTACAGGAAATAATCATTCCTTATTAACAGCTATTCTTTAAAATGAGGAATTACTATTCATTTTTAAAATGTCTGCAATAGTTATTCCTTAGTAGATGCAATAATTTCTAAAATTAATATATTTTCAAATAAAAAAACTTTTCATATATACATAACAAGTATAAAAATAAAAAAAAAATCATTAAAATTAACTCATCTCTCTCTCAAATTTAAAAAATATTATTTTTAAAGATTTATAATTGTATGAGTAAGATATTTCTTAAAATAAATTTTTAAGTTTTATTCGAATATTACAAGTTACAACTCACAACCAAACTTATGAATATGTTTAGTTATTACATTACAACACATTTTATTTCTAGTAATAACAATTATAATTCCTGTCGTAATTCTCTTTCAGTGTATCAAACGTGCCTTTAGTAAACATCCAATGTGAGACTTAGGGTCTGTTTGGATACAACTTATTTTTGCTGAAACTGAAAACTGAATACACTGTAGCAAAATAATTTTTTAATGTGTAAAAAGTTACTGTTTACTCTATTTTTTACTGTTCATAAGCCTAAAATCACTGTTCATGGACAGTGAACAGTACCAGAAGCGCGTCCAAGGAAAAAAAAAAAAAAAAACTGAAAACATGAAAACGCAGCCGTGGACGTGGATCCAAACCGCACCTTAGCATATACATGCACAATACACACTCAAACACATCCTAAGATTCACTTAACCCCCACGCAAGAACTTGTGTTCAGCACGCTAACCATTAAGGCAAGTCAGCTTCTTTGGTATTTATGTTACAAACTATTGTATTTATTGTATATAAATTAAATTAATAATTTTTATTTTGTCAAGGTTTGAGCTCAACCTCATTCCAACTTTAAAAATATAGCTAAAACGTTAGATAAATTTCAAGACAATTATCCCCCCACCACCCAAAAAAAAAAAAAAAAAACATTTGTAACCTTCTAGACTAACAATTTGAACTTTTGAAGGGCTGAGATATGAGTGTGGTAGGCCCTTTAAGTTGAAGCTGAGCATCGGATTTGGGCTTGGTAGTATATCAGGCCAAGCCCACTCTTGAATACCTAAATATTAAAGCCCAATAGCTAAACTTTGGGTAAGGCTGTCTATTTATGTAGTTGGGCCTTTTATCACATGGACATTTTTTATGTATCGTTGGGCGAGTTTAATTTAATCCTAATGTTTTCATAGTTCCCTCCATAATAAATTGTTCAGTAACTTTTAGTCTTTAACATCATATTTCTTATTCATAAAGTAGAGTAGTATTACTTTATTTTTTAGTCCTAATCGACTATTATTACTTTAATACCTTTTTCTTTTTCTTTTTTTTGGTTAAGTTACCTATTACCATTTGGCATGAAAGACTGATTTTCATAGAGAGGGGAAAAAAATCTACTCTTTTAAACTCACAAATTTTTTGTGAATTGTGAAATGTACTGAGGACATTTTGACTACTTTAAACTTTAAAGTATCTTGTTTGCTAAAATGTCTCTATTGTTAAATGGGCTTTTGATAGTGTTGTACATAATAAACTAGGCCTATCTCTATCTCTAAGCTCCATGTTGGCATTTTGTTTATCTAATGCAAGAGATTTTTAAAGCCAGGTTTTATTTTGTGTGGCCCTCTTGTCTCTTTTGTTGTTCTTGACTTCTTGCCTTTATGTTTTTTTGGTGGCAATAAAGATTTAGTATTTAGCAAAAAGGAAAAAGGACAAAAATCTTTGATGAGTGTATGAGAATCCAAGGGAGCATTATGTATAATTTGCTCATAATTTTTTTTTTTTTTTTTTTGTAATAAAGTAGAGGGGAGGGGGAGGATTAAAAAAAATCTTAGGGGGCATGGCCCCTGCCCTCCGCCCCTGGTTTCACTAGTCATATAAAGTAATCACCGTGATTAAAAATTGGCAAAATGCAAAATTGACCCTTTAAATTTCTCCATAATTCATTTTAATTCTTTAATTTTGCTTTTATTCATTTCAGTCATTTAAATTTCAAATTTATTCAATTAAAGCTTCTTTGTCAACTTTCGTTAAAATTTATTATAAAATAAATTCTGGAAAATATTTTTCAATCATTAATTGGATTTTTTCAATTAAAAAAATTTGAAGAAAAAAATTAAAAAATTGGGCAATTAACCACAACATATAATAAAATTTGATAAAAAAGCCTTAATTGAATAAACTTGAAACTTAGATGACTAAATTGAACAAAAGCAAAATTAGAAGACTGAAATGAATTTTGATGAAACATAAAGAGTGGGTTTTGCATTTTATTCTTAAATTTTTTTATTCATTTGACATAATAATTAATAAATAAAATAGGTATGGTTATTTTATTGTGCTTATCTTGTGTTGAAAAGCCCAACAATTTGTTGGATTCCGATTAAAACCTCACCGAAAGCCTTATATAAATCCACATGTTTATGTATTACATAATATTTTCCAATTCACCAATTCAATACAATGCATACAATATACATGTTTATACATACCACTGGTAAGGGTTGCACGTGCAAGGCACATGCTGCCTCTCGAGTGAGAAAATTAAAGATAGAATTAATTTTTTTTTGAAGTAGTATCAAACCATGTATTTAAATTTAGAATAGTTATTTAACATATGGCTATCTATTTAGTATGATAATTTTTTAGGAGAAGGTATTTGGTATCAAATAATATCATGTCAGCGGTATCAAAATCTAATAAATGTGAAATATGTCAGTAAAAAATAACTAACCCACTAACAATTAAAAGACATGTGTTAATGGATAATTATTTTTGCGTACATATCTCTCGTTTATTAGATTTTGATACGGATGACGTGGTATCATTTGATATAAAATACTTTTTTCATTTCGTAGAACCTATTTACTAAAGAAAAAAAAATATATATATATATATTTATATATATATACTCACAAAAAAAATCTACTAAGAATGATAATAAATGTCGTTATTTTCCAATAATAAACAACTAAGGTTTGATAAAACATTGTCACAATATTTAAATTTTCGCAATAAATGATTATGAAACTCTTCATCAAATTAAATACCTACAACCATTTGCGATAAATATTTTGTTATTCATACTTCCTTCTTTGTCATTTTATTTTATGAGTCTAACTACGATGCTTAGCTTACTTAATTTTTAATGAACACATTTTAAGAAAGAAAACAAATAAAAAAGGAACAAAATAACAAAAAACATATGTTATTGAAGTTTCTATTAGATAAAATTATAAATCTAGAAGATTTAAACTACTAATAAATTAGTATTCTCTAGGTAACAAGTAGAATATCATACATCACAATTTTTACTTTCTAAGTATAACTAACACATAAAACTCAAAATACACGAAGAAAATTTTTGGGACATTATAATTTCATGAGGCATTTTAAATATTGCATAATAAAATATTCTAGGAATCATAAGATTTTGTTAAGGTTTAACTAAGAGAGTAGTAGCAAGGATTATATACTTGTCTACAAAATATAAAAGAGAAAAATTATTCAACTTTAAAGTTGGGGGATGAAACTACCTCAAACATAAAGGGGGAAAGTACTTTTTTCCATAATTCTTTTTTGTGAGTAAAACTATGTGTTTTTTACTTTAACAAATGTGTTAAAAAAAAAAAAAAAAAAAAAAAAATCAGCCCAAGAAAACTATCCGTAAAACTATGAATTTTGGCTCAACAAATTGGCTAAAAAAAAAAAAAATCATGAACATAATAAATGTCACAATATTTTCTCAATACCTTTATTTTAGCTATGATGGGCCCTGGTATGATCTTTTATAATTTTATTTTAGAGTAATGCTACATCCACATCATTTTCACAACAAATCTTAGGTGATAAATTGTTATTGGTTTTTAAGTGAGACAACCTTTAAACTATGCATTAAAAGAAACAACAAACAAAAAACCAACAAAAGAAAATTGTGCGTGAAACAGTGAATTTTTGCTCACCAAATTTGACTAAACCAAAAAAGAAGTCTAGAAACACAACAAAATGTCACAATGTTTTCACAATACCTTTATTTTCAGCTGTGGTAAGTTTGGGTCTGATATATTATTATTTATTTTATAAAAATGTTATCTCCATAATATTTTCATAACAAATTCTAGATGACAAGTTGTTACTGATTTTAAAATGGACCCACAATTGATATCACTTTTGTATCCATCAATAGTAGCTTACCTATGATTTGTTGTGAAAATATTGTGGACTTAGCATTTATTTATTTGATCTATAAGAAACTAAGATCTCAACAATTGTGAAAATATTGTGATAACAACAAGTGTTACAATAATTTCACAAAACATTTATTTTCAGTTTTGGTTGGTCACAATCTCATATTTTATTATTTGATTTCAACTTATAAGAAATTGACACATCAATAATTATAAAAATATTGTGAAATTTGCTGTGTCAGTATAACAATATATATGCCAACTCATATAAATATTTTTTTTTTAAAAAAGCACAAACTGATGTCTGGAAAAAAAAATGAAGTGATGAACAATACATATTGAGCAAACTAAAAAGTACTGTAGCTTTTACACATTCACACAACAAGTGTTACAATATTTTCACAAAATATTTATTTTCAGTCATGATTGGTCACAGTCTTATATTTTATTATTTTATTTCGACCTATAAGAAATTGACACCCTAATGATTGTGAAAATATTGTAAAATTTGTTGTGTTAATATAACAATATATATGCCAGCTCATATAAATATTTTTAAGAAAAAAAAAAAAAAGCACAAACCAATGACTAGGGAAAAAAAACTATAGTTATAGCTACAATGTCAATTGAACAAACAAAAAACACTGTAATTACTGTAACTACGCACATTGACGCTTTTTATGTATAGATTAATGAGCTTAATTAGTGTGCACTTATATATGATCCATACAATATACATGTTTATATTAACTACTATGCATATCACATTATGCAAATCAATCTAATCATGTTAAAATTGAACAAAGCTGAACTTTGAACGGCCAAAATGGAAATATACTCATTTCGTGCAAAATATGTAGCAAAATGCCCAAATTCTGAAACTATTTAGGAAATACCCCTATTTTAAACTCGATTTTTAGAAAATCGAGTTTCAATGAAAAACTTGATTTTTTGAAAATCGAGTTATAGGCAATCAAACTTAAAAAAAAAAAAAAAACAGGGGTATTTTTTGAAACTTGAGTTCCATGTAATTTTTTTCAAGTAACTCGATTTTTGTCAAATCGAGTTTTTCATAATCAAGTTTCAAAACAGGGGTATTTTCCTAAATAGTTTCAGAACATAATCATTTTGCTGGAATTTTTGGGCGAAAGGGGTATTTTGTCATTTTTGCCAAACTTTGAACTTTGTCAATCACTCTATACCTTAACCATCATTCCAGCTGGACCCTAGGCTCCCTCTTAACCACCTCCATTGATTCCATCTTCAGACTCAAAAAACTGTGAAATTAATCTCCATCCATCGACCACCACAACTACTTCTCCAGCAACTATTCTTCGAGTTTGAATCCATCAAAGAAGCTCTCCAGCCTCCATCCATTGTTCAACATGGACCTTGTCTTGCCTAAGTGGATGTTTTTTGTAATGTAAAATTAAAAGGAACCACTTTAACTCATTATGGACTAGACATTTTTCTTGTTAGAAACATCTAAAATTTCAGTATTTTCTGAAATAGTCTAGTATTTAAATTGGAACGGATTGAAAAAGATAGGTAATATCTTTTATAGAGTTCTTAGGATAACTTTAGCATAAAATTCTATCCTTAGTTCCACTTCCATACATTTTAGAACGAATGTATTGGATTTCATTATGCCATCAACAATTTAAATAGAAATTAAATTTGTGATAGTTAACATTTATTTAAATGAAAATTATGTTGCAAAATCCAATCCACTCATTTTAAACTAAATGGATAGAATTTTAGAAGTTTCAATTTTTTTTTTTTTTTTGAGAAGATAGAAGTTTCAATTTTAAGCTTGGCCTAGACTTCAAATACAAAAACTATTAGTTGTACCAACTACCAACCAATGCAATTAGGTTTTTCAAAACATTCTTCTCAAAAAAAAAAAAGGTTTTTCAAAACATTACCTTAGAGTTAAGATTGTTATACAACTTATATAAATATATATATATATATTTTTTGTACGATTTTAAAACAAGATTGGATCAAGATTAT
The DNA here is from genome assembly GCA_030021035.2 of Notholithocarpus densiflorus. NCBI lineage: Eukaryota > Viridiplantae > Streptophyta > Magnoliopsida > Fagales > Fagaceae > Notholithocarpus > Notholithocarpus densiflorus. The sequence continues at coordinate 5,630,521 of JARYZH020000017.1, forward strand.
TATTACCTTTTTTTTTTTTTTTTTTTTTTTTTCTGTTGAGAAAAGATCAAGATTCGAGATTATTCATTGATTCAATCCCACACGTCAAGCAAGACTTAAATTATAGTACACAAAAAAAACGATAGCATCAATTTCTTGGTAGTAGTAATTATTTACTTCTATATCCTTTTTAATTCTCTGTATGGAAAGTGAGAATTTACAATAATCTTCTTAATTCTTTCCTGGAAATTTCCAATAACTCTTTCAACACTTTCCAAGAACTTTCCTACCCTCTTGGTATGTATTTTGCCTATTAGCCGCATAATCTCTGATTCCCAGAATTCCTAATTCCTAAACCAAACCCAAATATGCACCCCCAATTCCTGTTCTTGGAGATGACTATTATCTCGGCTGAAGAGTTAAATCTAGGGTCGTTTCCACTCAAGAAAAACACCTTCGTTACTGTTCACTCAGGCCTTCAACACCATGCAACCACAAACATTGACAAACAAGGCAGTAGCTACCCTTCATGGAACGAAAAGTTTGATATACAATTGCCAAGAACTGTGCAATATATAGCTATTGAGGTCAAGAGGCAAACCCTTCTAGGAAACGTGATGATAGGTATGGTGAATCTCCCAGTTACAGATTTTACTAAGGGCTATGCTGCCGCAAATCACATACACTTCTTGAGTTACGTACTAAGGGATCGTTATGGTGTAAGGAAAGGCATTATTAATCTTTCAATTAGGGTTAAAGAATAAAGAACCTTAATTGGCAACAACTACGTGCTCCTATATGTCTGTGTTTGGATTTTTTTGGGTGCTTATAGAACGAAGAGAAGGATTGAAGAGGAGAACAAATTATGTTTTGGAAATCAAGATTTTTTTTTATTTGTTTTGTTTTTGTATTGTTTTGATAAGTAATAACTCTGAGTAATTTCAATAAAGTGTTGATATAATTGTGTATGTTGTTATGTATGTGTTTGGTTTTTTTTTTTTTTTTTTTTTTTGTTTAATTGTGTATGAGCTATGAATATTTGTTTTTTGTTTTATTTTCCTTTTTACTTGGCATAACACTAATTGCTTAGGGTGTGTTTGGTAAATGAGCATTTGTAAAAAAATTAAAAGGAGTTATCACTGTAAAACAGAGTTAAGCTTCCAAAACCGCAGAATACCTAACTAAATTGACCCTTATTTAGTTTCATGATTATTGAACATACAACACAATGAAATAATAAATATGATATTGAAATCTATTATGATCTAATTATTTTATATCTTTTTTATTTTATTAACACTAAATATGTTAATTTTATTTTTTTAAATTTAGTAACGAATGATAATATATTTATCATTATTCAGCGATACTATTTCTTTTTTGTTTATATTTTAATTTCTTGAAGATGAAATCCTAGCTAACTCCATTAGTGAGAGATTTCGGATCTATTACACGGATGCTTCGGCCCACCAAATACCACGAACCTTTCTTGTTAGGATCTTCCAACTTCCAAGCCTTGGGTCATGGACACCACTGGATGTCACAAGAAAATGTCTCAAGCCTTTTGTTTTAAACTATTTTAGTGCTTTCGCAAAAAGTTCCATAGTTCAATTAATTAGTAGTTTAGCAAATATTTATCTCTCATTGTAACTATCAATTATTAAAAAAAAATGTTAATGCTCTTTGAAGGAATGAGTCTGAGCAGCGGGATTAGTAGTATATAAATAGTAAATACATTTTAGATTCTCATAAAAAAAAATCAAAATATAACATAATTCTATATCTCATATCCTACAACAACAACAATAATCAAATTTTCTACATCAATAATCACTTATTATTTTGTAATCCCTCGAATTTGTACATTTAATTTTTTTTTTTTTGTTGAAAAAACCCAAACCAAATGGTTATGGAAATGACAAGTTTTTCGAATTTGGAACCACTTAAAAAAAAAAAAACTAAAAATTAAAACCCAAATGAACCTATTGATTAATTTTTATTTACCATCAAAAGTTGATGTCATGGCTGTTGTCTCATCCTTCTTTTATACTTTTTTTTTTTTTTTATCAACATCCTTCTTTTATATATACTTGACAACAACGTTATATATTAGAAGAATATTTACCATCAAATGGTAGTTGCCCTACTTGCCCATTGGCCTTACTTTGAGCAAATTTGCAAATTATTAAGAATGATAAAATTAATTGAATTTTTGGAGTTTGAATGGAACAACTTATACATTAGGAGAATCCAGATCGTACAATTAAAACTAAAAAAGAAAAAAGAAAAAGGAAAGAATCCAGATGCGTTGAACATTCGTATTCTACTCCTTTTCTTCTTTTTTCCCTCTAAAAGAATCTCCAATTTTTTTAATTTTTTCATATCAAGAAAATTCATAGAGGAAAAAAAAAAAAATAGAGATGGAGATGGTCGGGAGGACGGAGAGAGAGAGAAAGATTGTGTGTGTGGAATCTAGATGTTCGACTTTTGAATAGAAAAAATAAAAGTGAAATATGGATGGCTCTAGGACAAATGAAATTTTTAGATGGTCAGTGTTTGGATTTGGTTTTTTTTTTAAAAGAAATAAAAATTAGAATCCAGATATTGACTCCGAAAACAATAATTTGTCAATTGTCCTACATGCATTGATATAATATAAAAATACGGTAGAATTTATATAATTTAGCCTAAAAATAACTCATATTCTTTTCAATAAAAGAAAAAAATACTTATATTAATACGTGTATAACTGTATAAATTTACAATTTTGTTATAGTAACTATATAAATTTACACTGATACTATTTATTTTGTATTTAGCCTAAAAATAACTCATATTATTTTCAATAAAAGAAAAAATACTTATATTAATGTGTATAATTGTATAAATTTACAATTTTGTTACAGTAACTGTATAAATTTACACTGATATTATTTATTTTGTATTTAGTTGTTTATTCTTTCTTTACATATCTCAAAGATGAAGAAAGATAGTGAACAGTAGTTGTTATGTGTGAAGAAATATAAATAATTTAATGAAACATAGTGTAAAATAGATAATTTAACATAGAATATTTTAAAAAACAAGTATATAAAATAAAAAAAGAAAATTATTATACTCAAATAGACATAAATTTTCAACGGATGCAATAAAGTTTGAAATTTGAAGCAACAAGTCCAATTAAAAAAAAATTCCATACAACAATACAGTAGAAAAGAAGTAATTGAAAATAAGCAGGCTTTAACCCAAGAAACCCTTATTATCTGGACCAATCAATCTATCACCAAACAGAAAATAGAGGAATCTGTTCCCACTCTCACTCTCTCCCATGCCGCTCACTGCTCAGTCGTCACTAGCTACTACTGCCACTTTATGGTTTTACTTTAAAAGATACCATTTTTTACAGAAAGAGATAGGCACAGAAAGCAGTAACTATGAGTAAATTTTGCACAACTTTAAGTCACGCAATGTCATTTCACAATCTTGATCAATATTCCATTTTTGGCATTATTTTCACATTTTCAAGATGGCCATGATAAAAGCTTTTTTACAGTCACAAAATTAACTTTATATTAAAAAAAATTCTTTCTCATTTTATTCATCTATGCGTGTACGCATCAATGCCTTTCACTACAGCCAAACCCAAACCATTAATGCCTTGTTTGTTTTGGTAAGAAATCCCAAATTCTTACTCCAAAGGAAGGAGCTCACGTTTATTAAAGTTGCACTTGTACATGCATTTGAATCATTGAATCATGTATATATATGTGGGACCTGCTCATTAAAATTTTCATTAAATATTGCTCCCAAAAAAATAGAACAATTCAAAATATAAACACAATTTTTTTTTTTAACAATTAGGTATAATTATTGAAGGATCTAGTTGAAAAAACTCACCCCTCAATAATTTATATTTAGTATCCGTTTGGTTTGTTCATGTTTGCGTCTGTTTTCTCTCTTTTGCGTTTTTGGCCCTTTTTTTTTCTTTTTTTTTTTAAGTCCAATGCCTCTTGCATTGTTCATGTCCCATAAATAGTGCATTCAAATTTATCTACAATAACCTTTGTGTAAACAGTAATTCAGAAATTTTTTTTTTGTTGTTTTTAGTTTTTAGTTTTCAGTAAAATAAGAGGTATCCAAATGCACACTTGCGTTTAGATACCGCTTATTTTGCTGAAAATTGAAAATAATAAAAAATCATTTTTCGGTTACGGTTCACTTTTAAAATTATTGTTCACATGCATATTTCACAAAAAAAAAAAAAAAAAAAAACGCCTGAAACGCTAGACACGCAAAACAAATGGACATTTATTACATATGTATAAAAATAATTAGCTAAATTTTAACTAGACCCAACCACAGAGAGACCCAATTGAATGCCTTTCAACAGTTCAACTAAGTTATGGTGGCCTAACCAGACCCAATTGAATGATGAAGGTAAATAATGGATTATACTTACATATCAATCATCTTCTCCCTTGGGGGATTTTTTTTTTTTTAATTTTATCTTTTACACTTTTATGTAAACAATTTGTAGTTGAAACACATAAATTCAGACCATTAATGTGCTGTGGTACTCTGTAACTATATCCAAGTTAAGTTATGGTGACCCAACCTCTTACTACACACCCAATTGAATGTTCATGAAGTATGAAGGAAAGTAGTGTTAAAAAATTATACATTGATCATCATCTCCTTTTTTGGGGGGGGGAATTTTTATTTTCATTTTTAGGTGGAAGACATAAATTATATTCGGACCATTATTGGGTGTGTGACTGTGACATTGTATAATTACTGTCCATGGTACGATGGCAAAAAAACTGGTACCAATACTGTCATTATTTCGTGGCTATAACTTGAAATTTTCCATTGGGAAAAAAAAAAAAATTTACATGTATATATTAAGGTAGTAGTGTAACTAAAACTATATATATAAGAAGTAGATGTAAATTTTAAACAATTTTTTTTGGTAATGTATGTTAAACAACTCATACCTTGCAACTCACTCATTTATCAAACTCGCTGCTTATCATTCTTGCTCATAACATCAAGTTCCATTTGAATTTGAAAATCGAGAAGAAATTTTTTTTTTTTTCACTTTTTGTTCTATTTGACAAGTAAAAAATTCCCTTAATTTTAAAATTTCACAAAAATTTGATCTACCATTCAATTTTCCAGGACAAAGTACAAACTAGCGGCAGCTAAAATACAGGTCACTACTCACTACCCATAGCAGCTTTCTTTAAATAAAAACATAAACAAGTTTTTTTTTCATCAGCTTCTGAATTAAAAGCAGTGCATTATTTGGTCGTTTGCATTGATAGCCTTGGACCCAGTCTTTGTTTCTGGTCAGAGATTCAATATTACAGGGTTGTGCTAGGTCATGTGTATATACATAGACTTTATTGTGATAAGCATACATAGCTTCACATGTAATGCAATTGTAGGTGCATGGAGAGCTCGTGGAAACTGTTGGTAAGAAACTGTATTTCCAAGTTCTTCTTTTATGAGATATTGACCAAATTATTGACCTACACATTTGTTAGTTATAACTTCTGAGCAATAAACTAGTAAATGAGGAGAGTTAATGAAAGTACCTAGCAAATTTTATAATAAAAAAAAGGGGGAGAGTAAGCCTCTGTTTGGATACCAAAGAAAATTATTTCACTGTTCAGCTTATTTTTGCTACTATTCATTGGCTTCACTGAACTTTTTGGTACTATTCATGAGCCTCACTGTACTATTTCAGCTAACTTTTACCTTTATCTACAGTATTTTCAGCAAAATAGGTAGTATCTAAACAGACTCTAAATGGAAAGAAGAAAAGAGCGACACTAGGAATGACACATGCTCATGATTATTACTACTATTTTTTGTTCTTAACAACTTGACCTTGATGTGCAAAGAGATTATATGGGACAAAACTTATTTATAGTTCTTTAATTACAGTACTTTGGTATCTAATTAAATTCAATCGTATAATATAAAAATATTATCTTTGAAATGACAATTAAATTCAATAATGTATGACTTAGTGCCTATTTAACATTTTTGTAAAAAAATATAACTTTATCTATCAAAGTTTTAGTATTAGTGTCCATTTGGATATTCTTTAATTTTTTGTACTTATTTGTTTAGAGTTTATTAAAAGATATAGTTTTTTATAGTCTTTATGCTAAACATACATGTGTGATAAAAAAAAATCTAAAATTTAGTTTATTTTATAAATTTTAAAAAATAAATAAGACAAAAAGCAAAAAATTAAAAGTTTTACACCAAAAAGATACATTTAGAAATTTTACAATATATAGATTTAAGCTCAGCAATTTTTTTGTTTCTTTAACAAATATTTTAATATTTTAATTTATAGTGTTCACTCTATAATAATAATTATTTATCATCAAATCAATTAATTTTTAATATATGTAAAAATTAATCTCAAAATCTCTTATTCAATAACAAAAATAAATAAATAAATAAAGTGACTTTTGTGGAAATGAATGAAAATTGAAATAGTAGTAGTTGGGAAAATGTACAAAAGAAAAGAAAAGTAGGAGAATATGTCCAAACAAAAAACAAATGCATGCAATTGCAGAACAGCCAAGTACTGGTAGTAAGTATTCTGTGCTTCCTCTGACGAGACAGCTCGCACAGGCCAACGTCTCACATCAAATCTCTTTCCCTCCCTCCGATTGAATAAAAATTGAAGTCAAAACCTTTCATAATTACAAAAACACTCTTGTTTTCTTCTTCTTCTTCTGCATGAGATTGAGATTGAGAGAGATATATCCATGTCCATCATGTGACATCATCCATATTCTATGCGCCAAGAACTGAGTCTGAGGCAGGTATGGTCTAAGTAAAGGTTGCTGATAGTGATTGCCTTCTAGTACTCACATTAAATTTTTTTTTAAAGGGTAAATTTACACATTTTTGTTTCAAAAATCACTCATGTTATAGTGTATGTATAATTATGTAAATTTATATAAATGTGTTATTTATTATCAGATCAATACATTAATCAGTTTTTGGTATAAGTGAAGATTGAACCATAAATATCTTATTCAACCATCAAAAACTTTACAAATTAAGCTAATTGGAACCCAAATAATGATTGTTGTGTATAAAGAAAGAGAAACAATTAAATAAAACTTATATTTTAATGAAATGTAGTGTAAATTAAATAATTTGACATGAAATGTTTTGAAAATTGAATATGTAAAATAAAAAAGTAAGTTCTTATATTAAAATAGATATAAGTTTTAGCATGAGCCAATATGAACACACTTAGTTATAGTGTTCGATTGGGAAAAATAATTTTTGCCAATTTATTTTACTATTCAGCTTATTTTTGCTACTATTTATGGATCTCACTGCACTTTTTGATATTATTTATGGGTCTCACTATACTATTTCAGTTAACTTTTACCTTTATATATAACACTTTCAGCAAAAAGTTTTTAATTTCAACAAAATAAGCGGATCTCAAACGAATCCTTAATTTTACACATTTTTTTCATAAATTGTTTCTATTTACATGAATCTACTATTAAATATTTTTTTACTATTCATAGTCTATCACATTCACCGAAGACAATAATCGTGGCAAAATACTTGTAAAAGCAATATTATTGCCTTAAAATTGAATGCCAAAAAAACTACTATTAAATCCCATTAATAGTAGACTTTGTGAAGCCAACAAATGCACTAAGGCGTTAGCCCAAAAGGTCCCCTCATCCATCAAGACTATGTGATTTTTGATAGTCCACTTGTGGACATTTCTATGTTTTTGTTTTATGATAGTATCGATGTGTATTATGAGAGGATTCTTCCTCAAACTTCTGTTCCTGGTTTGGGGTTTTTAATTATATATATCCTTTTTTTTACCCAAAAAAATAAATAAATAAATAAATCCCTAGCTGTCCCTACTAAGGGATTTTTTCGTCATTTCATGATCTCCCGGGCTCAAAAATCTGGATTTTGAACTGTCTCTGACTGACCCATTTGTACCTTTTGGATACTCTAGAGGGGGTCCAAGAATATTTGGATGATCGAAGCATTGTAGGGTCCCAAATTCCCAATCCCATGGTACCAGAATGGATGAAACTTTTGGATTTTGTATGAAAATAATATGGTTCCTCGTTTTCAAGCGCTACTCTCAACTCCCCCACATTATTTTAAAAACGAGTGGCAAAAAATCATAAAAGGTTTGGATTATGTACAATCCTATCCAAACTTTTCAAAAATACTCAATTTGTTTGTTTGTTAAGTACAACTGTACAAATATCACTAAACATTGTTTGAAAATCTCTTTATTCTCTTTTTTTTTTTTCTTTTTTTTCTTTTTTTTAATTTAGAAGTAACCCTTTTATTCTTCTAAGTCCTCTACTTCTCTATTTCTAGTTGAAATTTTACCTTAATAACATTTAAGGTTTATACACGTGACACTGTCCAAATGTATGTATAAATAACCATTCTTTTGAGTTTTTTTTTTTTTTTTTTTTTTTTTTTTTTTTTTTTTTTAAATGCAACAAGTAAGATTACTTCCGTTAGGTTTTAGATTGACAAATTCTATGACAATGTAATAATTTTTAATTTTGTAATGTCTTATACAATGTCCAATATCAAAGTTTGAAAATGGAGCTTAAAGAAGACATTCTATTAGGATTAGGATTTGACTGTCAGTTGATCGATGCTCCAATGATTGAAATCCGTGTTTCGACAGACATTCATTCACTCCTCAATAGACAGAAAGAAGATTTTCAACAACTTTTAATTGCCACTCGATTAATAAAAAAAATTACACATACTATGACATGTTTTAATTTTTGAAGTATGTTGCTTTCATTTTCGTATCCTACTTGCATAACATATAAAAAGGCTTGTTATAAACACGATTTCATAAGACTTCAGAAGCTGTAACTATTCACCTTATAGAAAGATAATCTAAGCCTCAAGTTTTTAACTTGTGAGTTCAAATAATTGATTTTTACAATAATATTGTTGCCATATAGGTGATCAAGATTGAAGCCACATGACCAATCAACCCAATGCATCATTTAGGCATTAAACCTTCAAGAATGATCCTTGAAGTTGATCATTTATTTTCGTGAACATGGGCGAGTCGTTAATAATAATAATAATTGGTTAACAAATTTAAAACAAGTTTAGTATAAAGTTCCACAACCAAGTGAGTGAGTCCAAGTGTTTTAACTAGTATAAGACCGTCTCTAATGGTCCAAAACTCTGCTATCAATAACCAACATGATATTCGAGCAAAAAAAAAAAAAAAAAAAAAAACCAACATGATAGGAGAAAGCTTTAACCATTTTATAAGGGTAGGGAGTTTTACTAGGAGTATGGTGGAGGAAGCTAGATTGTAAAATTCTTACTAGAGAACACTTTTAGTTCTTAAAGTTTGGGATTATTTTCATACAGGCCATTTATGCTTTAAAATTTCATTTCTGCCATTCATATTAGGTTTAGTTGTTTGTTTGGCCTTTTATGTTTCATTTGACTTTTCATGAAATTGAAAATTTTAAAATGTAAAGGGCCAAACAAAAAATTAAATCAAACATAAAAGGGTTAGAATAAAAATTTTGAAATATAAAGGGCTAGTATTAAAACGAATCAAATACAAAATGTCAAAATAAAAATAATTCTAAATTTCAAGGGTCAAATATATAATTTAGTCTAAAATTATAAAGCCTTTTGGTTTAGAAACAAGCGGTAACTAAGAGGAGATACAAGTTTCAGTTTATTTGAGTTTTTATTTTTATTTTTAATACTATTCATGAGTTATATTGGATTTTTTTGTACTATTCATGGATCATATTGTACTATTCAACTAGTTTTTAACTTTATTTTCTACACTTTAAACAAAAAGTTTTTAATTTCAACTAAATAAACTGTTTCTCCTCAAAAAAAAAAAAAACTAAATAAACTGTTCCCAAATAGACCCTAATGGCTTGTTTGGATGGAGGGGGGAAGGAGAGGAAGTGGAGGGAAATAGAGTAAAATTAACTAAAAATAAACTAATTTTGTACTAAATTTACTCTACTTTACTCTACTTACCCTCATTTCCTATCCATTCAAACGGGCATTAGTCCTTAATGAATTGGTCAGGTTGACCCTAAGTCCTTAATGAATTGGTCAGGTGGAAAGATGAGACTATTTGTGATGAGCCAAAGAACCCACATTTCAAGGGAAAAAGGACTTGCCCAGGAATGATTCTAGGGTGATTCTTGGAAGTGCAATTAAATTGTAACCAATCAATAAGTCAATTAAATTCTAGGGTGAATGATTATGAAAAAAATATATTAAATTCTAGGGTGATTCTTTAGTCATTTGAGGTGGAAAAAAACAGTATTCCTATAGGCAATTAAAGAAGTCACACTTCCACGAAAAAAGAAAAAACAAAGAAATTTATGTGAATGCTTACAAATCACAAAACAGTGTCGTACCCTACTCTCCGAGACTCTGACTCCACTCCACTTCTGTGAAGTAGATGCTCAGCATCAATAAAGTGTTTCCTTTTTTTCTTTTTGTTTTTTTACCCATTTTGACATTCACACAACTCACGCTGAAATTTTACAACAGAAACATGTAAGTTTAGTTTTACTTTTCCACCCTCGTCCCTTTTATCAATCTTAATTTTATTTTTGACCCAAATCATTTCTAAACTTATAAAAGTTATAAAAAAAAATTACAGTATATCATATATATATAACACCCCCTTGGCCCCCATAGCCTTTTCAATTTATGATAATAGAGACAAATTCAGAATGATTAAATAAATAAAAAACAGATCTATAAAGCTATTTGTGAGGTCAAAGAATCTGGCCACCCCGACCCACTTTATACTAAACCCAAGGCCCATGTCGAGGAAAAAGAAATGCCCGAGGACGAATGAAGAAAGTCCTAATTACCAAGAAGCATCGTTGAGGACAATCATGTCCTCGGCGAACCGAGATCATAGAAGGGAAGAGCAGCACGCCATCAATGGCAATCTCGTAGAGCGTCCCAAGAAAAATGACAAGTACAACGGGTCAGCCATGGGAGCCTGGAGGAGGAGCAATTCAAGGAAAAGCTGTCACCTCCACATTAAATGCCCACAACTAATGTTCTGGCCGCATTAATGAGGAAATGACCCTTGAACAGTGCTGTTTTGGTTGCTGCAATTGACAGAAGGTTTAGGACGGCGGCTGATGGGACAAGCGCTCAAGTAGTGACTTGCATGATTAACAAATGGAGGGTCAAGATCAACCGAAAGAGGGTATATATTGTAAAGAACTCCTCCAGAAAAAGAAGAAGAAAACACAGTAGCAACCTGTATCATTTTTGTAACCGTTGTAACCAAGCACTGAGGAAATAATAAGAACAAATAGCTCCTCAGACCAGTGTCTAGGTCAGATTTTCGCACTCCAAGTCCATTTTCTCATTACTTAGTAGGCTTATAACTATGTTTATTCGTTGCTATCCTCATTGAGATCTAGTTCTTAGACTCATTCTCTACAAAATCTATTGTATTGGCCTAGTTGGGCCTGAATCCACTTTTCAAATAGTAGAAGTGATCAGACTCAGTCCCTACACTATTCTATTTATTTTTCTTTCTAAAAGCATGTGCCATTTATAAACTTTTATGTATGTTAATGATGATAGCCTCGTCAAGATTTCAATGATACGCATTGTATTATTTATTATCGCCACATGGTTTATGAATTTACACTAAAAATTAAAAGACCCAATTTTTTATTTAGAAAAAAAATGATACATAGATTGAGAATAAAGAAAAATAAGATAAGATATAGGGATTTTACAAAGCAATAGCAAATTGATCACTGAAAACGAGATATATTTTTAAAAATAACCTAAAACATATAAAAAAGTAATCGAACGGAGGACCACAAGTCGACAATCCAATTATGCGATGGCTTTTGACACACACAACACAATGGTCAAGATTAGCACTAGAGACAGAGAGAGAATGTAGTGAATTCCCCATTTGTAAGAATATTCATTCTTTATTGCCAAAAGAATCTTCTTTAACAAATTGAATTATGCAAAAGTTTAGATTAAAATAATGAAAAGTATAGCGAGCTTATTGCAACCCTAGAATTGTTAGACCCTAATCAACCATGCAACTCCAACCATGCAAAGTGCAAAAAGCACCAAGACAAAGTAATCCATGATTATGAATACACGAACAAAAAGTAAAAGAAGAAAGTGAAAGAGACCAAAAAAAAAAAAAAAAGCCCCAATTCGCCAACCCAAACAACAAAAAGATAAAGACAAAACAAAAAAGCCATGTTTTCTGCAGTAGCCAAGGGTGTAGGAGGATTATTTGCTCTTCATAGATGTAATGAATACATACACATAACATATAATTACATAAATAACAAACTTCTTTTGCCACCCCCAACTTTTGGTAAAACATTACTTTCATACAATTATTATAGTTGAATTGCACACCAAATTTTATAATTTAAAATTTGTGCAATTATAAATAGTGAATACTTTTAGATTATTTAGACTCTTCACTTTTTGTTAATCACTCACGATCACATAAATCAATAAATTGTGAAAGTGAGAATTGTTGTTTCTTTAATATTGTTATACCACTTTTTCTCCACCGACTACACTAATTACATCATAATTATAAAAGAAGTTGTAACACGAAGTTGTGTCGCTCTAACTTCTCAAATAACAAAAGGAAATATCAAAGCTTTTGGGGGGCTTCCTTGCAAACCAAATCGGATTGCCGTTGCTTACATTGGTCTCAAAGTCACGTGAACTGCGTGCCCTTCTCTGACAAATATAACTTCTTTTAGCTCAATACATCACTCTCTCTATCTCTCTCTCTCTCTCTCTCTCGCACACACACTCTCTGTATTCGCTATGGCTTTCAAGCTTCTTATCCTCAATATATCCCATTCTCTTGGACTTTTTCATTAGCTTCTCCATCTATATCTCTCTCTTTTTCTCTTCCAAGTGTAAATTTCCACTTTAGAACCCTTTGTTTCTTACTCTTAACAGTTATGGCGCTCAAGCTTCAATTTTTCACTCTCTTTGTGCTCAGCCTATTCCTTGTAACCATTACAAGCCAAAATGAGCAAAACCCAGAAACAAAATCTCTTCTTTCATTCAAAAACTCACTTAAAAACCCACAAATTCTTTCTCAATGGAACCTATCAACCCCACACTGCGACTGGGTCGGTGTCACTTGCGAACTTGGCCGAGTTACCCAACTCGCACTCCCAACTCAGACCCTCAAAGGCCCACTCAGTCCCACTCTAGCCTCTCTCTCCAGCCTCATTTCCCTTGACCTCTCCTCCAATTCCCTCTACGGCGAAATCCCACGTCAAATATCCAATCTCCAAAGCCTCAAAGACCTCCACCTGAGCCAAAACGAGTTGTCCGGGGAGTTACCGGTTCAACTCACTGAGTTAACTCAGTTGCAAACCCTCAAACTCGGCCTCAACTCGCTCACCGGTAAAATCCCAGAACAGCTTGGAGAACTCACTCAGCTCCGAACCCTTGACCTCTCCGGCAACGCTCTAACCGGAGAAATCCCGACCCAGATCGGAAACTTGACCCGGCTCGAGTTCTTGGGCCTTGGAAACAACTTTCTCTCAGGTTCTCTTCCACTCACACTTTTCACAAAGCTTCAATCTTTGACTTCCTTGGACGTATCAAATAATTCACTTTCTGGTACAATACCACCTGAAATTGCTAACTTGAATAACCTCACAGACCTTTACATTGGCATTAACAAGTTTTCTGGTCAATTGCCTAAAGAAATTGGCAAGCTTGAAAAGCTGGTAAACTTTTATTCACCATCCTGTTTAATAACAGGTCCATTGCCTGAGGAACTTTCTGAGTTAGAATCACTAAGCAAACTTGACCTTTCATACAACCCATTAAGGTGTTCAATCCCAAAGTCCATTGGGCAGTTGCAGAATTTGAGTATATTGAATCTTGTTTATAGTGAGCTTAATGGGTCAGTCCCAGCTGAGCTTGGGAACTGTAGGAGCTTGAAAACTTTGATGCTTTCATTCAATTCTTTATCTGGGTCATTGCCAGAGGAGCTTTCTGAGCTCCCCTTGCTGACATTTTCTGCTGAAAAGAATGAGCTTTCGGGTCCATTGCCTGCTTGGCTTGGAAAGTGGAACATGGTGGAGGCACTTTTGCTTTCGAGCAATAAGTTCTCGGGGACAATCCCGCCTGAGATTGGGAATTGTTCTATGCTTAATCACCTCAGTTTGAGCAACAACTTGTTGACGGGTTCAATACCGGAGGAGTTGTGTAATGCAGTATCACTTTCGGAGATTGATCTTGATGGTAATTTACTTTCGGGGACGATTGAGAACACATTTGTGAAGTGTGGGAATCTTAGTGATTTGGTTTTGGTGAATAATCAGATTGTTGGTTCGATCCCTGAGTACTTTTCTGAGCTTCCACTGATGGTCATTGACCTTGACTCGAATAATTTTACGGGTGCAATACCTATGAGTCTGTGGAATTCAAATTCTTTGATGGAATTTTCTGCTGGGAATAATCGGTTAGAGGGCTCTCTCCCTAAGGAGATTGGCAATGCAGCTTATTTGCAAAGGCTTGTTCTTAATAACAATCTCTTGGGAGGCACTATACCAACGGAGATTGGAAATCTCACAACTCTTTCTGTTCTGAATTTAAATTCAAATCTGCTTGAAGGGAACATTCCAAGTGAGCTTGGAGACTGCACTGCCCTCACCACATTGGACCTTGGAAACAATAATCTCAATGGGTCTATTCCTGAGAACTTAGCTGACCTGGCTGAGTTACAATGTCTGGTCCTTTCTCACAATAATCTATCTGGGTCCATCCCTTCAAAGCGATCATCATATTTTCAGCAGATCACTATGCCTGATTTGAGCTTTGTTCAACACCATGGTGTGTTTGATCTGTCTTTCAATAGATTGTCTGGCCCAATACCTGAAGAATTGGGAAACTGTGTGGTGGTGGTTGATCTTTTAATCAGCAACAATTTGCTTTCTGGAGGAATTCCAGGATCCCTCTCTTGCTTATCAAATCTTACAACCTTGGATTTGTCAGGGAATATGCTAACTGGTTCCATTCCTCCGGAATTTGGTGACTCTCTCACGCTTCAAGGATTGTATCTCGGAAATAACCAGCTCACAGGCACAATCCCTGGAAGTTTAGGCCGGCTGAGTAGCTTGGTGAAGCTTAATTTGACTGGTAATAAGCTATCTGGCTTGGTTCCATTAAGTTTTGGGAACTTGAAAGAGCTGACCCACTTAGATTTGAGCTCTAACGAGCTCAATGGTGAACTTCCTGCAACTTTGTCGCGAATGCTGAACCTCGTGGGGCTTTATGTTCAGCAGAACAGGCTTTCCGGTCAGGTTGATGGGATGCTCTCCAATTCCGTGTCCTGGAAGATTGAAACTATGAACTTGAGTGCTAATCTCTTTGATGGAGAATTGCCACGATCTTTGGGCAATTTGTCCTACTTGACGCATTTGGATTTTCATGGAAATATGTTTGCAGGGGATATTCCACCGGACCTTGGAAATCTGATTCAACTCGAGTATTTTGATCTTTCAGGAAATAGGCTTTCTGGACATATACCAGAGAAAATATGCAGCCTGACCAACCTGTTTTTCCTGAATCTGGCAGAAAATAGGTTGGAAGGGCCTATTCCCAGAAGTGGAATTTGCCTGAACTCAACAAGAATTTCACTTGCTGGGAACAAAAATCTCTGTGGGAGAATTATGGGCTTAGACTGCCAGAATAAAAGCTTTAACAATTCAGCACTTTTACATGCCTGGGGAATTGGTGGGCTTGCAGTTGTTCTTACACTCATCACACTTACTGTAGCTTTTGGTCTCCGGAGATGGATCACTGGAAGCTGCAGTCGGAATGATCATGAGGACAGCGATGAAAGCAAACTAAACAGTTTTATTGACCAAAATCTCTATTTTTTAAGCAGCAGCAGATCGAAGGAACCTTTGAGCATCAACGTAGCCATGTTCGAGCAGCCTCTCCTGAAATTAACCTTAGTTGATATTCTTGAAGCCACCAACAACTTCTGCAAGACAAACATAATTGGAGATGGTGGGTTCGGAACTGTTTACAAAGCAACCTTGCCTAATGGAAAAATAGTTGCAATTAAGAAGCTCAGCGAAGCTAAAACACAGGGTCACCGAGAATTCATGGCCGAAATGGAAACTTTGGGAAAGGTAAAGCACCAAAACCTTGTTCCATTGCTTGGATACTGCTCTTTTGGTGAGGAGAAGCTTCTTGTGTACGAATACATGGTCAATGGGAGCTTGGACCTTTGGCTGAGAAACCGGACTGGCGCCCTGGAAGTTCTTGATTGGAACAGACGCTTGAAGATTGCAACCGGTGCTGCATGTGGGCTTGCATTTCTACACCACGGGTTCATCCCCCACATCATTCACAGGGATGTTAAAGCCAGCAACATTTTACTCAATGAAGACTTCGAACCAAAAGTTGCAGACTTTGGTTTGGCAAGATTGATAAGTGCTTGTGAGACTCATGTTACAACTGACATTGCTGGAACATTTGGCTACATTCCTCCAGAGTATGGGCAGAGTGGGAGGTCAACCACAAGGGGAGATGTCTACAGTTTTGGTGTGATTTTACTCGAATTGGTGACCGGGAAGGAGCCAACAGGGCCTGATTTTAAAGAGATTGACGGTGGAAATTTGGTCGGTTGGGTGATTCAGAAGATCAATAAAGGGCTGGCTGTTGATGTTCTTGATCCAGCAGTTCTCAATGCTGATTCAAAGAATATGATGCTTCAAACGCTACACATTGCTTGTCTCTGCCTGTCTGAGAGTCCTGCTAACAGGCCTGCCATGCTTCAAGTTTTGAAGTTTCTGAAAGCAATCAAAGATGAGTAATGTAGAGTTCCTTTGTGTTATCAGGGGTTTATTGTTACAGTAATAGTATAAGCTAACTAGTATGAAGTTAAAATCTTTAGTTGTTAGAGTTCCGTGTACTAATCTAACTGCACTATAGAGTTTCAAACTCAATTGTGAAGTTAATGGATATCTTAACTGCCTTAGTAAATGCATTACATATTTCTTCTGGGCCTTTCACCATTTTGTTCTTTTTAGTTAAACGAGCTTAAGCCCATTAAGTACACCATTTTGGTAGTTCAATCATTTTTTGAGTGCTTGCAGAAAAGTATGAAAGACCAGTTTTTATGTAAAAGTTTACAGGGTCAAAAATTGTCAGTGGTGTCTTTTCGCTGCTCTGCATAAAAATGTCACTGCCAGAGGCTCGTTCACTGTGGTAAATCCAGTGCTCAAAATGCTCTTTTGGTTGTGATTTTCTGATCAAATGCCCATAACATAAGAAAATGTGTACTGCAAAGTGGTTTATTTTATACTGAATGGTGAATGGGTCATAATCAAATTTTAAGCATATTTATTGTGGGCATGTAAGAAATTTGTACAATAAAAAATTTCTAAGTTTAGAAATCAAATAATGATAATTGATTCACAAATGTAAATTTGTATTGGTTGGTGAAAGGTTTTGATTATCTGTATATGTATCCTGTTACAAACGACATTACATTATTTAATTAGCAAAAATACTTTTTAATCAGGTCGCCTATATCACAATAAATTACTAACTTAACATGTATTGGCCTATAATTGATCCTTAAATAATCTTCTATTATTCCCATCCATCGAGACTTGGTAAATTTTTATTACTTAGTAGTCTTTGCAAGTTTCGCGGCTATGATTCATAGCTGTGAAACCTGCAAAGCAACATGTGATATTTTATAACGAGTAATCCTACGATAGAAATTATTTTACGATATTTTTACAAACTGCTGAGATGACTTTAATATTTTTCGAATAGTTATTGTAAGTAAAAATATGATGTTAGTGGTGTTAGAACTAGTAAGAATTTGCCACATCAGCAATTTGTAAAAATGTTGTAAAACAGTTTGTGGCTGTAATATTATTTTTTTTATAATTGGACATTTTGAACATACTATGTGGACTTAATGGTATGACATGAAAATTTATCATTGGTTGAAAATTTCCCACCTCACATGCCTTTTGGTCTTGACTCTTAGGTTTTTGGCAAGGGTGGTCCTTAAAAATAATAAAGGTGTTTTATTAGCTAACAAAGTTTTTCTCCAAATTGGATTAAAGGATTCCTTAATTCATCACATGGCATTCTTTCAAACCATTTACCTATATTAAATAAGGACAAAACTTAAGTACAGTACTTTAGGTGTTGTTCCTTAGGTTCTCTTTTTAAAATTCAGCCATGTGGCTACTTAACGAAAAAATACACTTTCATTCTGTGAAGAAAAATCCACATGGCAGAATCTTAAAAGGAGAACCTAAAGAATAATATATAAGTACTGTACCTAAGTTTTATTCATTAAATAATATAATTCATTAAATCATTTAAACAAGTCACACGACTATTAAACAGACATATAACTAAAAATACACATGAATGCTCATTTGACTTGCTACATGGCGAGTTTGAAGGAACTTTTCTGTCCTTTACTTACGAATCCTAAAAGGCCTCCAAAGGTGTAATTGAAGCATCTCAAGCTAAACATTTCGTTTGTCAAGGAAGCAAGCATTTCAAGTATTCAATGAATCCTGATAATAATGGACCGCTAAATTGGTGGAGCCACATTTAGACCAGCCTCGCAGAAGAAAAACATTTTTCTTTCGAATGTTTCACAATGCATGGATTTCGAGAATGTGACAGACCCAGGAAATCTTAAGCCTTAACACATTTAATGAATGATTGAATTATTCAAAGTTTTAATCCAAGTAAAATACCTTTTCCTTTTTCCTCCACCTTTTTCTCTAGTAGATAGTCCCCTCCACATGCAAATTGGGTTTTAGTTACATCCCAATACACAGGCCAAATTTCAGCCCAAAATGGGAAAAACCTTTTAGATCAAGTTCTTAGTCCATTGAAATGGTCAGCCCAAACAACAAGCCTAAGCAAATTAGACTTGGACACTGTAAAAGGCAAGCTCTGTTGTCTATTCCACATTTCCACCTACTTCAGTCTTCAGCTCACAATGCAGAATCCTGAAATTTCGGGATAGAAAAGTAGAGAACAGGTTCTTAGTTTCTTCTAGTTTCTGGCCTAAAAAAGAAGAAAAGTGAAAAATATCATGTTCTAATTAAAGAGTGAGGAGTCAATAAAGGCAGCTCTTTTTGCGCTCGCCTTATAAAAGAGGTATATAGCCGACAAAGTTGGAAAATGAGTACCTTCTTTTTCTTCTCAAGATAAGCTTTATAGACGCCAAGGAAAGAAAATTATGTCCTTCATCAAATATCAATTATCCAAAAGTACAACATTTATTTATATATATATATATATAAGGAATTAATTCATTTATTTATTGATAAGGTTGTACTAATTATATCCATTCACATAAAATGTGCTAAAAAAATATAGCTTTTAGTAATTTTAAAAGCTACTTTATCTATTTAAAGTTTTAAACACCTCACTTTACCATACATCAAATATCAAATACTCTATTCTTTTACCACTTCTTTTAAATATTCTTTTTTTTTCTTTTACCACTCAACTCTCTCTCTCTCTCTCTATAACTTTCATTTAAATAACCTTTTTTGTGTTTACCATCTAGCTACAATTAGAAATGACATTTTACTATAATTAGGTGTTAACAAATTATAGATTTGACACCCTTGAAGTAGTGGGGTTTTAGTGGTTTGGGTGCTAAAATAGTATTTTAGCTATTTTATTAGCATATTTGAAGTGAATGCTCTTAGTTAGTTAGTTTCTTCTTCTTTTTTCTTTTTCTTTTTTTAGTAAAATTGATAATTAATTCAAAAAATTTCTATTTAGTAAGTTATTGATGGACTCATATTAAAGTGATTTTGCTCTAATGATAACATATTAAGATCTTCTATGAACACACACTTTAACACAGCTTAAACATTAGTCAATGTATAATTGAATTATATTGTTTACATATGAAGATCATATTAGTGAAAAATAATCTTGTCACCGTTTAATTTATGGCAAAATGTGTGTCCAAGCCTTTCTTTCTTTTTTTTACTTATAATGTAAAAAAGTTTTGGAAAAAGAAAAAGAGAGAAAAAAAGTAGTGCTTCAAAATTTTGGAGTGTTCTATGGGGACAACGTAGTACTTTTGCATGTGAAGCAAAGAAATCGTAGGCTCTAGAAATTCCTAAGGCGGAAAGCTCCACGCTTCCACTCCTTTATTTATAGATTGTACTGTGGCAGACATCATTTCCTTTGGCCTTTGGCTCCTTTCTCCACAGACATTGAGATACCCGTATTATCTTCTTTAAGCTTGATCTTGACGTTGCTATAATATGCATATATTCCCAAATTTTGAGCCACTGGAACTTTCCAGTGAGTAATTCAAAAGCTCTTTTCACATTATATATAACGTAAGCAAAGCATTAACACAACAATCAAAGTAGAAATTGAATCCACCGACTCACTGGTCTTGCAATTATTTTGGGTTCTCCGCATCACGTGACAACATTAGATAATACTATGCGTATTACACGAGCCTTATTAGAACTATTGCTCAAACCGTTCATTTCTAAATATTAAAATAAAGACTGTTACCATAAATCACACCTTTGTGTGGTTACTAGTCTTGCAATTGCGTAATAATAAATCTAATGATTTTATAGTCTTTGTTTTGGAAAAGCAGTGCGAAAGAGAGGAGACATATAACAGGTCTGAAGTCTTAAAACACAACAGGATAGGACCTAAGGTACTATTGTCTCTTGAAAAACAAACTATAGACAAAAAAGGTGAAGGACCACAGGTACTGAGGAAGGTTGAAATGTTGCATCCATCAAACAAATTTATCGCATTGGTTCTATATATTACAAGAAGAGCAGTAAAAAGGTGGGTCATATTGGCTTTGGGATTTGCCAAAACGTGAAAGGCAAAAATACAATATTTTAATTCAAGTCGAGCTAAAAAAAGATGAGTCAGCTGATTTAGACACTGAAACTAAGGTCATGTGTAAGATAAGGAAAAATTTGTTCAATAGTCAATACTTTCAAACTATTCTAAGTGTTATGCAAGAAAAGAGAACCATTTTTTTAAAATATTTGAATATTTCTCGGAAAGAAAAAAAAAGAAAAGAAGAAGAGATAGTTCCCAATTTAGAACAGAAGGTAAAGAAAGTAGTGTTTTAGGTAGGCCAAGGACCATAAGTTTGTCAACACGGTTTCTTGTAATGGATTCATAGGCTAATGTTGAGTAAGATTGTCAATTTGCCATATTAAATGCACTCATTTTGACTGGATTTGCAATCAAATATTAAAATTTTCTGAACTTGAGAATCAAAAGTCAAATCCGTGTTATTGCATTGATGGTCACTGCTCAGCTATCTATAATATCTAGCTGCAGTGGAATGTGATTCTTCATCGTGGTAGGATCACAGCTCAGAGAATAGCATTGTGATGAGAGCAATAAAATGGGAAGTTAAGAATGGAATACAGCAATGAAAAATTTTGTAATTATATCTTGAACAGGACAATATGTTATTTATGGGATATTTCTTACTCTTTGCTTCAGGCATAAATCAACTTCTTTTAGAGCATTCTTATAACCAAATACCAAAAAACTACTCACATCAAGGAGAAACTACACCCTGTTACGGGGTGTATGTTTCTCCCCTCTCCCAGTTGGTGAGACCCACCAGCTTGTGAGATAGAGGAAACATACACCTATAACAGTGTGTAGTTTCTCCACATCAGGTGTTCTAAATGCCAAAATATTTGGCATGAGTAAACAGTACAATCTCAACTCTGGAAGCGTGCGTCAACTCTGGAAGCGTGCGGATAGAAATTGTAAAATTTTATGATTTTTACGTGTCACTAGAAGAACTCTTTTTTTATTCCCTTTTCTCTCTCATCTCTCTGTCAGATCTCCTCCTCTTTTTTTCTCAAAAAACGATCCTCTCCTCTCTCATCTTTTCTTCTCTCACCCTCACTACTTTTCCTCTCTTCCTCTCAGCCTCACCAAGCCAACGCCTCACTGTGCCGCCGATCTCTCTCTTGAAGTGGTATTTGTGTTTTGTTTTTGTTGTTTTTTATTTATTTATTTATTTATTATGCTGTGATTTAATGGGTGGGTTTAGATAGTGATGTGTGGGTTTAGATAGGGTTGGCTGGGTTCCGTTTCGACGGTGGTGGGTGGGTTCGGATGGGAGGATTGGTGGTGGGTGGGTTAGGCTGTAGGTGGATTCGGGTGGGTTAGGCTGTGGGTTTCGATGGATGGGTCGGCGGTGGGTGGGTTTTGGTGGGCTAGCCTGTGAGTTCCAATTGATGGTCGAAAGCTTCAAGGCTTGCACTACTACTGAGGTGGTCGCCATCTCTCTGCTTCTATATTTTGTTTTCTTCTTCTTCTTCTTCTTCTTCTTTTTTTTTTTTTTTTTTTTTTTTTTTTTTTTTTTGTTCTTGTCTCTAACCCATGGCCATGGCCAAAAGCTCACTTTTTGTCGGGGTTTGTGGTTGTGGTGGTGGTGGTGGTGGTGGTGACGGGGCTTAAGATTTGGTGTTGGTGGGCTATGGGTTTGTTTTGAATTATGTTTTGGGTTGTGGAGGATGTAGTGGTTGTGTGGTGGTGGCTGTTGGTAGCTATGTGGTGGTTATGACAGTGATTTTCTTAGATTATGTTTGATGAGTTGTAAATATTATTTTAATGTGTTGTATATATATTTTAATGTATAGTGTAAGGACCAGATTTGAGTCCCTAGCCCAAAAGGTGGATGGACTTAGGCCCAAAATAATGAATTTATAAAAAGTAGGTTGGAAAAACTGGGCTAGAATGAGTTAGACAACAAATAAGGTGGATTCTAGAGACAGAGAAAAAGAAGATGGACAAATTTTAACTACAGAATACCGTCCTCGACAAGGTCCGAGGAGATCAATTCTTATATATTGTTCTTAAGTTTGATTACAAGTTTAGTTCTCGGATGCTATAGTATTTCTATCTTGATTTTTCGATCCCCTTCTCCCATTGCCTCTCCTTCCTTTTATACTCCCCTCTCCATTCATCTTTGTCCTCCACGTGCATGCCAGATAGCTTGTGTTGATACTTATCCCATCAGCATCTTCCATAAGTCTTCTTGTAGTAGCTGTAAGGCTGATCAGCATTGTACAAGTATCACCTCCACATTAATGCGGCCAGAAAGTTAGCTGCAGTGCATTTAATGCGGTGGCAGTAACTTTTTCCTTAAATATTTTAGGACTTCCCCTTGTCCTATGTTTCGGCAATGCCTATCCATACTAACAAAATTTCCTGGAACGTTCCCCTGAACTGTAGACCATCTCTCCTGTCTTCAGCCTTGATTAGCCGAGGAGGCGTTCATCCTCGGCACACCCTCTTGGGCCTTTATGACCAAAACTAACTTCTTCATTTACTAACACAAACTCCTTTGGCAAAGTTTACTCCTCTTCAGACGACCCTTCGTCCTCGGATTGGGCCGCAGGCCCAATATCTACATAAATAGTGAGCTCTTGGCCCAATACCCCTACATATAGAATTGAAGAATAAACATGTGACGTATGGTGTATTGTAAAATGGTGTGTTAAAATTAATAAAATAGCATTTTGATGTGTCAAAATTGCATTTTTATAGAACACCTGATAGGAATGCTCTTAGCAGTGTAACTCTAAAGTGCTATAATCTAGCTTTTGTTTGGAAGGATCCTCTCTACTCACAATTAAATTTTTAAATTTTACTTATGAATATAATTGCATGCCGATTACATAATGTTGGCATTTAAAACTCTTAAATGAGTAATATTTAACTAGAATATTGTTATTTTTTAAAATAACATATTGATCTATTTCAAATGGAGCAGATTCTAATATTTTTTGGTTAAATTGTTATCTTATTATCCATGCTTAAATCGTGATACTTCTTTTTCTATTCAAACAAAAAAGTGAAATTTCATCCTAACCCATCTTAGGTTATAGAATACCATATGCTTTGGGATCAACTTATTTTACTGAAACTGAAAACTTTTTGTTGAAAGTACTGCAAATAAAGGTAAAAATTAGCTAAAATAGTATAATGTAACTCATAAATAGTACCAAAAAGTGTAGTGAAATCTATAAATAGTAGAAAAAATAAACTGAATAGTAAAATAAGTTGACTTTTTAATTTTGAGCCAAATGCACACTTACTATATACAACGAGCTTTCACAACATAAGCCCCCACACACTTGTAGGGCCTGTATGTTGCGAGAGACTCACCGCAAACATTGGGCATGAGATTTTTTTTATTGGACCATATTTGAGAGGCACCATAATTCATAATTTAGATTCATAAATCTCACAACAACTATTGTTTTCCCTCTCCCATAGTCACACTCACACCCCTCATCCCAACAAACTTTATAATTTCTTTGCCTAATATAATATTGTCCCAACAACTTTATAAAATTTCTTTGCCTAATATTTTCCCAACAACTTCGCTCACAACAAAAAAATCAATTAATAAAACTATAAAAGCAGTAAATAAGTATATCAGTTACATTATCCTCCTGTAAATTACTGTTAGTAAAATAGTAAATAAAATTGTAGTTTCAACTAAACCTTAATTACTCTTTAAAATCATCTAGATCCAACGTTTTTTTTTTTTTTTTGGATAAGCAAGGCAAAAGCACAAAATAAAGACAATAAAAGCGTAAAAGAAGAAAAAAAAATACTAAATATATTAATATTAAAAGAAGTTCTAAGAAACTTCCTGAATCTGTCCCATCCAGGTTAATTACACACGTGACTCCATTTTGTCACGTGTGAGTCCTTTAGGGACTTTGGATCCAGTGCTTTCATTTTCACGTGCAACCCCCTATTTCTAAAACTAACTAGATCAGTCCCTTGTACACCCTCCGATTACGATTACTATCCCAGTGGCAGTGCTTGATGAGCCACGTGGCTTTTCGATCACCGTCATCGTGGCGATCATCACCGTTGCTCTCGCAATCCAACGGCTCTGATTTCGCAGGATCGGGCTGCTGTAACCGCAACTCCGTATCGTCGTCGTCGCTTTCTCTAGCTCTCTTCGCAATCGCACCGCCGCCGCCGATCGGAACGCCGAAGAGTTTCGCGCTGGATTCTGTCTCAGTTTCCGTTTCTTCATCGTCGGCGTACCTCTTCGCCGGCAACAAGTCGAGCGGCGGTTTTCCGGCAAGCTCCGACTTCTTGTTGTTGTTGTTCGCGAAGTTCGACATCAAGGCTAAGATATTGTTGCAGAGAGATTTAATCTCCGCCAACTCTTTGCTAAGCTGAACGTTCTCCTTCCTCAGCCTCTCGTTCTCGTCAATCAGATCCGCCGGCGCAGTTGTCCTCGTCGGAGACGAGTTCGCCGACACCACTTGCTCTTCACCGGAATTCGACGGCGATATCATCGGCTTCGCAATCGGAACCGCCGATGAAGCCACCGTCGCCGGAGACACCACCGGAGTAGAAATCTTCCGGCGCTGAATTTCACACAGCAGCTTCTTCTCCCCTCGGCGAAAGTAGTCGTTCGAGAATTCCCACCGATCAGGTACTACTTTTCTAAATCCCTAAAATAAACAACAAATATATACAAAAATCAAAAACCTAAACATACAAAAAGCTCCATTAGAGAGAGAGAGAGAGAGAGAGAGAGAGTGAATATTAACATACATAGGTGTTGAGTTGGCGAACGAAGCTAGAGAAATTGTTGTGTTTGAAAAACTTAGGGAGCAAATCTTTGGCGAAAACGGTAGGGTTCCAAACGATGAAGGTTGATCCGTCGTCGTTCCAGGAGATAACGTCGTTGATTGTGCGGTCCTCGACTAGTTGAAACGTCTTCGTCAAAAACGGCGTCGGAATAGATCGCTGTGACTCGCTCGTTGCCGACTCGCCGTTTTGCTCCATAGCCGGAGCCATGGAGGTGGTGTGAGTTTTGGTTTGGTAGTTCTAGAAGGTTCGTATGGGGGGAATTAAATATAGAAAAAGAGAATAGAAGAGAGAGAGAAAGAGAGAGCGAGGAAAACGAAGGAAAATGAAGAGGGAAAGAACGAGAAGCTACTAACCTACGTTACGCCTTATCTAGGGAAACTTCCGTGTGAGGGTTCCTTTGCCTTTTTGTATGTATGCGTTCGTGTGCGAAAGTGCCAGCAGTGGGCGGGGCTTGTTGTCAGTCTACCCTTTTTTGTTTTTTGTTTTGTTTTTTTTTTTTTTTATATTAGATTCTTTGTATGCTTATATTTTTTG